>BQMI01000595.1:0-731249 GCA_026005395.1 Asobara japonica | reverse complement strand
GCAAAAAATGATAGAACTTGATACAGAATTTTTCATGAGGACCTCTTTGATATCTCCTTAATTGTCAGCGGTGAATGGAAATTTGATTTCACATAAGATCGCTTCCTGGTGACTTAGCCCATTTATGCTGTTGGATCTTGATAAACATATGAAATGAAAGGAAACGTTTCAATAGTCAATCTCTCAATACTCTTGTACATAAAATATTAACTATATAAATCTTGGATAACTAAAATTGAGAAGAACAATGTGCCAGGAAGAATTATCGTCGCGACATCAGTGATTGACACTAAACCCAGGATTTCGCGCAAATTTCAGACGTGGGAGTACAAGGGCGATTCTATTTGTTCCTTCATCTCTCAGCGTGGGATGAACAGCACCGAAGTTCGCTAACTTCTGACAAGCCAACAAATCCTGTATTCAAATAGCCTGCCCGTATTTATCTGCTAGTCAACGAATAAAACGAGCCGTAAGAATTCTCTACTGTGCAAAAGGAAATATAGAGTTGTATACTTCCAGTTTTTACATTTCTGTTCTTTTCACCTGCAATCCCGCTGAAAGTTCCCTCTTCCCCCAATTACAGCGTTCGACCATTTTACAATGAATTACAATTGTAAACTGGCATGCGTTTCTCTTGGGAGACTTCCGAGACTATCGGAATTAGAGCCCGAAAAGAGTCGTTTCGCGCTATCTGTAATCGCGGAGGTAGTACCTGGGCTGCATAAATTTTCATTGGATTATCAAAGATAATTACGAGGGCGGCTGATAATATTGTCTTTACCATAAGCTTCTTTCATGTATTATGTCGCAAACAATGGAGAACCACTTGGGAAAACCAGTTTAGCAATTCGTCTCATTAGCTCTTAATGAACGTATGGATAAGATCGACAGCAGAGCTCGTCCAAGTCTCCTTAAAAAAATACCCAAACCGGGCATATCTATATATATGGAAGGGGTTGCAGCCTTCAATAATACCAGTCGCGATGTTGCTCATGAGGGACAAGGAAAAAGTTTTTATTTCTCCTGAGCGAACCATCTACATTCACTTACTATATCAATGTAAAAGTTCTGTTGCTGAAAGTACTACTTACAAAAATACTGAGAAAATATTTAAAAAATGGTTTAAACATGTTTGAGAAATAGTTGAAAAATAGTGGATGACCCATCGCACTCGTCTTCTCTTATGATTTTTTAAATTACATTACCATTCAACAATGGAATTAAGTTCATCAGGTACCCCCCCCCCCCCCCCCCCCCCCACTCCCACCACCTCTAAAACCTAGTCGGGGTTTTTCCGTGTTCTATTGCAAAGACTTGTGCGCTGGCGCATGAATATATATGTCAGAGCCCCGTACTTGAAGGGTTAAATTTTGCCACCCCCTCAGTCGGGTTCAGTTGCTGGGATGGAGTATCGCGAGATGAGCATTATCAGTGCTGAGGAGACAACTGAATTATTACCGGGACAAGACGATCAGGATGAAAGCTATTTTGCTGATTACGCGATTCAGAAGGAAATTATTAATCGAAATAGAACAACAACAAATCGAAGATTATTGAGTCAGGTCACTTGCCCTGATGCCAATGCGGCTAATAGCAATGTGCCAACCTCTAAGGTGTTTCTGTGTTACTTATTCTGCTCTGTTATTGATGAATTCAGTAGTGGAGTGGGTGGTGGTAAGAAAAGGGGAAAATTTTGGAGAGAAGGAAATTTGGCGATTTTTGGGGTCGATTTGTGGATTATTGGGGGCGATTTTTATGCAGTTTTAGGCTCCATGTTTATTTGAATTTGGGGGGCATAGTTTGGGAGACATTCTAGAGGAAGTGAATTAAAAAATTTGTCATGCCACGGTGACGCTCAGCAGTAGACGTGTGGGCAGACCAATCGCTCATTGTATCTTGCTTTGCAACTAAATTGCAACAGTTCATTTTGAACACTAGGTACCAACTGCAAGCGTTTTGATATGGTGGCGAATTTTACGAATTTCCGAATTTGAAAATTTTGCAAATTTATAAAAATTTAACAAGTTTGTATAGTTAAAGAAAATTGAAAAAAAAATGTTAATTGAAAAATTGGAATAAAAAAAAAAGATTCAAAAATGTCATAAATTCTAAGGATTTTGAAATTAAAAAATTCCAAATGTGTTCCTCACCTACAATTTTCATTTTCCTCTGTTCTAACTTTCATTAAAATTTCTCTCTAACTACCTTTGAATTGAATTAAAATCGAATAAACCCCGTTTTCCAGTGAATGCCATTTTAATTTTCTTGAACTTTCAAAAAACTAAAAACCAAAATCTTTTCTACGAGTGACTTTACTTCTACCACTTTACTACTGAAACTACAATTTTTCTAACATCTTTCTCTGACTTTTATGTTTACCAATCAACTTCTCTTCAGGATTTTCCGGTAATCAGTTTTATCCACACCGCAGGACCTAATTGGCCACCATCGCGTAAGCGCGAAGAAGCGCGTGCACTTGAGAATTTGCGGAAGCGCGTTGAGCAATCAAAATTATGCAAAAGCAATCAAGGAACGGAAAATAGTGGTGATGCGACTGTATCAAATGCCGACTTGAATAGAGATAATCAAATTCAGCAACTTGACAATCGTCCAAATTTATTGAAGAAGGTGAGTTATGAGAAGCAGAATGCCCCTTACTCTTAATCTCCCCTCAAAATTGTGATTTTCCTGCCAAAGTGAGCATGCATTGCCAAAAAATAGACAATAATGAAGTTCCCAAAAATCCTAGTTTAGATTATTTCAATTAGGTGCGTGTCAGGTTGTAGAAGTACTAAGGTTCTCTAGAGACCGGTGGTAGTCTCTCCCTTCAGATCATAGGCAATTGGTCAAATTCAAACTGCGCTGACGTTTCTATATAGTTGACTTTCCGTAACTCTCCAATCTGTAACTTTCCCAGCCCCAGCGAGTAGAGGGGTATGTGTCCCCGCTGCACGCGAAGTTAGAAATTACGCTCACGGGGTACGTTTCGTTGAATGCAGGTGCGCGTGGGCTCGTGATCGATGCAATATAAACGGTTTCTAGATATTATTATTAAAGCAAAACTTGCATGTTTCTCACTCAAGTCCTCATATTACCTCTCTCTTACTGTGTCTCTTTCTCTTCTGGAAGTCGTAATCTGTAAGCCCATAAACTGGAGAGTTATGGAAAGTGCAATGTACTTGCTATTGGATGCTTCCGCTCGAGTCACATTAAAGACGGCCTGTGATTGGCCGTTGCGGGCCAAGGCACTTTCGTAACGTCAGATCTGTGCGGAGTCGTTTTGACATAACTCCACAATTGCTCGAAAACGCTCCAAGTGTCGGTAACGTGGACACTTTCCTTACCGACGATGGATCATTCATACTTCTCACCCTCTCAAGTTCGCCGGTACTTTTAGATAGTCTGCTCGGATCCTGAAGAACTGGAAGGCGAAAGATCGTACCCAGTTGGATGCACAAGTCACCTAACTGATTGTACAATTTATGCAATGTTTGTATACATGATGGGAATGAATATGTATAAAATTTTTCGCCTTACAGTTTTTCAATCGCCACATGAACGGCCTCCACCTAGAAGCTTGCCCATTTCAATTCCTACTCAAGGAAAACCATAGAAGTCAATTGAGTGTAGCATAACTATAAATCAATATAATTTGTATTCTTATTTCTTTAATGTAACTTATTCCAAAATTCTTAAATCAACTAACGGCATTTTCAAATTTTATTCGCGTTGCGCACAATTAATTTCATGATTGTAAACATAGAACAACATAAAAATCAAAGCGTAATTAATTGGTGATAGCATTTTATAATCGCGTATTCAAATATGAGTAGCTCTCCAATTATATCTCATCACATCTATTTGCTTTTTTAAATTAAAAAAAACTTGACCCAGTTGTTTTTGGCTCAAACTCAAGGATATCTCTATGCTAAAGCAATTTATCTTTCGATGTACCTCAAATTTCGACCACTCGTGCGTTCCAACAATTAATTAGACCATAATCGCTTGATCAACCTCCAACTCCATCCCTCCAGTTCCATTATTCGTGCGTAATTTTGGCTCAGCGTGAATCTCGCAGGGGCTATTAAGGTCGTTCTGTTTTGTGACTGGTTGAGGGGAAAATGGGCAAAAATCGTGATATGCCAGACACATGAAATTTATACTAGATGTACTTCCCCACCCGAGTTTACTCGCATGGCGAGCGACTTGCCGCCCGCACTCTCCGGAACGCAGGGTTGCAAGTTTCGCAAGTTGAGCTGAACAGGTACGAATTACCTAGTTGATTTACATATACAAGTTGGCAACGTCGGTTTTAAAAATTTACCGCGCTCGCATTACTCGTAAGGAACGGCAAAGAGACTATCAGGTCTTTGAAATAAAATTGTTCTTTGCGACACTTTTGGTGGTTATTGGGCTATTCTGCTTTCCCCGGGTTGCCCAGAAAATCCTATTTACTTTTCCATTCATTTTTTTATTCTCGAATTGCCAATTTTTTTTTTGCCATTCAAGTTATTTGGATTACATTTTAAAATCATGTTTCTGCGGAGGTACCTTTTAAAATGTGAAGTAATTTCCAGATTCTCAGCCACAAGACAATGTGCATATCACACGATATCACGGATTTGCAGACCGACTGGAGGGATAGCGAATTTATAACAGAGTGCCTGTGCTGGCATAATGTCTATCGACAACGCCACAATGCGCCGACTTTGACAATGTCTCCTCAGGTAAATATGAAGTGGAGATTGCATTCGTTACCTCCATTAACGTTGTTTGATCACTAGGAAAAAAAGCAATTCTGATAAAAAAACAGAACCTTGATAGCCTGAATAGGTTTGCTTAAAGGATATTGAACATTTTCCAATCTTCAAGGGGGGACATTTGAGTAACTAAAAAATGAAGCGGATTGTCGGGATTTTTTTTTGCCCAAATGAAAGACCCATCGAAAATTTTCCTCAGATGTGCCCCCCCTTTGAAGTGTGTACATTTACTATTCCACGTTCATTCTTTTACATTTTCATGATTTTACACCTGTCCGATTTTTTTTATTTCTTTGAAACTTCATACCATTTATAAAATTTTCAACATCACGATTTTTTGGCGTTTTCCTAGTTTATAAAAAATGGAATGTTTACTTTTTTCAAATTTGTTCTAAGACATTAAAAAATCTGCCAAGCTCTCAAAAAAATTGCAGTGTTCTTTTTAAAAAATCATTAACTTTTTTAATATACCCCCTGTGGTAGCATATCTATCGCTTCAGATAAACATGAGGGATATAAAGAAAAACTTGCATTGATTACCTGCATTGAAGCTGTTTGTTCACTGAAAACAAAATACTGAATGAAATTATGAACGAACCGAGGACCTTCACGTAACAGAATTTCAAATCTTCAAATTTGACAAAACTTAATGTTCTAAAAAATTAGAATTGGCTCCGTTCGGCTTTTGACGAAAATCGACATTTTTGATACTTTGGATATTTCCCTTTCCTTGAAATTTTGAAAATTGTAGATTTTGAAAAAACTATTTCACCATCTTTATTGTGGTATATATAGATTCCATCACGTGGTTTACCTTTGTCCTATCTCCACCGTGCCATAATTGAACCTCAGTAATAATTAATAAACGGAACGCTCGAGGCATTCCATATTTGGCGATTTCCCTTTTTTATTCGATTATTTTCACAATATTGTTTCATATGAATTTTCAGGGCCAGGCTTCTGATTGGTCGAAAATGTTGTACCCCGTTTTTAGCTAGCCGCGTTTAATCGGCGGTTTGAATTTACGTTAAGCGTTGCGATTAGCTGGATTCAAATTTTCGACCCATCACAAGGCTCAATCTGACAGTCAAATATGGTGCGCTCACTAATTATCAACTAGCCCTCGTCTAATTTTTATTTCCAATAGTGAAATTTCCTCGTAGGTATATACTTGTGTCAATTTTCTAATGAAACATCCGTAATGATATTGAACGGGTAGTCGAATACATTTGGATTATTCATAAGTGCTTTCTTTACAATAAACACATCGCAGACCTCCGTCGCTCATTAGCACTCAAAAGCAGCATAAATGTAGTGGCATTAAATAACTTTTGAAAAAAAAAAAACACGAAGGCAAAATTTAAAATTTATTATTCATCAAATTCAAACATTCTCCCGCGTTTTTTCAAATCTCCAAAATTTTTGAACTCGTCATATTTCTCTTTTAATCCTAAAAAATATTTACAATGCTAATGAGGGGTTGATAAAAAATAATGAACCGCTGGTGCATGAGGTAGAGGTGAATACATTGATGACCCAGTTAACTTTCACACCACCTGTGAAAAAAGGAAACTTGCGTGTTGTATTCCACGCGCGTAGCGATAAGCAGAAATTATAATTTTATTATTGAAATACAGCTTTATCCTCACCACATCAATCCTACTAATTCTCCAAATTCAATTCCAACTCGGTGAATGTGGTCCGATCACATATCCATAGAACTGGAAAAAGGATGTTCAGACTTTCCAAATTTGAAATCAAACGAGAATTTTCAAAACAATCTCTCTCATTAGCACAAATTTGATTTCAGCTCTGTGAATATGCTCAGACGTGGGCGAATCACTTGGCCCACACCAACACATTCTACTACAGGAACGATCGTGAATTCGGGCAGAATCTCTACTGTCGCCCAGGCGGTGCGGTGCCAGGTGAAGTAAATGGCCAAGAAGTCGCCTCTTACTGGTACTCAGCAGTGAAACAATATGATTTTTTCAAAGAGCCAGATGTCCTCCATACTAACGTCAATGCTGGTGAGATTTTATTCAATGTGTTTCTGATTATTCAAGAATTCAGTAACTTCCGAAATTCCCAAAATTTTCAAATATTCCGTAAATTCTGCAATTTTTAACTTCCCAATTTAGGGAAGTAATTGTAATGACCCCGATAATGAGGAGTCTCAGAAATGGAAAATTTTCACTTTTCTCGATGTTTTACATCATTCTGATCAATTTCAGATGAAGGTTCTCTGTGTGTATGTGTGTTCGTCTGTGAGTGTTTTTTTAGCCAACGGTTCCTGTAAACGGCTTCACCGATTTGTTATTAACAATTTTAATTATTTAAAACGCTCTATTGCGAGAACGGTTAGAGATCGGACGAAAAGTGTATAATGAATGTTATCCCTTAAACAAAAATACACACATAATATCTTACGACTTTTTTTTTACATCTTTTATAGCTATATATATATATATATGGTGATATGGTGACGTTTCAAGATGTATGTGAAAACTCCGAACATTGGGAAATTGTACATAGCAAAAAATAATTCCAATTATAGAAAGAACATACCATTTTTGTACTTTTCAGGGCACTTCACGCAAGTCATATGGGCAAACAGTCAGCTATTTGGAGTAGGAAAGGCGCGAAGTAGAAGTGGCAAAATCATCGTCGTCGCTAATTATCAACCAATAGGCAACGTCTCCGGACATTTTCAGAGAAATGTTTTGCCACCACTTCCCAACTGTGCGGATCTGCCTCTACCTCCACCACCAAGAGTCGAACAATCTGACGAAGTTACATTTTCAGATGCCTCAACCAGTAGTAGTAGTTCAATAAGTACACAATAATACAGACGGGGCAACTGCTTTTTTAATCTCTGCAATTCGTGGGGTGGAAGAAGTTGATCTTGATCTTCTCTGAAGTTGCTATGTAACGTTATCATTCGAGTCAAAATTTTATGCTAAGTTTTTTGAGCCGGAAAGACGTTCAATCAATTTCGATCGAGATTTCAATGTTTTCGCATAATTGAAATTTACCAAAGAAAAAAAATTTTTTTAATATAATTTTCAAAATAATTAGAAAATTAGTACAAAAAAAATAACTCGAAAAATTTTTAAAAATTTCGATTATTTCCATTTTTTTTTTTAATTTCAAAATAATTTTTTTTCATTTGAAAAAAATGATTATTCAAACAATTTCCAAATTATCCGAGCGAGTCAAATTATTTAAAATAAAATTTTGCTCTAGGATAAAAAAAATTGTATCATTAATTAGCAACTGAACAGCAGAATCACAGGCCGTTACATATCAATTGGGCCCTCTGCCCCTCAGTTTCTGGTTCCGATTTTTCAATGGTTTTTCTGCATCCTTGCCGGAAATTCCCGACATAAAAAAAACTCTGTATTTTCACCTTTCTTCCTACCAAAATTGGTTAGTTTTTGAACACAGCATGATCAATTTTGAACTTAGGAACCCAATCGGCTAATTTAAATATACACAGATTCTTCTCAATGGAAAAACCGTATGAAATCTCGTGATCAAACTTTAAGGGAGAAGAAGTGATTAATAGGTCAAATTGATGAAAACTCCAATTCTATCCATCTCGACGAAAAGCATTAAAAAGCAGTCAATTTGAGGCTTGGGAGCAAAACTGCGGTGAAATTTCACAAGAAAGAAAATCAATCAACTCTTTCGGAACTTTCAAAAAGAAATTAAGATAGCTCAATCATTTCAGACATTTATTAAATTCAAAATCATAACTTTCTTTCGCACTTTGTGTAACTATTCAAATTTGTCATACAAAAAATATTAAAAAATATTAACTTCTGGGCGACAATCTTGAATTTGCCAATGTCTTCATAATGAGTGGAGCTCAATTTAATATTTACATTCCATATTCGAAAGTAAAGTAGATGCAAAATGTAGATTACATAATCTCGATTGTATACGAATGCAAGTAACAATGATTATGAAATTTTGCAGTGAAGTGGTAAAGCGAGGTTCTAGAGGTACAAGTTCCCTCCAGATTCATTTTTGACCGAAGACAACTTTTTGGAGAGAGAATTCTGTTTTATGAAGAAGTTCTTAACGTAACAGCATTATATTAATGCCTCTAGATCCTTAGATATTTGTAAAAAATTTAGCCTACCGATAAATGCATTTACAGTCGGAACTCTCGGGGGAAAGAGACGAACTCTGTTTTGGAGAGTCTCCCTCGCTTTCTGAAACCCCACCACGTCGAGCGCGTACACTGCTTAATGCTACTGCGCATTCCTATGCGCAACTATCAACCAGCATCCTTTTTTGAGTAGGGGAAGTTGGAGAAGTTGCCAAACGGGAGGTTCGATTACGCTGGGAGTTGCGAGAGTGTACCGCATTTTACTCTCTCGGTCCAGAACTCTAAAAAATTGGTAATTGAAAATGTCCGACTTTATATTGAGATCTGATCTATTGCATGTTACGATTGAGCTTCCTTAATTTTATATCTATATTGGTGATATGATGAAAGTATTTTTTGCAGAATTCAGTGCAAAAAATTAGGACACATCTGGCAATAGCCTCTTTAAAAAAATTGAAATGATTAGAACATCAAATTTTTCCTAGGATCATATTTTTTTCGTTTTTTATATAAAATTATAAATTTTATTCACAAAGATTTAATGAATGCAGTATGGTTTTCAAATTTCACCGCGGCCTCTTCTTAAAGTTGTGTGGGCAAAATTTCAATTGAGTGGTGTAAAAAAAAAATTTGAATCATAAATATAACCAATGCTTCGAATTTTCTCAAAATCACAAAATCTTTCAAAATTCAAAAAAGGATCAACCACAATAACTTATAGTTTGCGAAAAAAAAATTATGAAAAAATCGATTATTCGATGACTTAATATGAATGTTTTTCAGCTGACTAAAACCTGGCTAAATTCTCCATGTTGATATTGACTGTAATGAATAATCAAATAGCATAAATCACGAAAATCGAATTATGCCCACACCACTTTAAGGCTCAAAGCTATATCGACGAGTCCTAATGAGATACCGCAATTTGCAAATTTTTTTAAAACTATTTTAAGGCAATCCCAAAGCTACTGAAGTACCTTGGTTTCATTGGGACCCGCTGATATAATGGAGAAGCGAAATCCTTATCAACATTTAAAAATCTAGGCGAAACTACAATCAGGTCGCCAGGCACATGCGTCCCCATACATATGCTCAGCTTGGTTTAGCCCATAGATCTTAATTGAAAAAATGGCTCACCTAAGGGTATTCCCAAAAATATAAAAAAAAAACAACATTTTGAGGTATTTCCTCGGCGGAATCTTTCTAAAACAATATATACTTTAAATATCCCCAATTTGGAGTATAAGTTTTTGGGAGAACAATTATCGATTTTTTTTTGTTTTATTATTATCGAATTTTAAAAGGCAAAAAATTGCATTATCAGGTTTTGTAGTTTTTCTGAGAAGAACCATACAAATTACTCAATTTTTGAAATTTTATTATGGTTTGTATCTGAAAAATGATGCACCGTTTAGGCCGTTATGGAGTAAATTTTGATTTTCTTTAAACTGTAACTTACAACTGCAGGGTCGTAATTGATAAATCTTCCATATTCTTGAATCGTAAACTACCAGTTTCAAACTCTTACAACTGTTTCAGATATGCTAAATTGTGCAAGGAAAATTGAAAATTTGTATTCCTATTATGCGAAGTTCAATCAGATTCTTTAGGTCAGAGTCACATTTACCCCATTTGATTTTTCCTTCGACGGCTTTTGAATATGATGCTGGGGAAGTACCTCAATAATGATTAGCAATATCAGCACAAATTTAAGTTGAACAATGCGGTGCCTCTAATATTAAGATTTTAATTGTAATTGATAGCTAAGCGTAGCATAGGTGTTTATTCGTTAGGGAAATTATAGAAAATTGAGTGAATCACATTCGACGAATCACATCTAATCAAAGCTCGGATTCATGATTGAAATAAATTACCGAATAAGTGCGAAAGTGGCCTATGCATTAAAAAAAATGAAACTCCAAAAATGTGTAAGTATATTAATGAAAGTTGAAGATACGAAGCAGATATTTAAATCAACGCGCAAAAAAAATATATGATATAATATTTATTGTTGAATTTTTGAATATTCGCTTGAACGAGAGGTTGATAGCTATATTTTGAAAAATATATTGAGCGTTTAGTCTCTTGGTTGTAGAATAGGTATACTTTGATAAAATATTTTATATGTTGATTTTTTTAAGGGAAATCGGCAGGATATATAATTATTGATTGCAGCCTATACAGCTAATGAATGTTTGTTGATGTTGCGATGCTCAAAAGCCTTAAGATGATTATTAAGTAGATTAACGTTGAAATGTTGTATTGGGTATATATGTGAGCTTAAAGTATTTATCAACAGTTTGTGGTTGAATTGAGGGGACTTGTAGTTTTGGTCGATATCTGGATTCGATTCAATGTTTCATTCGTTTGAGACTCTTCCATTGCTACTATTGCTTCTTTACATTTCTGAAAAATTTGTTAACTTTATAGCATTAGAACTTTTCATTCGTTTTTTTGTCTATTTTAAACATTTTTAAAGGTTTTGCCATTGGTGCACTTCTTAAAAATTTCGATTATAAAATTTTTGTATTATTTAAAATGTTTTAGTTTTGGAAACTTGTAGTATTTGAGGAAACATTGCTCAGAGGTGAACTGCAAAATGTTGAAAAGAATATGTTCATCGAAAAACATTGAACCATATCTTGAACCAAAAATACTCAACCCCAATTACTCAAATAGTTTAATTTTCATTATATCGTGATGAGGCCTAGCAATTCGATACTCGTCAAAAGTTTTTTGCTGAGAGCAATCAACTAGCAATTGCAATCAATATAAATTAGTGATTTACGTGATATAGGGTATAGCCTACTTTTGGATCGTACAATCGTTGAATTTTCGCTTGAAGCTCAGTCTTCCATACGCTAATCAATTTTTTATAACATAATCTAGGCATATGTGCACTCATGCATTATTGAAAATAGTTTCTGAAGCTTGCGCAAAGTGTTACTCAAATTTTCGAAAATTTTATTTGATCAATCGAAAATTTACCAGACATGTTAGAAATTGTTGACAGACGAAAAAGAGCTCAAATTAATTGAATTTAAGGAATGAAATAAAGAGATGGAAAAAACCAGATCAAGGATGTTCATACGAATTTATTTCAATAGAAATTCTACGTTTTGATTTAGTCTTCTTTTCAGATTTTGTGTTTTGAATAGTTTTTTTTCAGATTTGCAAATTGTTTTAATGTTGAAAATTTTTCGATTTTCCTTCACTTTGCTTCCATTTCATCTCCCACTTCATTTTTTTAAACCACTTGTTATTCCGGAACTTCCGTCGTAGAGCCATGGTGACATGCGCAAAACACGTTTTACGGAATTTGACAGCGTCGCGATCAGCTGATCACAATCAGACACGTGAACACATCGACAGCTGGTGATAGATAAATATGGCAAAGAATTACGATATTTTTGAATTTTCGAACGCTTGCTGGGAGGATGTTTTCGAAAGAATTCCAGGAGCTGCTGTTTACATTGATCATGCAGCAGCTGAATGTTTGCACTGGTTCAAAGGGGACAATGCTTATCTGGAGGTGATTGAGGCTCAAGCACATTCGGTCCATGAAATCGCAATGTTTACATTTCAGGTACAGAGAACATTCTTATTTTTTTTTCCTTTTTATTTTTAGGTGTATTCAGAATTGAACATTCTTATTTATTTTTTTTTCCCCAATTATTGCTTGCTCGTTTTTTCGTTGTTTAAGAATCTTTTGTTTCTAGTATGTCAAAGTACAAAGCACAACGAAGGCAGTGATGATCATCACATCTTCGGACCCCGGATTTTATGAAAGAACTCTTCATACAATAATCGAAAACAATACTTTTGACAACTGCACAATTGTTTGTGCAATTCACAGTTCAATTTTCAACTGTGTTGGAGGAGAGAATTACGAAGAATTGAGGGCAAAAGTCGTTGGATGGATGAGAAGCAGCGAACCTAGTAAAGTATGTTAAATGTTGATGCACAAAGCCAAGAGACACTTCGTAGTCTCCAAGAAAGAATCAGGAGAAGAATTAATAGTACTGCTGTAAAGAGAGTAAAGAGAGATGAGAAAAGGTCCAGGGACAACTTTAGTAGAGACCATTTAGTTCTATAAATAAATTCACATGAAGATTATCTCCATTCTTATAGATTCTGAGATACTCCTCGTTTTACCACTCTATTTCAGAAATTGAATGATACTGATTGTGTAGCACATTTAAGAAATTAGGTGTTATAAAATAACAAGTTTGATGATTGAACATTGAGAAATTAAAAGTTAGAACTCACGAGAGAATCGTACGCAGTTTCGTTATACAAAAACCTTTTACGAATATGATTTTTTTTTTATTTTTTAATTTCCCTCAAAAGTTACGCATTTTGGAAGTCTGATGAGTCAAAAGAATTTAAGAAATCAAAATGAAAAAATCGAAATATTGAAAGTTTGAAGAAATCAAGAAATCTGAAAATGGTAAAATTCTGACAAAGTGAGGCAATTTGCAACAAGGCACTCATACTTACGGCTATGAGAAAACAAAATTGTCAAATTCTCGATTATTTTCATAGAATTGACCGTTGTTATATTTTCCAGGAGCCTTATGTGGAAATTCTGTTCAGGCCGATATTCACAGCTCCGATAACCAGAAATGTGTTTGTGACTCCACCGATGGAAAGATTGATGCCGCCACTCGATGGAAAAATTTCGGAGGAACACGAGTCAAGTGTCAACTACTTTGTCAGCTGCCTACACAGTATATTCACACACTTTGATGTCAAAGAAGAGGTGTATACGTTGGGTGACTTCAGTGAATACGTTGCCGAGAAGCTTCTGAATTTGCCTGCAGCAGTCGCTAGGAGAAAAGTGATTTTTTTAGTGGAATTTTTCAACTTTTAGTTTCTAAGTCCTTGTGATTACCGGTTCCGAATTTGTGGTTTTTTAATTCTCTAATTTAATTCCATCATTTGTTTAGAAAATTAAAAGATTAGCCGTCTCAATCTTCAAAAATTCTATACACCTTTTAAATATCGTTTTTTTTTAAATCACGAAACTAAAAAACTCGGTTCAAAATACTGACATGCTGGGATTGCCTCTCAAAATATGTACTTTTTCATTTTCCATAGATGCTGATGGGTCAGTCCGGTGTAAGTCTGATCCTGATTGACAGAACTTTAGACCTGTGCACAGCAACAAAAACAAACACAGAGTGTGTTTTATCAAGAATTCTATCTACCCTGCCACATTTGCCTTATCATAATAATGATATTGCTGTAAATATGGCTCCTCTGTGTCCAGGATTGGAGGTACTAAATTCCGCATTGATTTTATCAAATTTTTAACAGATATTCTTAGAAACGCATATGCAAAGCTATGTGCAAGTTTTGAAAATTTCTACAATTTTTATGTTCAAGCTCTCACGTCCATTATCCTAAAAAATAATTTCGTCCATCCCAACCTAAAGTAATTTTCAAAAAATTAGTATATCAATGACAAAACTACTTTGAAACATGGACGGGGTGATATAATGGAAAATCTTTGAGGAGAAGTATAAATGTAAAAAATTTGAGATGTTGCCAAGAAATTCAAAAAGTTCCAAAAGCTGCAAAAAAATTTAAAAGATTAAAAAAAATGATCCCTTTGATAATTCACAGGAAAGTCCTCGACCCACAGCAGTTCCAGGTTGCTTAGCAACATCGGAAATTCACAACTTGAATATTCTAATCGCACAAAAACAAAAGGACGTGTTATTGACCCTCAACAAGTGGCTCTTCGAGATGTTCTCGAGTGAACTACAAAGCCCCAAAGCCAAGATGTCGACGCGAGTCACTGTCCACAGTTTGGAAAAACTCATTCACAAAATTCGGGACAGCGAGAGCCCAGAAATTCTCGCTAAATATAGTAAAAAATTGCAGATTATATTAGCAGTGATACAATCATTGAAGTCCGAGAAAACTGCACAATTGGATCTTCTCATAAGTTTGGAGAAATTAATTTTACAAAATTTGGCCGTCAGTCGAGAGTCCTCGAGCATTTTATCGCAGGTACCTCAATTTGCAAAATCACTTTTAATAACAATTGTTAGTCTGGTAAAATACAATTCATGTGTGTCCATAAAACTTGAGTTCTTTAACCAAGTAAAATGCAACGGTAATTTTCAAATTTTTAACATTTTGTGAATTTTGAAAATGTTTTTCAATATTTATATAAATTAAGGATTACCAGAAACTCATACTTTAATATACAATTCAGTGAATGCAGACTAAGAGGAAAATTATCTCAAATAGATGTCGTTAATTTCATATCCAAATTTTCGGCTGATTTCTTTCAGATAAGCAACATAATTAAAAATCGCGTATCACGGGGGCTTGATATGGAAAATCTTCTGGTTCTCCTAATCCACATTTACGCAATGGCAGGTACTGAGATCAATTTTCCCACACAACAAGAAGATCACCTGAGAATTGCGTTAACCGAAGCCATTTTCGAAGACATACAGAAATGTAACGAGACAGTTATCAATCACGAGGTCTCAGTATACCAACAAACTCTGCTACTCTTAGGGGCAACGGATGAATCTTCAGCCAGAAATTTCGCTAAGAAAATTACTGACCAAATTGTGGATATGCTGCATTTGATATCCTCACAACGACGAAATTTACAGGACTATGAATCCCTTATCGTTAAACCGAGCCCCCAGGAAATGGCACATTGTACGGGGATCGTAGAAGGAGTGTTACGAGATCTTATCCATCCTGCAAAACCCATGGTTAATGATTTGAAAAGAAAAACTTCGTCCCTTATTTCTGCAGGATTCAAGTAATTTACGAATCATTTTTCTAATTTCAAATTTTGACAATATTAAAAATGGCAGAGGTTTTTAACAATTCAAGAAATTTGAATTGTTAAACCTGAAAGAGAATCACACATTTGATCTTAAATCAAATCCTAAGAGTTTCCAAAACTATAATATGAATGAGGAAGATCGCTTTAATATAGAACTGTCGACAATGATTAAAATATAAAATAATTGGGTTGAATTAATGGACAAAAAATAAAGAAACTTTGATCACATTAACCTGAACCTGAAAAATATCTCAAATTTTACTGGCACAGCTATCAATAGAGTAATGTTATAATTTGATAAATCAATTTCTTTGCGACATTTTTAACGAGTAGTCTTTCAATTATTTTTCAGTCTGCTGACAAAAGGAAGGGTTCAACATCATCCCACCGACAATCCGTGGATCATAATCTACGTTTTAGGTGGCATAACAGCGGAAGAAGCAAAAATAGTCCAGGAATTGTCTCAGCACAGATCAAATATTCCCCGGATAACTCTCGCTGGCTGTAGACTATTAACTCCAATGGACACATCTGATCGAATACTGTTATCGAATTTCAATATTTGAATACACTAATTTTATGTCTTTCATATTCGTACAATTTCATCTCCTTCAATTTACTCAATTCCTCAACGTACAGAAAAAAAAACCTCTGGAGGTTGATCGATTTTTTTCTGTGTTCAATGAAGTTGTCTCAGGAGTCCTATTCTTACTATAATTAAACAGATGATATTGATTGTCTGTGCTGTGGATTGGGTCAGAAAAAGGAATTAATGCACCTTTCGTTCCTTATTGTTACTCTTACGATGATACTCTAATCAGAAATGCTATTTTGCAGATTGTTGGACACATCTATCACCTTTATTGTTTTGAGTATTTAAGCAGAATTTGATAAGTGAGTTACAAGAAACAGGGGTGTATGCAACACTCGAAACATTGGCAATTAATTAACAAAACATTATTCATTGACAGTGGATATGGCCGCCTGATGGCAAGAAATGACAAGTTTTCTTTGCAGAAAAAAAGATGTTGACAAGCAAAAAGGTTGCTTGGAGTGAGCTACCTTAACTCCAATGAAGTCCAATATCGTCAATAACATACGAGAAAATGTCCTGATCGCTAGAACTCTCAACTTTACACCTAAATTGTTTCTCACCGTTCTCCAATGTTACTCGATAATTAAGGTTTTCCATACTAGGATCAGCAGTACAAGGGATGCACTCGCGTGTGCTCATCTTACTCTCAGTATTGTGAGATTTTGTGTAGATAAGTGAAACATTTGCTTGAAATGTATGCTTATGAATTATCCTGAGCATGAGCTTCAGATAGTGATCTAAACTGCAGATCCCATTGCGTTCTCTGTGAAGCCAGTAGAACGATGACATACTATCGATCATAAGAAGACTCACATGCCGATGTTTTAGAAGAGTCAATTCTAGTGAATGTAGGGATACCAAGAATGGCGTTGGATCATAGCAATTTAGTATTGTTAGATTAGCCATCGATTGACGTGTAATAGCTTCGATCTCCTCATCATCTTTGCCCCACTGGTTCTTCAAAATATTGGACAACATAGTATGTAATCTTGGTATGAAGAAATGATGCTCTGTGTTTATGAATACAATGCTGATGCCCAGACCTCCCACTTCAGTCGGCAAGATGCACTTCGCCATGAGCTGGGTTAGCAGTAGGGTCTTTCCAGTTGATATATCACCGGAAATTTCTACGGTCTGCTTAGCCAGAAGACCATTTGGAAAGAGCCGGGTGTCGATGTTCAGATAGGTCGGTTTAGATGCTAATCTGACGAGAAACCCAACGCCAGATTCTCCGGTAGGTTTATCCATCTTCTCTTGTTTGGGAATTCTGCAAAACGAAGTGGCACCATTTGGGTTTTTAGGTATAGCATTATTTTTTCTCTCTTTTATTGAATTTAACGGCTTTGATCCTGGGCCAGCATACGTGGCCTGGTCAAGACTTTTTCAAACATGCGGAGAATTCATGACTAAAATTTCCATTTTCTTTGGGATGAGATTCTCGAATTTTTCCATTTTTGTTTTAATCGCCGGAAGTTGGAAAATTTTAGTACAGCCGCAACAAATGCTTGAGCGGCTTTGCAAAAAGTTTCATACAAAAGTTTTTCCTCTATTCACGAATATTCTTCTCAAAAGGGGAATTTAGTAGATTCTATTGACGATTTCATTACTAATTAACATCGCCCACGCGCCTCTCAATTGTCGCAAAATAGACATGCGCAAATTACTATTTATGTTCATCCCAAATGAAAACTGACAATACTCGTGGGTTTTGCTTAATCGCTAAATCAAAGGTGTTCTGTACGCGTGCATAATTCTACTGAAAAAATATTGTTAATCGTTTTACCAATACACAAAACATAGAAAACAATTTTCCAACAGTCTAATGGACCTCCAGAATTTGTTCTCAAATAATTCAGCCGTTATTTCTGACCTTTACAACATTCGATTCGACTAATCGAACAGTCGATTTAAAGCGCGCATACACAGCCCACCTACGGCCATTAGAGTTGCATTAAAAAAAAAAAAAAAATATCACCTAACCTAAAATAGCAAAATGGTTGTCTATCTATTGGGGGTGTAACTCTGGGTGTTTTCTCTCTTGTAAAATAATAGGAGCGCATTTCAATTGTCAACAACAATCACCTGAGCTCAACTACTTTGGAATAATTAATTATTTGGGTATGTAATATGACGCGTTACGTGTCAATATGTTTTGTAAAATCGTCATGGCTAATTTATACCACTTAGGAGAGTTAACAGACCATTGTAATCAAACTTTGTACAGGTGACGTTTCGTATGTCATGTTGTTATCAGATGAATTCTACTGACATTTGTTTTTTTTAACGCATAGGGAACTAGTGGAAAGAGGATTGAATGACAATTTACAGGGGTCTTTCTCTCTTTCGACACTCCGAGAAATTTCTTTGGTGCTCCACAAATGCATCATCCGTCACTTCGTTTGTTGGAAAAATCAAATTTCGTTTCTTAACGATGGGAAATTTCTGGTAGCATCTGTTGATCTTGGGTGACAATTTTAAATGGATTTGGATTATTTTTCGTTATCCATATCAGCTAAAATTGTTTTCATTAAGATGACTTTATGTGTGTATGTGGCACCATAATGCGACATGAATACAATTTGTCCGGTTTTGAGGCATATTTTATTAGGGAAAATGAAAGCCATTTGCAATTTGCAGTCAATGCAGTTGTGGAGATAATGAGAAGAGCAATATTTGCAAGATAATGAATTTTTTTTTCGAGTGCATATGTGAAAAACCATTCCAATGAAAATACTTTTCCCATCAGTGATTTTGTCAATATAAATTCTGGGAGTCAGTAAATGAAACTACACTATCAATTCACCAATTTCTATTGATTAATCCATTCACTATTGGGAGAGGTTAGGTTTAGAAGCTCAGTTGGATTTTTAAAAACTATAATCCCCGATTCAGTCATTAATCAAAAATGGTTATTTATTCTTCATGTAAAGTACAATTTGCTTTCTTTGGGTAGCTCATTGAGGTTATCGTGAGTCATAAAAATTTCTAAATGAGTCAAAGGGTCCATTTTTTATCTCATCTCTTTCTAAAGATAGGAATGGAATTGATAAAATGATCGTTATGCACTAACTCTCTTAACCAAAAAATTCATCGATTTAACACGTGCTACTGTCATCACGAAAATCATGGATTGCAGATTTTTCATGCATAATTAATTTTAATCAATTTTTGTAATTGAGTGTCTTATCGTTACGTTTTATTCGCCTATGTTTATTTCCTATGCATTTTCATAAAAATCGGAGGAATTGGGTTTTTAGTTCATTCGACAAACATGTAATATTCTGGAACCCCTTAGCTTGTTCATTCATCGTTAGTATATGGAAACATGAAAACAAAACGAATAAAAAAAAAGGGAATGTTTTAGCGACTGCTAAATTAAACATTTTTGTTTTACATTTTTTTGTAACTATTCATTCACTAACTCACCTTATTTTCCCTGTTTCAGTCCCCGACAATTTGCGTGATTAAATCTACCTGGCTAAATGTCATACCGGGTCCAGGTAATCTAGAACATCCCCATCATGTCATCAGTGAACAGTGTGGATTCGCTTGGAACTTTTCAATGGGACATGTTGGAGTTAGCCGGCCATCTACGACAAGAGCGTTTATTTGTCCACTCAGAACAACAGAATCTCCAATCATTGAATGAAAAGGTCCTTTCCCTATCCTCAGATTTGGCTCAACAAGCTTGGGTAACAGATCAACAACGAGTCAACTTAAACAGATTAATAGTAGCCAGACCAGATTGCACTCCAGCGTCTTGCTGTCAACGGGCGAACGCCCTAGAAAATTGCCACTTTGCAGATGCATTTAAACATTTGAGATATCAAACATGTCTCACATACGGAGATTTTCTGTCTACCTTAAGAAAGTCACCAAAACTTCTGGCTTCTTGTTTAGTCGATGGGGACAAATTGATGCCCGAAGGAATGCAAAATATCATTCAGTCACTCTCCGCAGGATTATATGGCTCTTGTCTTTTACCAGAGGATAAAATTAATGTTCTCAAACTTTTGAGACATTTGATGCTCCTACA
This sequence comes from Asobara japonica, assembly GCA_026005395.1. Classification (NCBI taxonomy): domain Eukaryota; kingdom Metazoa; phylum Arthropoda; class Insecta; order Hymenoptera; family Braconidae; genus Asobara; species Asobara japonica. The sequence goes on along the minus strand of BQMI01000595.1, from coordinate 710,921 downwards.
AATTGTCCCATCGGACAATCCTAGACGATTATTGAGGCATGGAACTTGCGCCTTTTCGCGGTTTTATTCGGTCTTTCATGAGAGTCTTTTTTCAGCTAAATTATTTCTCACAGCTGCCCTACATGGGCCTATTACCCAGTTGTTGATGGAGGATGAAATGTTTCTGGATATTGATCCGGACAAAGCACATGTCAGGTTTCCCTCAGTGGAGTTAATGAAAAAGTTTGGAAAGGAGGGGACCCCTGAGTACCAGTCCAGGCTGCAAAGGTATAGAGTATGGACGGTTAACTCTTTAGTTCGAATTGCATCGAGATTCATCGTAAGTATTCGCGAGAATATGCACTGCTTTCCAACAAGTGTTTGCTGGCTAGTTCGTCAAATGGCGGGACTACTCACCAAAAGTGGACACGTTGACCAGAAGGAGGTACACGCTATGTGTACAGACTTAGTGTTCACCTATTTTGTGTGCCCAGCTATTGTCAATCCCGAGCCCTATGGAATAACCGACACTCCCATCAGCTATGTGGCCCAATTCAATTTAATGCAAGTTGGACAGATTTTGCAAATGCTTGCTCTCATGAAATACCAAACGATCGATGGCAAAGTTATGGATCTCTACAGAAAATTTGAGAAGGACTCTATTTCATCCATAATCGATGCTATGCTCGAGGGAACCAATGACGATCTCCATGAAGAGCCCTCAATAATCGATAATACCAAGCTTCAGGGTCTAACACGTTCGGCTGCTCTTTTCACAGAAAGCGAATTGAACTCTCTGATTCAATTCCTGCAAACTGTTAATACTAGGGGTCCTAATGACGATCCTGAATCGATAAGTCCTGAGAGGAAGGAGCTCGATGAGATGTTGTCACAGCTGCCCGCAGATGCTGTTACATTCAATAAAACTGTGAATAATATTTCTCCGGAAACTCCAAGCAAGCGAGGAGGTCTACTGGGGAAAGTCTCTCGAGGTAGAGGATCCAGAATATCAAATTCCTCCTCTGGAAGTGTGCCTGATGGTACCGAAGATGTCAACAGTGCCAATGGTGCTTCAGGGCCTGAAGACGACCTCAGCGACAAACCGCAAGATGTTTTAGTTATTCCCTTTGGCTCAATCACTGGAGAAACTGTTGGCTTACTCAGTGAGCAGAAAGTTCTCTGTATGGGAATGCAAAATCTTTCCTCAGAATCCGTGAGATTGACCCTAACTCCGGGATTGAGAAATGGAAATGAGCGACGGGAAGGCAACAATTCCGATCGCAATGAGACCCAGGAAAAGCGTACGAGATTTTCGTTATCGCATGACGAGGTACTTTTCGAGGGCTCCATTGGTAATACATCTGATAATCTGGAGGCTGTCTCGGAAGCTGCGTCTAACCACTCAGTGGCCTCCTCATTGGAGTTAGAAACAGAAGATCAGAATGACAATCTTTCGGATATGGTATCAGCCAATGTTTCGGGAAGAGGAACTCCAAATATTTCGGGAAGAGATACACCATCGTCCCAGATAACCGAGGGAGAGGCCAGGCCCATGGATCTCCCCCCACCCACAATTTCCACCAAGCAAAGTCGCTCAGAGATTGACGACAAATTCTGCAAATTTGAGATAAAAAAATTGATAGAGGGGGATGAAACAATTTCGCTAGTGTCCGATACATGGTCCACCGATGTTTTAGCATCGGATAGTGAAATGGTGGAGCAACAGGAGAGATTTCCATTTCCTCCACCCCCTGCTGTTGAACAGGTGGCACCCGTTTTGCCTGTGGGACCGGTACAGGGCCTACTGGACGTCAGTGAAACGGCATCGGAAGCCTGGAGCACAGATGTGCTTGCTAGTGATTCTGAGAGACTGACGGAGGTCGATACTGATGACACTGCGAGTGTAGCGAGGTCTGATGATACCGCGAGATCGGAGGTTGAGGTAGAGAGCCGCGGAGAGCCTGAAGGTGGTGAGGAGACATCAGAGCCAGGCAATTTTTCTATAGGAGCTGTAGTGGACGGTTCTGGACCGCTCTTCAGGCCTATTCGAGAAGATCCAATTGGCAGAGCTGCTTCATCCGCTCCAGTACAGGGAAATGTTACAGGACGTGGTGGTACTAGGTCAGATTATCGTCGAAGTACAATGGAATACGTCGACAATAATGCAAATAACATAAGCAACGTTGAGTATGGAAAATCGGTGGCTGACGAGGGCTTAGTGAATCTCATTGAGAAGCTCAACATCGATGGAACCCCGAAGGGAAATGAATCTCGAAATATTAACGGCGGTTCAGCTCCAGCCTCGCATTCTCGGGATAAACCACTACTTCTTAATGGCGATGTGAAAAATGAGGACACAAGACATGAAGATGTTGTGGTAAGGTTAATCATTCACCGTTCATTGTATATCTCATTTTTAGATTCTTCGGTTCAATAATTACTGTGGGTCAAATTTCTAAAACATGATTCGAGAAAAACATTATTGATCTTGTGGGACATTCAGGAAGAATATAATACAATAATTCTCCAATGATTGCAAGTTTCCTATTAGCATTGATTAGCCTTCTGGGAAGTTTAGATAAGTGAAGTTATTATGAGTTTATAGATCAATTCTATTCTCCACATCCCTAGGTGAGGCTGAGTACTACTAGTCTAGCCTCCAGCAGTTCTTCCAGCTCAGACAAATCCAAAAACATGACTCCAACTCCGGAACTGGCGATTCCAAGAGTTACGCATGCACCCCCTGAAAATGCAGACATTTCCAATGGAATCAAGCCGAATATATCGACGGGTGCAATTCCGAAGAGTATAAGTTTTGATATGACAGCTGCTAGAGGTGATAAGGAACTTCTGGATGAAGACCAAAAGAATAAACGTGGCTTTTTCAGTAAATTCAAAATGTCTTTGAGGAACAGGAGGGGAAAATCTCCGAGGGACGATCTTTCCAGGTAAAAAACATTTAATTGCACTCAAGTGATAAAATCCATCCACTAACACTTGTCTACATTATATGTTAACTCGAACAACTGAAAGATTAGACAGAACCTCCATGCAGGTCTTATATATTTATCAGGGTTACTAACGCAACACACATCATTGCATCTCTTCCAGATGCTACGACGAAGCAGATGGTGAATTAGGCCGTCATCGTCTCCGTCGAATAGTATCTGAAGACTGCGCCTCGACCAATCCCAACGGAGACAGCACTGATGATATCCTCGCTAAGTATCGCAGAAAGCCGAGCACCACAAGTGACACAGCTTCAGTTGAGAGCAGCCAATCGCGGACTAAAGAGGCTGAGGACGAGCGCCTTTTAATTGACCTCAATAACGTCGAAATGTCCTTCGCTTTTGCCGATGCCAAACGAAAGCTACGAATGGTTCTGAGCACAGCTGATCTCCAGCACATTCCCTGGTCCGTTTCATCTGAACGTAATCCTTGGATTCAAAAGGAGAACGAATTAGTAGCGTTCCTACAGTTACAACTAGCAGAAGCTATTAACCTCCAGGATCGACCGTTAATTGCCCATCTTCATGAGACTTTGAGATGTGTCAGACTGTTCAATGACGAAGGCTGCAGGAAACTCTTCAATTCCCTGAAAGAGGACTATCAAAAAAGGTATTACATCCTTACTGAATAATCTCATGGTGGCTTCTTGAATACTCAAATTGAAGGTGTACTCAAGTGCTATATATGATGCTTTCGCTAGTATTAGGGTGAATTGATAGGAATACATCATTCCTCATGAGAAAATTATTGGCCGTCCATATTGTAGCAAAACAACTTGTGGATTTTTATCTGGTAATTTTCAAAAGAGAATGCTTGAATTGAAATTGTGGACGGTTGTCGCAGTGATAAAATTATGTAAAAAAAAGGAAAAATAATTGAGGTCGCGTTCTACTACAAGGTTTCATGAAATGTGCAATATACATTGATATAAATAATATATAAATTCTATGGCAGCCATTGGGATACTTCAGTATCTAGCGCCTAGTGAGCACTACCAAGCACAAAATCACTAATGTTGTTATTTTTTAAGGTCTCCCTACATCGCTTATCTCATAAGGTGTCGGCAAGGGCTTCTATCTACTTTAGCTCATCTCGAAAGATTAGGAGAGAGGGTGAAATGCGATCGAGACGCTATTAACACTCATTTAGTGGCTGTGTGCGTTCGAGTGTTTCTGGAAAAACGAGAGCCCCAAATTTTGAGATTCTGCGATGAATTTCAAAAGTTGAAAGTTGCTGATGAGAAGCAGGATTTAGTGGACCATTTTCTTGGAAAAATTAACTCCGAAATGGAGACAGATGCTATTTGGCAAACAGCTAGTGATGGACAGGTGAATAAATGCTCAGCATCCCCCCCTTCCCCCCTCCTCTTCAACATAATTAGAATACATCCGGTTTTTTTTGTTTATTGCCCATCCAAATGATTCAAGGTATCAATAACTATATAAATACAATTCGCTAAAACTTCCGTAAATATAAGATAAACCATTAATCAACAGGTGGAACTTGCCCGGATGGTCGTTGAAAGGACTCTGATGGCTAGGGTCTATCATAATGCACTCTATCCGAATGGAGATGGGGATGTCTATCGAGATCAGCTATTCCACGATCATATCAAGAAATTGGCGAAGGTAGTCAGCCCGAGTCATAAGGATCTGGGAATTCAGAAGATCTATCATTACGAGTGTCCTTGGCCATGGGCCCAGGCTGAGCTGGCAGTTATATCGGCTTATAAGACACCTAGGGATAAGTTGCAGTGCGTTTTCAGGTGTGCTACTACCATCATGAATCTCCTCTCTATGGCCTCGGAGAGGGGAATCCCAGCTGCTGATGATCTTATTCCAGTTTTGGTTTATGTGATCATAAAGGTAAAATTTTCACTGCTAACAATACGACGAATTTGAAGGAAGTTCCAGTCCTGGATAATTCTTTAAAAATTAAAAAAAATTCTCCTTCAAGGTACATTGGTAGATTGAATTCTTCTTGTAACAATGATTTACTTTTTTTAGGCAAATCCACCCTCACTGCTGTCAACAGTACAATATGTCGACAGTTTTTACGGAAACCGCCTGGAAGGTGAGGAGCAATATTGGTGGACTCAATTTTGCTCCGCAATCGAATTCATCAAGACCATGGATTGAGGAATGCAATCCACAATCTGAATTCATGTACAGAATATAATTATTTTATTTGTTGGGATAAACAAGTAGGAATATGGCAAACCAGGATAACAATTTTGTGTTTTTCAGAGAAGAAAAAATTATTGCCTTTAACTCAAATTTTTATCATACTGGAGCAACGGTTTTAGCTCTTTTGGAAAAATCATAATTTTTAAGTTATCTCAGCTTGCCACATTTCTACAGACATATCGAGGGACAATACGATTTTACGCAGAGTTTGAGAAATTCTCTGATTTTTTGTTTACAATTAATTTTCTTGAGAGCAGTTGTACAATATTCTATATCACAGGTTTCATTATTTACATCTGTTTCATTTTTTTTTTGTTGATTTAACGCCCCTCGGTTTCTCCAAGCTTGATCAATTCTCCTAATTTATGGAATATTTAAGACACAAATACAATGTGCAGAAATCCGAGCTTTTGAACCAAATAGAAAATTTATGTTTTACAAAAAAAATATATGGAAGGCCGTGTTTATTTTTTATGAGTTTCAGTAGATGCACAATGTTTGAGAATTTTAAATGATTAAAAAACCGTATGAGGGGTTGAGATTTTAATACGATTAAAGGGTAATAGGGAAGTTAATGCTCCCCATTGTTATTACGAATATGCGCATAATGACATGATGGCAAAATATTTTGCAATATAAAGTACATAGTAAATATATATTTTTTTAGTCGAAAAAAAATAATATGAAATTATGCAATATCTTCGAAATATCATGTATTGTAGGATATGCACATTAATACAGGGGTGAAGCATAATTAACATATGTGAGCGAAATGAGTATGTTGAAGTGAAATTATGATTGGGCAGTTTGATGCTGCTTGAAATAAATTAGGGAGTAGAGGAATGCGCGCAAGGTGTGGAACTTGGTGTGGTAGGCGCTTTTTGGGATTTTCATGTTTTTTAGGTATATGAAGTTTTTTTGTCAGATTTTACAAATGGTAGGCATGCTAAATTTGTCCCACCAAAAGTTCAACTCTGGAAAGTTTTCCCTAAAATTTTTCCACTTGACAATTTTTTTCCAAGTTTTTCTTATATTTTTTTTTTCTTAATTTTCGTGAGAATTTTGGAAATTTACAAGATTTCTGATATGTTCGAAATTTTTGAGAGTTTTGAAATTTTCGAATGAAAAATGTTTAAAGTCACAAATTTACAATTTGAATTACTTTAGAATTTCGATGAAAGTTTTTTAATGAAATATTGATAGAGAAAGAATACAGTGTATAAACATTAAAAATGAAAAATTTTAGTTTGGAGAGTTTGCGAAGGGAATTTTGGACTCGGCATTTTGGTGGAAAAATTGAGCCCTGGAATCTGTTGACATTTTCAGAATTTTGAGGCTTATTATAATGTTCAAAACGTCCGAAAATTTGACCATTTGCGTTTTGACATTTGAAAAATGGCTTGAATTTTCGCTATTTTGTAAAATTTTGTCAGTTTCTAAAATCCTCCATAAGATGTCTAAAATCTTTTGTAAGATTTCTAAAATGTTCTTGAAATTTCTAAAAAATTTGTAACATCCCTGGATTTCTGAAATCGTCAAAGTGTCTCAAGTCCCTGAAATTTTGAAAATTTCCAAAATCTGTCACAAAAACTGAGCCACACGCCATACAAAGTTTCACCTTAAAAAAAGTGGTTGTATCCACCAATATCTGGACTTCTTGATTATCGTCCAGCCATTTTTAAAAACCAAAAATGTAAAACCACCGGAAAAAATCGAACTATATTTTTAAACCTGAAATTTGTTATGAAACTATGTATTTTCACAGTCTGTTCCATTTTTCATGATTTCGTAAAACACAGACAATCTCGAATCAAAATTTTATTATGCGTAAAAGAATCCGTACCATGACATTGGGTCGATTAAAACAGAGCTTTTGATAGTGTACTACAATAATGAAATTTCGAAAAATAAAATGAGATGGAAAATAAAACAAATACCAAAACGTCAACATCGAAACAAATTTTAATAGGAGAGTTTATGAAAACCATTTTATTTGACGAGAGGAAGTATTCCTTGGCAGAAATAATGAATAATTTGTACGGGGGAGAAATAAAAGAGGTGCACGAACAAAAAATTCTTTAAGGTATTTTCCAGTCGAAAAATGTCAAAATGATTTTTTTAAGAACTTTGAAAACGACATAATGCATACGAAAAAGAAAACACACAAGTAAACCTGTAAGTACAGTGCAATTTTTATTTTTTTTTCGTGAGGTTACTCCTCTTTCCAAGTAATTCGAAAAAGAGCTGTACGAAATCTTTGATTAATTTTTTTTCCACGGTTTTTAAATGTCCATGAATATGAAATGCTGCTGGTAGCACATTGGAGTAATAAGAAAAATGATTGTAGGATGAACGTGTTTCATGTCATTAAACCATCCTGAAATTCTTCACATGTAAAAAATTGACTTCCTTGATCGAATTTTTGGAGCTTACGAATTTCGTCATTGACATTTTTCGAAGAATTTTTTCTTCGTTCATTGAAGGTGAATGTGTCTTTTAGCGTACTTTCTCAAGCAGTATTTGTAGATTAATTATGAGAGGAATAATGAACCATACTAACAACTCTTAAATGATTATACGGAATGAAAAGGGAAAGAAGAATATGTAATATTAGGCACCATTAATCTCCAAATGAATTTTAGTAAGTTATATATTTATGTAACACATAGTATTTTTGCTATAGGAGTATTTCTTAGACCATCATCAAGTGTAAGGCATTAAAATTATTTGATGGGAAAAACATTACAGTTGGATCAAGCCCTTCTTTGTTTTTGACCAGTAGAGATGACAATTACTTTGCAAATTGTGGAAAAGTTGCATTTTTGTAAATCCAAATTTTATTTTTTCTACCAAGTAATTTAATTCCTCCTCTGCTACTTCTGTCAATGAGAAATAAATGAAAAAAAAAGTGTTGCTCAAGTAGAAAATAAATGAAACAACATTTATGAAGTATTTTACGTTATTGTAAGTTATCCAAAGACTTCCATAGTTTTATCGTCACGCTTGTGAAATTAATTTTTTTTACTATGTACCTTTCTACCTTGCGACATTTTCAAAACTCTTAATTTTGCAATTTTATGGTATGCCCTAACAATTGCATTTTTTTAAGCGATTATCGTAATTGTTTCTTCCCTTAAAATTCAAGATTCAACTGAAAAATGCGATAATTTGTCGAATTTCTGGAAATCTCAAACTTTCAAAATTCTTGCACTTTTTATAATCCGAAAAGTCTAAAATCTTAAATTTTTGTTTTCCAGGCGGTAATGGGTTCCTGAGAAATTTCAAAATTTGTAATTTTTTTTTATTCGTTTTCCTCCAATTTTTACAAAGTTTCCGACTCTCAAAATTTTTGAAATCTCAAAAATATCTGAAATTGGTAAATTTTCAAGAGCAGAAATATTTTGCACGTACGAACATTTTGTTTTAAGCTTGAAATTTTGAAAAGACTGACATTGTTGGAGCTTTCGTAACTTCAAAAATGACAATTAAATAAAAACATTGGAAATGTTTTGAATAATTGTCTGAAAACTTCGTCGGATATTCACTTACATGTACACCTCATTTAGCATTTTCTCGTGCACGTGCGATTCGAATTTTCCCGCGCTTTTCGAACCATTTCTAAACCAGGTGGCGTATTGAATTTCCGGCTGATGGTTACCAGCTCTTTTCCGGTCGTATTGCTCAGCGATCAAGATGGGTACGTGAACATTCCGCTAATTATTTAGCTTATTTACCATTTTTTAAACTAAATTAGTGATAAATATTGAGAACCAACGTATAGTTATTGCCGACCAATATTTCCAAGTATTTGTCTTCGGCTTTAACTAATTATTTGTTCGTATTTTGGGGCGATACATAAAACGTGGAAGTGTTAGGTTAGCTCCACGCGTGTTTGTGATACGAAATTGAAATAAATTGAATGGGTCCAATTACTGTGGCTTTTAATCGAGCGACATTGATAAATTCGATTGGTTTTTAGGTAAGCCCCGTGGTCTTCGTACAGCGAGAAAACACGTGAACCACAGACGCGATCAGCGTTGGAATGACAAAGACTACAAGAAGGCTCATCTGGGAACCCGTTGGAAGGCCAATCCCTTCGGAGGCGCTTCCCACGCTAAGGGAATCGTTTTGGAAAAAGTGTAAGTCTTTTTACCCATTTTTCGCCAATCGAGTTCGTTTTTATTCTCCAGTTTTCTATCAATATCTCGTAATAGAAGGGAGGTCGCATGGTATTGATGGGAATGTCTTTTGTAGAGCAGAATGAGACCTACAAAAAATGTTTCCGGTGATATCACGCAGTTCCTATTAGATTCAGGGATATCCAGGGAAAACTGAAAAATTGGGTGGAATTCAAAGGATTCGATTAATTGGTGTTAGTCACCTAAACAATTTAGATATTTGTCGTTGGGAATCTTAGAAGTTCATGAAGTTTTTTGATTATGGAATTTTTCAGTGGTAGTTTTCTCAGTTTTTCTGTATTTTCAGAGACGTGTGACTGCTTCAGGTTTAATTTACAAAAAAAAGGGACAAATTGGTACTGCAAATTTTGGTACACATTTTCTGCCAAAAATGCCACCTTGGGAATGTCATGCAGGGCATAGAGAAATTTCTGTTAGTGTTCTAAACAATTTTGAAAATTCAACGTTTTTCGAATTTTTATTTCAGTAATCATCGCTTCAATTGAGGCGAAAAAAAGTAGAAAAATATGGTGTTTGATTTTGTGTTTTGTTACATACCTAAAATTTTTCATACAGTTCTCAGATACGTTCAAGAACGTTTCAAATATATTAAAGTCTCGTTGAAATGGTTCAATTTCTTGAACATGTTTTTGATAATACCAATTTTTTTCACCAATGTTCCACAATGTGACTGGAGACGTTAAAAGACTCAGGGTTAACATGTTCAAGACTAAACTCATTAATTGTTTTTCTTTTCTTCTGCAGTGGAGTAGAAGCCAAACAGCCCAACTCTGCCATTCGTAAGTGCGTCAGGGTACAGCTGATCAAGAATGGAAAGAAAATCACTGCGTTCGTACCCCGTGACGGTTGTTTAAACAATATCGAGGAAAACGACGAGGTCTTGGTTGCTGGATTTGGTCGTAAGGGTCACGCCGTCGGTGATATTCCCGGAGTTAGATTCAAGGTTGTCAAAGTTGCCAACGTGTCTCTACTCGCATTGTACAAGGAGAAAAAGGAGCGTCCTAGATCATAAGGCATTTTATTTCCATTTTATGATGTATTTTTACTGAGGGTTTACCAATAATCATCTTGAAATACATTAAACACGTGTCTTGTTTATTCAGTCATTACCTACATACATGTTAAATATAAGTAAAAAATGTCAGTGATATATTGATCAGTAGAAAAGGAAGGGGAGCAGTGAAATGGTCAAGTTCCCATTTTAGTCGAAAGTTTCAAAACAAAATTTTTATTCAGAATTTTGTTTCCTCGAAACCAATCGAAATTTTTATAAAAGTTCATTAATTCTTCTTCCCAAATTATTTCAATGAGTTTAATAGGAAAATGTAGCTCGAGATGATCTTTTGTATGTGTACGATGCTTTAAGACTAGAATCGTTTTTTTTCACATTATTTCACTCTGCAAAATTGTTTAATAGTAAGAAATTGATGCTAATGGAGAGTGCAATTTCGAATTGGAGATAAACAGTTCGAAAAAAAATTATAAATTAAAAATAAAATGGAAACTTCTGAATGGGGAAAAAATTACTGTCACATGTAATTTAGATTTGACAGATTAAATGAATGCGTCAAACATTGAGAAGAAGTGACGAGTGGGAACAAATCACAATTTGATTATTTGTCTTACATTCTTAAATAGTTAATGATAATTGATATGGTACTGAAGCTGACTCAAGCTCATGAACCATTTGTGAAATAATGAATAAGCAATCTCACTTCTCGTTAATTCTATCGTTAACTTTCTGGAGCTCTTCTAGACCAATCACAGTGTCCTGGATAATTTGGTCCAATGGGTATACTCCCACATCCAGTCCCGTAGGAATTATCGCTGATAGAATGTCATTTTTATTTTGGAGTGTCTGAAAAAAAATCGAATTGATCAAATCGATCAAATACTATTCTGAAAGAAGGTTCAGTAACTGACTCCATTTCTTTATCACCCTCACCACACCACAATCTCTTTAACAACTTGTTGCGATAAGGGTGTTACCTCTTGCAATGTTGAAAAATTGTTGTCGATAGTCTTCATATAGTTATCGATTAATTCTGTGGAATTGTCGGTACAGTCTTTTGATGCTTTGGTCCACTTGTTGATATCTTGGAATGCAGTACAGAATTTCTCGACTGTTTCCACGGCCGCTGACAGAGCTTGTTCATCCAATTGGTTCGGTTTTCCTATCTCATCTGGACGCACGTCTTGTCCCTTTAAATAATGATATTCAATTTGTATCCAAAAGAAAGATGAGCCTGAAATCTTGTTCGTTGTTTTTTCACTCTTCAATTATTTTTTTAAAAGATTGTATGTTCATTTTGTGGATATTCAAACTTCTGACATTCTTAATTAATTCAAATATTCCTGAATATTACCTGAATAACGTTGTCGAAGTTTTGAAAAGTACATGCTTTAGAGACGTAAAAATCTTTGGAATTTCCAGAATCTTTTCAACAAAATAGGAAAATGTATAATGTCGTAGATTATTGATTATAACGTTTTGAAAATTGTAAAATATCACTAAATCAAATGAATCTCACTGCAGCGATTAAAACTACCACAGATGCAGGAATGATGTAATCAATGAATGGACTATTGGAAGATCTGTCTGAGGCTACTTACGAATTCGTTACGCTTTAGACTTTCAGAATTTAGGGATAGATTGAATAATACTAGAGACAGTCTTACGTCTACAGCAGAGAGATTTGGAGGAATTTGCTCTTTGACGCTTTCGCTAATTTTTTTCATGTATCGTTTGGCCTCGTTGTACCCCAGTTTAGTCGTCAATTTACAAGACGATGGAATCAAATTAACTTCAGTATTCAAGTATCTGTCTAGAATGTTGTCAGCTTCGCCAGGAATGACCTTCTTTTCACCATTGACTCCAAGAACATTCATGATAAAATTCGTTAGTCTCGCAAGTGTATCCAATTGGTCTTTTATTGGACATTGGCCCTGAAAAGTTTATCAAATTATTTTATCATCGAAAGAAGGTATAAAGTATCGCTAAATATTGTCGGAGGAAAAATTATAGGCCTATATAATATGAAATGATCTAGAATTCAATTATAAACTAATTAACGAACCAATAGAGCTGCCTTGTTATCACAGATGCCCAGTTGAACGTACCACTTCACTAACGATTCTTCAAAAAAATTATAACAAATTTTAGTGTCAGGATCAATAATTCATGAATAAAAATGGGTATAAAGTATTTATTAGTTGTTAGTCTTCTCTATTAACTATCAACTTCAATAGACTTTTGTATGAGTGATTTCTTCTGAAATTTTTTTAAATTTTATTTTGGTCATTCAAACTATGCCAAAAAAACTTTGGCTAAAAATGTTTTTTTTTAGAGTTGCACAAATTTTGACTTTTATGTTTCAAAATAAGCAAAATCGAACTATAACAATGTTCCTGTGTGTGATTTTAATACTAGTATAATTATTAAAATCAAATACCATCATCGGTGCCAGGTTCATCAGCTGTTGAACTGACAGCTCTGAGACTCTGCACTAACAACCAATGGAGCAATTCATTTCTGTCATTTTGCGCTAAAAGTGCATTCTCCAAATCTCCACATTCAACGTTAGTGACTCCTGGATATCTGACCTTCACCAGGGCCTCGTAAAGCCCGTTAATCACTTCATTGGCCACTGTCAAAACACATAAAATTTACAGAAAATTAAACTTGAACAAGTTAGGTTACCAGATATTTTGCGGTATAATAACTCAAATAATAACATACTTTATGGAGATAAAATCATAAATGTCGTGCAGTAGGTCAAACTAAAAATAATAAACGGGTGCGGGATAGATCTACGTTAAAATTTTACTGATTTTTTAGTAGTTTATACCGGCGAAGAGCTGATATTCTCGAGTTGTTTAGCTTGTTTGCGCCCTTTTGTAAATATAACGACACCGGCCCATGGTGTTCGTCACGTGACGTAAAGGCGCAATCCCATTGGCTGATGCATAGTCTTCTTCTTCTTCTTCTTTTTTATGGCACTGTGGCATAAGCCCAATCGGCCGTTATCCCTCGGGGGGGCCTTTACTGAAGGTAGGGAGATATGTCGGTAAAGAGGATTGGTTTATATGGATACCTGGGAGGGAAATTTGGATGTGTCTGACTTGAGTTTAGATTTTTAATTTACAATTTTTTAGAAAGTTGTAGAGGAGATATGCAATTTTCGCGGATGGAGATATCAGGAGCTTGTTGATGTCAAAAACAAATATTTTTAATTTTCTCAGAGATTTGATTAGAGTAATGCGTTGTGCTGAAAATTGTGGGCATAGCCAGAATATGTCGGTTAAGCATTGGATTTGATTGCATTCGCAGAGAGGAGAGACGATAATATTTTTCCTTGCAAGGCTTTCGTTGAGATTAAAATGATTGGATCGCATTCTAGATAAGGTTGTAATAACAGGTCTGGTAACTTTGATTTTGTGGAACCAAGGAGGGCTCCAACCTTTATAGTAGTGTTTGAAGTAATGATTTCCTTTCTGATGACTTTGGTGTTTGAGGTATGAAGAGGAGGATTGTTTCATTTTGTTGTTGACTGATTTAATGAAGTCAGTATAAGGGAGTAAGGATTCTTGAAGGATACCGGAAGTAATAGCCGCTTTGGCACGCGTATCAACCTCTTCGTTGCCGTCAATGCTTTTATGTGATGGGATCCAGATGAAGATGATTTCTTTGTTGGGATTTTGGGATTTTTCAGGGGATATTTCAAGTTTTAAATCTAATAGGCGAGAAGCTACTTTGGAAACAGAACGTTCCAGGTTATTCAGAGATCTTTCCAGATTAGAACTGCGATGAAAAATTGCTAGGTCGTCCGCAAAGGCTATGATTTCAGCTCCTAGGTCGGAGAGGATTGGGAGGGAGGATGTGTAGATGTTGAAGAGTATAGGGCTCAGAATAGATCCTTGTCCTGTACCCTTGTTCATGGGAAAGGGGCCTTCCAGGTTACCGTGGATTACAAAGTAAGATTGTCTATGAGCGAGAAGGAAGTATATGAAATTCGCAATGGTTTGTGGGATTCCTAAAGTTTGTAGTTGGGTGAAAAGGATAACTGGGTCAACATTGTCAAAAGCTCCCTTGACATCCAAGAAGATAACAGGCGTGTATTGCTTCTTCGCAAAACCTGTGAAGATTTCAGTGGTAAGTATGGCCAAATTGTCAGCGCATGAGCGCATTTTGCGGAAGCCAAATTGGAAATTGGGTAGGAGGTTTTTCTTTTCAAGCCACCATGTAAGCCTATTGCATATTAACTTCTCACACAGTTTTAATAAACAAGAGGCTAGAGCAATGGGTCTGAATTTATTGGAGTCTTTTTTAGGGAGTAGAAAAATTAAAAATTGACGCCAAGCGTCTGGATATTGGCTTTTGGCTAGAACTTCATTGAATGTATTTAGAATGACTTTCTTGTAAGGGAGAGGAAGTTTGCTAATAATGAGGTAGTCTATTTTATCTAGACCAGGAGATGATGATTTTTTGCTAGATGAAAGGGCTAGGTTGAATTCTTGTTCAGAGAACTCTTTTTGAAGGAAGGGGTTGGGTCTAAAGGTCAGGTTTGGGGGCGGAGGGGGGGAGTAGTCTCGTGGAAGGTTGGGGCAGAATTCAGATATGAATGTTTTCATTTTTGAGGCTGTTTCTGTGTCTTGAGGAGAGCTAAGGTTGGGATTATAAGAATTTTTGTTTTTAAACGTTTTGATTTTTTGCCATAGTACATGGGTGGATTTGTCTAATGAGTTGCAGAAAGTGAGCCAGCCATTAATTTTTTCTCTCCTCAGTATTAGTTTGGTAGTTGCGTTTTGTTTTTCGTATTCTATGTAGTTAGGATAACTTGGGAATTTTCGGAATGTGGAAGTAGCTCTCCTTCGGAGTGCTACAGCACGAGAACAGTTAGCATTCCACGAGGGGGCAGGTGGGGATGAATATTTGAAGTTTGTGGTTGGGGGTTGAGGGTTGGTTGTATTGTTTTGAGGGGACGATGCTTTTATTGCTTCCATTATGGTAGTGATAATTTTGTCATATTTTTGGGGTGCAGTAAGATCCTCTGGTATATTCTGTATGAATGCGGAGTTGGTGGTTAAGTATTCATCAAAGAGAATCCAGTCTATTTTGGTTGTTTTGAGTTTGGTGGGAAAGAAGTTGCATCGTGTAGGAGGAGCGTTCAGAGTTATGTCAATTGGATGGTGGTCACTACCCATTCTGTCTGGAAGAACTTTCCAAGAGGCTTGGATTGGTATATTAGATGACGTTAGAGTTATGTCTATGGCGGATGGAGTTTCATTAGGACGAGTAATTTTGGTGATTGATCCATCATTGAGGGGAAGAAAGTCTGAACTAGACAAAGCCTCAACTAATTCGTCTCCAGAGGAGTCATTTTTTCCAGAGCCCCATATGGGAGAATGACAATTGAAGTCTCCACCAATAAGGGAAGCAAATGCGTTGGTGGTATGGTTCAGGAGTTTGGACCATTCAGTTCGATTTATGTGTATTGATGGTCTTTTGTATAAACAGTATATGGCTAGGTCGCCTTTTGATGTTGGTATCAAGACCCCTAGAATTTGGAGATTGCTTGATATAGAATCTAAGTTTGGAATGATTGTGTATGTGATGGATATGTTGATAGCAATGGCTATGCCCCCACCGTGTTGGTTGATTTCATCTTTTCTGATGATATTGTAATTAGGAATATTGAATGAGGTGTGGGAGGGTTTGAGCCAGGTTTCGGTTAATAGTATTAGGTCAAAGTTGTTGACATGGTTTCTAAGTTCACCTACTTTTGGTTTGATGCTTTGAGCATTCCATTGAAGGATGTGGAGTGATTGGCAGGATGACGCGAACATTATATAGAGTGAGCGTAGGAGGAGGAGGAGGATGTGAGTGGAGAGGAGGGATGGGAGAATTCAAGGTTATTGTGGTTAGATTTTCATATGGTGATCCAATCATTTCGTTACCTGAGCCGACTTCCATGGACATGTCATTGTTTAGAAGGGAGGGTTTGGTAGTGAAGGACTGGGAAGTGATAGGGTTTGAAATAGTATCCGTTGGTGAGGCATTAGCCCACAATTTCAGTTGTTCGATATCTACGTGGGAATCGGGTACGAGATTATGTTCTTGGCAATACTGTTGATATTTGTCCAGAAGGGCAATGTTTTCAAGCGTTTCGTCTTCTGAGAATTGGGTTAAAGGGGAGGGGGGACTGCAGTTGGAGAGATACGGATCATTGAATAAATCAGTTTGTTCGTGATCAGGGGTATTAGGGATGTTTTCCATTTTAGGATTTATGTGAGCAAGGGTAAGCAGTAAAATGAAAAGAGAATGAAAGTTTGAAAAATTTGAAAGGAGACGGGTAGTTTAAGGAAGAGGAGGGTAGATAGAGAAAATGGTAGCGAAAGCGAGGCGTGATCAAGATGGCGGCGGTGGCGATGTATACGACGCCAGCCCGAGGGGCATGACGTCTTTTGAGTGAAAGCTTGTTTCTTGAGAGCACTTCAATGATTCCGCAGTTCTATGGAGTTTTAAGTACTGGTTGTTTTAGATTTGTTTGAGTTAGAGAGAGTAAGAGTAAGTTTTAGAAGGACGCTATTTGTGGATATAGGCAGGAATGTGTATTCAACACATCCGAACGCTACGATGTCTACAACGCGAATCCTGATGCATAGTGACGGCGATTTAAATGGATCAAACCTCGTTTCACGTCTTCCTTCCTGTTGTCATTGCTTTGGGAATTTTAAGAAGTGTCAACCTTTTTAAAACTCACAACTTTTAGATATTTGAACCATTTTTTTGATGTTCGTTGTACTAGAATTGTGTTTTGTTGATGATAAAATTCAGAACCATGCGGGATGAGAAGAGCCTTCAAATACTATAGGAGTGTTTTTTCTGCGCTGCCCTTCGTAACGAAAAATTATTACTACCAATCCATATCTATATGCTTATATCTAAATATGACTCATTCCACATGTCCTGTTCTGCTTATCAACCATATTCCGCAAGGTTACTTTATTTGCGAATAAAATCCTACATACAGTAATAATTCACGATACAGATGAAACACTCTGCTCATAAGTAAATGCACTTTTCTAATATTACACAATAGTGCCGAAGACAGCAAAGAAGGAGTATGACGTTCGTAGAACCTGATATTGAATTGATACGTTAACATCACAACTTATTTTATGTACACGTAGAGAAAGTACTGATTCAATTTCAATTTCGATTCAATATTAATGAGTTGATTCAAATTCTAGCTTAATGCGAAAATCAATGTGATTCAAATCGTCGTTAATGTACTGCCCAATAGGTCACAATATATATGTGACCTGAGTGTCCGGTCGGAGCACTGCCGACGCTGGAGTTCCTAAGTTCAAAATCTAGGTTTCAGGGTCAGTTCTCCGTCAAGTTAACCGCGGTTAATCAGGAATCAAAGTTAAGCGTTGTGATTGGCCGGAGTTAAATCTTCGACCAATCAGAAGCCTTAACGTCAAAGTTAAATATGGCGCTCACTAACCGAAAACTGGCCGTCAGTGTTATCCACCTAACGAAAATGAGATTGATTCAGCACAGTTTTTTGGGAATATATACTGTTACATACCGTTAGGAACGACTCCATTGATAACGCATAGAAATTTGCAATTTTCAGTTCAACCGTCTTCGCCCCACGTGCCATAGCAAAAATCAGAAGATATGCAGTGTCCAAGTATTGCTCATTCTCCCAACCGGATTCCCATTGGCCGTTCGTTAATCTCATGCTCTATAATGGAGATTGAACAACAATTTTTGCCGTCATTAAAACAGGTTAGGTAAGCCATTAATTCTGTACCTGATGGAGTACCATATTTGCCATGAAACACCAAAAGAAAAGTTGTGCAAATGCACCGCAGTAGAGGAACACAAATTTTGCAATTCCGAAACCTCTACTTGCGCCCTAATTAACAATTGATCAATAGCACGTCATTATTACATCAATAGTTTATATTGCCTCCATACTCACTAAAACGATTTGAAATCCTGTGAAACATATCATCATAGAGCTAGCGCACAATTGACATAGCATACTAGATCCAAACACCATATTGAAATTATCGACGATATTAATGATTCTTTGATGATGTGTTATGCATAATTTGAAGCGCTTCACAAATGAATCATTGACTTCTTTCACCTCCCATGGACTGAACGGAACGAAGCAGTGAATTTCAGAATCGCTACCAGTTCGCTCAGGTTTGTACAACTCTTGAAATTGACCACGTGGCCATTGGATTTGGCAGTGACGATAATTTGATTCCAGGATCTCTAATTGCAGAGTTACATATCGACAAAAGCTGGAGACCATTACATCCATACCGAAAGTACCGTAGGCGCCAATGACAATAGAAGCCACTTGGATGACAATAGCTATAATGTACTTCAGTCCGATTGTTGAATCGAATGGATATTGCGCTCTTACTGGCAAACTTCCTGCCTGTGTTGGAACCATCGCCAATACCCCAACAGTGAAACAGCAGGCGAAGCTCAAGGTACAGTAACAGTGGATTTTATCGTAGAGTACATAGCGTTTTACCATGATGGCGAGTCCATCATCTGGAAAGAGGAAACTAGGAAATGTTGGAGATCATTTGTGTAACTAGTGGTTATCCATTACTCAAGAAGCATCTCATAGCTGATAAGAGTCAATGACCTGAGCATTTCGTGGCAAAATCAAGTGGATGATAGATGTCATGAATGAGTCTGATAAGTTCTCGACGACGAGTGCAGAAAATTATCTGTTTAAATCCAGTACTGACGGCTGCTGCCAGAAAGCAAGCGTTATCCGTTAGAATCATTAAGTCCTGTAGATTCAAGAATAAATCTCCGAAGATTGTGCCAATGAAGATACAGAAAAACGATGCCATTATGACTCGGTAGATGGCATAAACGAATTTCATCAGTGGTGACGAATGCTCGGAGGAACACCAGAGACCAATAAGACTGCTTGAATACATTTATTTTATAATATTTGAAATGCACAGTTGACGTATTCTCACCGCAAAATGAAAAGGTATACACCCAGTGGACCTCGATGATCTCGCTTAAAATGACCCATCATTTGCACTTGACGTGTTACCTATGAAGAACTCTGGGGAAATGGTCGTTTGAAATGGACAGATTACTTGTGATATATGAGTTATGATTATTAGTTTGAATTCTTCACTGCTGCAGAATACATTGCGGTTGATCTTCAAATGGTAAATGTAAGTTGTCTCCCCTAAATGTTCTGCAACAGCTTTATTAATTAAAGGATTGCAGAACCATGTTTATTATGGTATGTCTGTTTTACCATAGGGTCCATGATGCTGGATGCGTGGTGATGACAATTGACATATATGCGCATATTAAGAATATACATACGAGAAGCCTTATTGAAGTACTTACTGAGCAGTGATGGTTTGAGTTCAAGATCATGTACTTGCACGTTGCTTATTATGCCTAAAAATGCATCTTGATTCACACCGACGTACGGCAGAGTATCATGTGGGAATGAAGCAGGCATGTGCAGTAAATAAATGCAAGGAATAATATAAGACTCGACTACTTTACTCGTGTAAGCTCTGAACCGAATAATGGTTGAAACGACAGACACAACTCTCATATATAAAACAACTTTTCGTATTATACAACTGCTGCCAAGAGAGCGAAAAAGGAATACGACGTTCGCAGAATCTGAATTACCAATTCAGGTATTAGTATCATGGATAAGCCATGTCGCACTCATGTCATACTCCACACATACCGATAAGAATGTCTCCATTGTAATCGAGAACATATTTAGGGCTTTAATTTCAAGCGTTTCATTCCCGCGCAGCATAGAAAAAATTATGAGATGAGCAAAATCGTGATAGCACTCGTCCTCCCAACCAGATTCCCATAATCCATACGTTAACCTCGTACTCTGCAGACAAATCAAGATGATAGTTATAGTTTGTCACTCCAAGATTATGCAATACCTATACTTTACCTGATGACGTAATATACTTCCCATGTAACACGTTAGGAAAAGTTCTACCAAAGCACTGCAGCAGAATAAGATGTATTTGATCAAGGTACCACCTTCTGTTGCTCCCTGGAGAACACATACTATCATTTTCTTATTAACGTCGTTTCGAAGAAATGTGTACTTTTATTGGTCTTTGTGTTCTTTCATTGGTATTCAAATTCCAAATAAAGTTGTTGGTAGTCAGCTTTTAATTAGCCTGTTTCGAACTCACAATAGACATGCACGCAATACTGGGAACCCCAGCTTGTTATAGGGTAGTTTGTTGCGAACTTCAGGGAATAAAAGGTTTTAGATCAACGAATTTAGAAAATCTGTACCAACTTTAGAATACTAGAGACCCACAAAAATACTCAAATTATAAGACATAATGTTAAAAATACCATCAATGAGTCCATATTACCTTCTGTGCTCACTTACCAAGGCGACTTGAAATCCTGTTAAACATATTAATAGAGAGCTAGAACCCAATTGACACAACATGAAAGTTCCAAATGCCACATTCATGGTACGAATAAGCTTGTAAAGTCTCTGATGATGTTTAATACATAATATCAAACGCTTGGTAAATAAATCCGGTTCTTCATGGATCTCTTCAGGACTGAAAGGAACGAAGCATCGAACGTCGGTTTCCCGCTTATTCCGTCCGGTGTTATTGGATCCGTCATCTTTACCACGAAACCATTGTATTTGGCAATGACGATAGTTTGACTCCAGGAGTTTCAATTGCAGAATTATGTGGCGACAAAGGCTTGTGATCATCGAATCGAAATTAATTGTTCCCCATATACCAACAATAATAACACACCCTTGTATCAGTATAACTATACTCTGTAATGGTTCAATCGTTGAATCGAATGGGAATTTAGCTCTTGTTATTAAACTGCCACTTCCTTTCGGCGTCATCTTCATTAGGCCTAGGATGAGACAAGAGGAGAAAACCAGCAGAAAATAGTAGTGCAACAAGTCGTATACTATACAGCGTTCGAGTAATGTTACTACTCTGCCATCTGGAATGATATCAGATAATCATTTACGTTACTGACATGCTATCATATTGAAATATACATATTACTCTCTGAAATGTATCCTCTGATAAAAAGGATCCTCTGGTAAAAAGGAGAGACGAAAAAAACTATCGAAAATCTCGATATAATATCGATATTCCGTAAGTGTAAGACCGAAAAACCGACGCGACACCAGTCAGTGCGGCGGAAAAAGGAAATGCGCGTGCGCAGCACGCGCCATCGGACTATTCTCTACGGTAAAAAGGAGAAGCGAAGACAAATCTCGAAATATCTCGATATCGTGTAAGAAGAAATGTCTCGAAAACCGTAAGACCGCAACTAACGCCACACCAGTTAGTGTGGCGGAAAAAGGAAATGCGCGTGCGAAGCACGCGCTACCGCTCTCGTTTAGCTAAAGACGGAAGTGTTTTTCGGGTTTAATAATTACACGATAAATCAGATGTAAATCGAATTACTTCTACGACTCTTTTTTGACACGCGCGATTTCTTTTACATTCAAAAGGGAAGAGATTCAAACCAAGGCAACATCTGGTACGTTAATAATCGAAAGTTCGTCGATTTGGAACCGCGAATTTGTCGTTCTTACTGTCACGAAAGTGGCGTTTATATACTCTCCATTGGCTGCCTGCCCTCGAATCATGTTGAAGCCGGCCTGTGATTGGCTGTCGCGGGCGGAAGCAGTTTCGTGACGCTACGACGTCTCTCCGCTGGTTTTAGAAACGGTTGTTTGTATATTCGATAATTAGAAAAAAAAACAAAATCGTTCACTAGTCAAAAAACATGCATGTTCCCTAGTCGTCGTTAACGGCGATTTTTATGTTACGAGTCCGACCGCGCGTGCTTCGCACGCGCGCTTCCTTTTTCCGCTACGCCGACCAGTGGCGCGCCGGTTCCGGTCTTACGCTTTTCGATAATGTCGATATATGTCGATAGTTTTTTTCGTCTCTCCTTTTTATTATAGGACTAGTCCGATGGCGCGTGCTGCGCACGCGCATTTCCTTTTCCCGCCGCACTGACTGGTGTCGCATCGGTTTTTCGGTCTTACGCTTACGGAATATCGGAATTATATCGAGATTTTCGAGAGTTTTTTTCGTCTCTCCTTTTTACCAGAGGAACCTCACCGCGAGTGACAAGTATAAGTAATTGCCAAAAAAAATGTGAAGCTTCACATACCGGAAGATTTTGCGATATAATCGATGACGTGATAGACATCATGAATGAGTTTGTTAATTTGTTGACGATGAACGCAGAACATAATGTGCTTCCAGACAAAAAATACGGCCCCTAGAAAGTAGCAACAGTCTTCTATGATGATGAACAAATTCTGCCGATTCGATAATATATCGGCGAAAATTGTTCCCATAAAAATTCCAATAGCCGACATTTGTATAACACTATACACAAGATAAAATAGTCTTTTGTATCTCGATACATCGTCAAAATCATTCCAAAGACCAAGAAATCTGCTTGAATGTGGGAATGTAATAAATTGTCAATAGATATGATTGATGAAATTTTACCGCAGTAAAAAGAGAGATACATCTAGGGTATGCCGATGATTTCCTATAAAATTTTTCATCCCTTGTGCTACTACAATTGTCGATGAAACACTGAGGGGAAGTGGTTCAAGCAGGAAAAATGCAGGTAGTAAATTATACTATTTTATTCATAAGACTCTCCCAATAGCTCTCAACAGCAATTTCCGTACTACTTTACAGCAACTGGAACACCGCAGCGGAATATGAGTTTAGACAGGTGGTGTCTTCCCAGGATCATCATTTGGACTTTCTTTCATTGCGGCCTTAGTAGTCTTCGAAATTGTATCTACTGTGGATGAACGAGGCGAGCAACTTTTCTCCCCACAACATTTTGTAAGTATCGACAGCTTAAAGCAATGAAATTGCTACAAGCTAACGCGCTCACATCAATTTGGCTGCTACCCAATTTTTTTTTTTTTTTTTTTTCATTGAAAGCTTTCAAACCTTTCGGCTTTTTCGCAACATTAACATACATAAAATGGTAATTACCATAAGAGAAGAAAAAGTTTGCCATTATACAAACATAGTTTTCCTTGACTCATTTCATCATATTATTCGATACCATTCAAGGTTTCATTAATTCCAAATTTTAAGATGTTGCAACGATTTACCCAGGAAATTGCATATAAAAAATAATTGTTCTTAGTTTTTAGTTTTTTATTTCTACAGTGCATACAGTGGCATCATCAAATGGTAAAGGCAAGTTGTTTCTCTCCATCGATGACTATCGCTCTTGTATGTTTATAATTTTTTTTTCTCGAAAATATGTACTCCGAAAGAGAATGAATTTTAACAGAAAGAAATTGGTGGTATTTTGTGAAGAATTGCCTGATGTGGCAAAGTTTCTCGAGGTCTCTCTGCAGATAGCCGGTACTTACCTATAGACAATATGGTTGACTTGAACATTGATCCGAGGGAACATACCTGTCATGATGTGTCGTTCAAGAATGGGGGAAAAAAATAGATGATACCAGCTCTGCACTGTTGTACAATTGCCCCCTTCGAGAAAGTAGAGTATCAGCTTAGACAAGTGGTGTTTCCCCAGATTAACCATTTGAGTGGAGATATTCATATCATATCGTAAACACTAAAAAAACTCTGCGAAATCAGAGACAGATTATCATGGAACGATATTTTCTCACGCAATATTATACATGAAATATCATCCGCTTGTTCTTTTTCCACAAACCATCAGATATCAGGTATCACTTAATGAATCCCCTTATTGATCAGAGTCATTCAAATTTACGGACCTGTATTCGGCGCGGATATATTGTAAAGATAAAATAGTGTGTGAGAGAGTCAGAATGTGTCTGTGGTTAAGTACAAAAAAAAAGAAGCACCATTTAATGCAGACAGCCGCTACTCACCCGAACTTATGATGACTTGACCAATGATCCCAGTAGACATACCTGTCATAGAGTGTCGTTGCAAAATGGAGAAAAGTAAAAGATACCAGCCCTACAGTGTTGTACAATTACCTTCTTCGAAAAAGCTTACGTTGAGAATAGTTTCTATATCATGTATTCACGTAGGACTACATTACTCATGCGAATTCTATACAAAGTGATATTTCAGGTAACTGATCACGCTCTCCTCATACATGAAATTATTTCTGTTATCACATAACAGCGGCCAAAAGAGCAAAAAATGAATACGACATTCGCAGAATCTGAATCCGTAATTAATATATTAGTATTGTAAACTGGTATCATGCATGAGACATTCTCTGTCAACTCAGTCACGCATTAAAATGAACCGAATCTGAGACAAGAAGTTTGAGAATCTGCATCTTGCTTCGAACTATCGACAACTGCGAGAGGAAACATGTAGCTCAGTTGACAGAAGATAGATGTTCTGATACATACCCCTAAGAAAGTCTCCACTGTAATCGCATACATATTTATCGCTTTAATTTCCAGGGTTTTATTTCCACGTAGCAAGGAAAAAATGAGGAGATAGCCAAAATCGGAGTAAGGCTCCTCCTCCCAACCGGACTCCCACAGGCCATTTGAGAGTTTCATACTCTAAAAAACAAAAAAGGATAATATCTATAGTTGTGCTTCCAGAGATTTTCCTATTACTACAATATGCAGGTATTACCCGGTGGAGTAACATGCTTCCTACGAAACAGGTTATAAGAAGTTCTACAAGGGCAGAGGTACAGAAAAATGCAAATTTGATCAATGTAGCTTGATCTCTCGCGCCCTAAGAAGCAAGCAATAAGTGAGGTTGATGGTGGTTCCTACCCTGGCGATTGAGATTCCACGGAAGATCCTGTGCCATAGATTGCAGGATCAACAATCGATTGATCGATCATAAATAAGGACTAATGGGTGTGTGAATTACGTCAAATGATTGATCTTCAAATATTCAATGGTAATACCGTGGATCTCAAATCGTCAGGGCACCATGCCCTTTGCATAATTACCAAAGCAGCTTGGAATCCTGCAAAGCATATCATCAAAGCACTGGAGCACAGTTGGCTGAACATAAACGATCCAAAAATCATATTCATGTTATTAATGATCTTAATGATTCTCTCATGATGGCTTATGCATACTTTTAAACGCTTGACGAATGAATCGTTAGGTTCTTGTGCTTCGTGAGGATGGAAGGGAATAAAACAGCGAATATCCGTTGTCCGATTAATTAGCCGTGAATCAATTGAGGATTGAATTGCGCTACGACACCATTTTGTTTGGCAGTGACGATAATTTGACTCCAGAAACTCCAATTGCAGGGTTATAAATCGACAAAGGCTATTGGACATCACATCCATAGCTAACATTCCGCCGATACCAAGAGCAACAGTGGCCCCCTCGATTGCAGTAATTAACTTGTGCATAGGTCCAATTGATGAATCAAATGGATATTTCGCTCTTATTGGTAATTTGCCAGGCTCTGATGGGTTTATCGTAATCAAGCAAACGACAATAAAAGCGGAAAGAGATACCATACTCATGTAATGCGCTTGATCGTAGGATGTATAAAGTCTCACTAGCATTACTGCTCCATCATCTGGAAAATCATCATTATATTATTAACAGTTTATGGTAATTCCGTGAAATATATGCTTCATATTAATCGGCCCAAAAAATGAGCAAATGTTGACATTACTTTGAGACACTATATGTTTTTTTCCCATTATCATTTCGCGTGGTTACACTTATGCTAACCCGAGTGGAATTTTTGAACCTCATGCGAACCTCAATACTCTCCGTTTACCCTCATTTCGACCTCTTTGTCGGATCAGTTCTCAAATTCGAGGTTGCAGAGAGGTCTCACTGAGGCCTCACAAGCCTCTCGAAACAAAATTTTAACTCCGTTTTCAACCTCCCAGTCTACGTTTCCTCACTTAGACCCCCAAAGACTCAACAAGTAAAGGTGTATGCGAAAACATTAAATAGTAATTCCTGGAAAATGAATGGGGATTCCCCAGCAAAGATAGGGGCGGAGGAGGGCCAAATTAATTTGTGTGTGTGAAATGTGAAATAGTGGATAATTGAATTTTCAACTGAAGTTGAAGGGAAGATTAGCTAATGAAGATTAATGTTACTTACCTGAAGATTTTGCGAGATTATCAATAATATCATAGATGTCATGGATGACTTTGATAATTTTTTGACGATGAACACAAAAACTAATGTGCTTACAGACGACAACGCTCATTGCCACCACATAGGCACAGTCGTTAGTGATTACGATGAGATCCTGCAGATTTGATAATAAATCTGCACAAATTGCGCCCAGGAAAGAGCAAAGGAAGAGTATCACCAGTATTCTGTAGATGAAGTAGATCCGCCTTTTCAGTGTTGATGTATAGTCAATATTCGACCAAAACCCAAGACATCTGGATCAATAAATGTAGTGTATTTCAACATGAGGGGACTCATTTATTCACAATATATGTGCTCAGATTTATGTATGAGTTTAAGAGGTGACGCCTAGAACGATGATTTTCTACATATCTTGGTGCAAATGAATTGCCTATGGCAACCAATGAGTTCCAGGGCTGGCCCAGTCGGGTGGACCATGGCAGACAACTCGTGTCCCCCAAAGTTTTCCGCGACTTGGGCCAACCTCGAGTACCAAGCCCTGGCATAGCCAATATCGTGCCAGCCCTGGCCCATTTCCTTAGCATCCGCGTTTCCCACGTGGGATCCACAGTTTCTTACAGGATACTGAGAAAATCTCACCGCAGAAGAAAGAGACATACATTCAGCCCATCTCGATGATGTCCTCTGAAGATTCGGATCACTTGAGCTTGCAGCATCATCACTGGGGAGCTGGGAGGCAAAAATTTGTGAAATTCACGAGAAGCAAAAACGTTCATTATTGTACAAATAGATGTGTTGAATTAATACTACTACCAGCCAGGAAATGGTATATACAAAATCTTGTTAATACAAAAATATTTTCCTCACGTGATTTTCTTCCAGCCATTCCAGAAATCAAATTAGGAGAGTTAAATACCTCCTTGGATTTTTTTTTCTTCGTCCACTTGGATATACTTCCCCACGGCAGTTGCTCTTGAGCAGTGCTTTAGAATGGAACACTGGACACCCATCCATGCGACTGGAGTCAACTTTCACCGGTTAAGCCGTCGTATTTCTGAATACAGGGTAAACCTCCAGAAACCCTACGACGGACCCCCCCCCCCCCCCAGCATCGCCTCGGGTTAACTTGCCGCGCGGCCTTGCGGCCTGATTTTATCATTTGATCGCACTCTTGAACCACAATCAAGGTGATATAGGTCTAAGGGATTAACGGGAAAGGACTAGTGCTCCGCTGAGCAATAGATAAGCTATTATTGATTACCATGCATTAGGGTCTATTCGCCATTCCTATTCGTCGCTGAAAATACTAAATTCTTTTCACTTAACTTAAAATATATTAAAGGTACCTATGATGAAAAATGGTGTAAATATTTTGTGGATTATTCAGGACTACTGCTACCATATGCTGTAGTGGAACAATTCTTTCACGTGCAGAACCATCTACCCAAGCACTGAGTACAGGGTTTAGAATACGTTAGTGGGTATGAGACAGAATATGGAAGATACTTATCTGAAGCTTTTGTGATGCAATCCATAATACCATTGGCTTAATAGATAACGCTTACAATTTTTCGGCGATGAACGGAGGTACCTACCAAGAAGACTTCCCTCATATGTAACATTGATGCTGGTAGCGTACGATGGTCACTGACAGAACAAACAAAACTGAACGGCAAATTAACATGAATTATGATAGTTAGTTACATACGAACTAATACGTACCGCGAGGAATATCTCCACTATGAATCAATACACATATATCCATATACAGTATGTACCGCAAAACCATTTTGCTTGGCACTGGCCATAATTTGATTCTAGGAGCTCCAATCGCCGAGCTAGATATATGATAATATCGTTGCATTTGGTGTAAATTGCGGGTAATGAATGAACATGGACGTGATATACCTGACGATTGCTCTATATGCCAGATGACATAGTCCTGCTCACGCCCGACTTCCACGATGTTTTGACGCTGAAAACAAAAAATAATGGGTGGCAAGAAGAAGAATGAGCCTCTGAAAAAGTGACAACAGTGTTCTACGATGATGATCAAATTGTGAAGGTTCAACATTGTATCGGCCAAAATGATGTCCAGGGAGATCCAAAATAAGGACATCAGTATCATTCTGTAGCTGAAATACATCAATCTTTTCCATCTTGACAAATTTTCGCAATAACCCCAAAAACCAAGAAATCTGCATGTATAAATGAATTTACTTTAATTCTTTATTGTTTACCGAAAAGTTGCCTTATTTGAAGTATTTGCAATTTTGTATCATTCATTTTGCGATGCAATTAAAGGTGTATTCTATCAAAAGAGTTGTAAAGAGTTTTGCATTTTTCAAATGTATTTCCTCGGATGATTTTCTCTATCAAAATGAATTAGACCATTTCCATAAAAAAATTGAAAAATTCGAGAAACCGAATTCAATAGAATTTTCAATAGATAATCAAATCTCACCGCACTAGAAAGAAGGATACCCTTAAGGTAAACCCATGATTACCTTCAAGACTCCGGATACTTTGTGTTTCTACCATTGCCAATGAAAAACTGAGGGAAAAGAGTACAAGAAAAGAATGCAGATAGCAAATGATACTACTTTATTCATAAGACTCTGTCAATACCTCTCAACTATAATTTTCTCACTACTTTACAGCGATTGGAAAAATTGATGTGGAGTATCAGTTTAGACAGGTGGTGGTTTCCCGGAATAATTATTTGAGTGGATATACTCTTTTTCATTGGAACCAGCAGTGTTGCAACTGTATTACAACTGCGAATGACTGCATAAGTTTTGTTTCGACCACAATCCAACAAGTAACAAACTGCTGACAATTGTACAATCCAATGTTCTGCAATCAATATGCCTACCAGCCAGGAATTTACACATATAAAATATTGTCTCTATTTCTTTATTTCTACAGACTGTGTCTTAGGACCATTGACTGGTAGAAGCGAATTTATGTCGAATCCCTTTCGTTAGTAAATCCTGCAGAATCTCGACCAGGTATGGAGAAATATCGTTTGCACGCCAAATATTTTACTTATGCAAGAAGTGTGCGCATGACTCAGGTAAGAAAATGTGAGTGTCTCTGATCAATAATGGGAGTCATCCAGTGATCCTTCATATTTGATGGTTTGAATTCGAAAAGTTCATGTTCCGAAACCATGATACCTTCTTTCCACTTTGCTTGCTCATTCGAAACGTCTGAAGAATGGATATTTCATATCCAGTGCGCTTGCCATCACTTACCAGTCTGCGGGCTGCGGTTTCCGCGTATGGTGAGCTACATATTACCACTTCCACGCTCGCAGTGGGCGTGTCCACAGGAAGTGAGCCGTAACATAATGGAGGCAGTGAGGATCAGGCAGGTGAGGATGAGCTCTCACGCGGCGACATGCAACGAGAAGGTCATACCCCTCACGCGCTGTTTGTAAACGTTACATGTAGCGGCGGGGGGGGGGGGGCATTCCCCTCTGCGCACTGGCGCTGGGAGAGTTACGGAAGTTCGCAATACGTCACTGCCCTTTTCAGGCGGTGTGATAAAGTGGAGCTTAAAATGTTTAATGATGCATTAATTAATTGTTATTTTTTCCATGTTATTCTCTTCCAAGCAATCAAAAAATTTGATAAACACAGTGCGACCACCATAATTGTCAACGGCTTTCGTTGACGTCCTCACCATCTAAAAAAGCCAGTAATATTTTCAGGGCACTTTTTTATCAAATCGAGTCAGAACTGCAAGGAAGATCGGTATCGAAATTCTGATATGTTTAACGAATGCAGGGTGCACTTATGGAGGATCCACGGTGTGTAAGTTCGTCATCCGGAAGTTCATCAGGGTACCGGAACTCTGAAGCAGGACGCCTCTGTGTAGTGAGCGTGGGCGTAATGAGTGGAGCGGCTCGAAACCTGCTTTTGTTTGACTAAACTCCGATTTATCACTTGGTGAATAAATGATAACCATTCAATTACAGTTACAGAGAATAGAATGAATAATCCTGAGGACGAGAAAATTTCCCGTGGGCTTACACTGAAGCTGCAACACATTACTATTTCCTGTCTCGGGGCAAAATAAAAAATCCCCGGTAAAATTTTCGAAAATGTTCAAGGAAAATTTATCTAGGCTATACGAAGTAACGTCTAATGATGCAGTGCTATGACCTGAAGTTCGGATGCGAAAAGGAATTCCACCAATTGATATGTATTCGAAAAAATGAAGAGAGAGTTGATGAGAAAGCATTTATGGTTAATGAGTGATAAATATTTTTTGTACACTATTTGTTTCTCAACATGGAATGAAACTGGGGTAGGCACAGATCGGTTGTGAACATGATGCTTTCTGTTCGTAGGCGGGCTGTGGTATCATGGCATTGACATCGGGGCAGGCGAGTCGACAATAGGCAGCAAGTGCTGATTCCCGTGCTTGATCAGCACTGTAAAATTTTTGCAGTGCCAACGTCACGTCTCCCAAGTCCGTTAACTTCAAAAGTGCCGCCCTGCCGGGTCCGCACACTGGGTAAAGTTTGGTCATGCATTCGGGACGACCCATGCAGTTCCACATCATACACCTGTCCTGGAGACCATTCCTCTTTATGCACTCACATCGGTACATTATGCTGCTACGAAGCTCGAAGCTTTTGCAAGGCTTCAGGAGAATCTACTTGTCAATAAAAGAGAAAATGTCTCAGTGCGCTTATTCAAATTGAATGAAGTTGCTTGGTAATCCAAGAATGGAGTCGATCAGGCAGCTATAGCTATATATAGGAATCACTTGGATTTAAAGGCGATCAGTCGGTTATGAGACTTTCCCAAGGAGGAATGACCCGAATGAGTTGTTTTTAATTATTGTGAAGTTTTTTAGACTTCGTTTTTAAACCGAAGGCTGATTTCATTACTTCAATATGAGTCAGGGTGCGCGCGCATTTCCCTTCTCCGCCGCACTGACTGGTGTCGCGTCGGTTTCAGTCTTACGGTTTTCGATAATTTCGATATATATTGATAGTTTCTTTCGCTTCTCCTTTCTACTGCAGGAATCCATGCGTTTCCCGGGAGAGATGTCCAACCCTCGCGATTGAGCTTTTACGTAACATTCGCACCATGATAAATACATGATTTATGGCTGAAATGCACCGCAAATGGTTGTTTTTCGAGTATTCAATTCTTTCGAGTTCTAGGAGGGTATTCGATTTGCGATAAAACAAAAAGACATCCACGCAATACCGTTCCCAATTGTCGGGGAACCTATACTGACCCTTTATCGGATCAACTGATAAGAACAAATGTTGCACATTTGGACTAAAAATGCCGCCGTCAGCAACTCTCACCCTTATCAGAAAATTCTTTAGGGGTTATCTTGAATTTTATGGGATTTGTTCAACCCCTAATAATTTTTTTTCGAGCTCCTTTATGCATTTTTCAGTGCAAAAATCAGTTTCGAAGACTCACTGGACAATCTGGAGTTGGCTGATAAGACCTGACAGCGCAGAGTGGTGGCGCACAAGGATTCTCGTCCCATTCGCAAGGTTTCCTGAACAGAATTAACAGGGTAAGAGCAGGGTAGACTCCGAAAACGAAATTTTTGGTTTCACGAGAAATAATAAACAGAACTTGGTTTCAATTATTTTACTTTGGTAAATTTGAAAGAATTAATATGCAAATGTTGTATGTTGGAAATATCATACACAAGACAGAGTTACCTGCTGTCCATCGAGCTGATGAGACATTTTAATTGTGATAATAAATCACGTCGACGCTCGCAGTTGGCATTTTTTCCGTCACAGGGCATCGTTAACAACTTCTGATAGTATTATATGGGTGGACGTATCACAAAAAAATTGTGGGGTATCACAAAAGATTTGGATTCACAGAAAATTTTAAGAGGCCGTTGAAATTCTCAGAAATTCATTACACTGTATTGATTTTTTTTTTTTATTTTTTTTAAGGAAGAAAATTATTACACTGTCAAATTTTGTGCATCGTGTTTGGTGCGTCTGTTTTATGGGAAAACAGTTGAACAAATGTGGATGTATTCATAGCATTACTTTTTTAGCGTACTTGGCTTCGTTGTGTTAACTTCACGTTATTCTGAAGAGTCCGAATTTGAAACTAGTATTTTTGCTACGGTACTGGTCTCTTACTAACATAGACCCTAACCAATTGTCAGATGATGTATCTGTGTGTGTGTGTGTTTTTTTCCCACCGTCTCTCTCTTGTACTCCCAATGGTGGCCACTATTCAGCATGTTCTTGGAAGAGGAGCCCTGGGCATTCCCCGACGCGGCTGGGGCCGACTTTCGCCATGGAAGCCAACGTATTTCTAAACACAGGGTAAACTTCCAGAAACACCCCCCCCCCCCGCCGATTAGGTTCCCGTTCGGCCTTGCGGTCGCAATGTAGCGACATAGCACCCACGGAATATTAATGCTATCGATCGGAATCCATGCGAATCGTATTTTCGGCTCGAACGTCGTGTGAAAAAAAAAACTTTGCTCCTGCACAGTGGGAGGGAAACCTCTCTTTGCACCCGCCGGGACGGAAATACTATTCCAGTGGAAATGACAAATAATGCGAGGATTTTGAGGACTCATCTTTTTATTGTTCGTTTTTACAAGATTTTTTAAAAATTAACATGGGGGGTAACCACATGGGGGAAAACAGCACTTTCGACCATCCACTCTGTACCATTTGGGTGTAAACTGTATATGAAAATTGAATATCAAATAGTGGAACAAAAATAATTATTTAAACCTATTAGTTATTATATTATCGACGATACGATTACTATGATTTTTTTTAATAAATGGAACAGTTTATTATTTTTCAGATCTCTAAATTTTTTTCTAATTATACCAATGTCAATTTCGTTACCATTTTCTCCCAGACATATTTGCGCCCTGGGATTGGATTTTCCAATTCCTTTTTCACGGATAGGTAATTCGATATCGGAATGGATTCGATTGTTGAGCTGAAAGTAATGAGGGGCCTTTTATCTGGGAATGTCCAAGAGGGTTTACATTCGGGAGGGCTCGGACATACATGCCAGGCGCCAGGGTCTTGAAGTGGTCTATAAAGCACTCTCATGGATTCTGTGCTTGTTTTTCTGAATCAAGGAGACAAAATTGTTAATTAATGGAAATGAAAGTCTAGCATTCTGCAAATGTAACTCCTGCAATTTCCTTCTCAAAGATAGAAGAGACATGATTCGCCGAATGAATTAAAGAAACACGAAAATCAATTGAATGATTTCTAAGAAGATGGGGATCCATAATTAAGCGCAGAATAAAATTCAAATTGTTATTTAGGGCCGCCAAATGCAAGGTATGCTCTTTTCAAAAAATTAAGAGTGCAGATAGGCTTAATTGACATTACGTTTCTCTTGAATTAATTATATAGAGTATCTCTAAAATATGTAACATATCTCGTGTAGAATAATTCCTCAAATATCACTATAATGAATTTAACGAATATTTCAAATGTATTTCAATTTTGTTCTCACAATTTATTCATCTCCTGGAGTAGACATTTTGCCCGCTCAATTCCGCCTTCATTACCACTTGGGTTGCAATTTGAAAACCCCCAATTTCCGATGGCTTCAGCAACGCCCGTGCCATTGCCGCGAGAAAACTCGTATTCACACGGTGATAACATTTTGCTTCTTCAATTTGGAATTTTGCCCATTAAATAATCGAGTACGGCGAATTTTCCGGCCTGCTCCGTCCTGTCAAAAAACAATATACAATCTGCAGATATTATATGAGAAAATTCTATACATCTTCGAATAGTTTTGATGGAATATTTGAAATCGATTATAAATAACTGAATTGGAGGCTACTTGAAATAAATAATTAATTATTTTGATCTTGAAATTAAAAAGTAACCGACATATTTTGAAGGCAACATTTTAAAGGCGAAAATGATTTACCTCAATAATTATAAGTTGTTTTACATTAAACATTGAAGAAATCAGTTGGGCATCCAAAAACCGTTTGAGTATTCGTGAACATAGAATGACACGCCAAAACAATCTATAAATTATCGTTCAATTTCCCTCCTAAAAGCGTACCGACCAATAGCATCTCTTGCGCATGCGCAGACACTTGGCTGCCCGCCATAGTCACGTTGGGTTATGTTTTTGATTTGTGATACATAAAATTACATAAAAATTAACGATTTCTTTTTTGATACGACGATTGAAAATGCAGTGTTTAGTCAGAAAATGTCTGTCTATCCACATAAAAAAAATCTGTAAGTTTTTATCAATTATTTCCTAAGTTAATTTACTTTATAGGTTAAAGTCACCCACAGAAAACCCCCCCGCCAAAAATTGCACAATAATAAAATTGCATTACAATTTAGTTCCACAAGTATTGCATAATGATTTTCGGAATCAGAAACTCTGTGACATTTTTAAGGAATTTAGAATATTCAATGCATTGTATCAAGGAAATAATTAGCGAAGTTCCCTCTAAGAGTAATTAAGTGGAAATTTTAGTTTTGCAATTTTAGAGAATGTAGAACTTTTTACAGATTCCTCATGAATGAGCTAAAGAGTCACAGATAGTTTATAGAATGTCCTAAACTGTTCACCTAATTTTTGGGTAATCTTAGTTTTATTTTCGAAAAATTGCTAATGTCAAAAACCCAGAAATTTTCACCTCCATCATTCATAAAAATTGTAATCTTTTAAGACTTATCGAGTGCAGACCTAGAGCATGAACTCTTACATTCAATGATGGCCAAAAATGAAAAAAAAAACTTCATTATCGAAAATGCGGGAATATTGACCCTCAAACTCTACTAGGCTCGTTGCTTCATACATATCTCTGGTCTACAACAACGAATTAACTTCTCATACCAATAAATCCTCTTATCGCAAACTTTATTCACCAGGTGAAAAGCACGCTCGATTCTCTTCAATTTCGCAACAGCCACGAGAAGAATCGAGTTCAAAACCCCCAACATCAAAGCTGAGGCATTATGGACAGCCAACCCCAACGACTCACCGCCACATCTTAAAACCCGATGAGCTAGTTCCGGGGTTAAAACTCGACGAGTTCAAAGAGCGTCGAAGAAAATTAGTAGAGAAAGTAATGACCGAGGGCTATGTCGGCAAAACATCTTCAAAACACATACTTGTTATTCCTTCAGCAAGCAAAGTCTACATGTCCGACAAAATCCCATACGTTTTCCGCCAAAATACTGATTTCATGTATTTTTCTGGATGCCAAGAGCCAGATTGTACACTGGTAATAACCATAACTGGTGACTCCCATTCTTCCGCCATTTTCGTCCAAAATAAGGATGAAAAAACTGAGCTGTGGGATGGACCCAGAACGGGAGCCGAAGCCGCTGCTGATTTTTTTGGAATCGATCGTTCATATCCAGCTTCAGATCTGGAACTCTTCGTCTTGTCCTTCATAAATGAGAATCAGGGCAATTGCAATTTGTGGTATGAGAATAAGGAAATTGTCCAGATGGCGGTGCATAGGAAATTAGCCCAAGTTGTTAAAACTACCGGACTCAAGAGTGTATCGTCCCCGAAAAATTGGTTCCATCAAATTCGATTGATCAAGTCAGAGGCGGAAGTAGAACTTATGAGGGAGAGTTGCAGAATTGGATCTGAGGCAATTGCAAAAACCATCCGGATGTCAAAACCTGGAATGACTGAACATCAAATTTTTGCTACTGTGGATTATGAGTGCAGAATGCGCGGAGCCGAGTATTTGGCGTATCTTCCGGTTGTGGCGGGGGGCAATAATGCCAATGTCATTCATTACATTGCTAATAACCAAGTTGTGCAAGATGGAAGTATGGTTCTCATGGATGCTGGTTAGTATACAAGGGTAGTTGTAATTTCCGGTGGGAACACAGAGATTTAACAAGTGCAGGCAATTTCATGAAACTACTGTCAAACATTTCTGGATCGATTCGAATAACTGATGCAAAGTTTCTATATCGAACATGTGACATGCAAATCATTGATGTCATTAGTACTGATACACAAAGTTGTAGGGGGGTTTCATCAATTTGCTTATGTTACGGGTCAGTCGGCAATGTAGGAACAATTGCACTGTTACCCTTACTTCTGTCAACCTCGTTTAGCCGCCCCAGAAAATTGGATATAACAAAACCAGACAATTTTGCGAGTTTGCTAGTTTTCAACATTACTTTTGTAGCAATTTTTTGTAGAA
This sequence comes from Asobara japonica, assembly GCA_026005395.1. Taxonomy (NCBI): domain Eukaryota; kingdom Metazoa; phylum Arthropoda; class Insecta; order Hymenoptera; family Braconidae; genus Asobara; species Asobara japonica. The sequence goes on along the minus strand of BQMI01000595.1, from coordinate 674,189 downwards.
TCATAAATTGGCAATATCGGCAAAATTGTTAAACTGCCGAAATTTCAAATTTAAAAATTAGAAAAAAAAATGGAAAATCCGATGCACCTTATACAATTGACAAATTTTCATCAACGGGAAATATTTCCAAAAAAAAAGACACGTATTCAAGAATTTTCGAAATTAACGTAATTTTGAAGATTCGACAAAAATTCGAATATAAAAAAATTCCCAAGCCAATTTTTGAAAATGTGATAATTTCAAAGAAATTACACATAAAAGACAAATCCCGGTTTTGATATTTAAACAACAATCCATTTTTTACTCTCATTTCAGGTTGTGAATACCACGGATATTCATCCGACATAACGAGAACATGGCCAATAAATGGAACATTCACGGATCCGCAACGAGTTCTCTACGAAATTGTTCTAGAAACTCAAAAAACATTGATAAGTCAATTGACAAATTTCCCAACTCTGGACATGCTTTTCCATGAAATGTGCCGGCTTTTGGGGAAGAAATTACAGGAAGGCGGACTGATCCCTAAATCCATGAGTGACAATCAGCTGATTTCTGCGGCTTATCTATATTGTCCACATCATGTTAGTCATTATCTGGGAATGGATGTGCACGATACTGGAAGCATTCCCAGGCGTGTTAGGACACAACCTGGAATGGTAGTCACTGTAGAACCAGGTGCGTTTTTCCCTCCAGTAGATAATAATAATAATAATTATTAATAAAAAAAATGGTCAAGCCCGTTTTGTTGGACGAACTCTTTTGGGGAGTCTTCAATTTTTATGTGGTTCTTTTAAGCTTAGGATGTTCCGATTGCTGATATTATTGAGGTTTTTGAATTATTTAATATTTTTTATATCAAGGAAAAATAGAGATTTTTGCTATTTTTATTCGGAATGATCATTTTAAAATAGGTTTCGTTTTTTAATTTCCGAAATTTCAACAATGAGAAAAAAATGTTTCCTTCAATTTCGAGGAATTCTTCAAAGTTTATGAAATTCAAAACAAAGTTCAAAATTTTCAAACTTTTTAAAAGCTGAATATTAAAAAAAAATCACTCATCAATCAAATCAAAAATTTAGAAGACTTAAAAAATGAAAAAAAAATTAGAAACAGTTCAATTGTACATATTATATTAAGTAACAGAATTAGTTTATCTTAACTAACTCACTCCAAAGTCCACTGACAGCTTCTCCAACCATCCAATACATTGAGATAACTGCTTAGTTATAATTTTCAGGTATTTACGTAAACTCAAAGAATCATCTGGCACCTCCAGAATTTACAGGACTGGGCATACGAATAGAGGACGATGTTTTACTAACCGAAAGTGGCCCAGTGGTCTTAACAGAGCGCTGTCCAAAGGAGATATCAGACATTGAAAAACTCAAAGTTCAATAAATCGTAGCGACCACTGTATTTATTGTACATACAATTCACAAAATAGTGGATTTTTTTTTATTAATAAACAATGATAAAAAAAACACAATGTTTCAGTTCGTCAATTATCGCACCAAAGTTCACTCGAAGATTTGTCCCGCCGATAGTAGTCTATAATTATAAATCTGGATGTAGTAGAGTAACACCAGAAGTAGCAGCAGTATAGCGTAGATAATCAATGCAACTATCAACATCTGGTATGCCTGGTTCTCACTATATCATTCAACAAGTTGTTCGTATAAGAAAAAATTACACAAACATGTTGATCAATTTCTGAGCGTCATATCAGCCTTTTTCAAAGTTATGAAATTCGTGAGTTGTTTCACACGAAGACGTGACCAGACAAGATGATCGTGAAGTGCATGAATTTGGGCTGCAGCAAGTGCTGCACTTTCAGGGTAAAGTACTGTGGTACATCCAAGACCTGCAGAATTCACGAGTTAATTTATTAGACAATTTGTGGGGTGAGTATAACCCATTGAGGAGAGAATATAAAAAAAAAAAAAAAAAAATCGGTTGAAAAACACTATTTTTGTTTTGATTTTCAGTAATCTCCTAAAATGGGCTTTTGCCTTAATTGAAACATTGGACAAAAATAACTGTACCTGACGGAACATTCAGCGAAGACCAAACGTCTTGAGTAACATTATCAGGCTTCACGGGTGGACAATTGATGACCGGCAGGGCTGTGTTACCAGAAAGCACTGGACCAAGACCATTTGATCTGCCAGCTACAGCTACTAGCACCACCTACACATTATCAATACTGAGACAATTGCAAAATAATGTCTGAAGAGGAGAGAAATTTTGATAACATCGCAACAAATACTGCGAGTGGCGTCATCCAATGGCTACTATCAGTCACATGTGACCCCCTTGACCTTACTCTATACGAGGTAATCTCACAAGTGGGCCACCTGATCGTTTTCATTTTTTTTTTAAGCATTTAAATACATACTCTGAGGTGAAAACTATTTTCCGGCATTATAATTGTTTTGTATTAAGGTAGTTTTAGCGCTTTCGCATTTTCAGATACGAAGGTTTACACATTAAACTGAAAGAACATTTGGGAAAACTACTAACCTTTTCACCAGTCCCCTCATACTGAGAAAGAATTTTCAATGTCTCCGTAGTGCCTTTGTGAGCACTAGTAACGCGCAATTCAGCAGTAAGGCCCAGAGAAGCTGCGCATCTGGCGATTTTATTGCAGTGCTCTTCATCAGATGGAGAGCCCATGAAAATTACCACTTTGGAGCTTGGAGGTGGCACCAGATACTCCAGTTGATTGGCAACCCATTCGAAGTTGCGTTTCACAGTATTCAAATCAGCATCAGTCACAGTGGTCAGGTTCCTGTATACCTGATTCAATCACGTTCATTTCATTTCATAAGATTTGAGTTTCATTGTTAAAGATCTAGCAATCGCATGCGATAGGTGATTCAGATTTTCGATACTGCGCAAAAACTATTCGAATCAAGCAGAAAAAGGGGTGAAGGATTCTACGGCGAAATTCCTAATCGAAAATGTCCCAACTAAAATTACTGTCCCAAAATTTCCTTGGAAAATGAAAATTTCTGAGGGATAAACAGAAAATTTTATTCCTAGACTTAAGGCTTTTGCAGCATTGTCTTCAAAGACGCTAGTATTGTCTTCAACTTCCCAGCAGAATCATATCGAACATCTCAACAACCGATTTTCCGCAAATACCTTCACGGAAATTTACCTGCTTGTCCTTCATGAGTCTTTTGTCGCCAGACGGCCAGAGTCTCCACGAGTCACTATCGATGATATCAGCTACCAGAATTTCTCCAGTCGCATCAACGCCGAATTCAATCTTCATGTCAATCAATGCACAATCACGAGTGGCCCAGGCTCTCTCCAGAACTTCGAAAACAGCCAGTGTTGTACGGCTCATTATGTCGTATTCGTCTTGACCAATGGTTACGCCATTGAGCTTGAATTTTGCAGCAATAATTTGTTGCTCAACCCACTGGGGATCGTGATTTGCGTCGTCTTTGTAGAATGTCTCTTGAAGAGGTGGGTTAAACCGCAAGCCCTCGGAGATCCCTAAATAATTGAATGAAGAGAAAATAATTTTGCTATTTCATAAAAATGCGTACTGACACTGTTACAGAAAATTTGTGAATAAAATTCGTGAAATCCATAGCATGAATTTTCCTAAGTGACTTTATTTTGGATTTAAGATTTTCCTCAACATTTAAGATTTTCCCGAAAATTAGGGGCTCCATCTATTGGGTGATCTGCATGATCTACGGTTGGTAAAACAGTGCCCTATTTTCCCGATGATTGTACTTTTATAGATCACAATAATAGCAAGGTTTTTTCGAGAAAGCTAGACTCTAGGAAATGCAGGATTTTCCGAAGCTTCGAGTAAATTTGCGAAGAAAATTGTATCATTTTCCTGACAATCGTATTTTCCCTGATCATATTGATTGAATGACAGAAAGTTTGCAAACATTCTACGAAAAACCTTCTACATTATTGGATCCGAATTTAGAATTTTCAACAGTTAGATTTTTTTTTCAATTCTCAAAACCTGTAGCTTTGTGATTTTTTTTAATATTTCCAATTCTTAAAATGTTGAAAATGTTATAAATTCGGAAAATTTTTAAAGTGTTCGAAATATTAAATTTACCGCCAAGTTATTAAAATTTCGGATTTTTTTTTTTGCTATTTCCCACTGTACATACTTTGAAATAAGACTATGCTTAATACACCTCAAATACTTTTGTCAGTTAAAAAAAATTACTTTCATACCAGTGTATCTCTTCAAAAAACTCCCAGTAGCCAATCTCCTAGTCACCCACTCAATCGGTACCATTTCGCATTTTTTTGCAATAAATGAAGTCTCTCCAGCAGTTCTAATGAAAGCGGTCTTCAATCCTGCTTGATTCAGCAGTTCAAAAACTTTAGCAGTAGTTGCTGTACTGATTGCTGCTTTTCCAACTAATTCGTGAGATTTCACCCCATCACCAGCAGTAATTCTATCCTTGCTCAGTAAAAGACATTGGGTAGGATCATCTAGAAGCTCGAAGACCTGCTTGGTCTTCCCTTCGATGATCAACTTTCCCGTTTTGTAAGCTGCAAAAGATGAAGCAAAAACTTTTCATATTGCAATTTTCATAATTGTAAAATTTTCTAAAAATCTCAAAAAAATCTGTTTTTAAAAATCTTAGAAAAACTTTTTCCTCAAGAATTTCCCTTTAAATCCATAACTGAACTCATTCTCATTCATAAAAAAATGTGATAATAACTATGACCTAATTTCTCATTTCATAATTTGCGCAAATGATTTAAAAAATGTATAAGTTAGTCCACCTGGAAATCATAATCCCACGGCTTTACTTTCAGCTTGATTCCGACGTCCATGATTGGCCCCTCAACAACCACGTGTCTCGAAAATTTCGAAAGCGCCGAACCCGGCCAATGGTTGCTCGAGCATAAAAGTTCGCAGGTAAGAAATGGCACAAGTCCGCTCGGTCTTCTCAACCGAACAAACGCACCCATTCACCCTGAACCCAACCCGGAAACATTTCAAATTTCTCTCGAATTCCCTCCGAACATCCACGAATTTTAATCCAATCCCAGACGCTTCATTAGCATGAAATAGAAACCCTGGAATTCAGCGACATAACGGGTTTTTTTCGTCATACTGATAAGCCCGTGAATTTCAATCGCTTGTAATCCAATATCGAAAGCGGTCGAAATATAGATGTCATAAATCTCAAGTACAGTCCAGTCAGTAAGCATCTAGGATTTCATATATCTCCTAGAAAATTGGACAAAATTTATCGAAAAGAAATACCCCCCACCTTTTTTTCATACTTGGGTCATAGACATTAACCGTTATCGCGCAACAATCAACTAATTACATTTAAATTGACGATAATTACCTGACATGATGGCCGGATATATATACCCGTACTGGTGTCAAATCCACACAGAAATGTGGCCGGTATCTCGAGCGTTGGATGTTTTACTCTTTGGAACTCGATTCTTCATCCCCCACCATCAAAAAACTCTGGATAGCTGATTGGTCGAATGAAAAATTGTTGTTGATATTGGTCTCATTAAATTCGTACATAACACGCATTAATTCGTAGATATAGGCTAAACCTGTGACATCATTAGCCACCCCACAAACATTATTGATAACAGTTTATTTATTGAATGAAATAAATGGAGTAATCGATTAATAATCGCGGTATGGAAACTCACGCAAATTCAAAACATTGGCAATGATGAAATTTTAGTTGCGATAAATGTGCAGGGGAATTTAGCTCAATAATTTTTATCAATTTTGTTTGTCGGAATTGGTGGATATATGTTGTTAGGAAAAATGAGGGGAGAAAATCGAATGAGTGCGATGGAGAATAGATGTTGATGGGGCTCTTCAAAAGTCCAATTCCATTTCTCAATCTTACTCATTCGACGAACGCCACGCGCTGCGTGAGCACGTTGTTGCTTAAGACCTTTCAATCAATTTTTAGACACTAATTTTTGACTAATATATATAGTAATAATAATTGAATTTTTGCCACGTGGTCAACCGGAGGGAAGTGCAGTTACTTCAGTTTTTTTTTCGAAATAAACGTATTACGAAAATTTGAGTGACACTTGAGGAATCTCTCTACAGGTAATAAATCAGGTTTTAGGCGACCTTGGATTTTGGAGAAACTACTCAACAAGTTGGTACAGTTTCTGCCAAACACTCTCGCCATTTTTTTTTTTACTATTTACTAATTGTTACTATCACATTTTTTGTTCTCACATCTTTTTCATATTGTTGATTGTTGTAGATTTTATTTAGTTGAATTTTTCGTCTAGAGCATGGTCAATGACGTTTCGTGATTTAAGAAGAATATTTTCGGCATCTTTTTCGTTTATTCGTTACGCAAGACACGTGCGTTTCGGCGGAGGAGTTCCGAATTTCGAAGCGCAGTGAGGCTTGAATGAATTTTTTTTAGGTACCTCACGCAGGAAAACAAACATTTCTACACTTTTTCATTCATTGCGTGTGGTTGCGTAGTAGTTTTAGTTGTTCGAGATTATGATTATATATACATTCCATTTATAATGCATTGATCGAAAAATTTCTTCGCGAAAGTAGGAATTTTGTAATTGGGTTGGTTCTTTGACCTCCCAATATTTCACCATACGTTTCAGCTGATTATTCCTATTTTTAATTAAAATGCGTGTTAATCAACATGAGATAGAGAATTGCGCTAACGAAATGCGATGTATTATCTACGTAAAAATTCTGTGTTTTCGATATATATATTTTTTTTATTTTGTGTAAAGATAAGGGGAGGTCTTGCAACATCACGATGGAGGATACAGAGATGTGCTCCGAGGCAATGTCGCGATTAGCTGTTGTCAATTCAGAATTAAAGTGGCCAAAAAGTAAAGGAGAAACTAGGGGTCAAAAATCGTCAGGATTGACACATGAGTGCGGTGTTTTTGGATGCATTGCTGCAGGAGATTGGCCCTCGTCCATCGATGTTGGACAAGTTGTCTGTCTTGGTATGAAAATTTTATTCTCAAAGGTTTCAAAATTTGGATAAATTCAAATTTTTTACGAATTTCAAAAAGTTGAGAGGTCTCAGGAAGTTTGAAGATTTTTGGAAGTAAGTTTTGGTTTTAACATCCAAATATTTTTTAGTAAATGTTGAAGAGAAAATCGAAAAATTCGAAGTTTCAAAAAATTTACATGGACGTTTTCAATATTCTAGAAATGTCGTAAACTTCAAAAATTGTGAAAAAATCGAAAATCTAGAAGTCATTTCCCAAAGTCAAAGTAAACGGAGCATACAGCAATTTTTTTTTTTAATGTTTTTTCCTAGAAGTTGTCAGATTCAAAAAATTTGGGCTACGAAAAATTTTGACCTATGAAAATAAACTTTAGAAAACTTCTACTACTCTCAATGACTTCAGACATTTGATAAACTAACGGAGTGCAAAAATTTGGAAAAATTTTATAAACTGGAAAAATTTCAAAAGTTGTAAAAATTCTAAAAGGCGAAAACTTTTTTTCCTTCAATTCAAGATTTGAGAAATTCAAAAAAATGAAAAATTTGAGTTTTTAAGCAACTAGAAAAAATTGGAAAAAAAACGAGAATAGCTTTCATTACTTAATTGGGATTTTCAATATTTAGGGCTCGTTGCTCTGCAGCACCGGGGCCAAGAGAGTGCTGGAATTGTTACCAGTGAAGGAGTGTGTGCCAAATCATTCCACGTCCACAAGGGAATGGGTATGATCAACAACATCTTCAATGACCAGAGTATGAAGAAGCTGAAAGGAAATTTGGGCATTGGTCACACCAGGTACAGCACAAGTGCAGCAAGTGAGGAAGTAAATTGTCAGCCATTCGTGGTGCACACTGCACATGGAGCATTAGCTGTAGCTCACAATGGAGAGCTCGTTAATACGGAGTCTTTAAGGAAAATGGTAAATCTATGGCAGTGAATTGTGTATTGCAGATAAAGAATTTGCTTTCAAACATAAGTTTCTTATTGGAACTGATTTTCTGGAAAAAATCGCCATATGAGACATCACTTCCAATGAGATCTGACCAAATAGTAAAAAATAAAGCCAAAAATTAACGAATCAATTTAGCAAAATTTGAGAAAACCAATTACGTTCTGCATAAACCTCAACACGGCATCATCATTCATAATGGTCTGATTGAGTATCTCTAATAGGTATTTTTCTTCCAATTTTTAGGTACTTGGAAGAGGTGTTGGTTTGAGTACACATTCAGACTCGGAATTGATAACACAAGCACTATGTCTTAATCCTCCAGAGGGTGAAGTGAATGGTCCGGATTGGCCAGCACGTATCAAACATCTCATGCAACTTGCTCCCCTATCTTATTCTCTGGTTATTATGCAGAGGGATAAAATTTATGGGGTCAGGGATCCCTATGGAAATCGTCCCCTGTGCCTGGGAAAAATCGTCCCTATAGGCAAACTTGGTAATTTGTTTAACATCGTTAGATTCTAAAAATTGTAGAAATATGTCGTATCAATAATACTAGAGTAATGAAAATAATGATGTAGCAATTGATAGAGCTATCATTAATTCACTTCAAATCTCATTTGACCAGCAATAAACGAGTCCGAGGACGACGACGATGCGGAAGGTTGGGTGATTTCATCAGAGTCCTGTGGCTTCCTGAGCATTGGCGCCCGATATGTTCGCGAAGTTTTCCCCGGGGAAATAATTGAACTGACTCGCGAGGGCATCAAGACCATTGACATTGTGGAAAGACCGGACAAGAGGCCCCAGGCTTTCTGCATATTTGAGTATGTCTACTTTGCTCGTAGCGACAGTATTTTCGAGGGCCAAATGGTTTATTCCGTGCGCATGCAGTGCGGTCGAGTTCTCGCCCTAGAGTCTCCAATCGAAGCTGATATTGTCAGCTCTGTACCTGAATCGGGGACCGCGGCAGCTCACGGTTATGCCAGACAATCAAAAATTCCGTTTGCTGAGGTTTGTACTAATTTTTGTACCCGAAGAAAAAAATCCATTTTTGTTATTAAAAGTAAATCGCGTTAAATTGAGTCAATGATTTAGCCAAGATAGAATTTATGTCAAAATTTATATATCATGAATCCCCCTTGTTATGATATACGAACTTTTTTTTTACAGGTTCTTTGCAAAAATCGATATGTAGGAAGGACTTTTATCCAGCCCAGTACAAGATTGCGGCAACTGGGTGTCGCTAAAAAATTTGGAGCTCTCTCGGAAAACGTAAAAGGAAAGAAATTGATTTTGATCGATGACTCAATTGTCAGGGGAAACACAATTGGACCTATTATTAAGTTATTGAGGGATGCTGGGGCCAAAGAGGTCCATGTAAGGGTTGCATCGCCTCCCCTAAAATATCCATGTTATATGGGCATTAATATTCCTACAAGGGAGGAACTCATTGCCAATCGATTGGACAATGTGAAATTGGCAAAGCAGGTTGGGGCAGATTCACTGATTTATCTTTCAGTTGATGGTCTCGTTCAGGCAGTCAGGCATGGCATGGACAATCGAGAAAGTAGCTATATTGGACACTGCACTGCTTGTCTAACCGGTGATTATCCTGATGAACTTCCGGGCGATCTCAATTGGTGAAAAGCCAAAGAATAGTCAGCTGATTTTTCCGGGTCATTCAGTATTGCAGAATCAAAATCGTGGTTTATGGCAAAACGTGTATATAAGATACACTATATATAACAAGAGTGGTATACTAGAGCAAGTGAAATTTTCAATTAATTGGTCTTGTTGAAGCTCGATAGATTCATTTGCAAATTAAGTCAATCTGTCAATGCAAAGCCGAATTCATTCATTCCGAAAAATCGGTGGATGCGCCATTTCGAATAGCAGATCAGTAGGCAATTTCGAAAGATGGAACTTTCGTATTGAAAAAAAATTAATGATCATTGATGGAGCCCTGAGTTCAAATGAAATTTTCTTTTTCAACAAAATTCACTTATTTTCGTTTACCACTCCACTGTGCAGGATTTATAATATTGAAGTGTACATTACGTGAATTTACATGAATAGTTCTATGATTCATTATGATTGATTGATTGAATGCTTGGTTTATTCTGTGCTCTGGTGAGAATTATAGAGTTCTTAAAGATTGTTTTTTGTTTTTAATAAATGGAACTTTGCGAATTGTGTGGCAGTGTGTTGACACTGATGGAATGTTAATAAAAGGATTTTAATGTATACCAATTCAGAATTAATGTATTCATTTACTCATTTTATGTATTCATTCAGATATCTTCTTTTTTTATTCATTTAATATATTATTTGATTTACTACTTCGCTGAATGCTTCAGGGGTATATCATCAGTTTCATATCAAGGTAACTTCAATATAAAGAAATAGTGCCCTAAAGAAGTAGGTATGCCAATGCTACCAGGAATTTAACAATTCGTATGATTAAGTTATTTATACAGTTACTTGAACCGAATTTTCCAATAAGCTCTAACTTGTTATGATTCCTCATGTATGGAAAAACATATATCGAGCAATTTTTTATGGCAGTTTAAATACTGAGATATAAAGTGCGCGTGAAAAGCCAGTTTTAGTATTCTCTTTTTAAATTATGAACACCGTCGATTCACTGCGCATGCGCGTCAATATCTTTTGGCGGGCACACCCGAATAGCATACGATCTTCAGTATTGTCTGCTAGTCTGCTTCTTCAGCGCAAACACGTGTGTCTATTCAACCACTTTAAAGTAATAGTTGTACAGTGGTAATTCAAGAAAAGAGTTATTACGAAATTTTGGTGCAAGACAGGTTCACGAAAATTGCTTTTAATGGTACTTATAATATACATGTCCCATAAAATTCAGGATATTTGCATAACGTAATGTGACATAACCTCGAATATGAGCATTCTTTACTATTGCTTTTTCAGATCAATTGGAACTCGTGAAAAATGGTACGACACAACAATCAATTACCGGACAATCTTCCCCAGCTGCAGAATCTCATAAAACGTGATCCTGAGTCGTACAAAGAAGAGGTAATTATAAAAGTCCTGGGAATAATTACATTTCAATTTGACAACAATCAATGCCTCATACAAACTTATCATTCTGCTCTTGAAAAGACAGTCTATAGCAGTTGATTATGACAAGTCTATCTGTAAATAAAAACTTACAATGTGAATTGAACGACACATTGTGCCCATGGACCTTTTCAATTTTAGAATTAAAAATAGATTAGGTAAGATTAAAGAGAGTCTCTGCAATAATTTCCCAAATAATCCAAACTTGTATTTTCCAGTTTTCCCAGCAATATAATCACTACAAATCCACGTTGGAAGTATTTCGCCTGTCCCCCGACAAATTCAACAAGAGTTTAGATGAGCTTCTTATGTTCATAGCCCAGGTAAGTTACCAAATCATACCACCTCCTTAATCATCAAAAATACGTCAATTACATTTCATTTAAATTTCCTTTCAGGTATAACGAAATCCCGAGTATTCCCTAGCCCCAACCCATAACTAGACTTATTGATTTAACCCTAGTGTATTAATTTATAAATAAAATGGAGGCATTGCTGAAAGAGCTGGGCAAAAAAATTGTCTGCCGTGACAATATACTGAGGGATATGTACTCAGTATTGGGCCTGCCAGATGAGTCCCTCCCCCAAAGTGTCTTCATCTACGGTCACATAGCAACTGGAAAATCCCTAATCGTAGAATCTTACCTCAAACAATTAAACTATAATTACTCTATGGTGAACTGCATAGAGCACACAAACACTCGTCACATTTTTGATTATATATGTCTCGATTTAGCTTCCCAAAATCTGACAAGTGACAACAATTTCAAGGGCGATTACAAAGCAGACAATCTAATGGGTTTTATTGCAAATTTGCGTCAAATATCTGATGAAAATCCCTCGCAACCAATGATCATTGTTTTTGACAAGTGTGACAGAATGAGGGACATGGATGTGAATCTACTTCCTGGACTTTTGAGACTTCGTGAACTTTCTGGGGTCAATGTTTGCACTATCTTTATCTCGGACTTAATATGGGAGAAGTATCGAATTAAAATGGGAATGTACGATCCCATACGACTGCATTTTCCCCAGTATACTAAGGACGAAATGATGGAAATTTTGTTTTTGCATAAGCCAGAAGGCTACAGTGCAGGATTTTATCAGAACTACTTGAATTTATTTTTGTCAGTATTCTTCAGATTTTGTAGGGATGTCAATGAGCTCCGATACATGGCCCAGGTGAATTTTATACGCTATGTTGAGCCAGTAAAATCGGGACAGTGTGACGAGAGCGACGTAACAACTCTGTGGAAGAATATTTCCAGTGTATTGAAAGCAAATCTTGAAGTCATTTACCTCAGAGTATCCACGGAGGATTTTAAGGAGAGAACCGAGCTCTCTCAACAAATTGAATCCACTACGAAATTAGCATTGAGCTTTGAGCTTCCATTTTATGCCAAATTTATGCTCATTGCAGCGTATTTGGCATCGTACAATCCGGCAAAAGAGGATAAACGTTTGTTCATGAAAGAGAGTAGTAAAACGAAGAAGCGAAAGAGAACTGTTCCGATGAATAAGAAGATTATTGTTAATACACATGTGGGACCTAGAGCCTTTCCCCTCGACAGAATGCTTGCTATATTTTGCGCAATTATCGATGAAAAAGTTGATCTTAATGCTAATTTACTAGCTCAAATTCCAACAATGTGCCAATTGGGCCTGTTGTCAGTTGTTGGTGACAATAATTTGGACGAACCTAAATTCAGATGTTGCGTAAATCTTGAATTTGTTGTAATCATTGGAAAAACTGTGGGGTTCACTGTTAGGAATTACTTATACGATTTCATTCATTAGATTAAATTTGCACTATTATCATCCGGGACATAATCTGAAAACAATACCGAATCAGGGTGGGACTGTACGATCCCATTAAATTGTATTTTCCACTTGTATTAGGAATTCTCTGCATGGTTTCATTCATTAGACTTTAACGTACTTTAGTTATTTATTTACCCATCTATCATACCCACGACTGTTTAATTTAATTTGAAAGTTTTTGTTTTGTGTTCAGTCATCATTTTTTATTTACATTAGTAATAAATGATTTTCAAGTGAATAAAATTTGTTTAATTTATTCAAGGTCGCCCATTGCTACTCGGATGAACTGGTCACCTATCCTCAAGAGATTGTTGATATCCTGAAAACGCATAATACTGTGCTTGATAATGATATGCGAATGGTAATTCAATTTTTCTTTATTAAATTCGAATTTTAGTTGATAGAAAATCGAAGCTCTGATGCTTCTTCCATCAATTTTTTCCATATTTTTCCCCCTTTTCTGATGATTCGTTAAAATCGAATAAAATTCACTTCCAACCAAATGAATAAATTGAAAAAAAATCCCAACCAATTCACATAAGATCCTGATACAATTTTCTGAATTTAGACCTTCTGCAAAACCCTCATTCTCCTACGGAATAAAGGTCTTCTCGAGCCGACAGTCCTGCTAAGTCTCTTCTTCGAGCTCCTAAAATGCCAGGATAAAGCCCTACGTCAATTCCTCCAAACGCACATAATAACCGACATAAAAAGTATAAACGCAAAGCAGAAAAATTCAAAAGTCAACACCAGCCTTCAAAACTTCATGTTCACAATGTTGAAAGATAGCAATTCACGAGCTGCTAAAATGTCCGCCGACATAATGATTGAATTATACAATAAAAATGTGTGGAATGATGCAAAAACAGTGAACGTAATATCCACAGGTTGCTTTTCAAAAATCACAAAAGTCATGGTGGCCTGTTTGAAATTTTTCTTGGGCTCCGATACTGACGATGGAAAAAATAGCGACGACAGTGATTCAGATGATGACACTCCAAATGTTAAGGATGTTTTGATGGCAAATAAAGTCAATAAAAAGACGAAGAAACGTGAAAAGCAATTGAAAAAAGTGAAACAATTGTTTGTTAAGTCGAAGAAGAACAAGTCAAAGGCACCGCACTTTAATTTTTCAGCTCTTCATCTGGTGCACGATCCTCAGGGCTTTGCGGAGAGACTTTTTAAACAATTGGACAAGAATAATGACAGATTTGAGATTAAATTGATGACTTTGGATGTGATATCAAGACTCATTGGCCTGCATGACCTATTTCTTCTCAATTTTTATCCATATTTGCAGCGATTTCTTCAGCCTCATCAGAGGGAAGTTACCAAACTTCTGCAATTTGTTGCTCAATCATCACATGAGTTAGTTCCACCTGATATTTTGGAACCTTTATTGAAGACTTTGGTCAATAATTTTGTTACGGAAAGAAATTCTGCGGATGTTATGGCCATTGGTTTGAATGCGGTGAGGGAAATTTGCATCAGGTGTCCACTTGTGATGAATGAGGATCTTTTGAGGGATTTGGCACAGTACAAAAATTACAGGGAAAGGAGTGTCATGATGGCAGCTAGATCTCTCATTTCCCTGTTCAGGCAAACTATGCCGGAATTGTTGCATAAGAAGGATAGGGGACGACCAACTGAAGCCACTGCTGCTATTGAAAGTCGCAGGTATTCGTTTTTTGTTAGATTTCGCTTAATAAGCTCAGCTCTGGTCATACAAATCTTTTAAGAAATTATGTACAATCGAAAAAAAATGTTTTAGATGTAGAATTTTCTCATTCTGAGTATTTTATATTTTTTTTCAAAATATGTTATATTCATAGAATCTTTAGCCATGATAAACTTTTCTCCGAATTCTAGAATGCTTTTTTTTGGAACATTTGTCATTTTTTTTACAAGGCAAAGTTGGTCATGGCAGATTCAAAGCTGATCATTTTTTATTATTAACCATTATTTATACTATGCTCTTATTTGTAGGTATGGAGAGGTGGATGCTAAGGACTATATTCCGGGAGCTGATGTTCTGCTGGATGGGGGGAATAAGGGTGAAACTGATAGCGATGATGATGAAGATGATGACGACAATGATGATCAATGGATTGACGTTAGTCATTCTGAGGATGAAGGAGAGAAAAGTGAATGTGAAAATGAGGATGATGATGAAGACGAAGATGAGGACGATGAGGACGATGAGGATGATGATGAAGATGAGGATGAGGATGATGATGATGATGAAGATGAAGATGATGAAGAGAACGAAGTAGACGAAGAGGAGGGAGAGAAAAAGACAAACAATAGTGTTGATCAAGAAGAATCAAAGAAGCTATCGAGCAAGTCCCTTCGAAAACTAATGAAGCCGAAAAAACGCACGAAATTGGATAGAAAAAAGGAGAAAATGGAGAGACTTGCGCGAATGAAGAAAACGAAAAAAGTTGAGTTCACAGCTGAACGAAAAGTAAAAGCTGCGCAAATTTCCGTCGATCGACTTTTGACGGATGAAGATTTTAAGAGGATTGATACTGCTTTGGTAAAGCAACAAGTTACACATGCGAAAAAAGGTGTGAAAAGAGCTCACCCGGAGGAGCGGGGAGAGCTCGTTAAATTGGGAGACATTGAAAACATTTTCAAGAAACGAAAGCATGACAAGAATGCGCGTATTGAGTCCGTTAAAAAGGGAAGGGACGATCGGGAAAAATTCGGGTATAAGGATGGACGACAGAATCCACTGTGCAGTAAAACTAATCGAGAGAAGAAGAAGACCAAGGCTTTCCAGATGATCAAACATAAAATCAAGTCGAAAACGAAGAGATCTTTCAAGGATAAGCAAATTGCGTTGAGAAATCATTTGATCAAGCAAAAAAGAATGAAATAATTCTTGTCAAAATGAAGATAAATTTGATCGTTAATTGAGATACATATTTTTTAATAAATTCTATCAATTCATCTGAAAATTGCGAGTGTGGTTATGTGGAAGGAATTCATTTAATTTCCCAAAAAAATTTTGCAACTTTGTTGCAAACCTGCCGAAATCCGCACACATCATTCGGGTGAAAAAAATTGTTTTATATTCATCCAGAACAAATGTTCAAAATTCAAAAGTTCGCGCACCTTGCGCATAGCTCCCCGCGCGTCCCGACTTCGAACTACTGGTGACTCATACTACCGTAAGAGCGCTGGCTTACGCGGCTCAAAGAGAGGGGAGTTTCCAGAAATTCCACCCACGACAAATATTCCCGGGCAGTTCACGCTTATTGCATAGTATCATCTGGCCCTCAAAAACCATTCCCAATTATTGAAAAACACGCGTTAAATGACTAGCGAGTGATCAGTGAAGTTGCACGCCTTGCTAAAATCAACATCATCCAAAATGTTAATCAAAGAGGAGCCCGCTTGGACTTCTAACATTGACACAAGCTTTCCCATGTTTCCGGAGCTTGATTCATTCGGTGAGTTGTCAATTGCTCTCGATGTTTATCAACAAAAAAAATTGAGCATAAATTTTGGAGTCTATCGTTGCTTTACGTTTGTTACTGTGCGCAAATCATTTTTGAACATCTCTTGAACAATGACATTAAAATCCCATTATAAAATCGTTTATTGACGAATGTCATCAGTACATTACTTATGTTAGAAGTAGAGATAAATGCCCATCGTGGGTTCATGGGCTCGCATTTTCAACTATCCGTTTCCTTCTCGAGCGTCTATAGTGCCATGCGAGAGAGTGAGATAGAGCACGACGTTTGTTGTTCCTTATCTGCGGGTTATGGGGGTCCACTTAAGGCGTTCTGTAATGAAGGCCTCTCCGTAAGTTGGATTTAAAAATTGTACACTAATAATTTACCGCGCTCGCTTTTTCTTTCTCAAATTTGCGGACAAATTTTCCCAAATTATTGATTATTTTATTGACCATGTTTTTGTGTCTTATCAATTTTGCTCTACGTTTCTTCTGTGAAAATTGAATATTTTGAGCGCATGGGTTTTTTTATTGCCCATGGTCATTAACGCCGCGTCTAATTATAGAAAAAAACTAGCGGGATTAGAGTGTGGGTGTCCCCGTTGGGAACACAAACAAAACTTCCCCGTGTGTAATTTTTGTTTGCCATTCCTAGATTTTCCGATACGTCAATTAAATGTTTCATTCCCATTTATCAAGCAGATAATTGTGAACATTTGATATAGATAATTATTATAAGGGACTTGTGAATCATCAATTGATCATGGGAAATCATGTAGACATGGAATTTCCCGAATTTAAGACGTTACTTTCTTTGCCCCTATAACAGAGACCATTGGCGATAATTCTCCAATGTACTTTAAGCCAGTTCCACTGTTTCGTGATAATAAAAATTAACGCGGTATCAGAGTTGATTAATAAATATTCGGGGAATAATATTTTATATTACGTTAATCGGTGGTAAAAATTGCATCATCCACTGTACAGATAATGTTCATGCCATATAGGTGGTATACATATATAGGAGAAAAGGTACACAGACACATCCGCTAGGACAATATTGTGTGTATGACATTGTGGAGTTTCTATTTGAATGACGGCTTTTTCAATTCTGTCATTTCCGGATGGTCTGATGAATGTCCCTACTTCCGGAAGTTCTTATAATGACCTTACATTTGAAAATCATTTTTTTGGAAAACGTAATTAGTTGAAAACATTTTGCAATTTGCAACAAATTTTGAAATTGTGTGTGTGGGGGGGGGGGGAGGGATGTTACACACTTTGTGTTTTAATTTTTTTCCTACCTTGCAGTGATTGAAGCGAATTTCCTATATGGGTTGTTCACCTACGTCGGTAGAACATTATGTTAACGATATATTATGCAAAGAAGTACACGTTAGAAGCAATTTCTAAGTTATCTCTAAGCAATATGAAAAAAGGTAATTTGCTTGGCGAAAATAAATCAGACATATGAATGAATATCGCTAGAGTCGAAATATATCGAAGCGCGTGCGTGAGTCTGGATTGGTCACTCTGATAGGCATGAAGTTAGTCAATTTTTACGCGGGAAATTTGAAGTTAGTGGGGCGCGGGTGGCGCATGACTCGGTTGCGCAAGATTTTCTGATTTGTTACATCGATGAAAATCCATACGATGTTCGTGTTGAACATTACGTAGACAGTATGAGATTTCATGTGTCAGAAAGATTTGTCATTCCAAACCTGACATTAGTTTTTTTTTTTTCAAATCAAAACATAATTTTTTTGGAAAATTTCCATCGTGCAATGTTTAGATCAATTTAATGTTTAAAGACTGGTTTCAGAGACAACACTAGGATAGGTAAATCAGTGACCCGTGAGGTTCAAAACGAGATAATTATGAACATTTTAGGAGGCGCATAGTGAGTGTGAGGTCGAGACTTATGCACGTTACTGGAGCGGGAGTGGGACGCCAATAGGGCTGTGACCGTTCGAGGGTTAAACGCGCCATACCTCCTTAATTTTGACAATTATGGAAAAAAGTCATTAGAAATCAAATGTGCATTTCCACTTGCAGAACAAGTTCTGGTTAACACTTTCTGCCGCATCTCTCACAGTTTTCGCAATAGAGTGTGGTGAACAATTCAATTGTTAATAACAAAAAAACTGCTGGGTCAATTTAAACCAAAAATTGATTGGATCTAAGTTTCATGAAGACGCTCCGAGCTTGATGATCCAGCTCGTCCGATCCGTTCGTGAGAAATCATTAACCAAAATATCCGATTCCACATATACAAACACACACACACACACACACATTTGCACAGAATTTGACAAGAGGCATTTTGGTATACTTAAAACAGCAGTTCCTAATCGAGGACAAAAAAATCGATTCAGGATTCATTACAATAAAATCGGGAAGTTAAAAAATTCCAAATATTAAAATTCAGTGTTTACACTGAAACATAAAAAAATTCAAAAAATTTAATTTTCTGCTCGAAAAAAATTAATTTGGGATTTCGCATGGTAAAAAAAATCCTTCGAACAATCTAAAAAAAAAACATTGAAAGAATTTTTTATGTGTTGGTTATTTCAGCTCCAGTAAAAACAATTTTTTCTACAGGTGTAGCCTACCCTTATAGGGGGGGATATGGGGGTATGCATCACTTCCCATTAGGAGGCTCGTCCACATTATTTAGTCGACTCATACTTTCCGTACAACACTGTAGAATTTCTCGGGTTCATTCCCTCCTTAACTTTGCGCGGTGTCGGTCGTAGCCGGCTCACTACGGGAATCAAGTCGTCCATAAAAACCGGTATTTTGTCAAGTTTGAGGTGAAAAACACGCGTTTGTATTTGGATACCCCCTATGTTTCTTGTTGACTTAACAAAACATTTCGGTTGTGATACATAACTTTATTTTGCGGAAAATTAATTCAAAATGACGTGATTTTTTCAACGACAGGTCATATTAAAAAATAAGATTATAACAGTGATTTATTCAATGCTAAACCAGTGATTTATGAAAGTTTTATCGAGTGATTATGAAGCAGGAGCATTGCGTTTTGGATATGACAAATGACGACGGATGGTTCATCGGTAATTTCTTTTTCCAAGATATTGGTTCACCAAAAATTGCGGCAGAAATATCTTTAAAAATCCGTTTGCGAAATTTTTGTAGAAACATTTTTTTAGAGCTCTTTTCCCGCGACCAAAAACATTCATACAAGATTTTCGGTAACTCCAGTAGATTCCGAGATTTTGCCAAAAAACCGAGATTGAATCTGGGTTTTGCACGAATTTCACCCAATCAATCTACTTGCTCCATTTCTTGATACCATTTTACTTGATAAAACATTTTTTGGAGGTGCGATTTAATTTTTCAAAATGCCAATGTTTTTTTTTCAATAATTTTTGCGTGACATAAATTTTGAGAGTTTGCGGTTGATGAAATTTCAAAAAATCCTTGGGCAAAAATAGCGCAAAAAAAACTGAGTTTAAAACGTAGTTTATCCGGTGGAGGACAGATAATCTTAACAAAAATTCGTTTTGACGATTATTGAGGCTTTTATGCCCTCCGGAGTATGATAAGTTTGCTATCGCACACGCTTTAACGCCCATCACTTTTTTTTTCTTGGTTTACGTGCACTATCAATTATGCCTGGTGT
This sequence comes from Asobara japonica, assembly GCA_026005395.1. Taxonomy (NCBI): domain Eukaryota; kingdom Metazoa; phylum Arthropoda; class Insecta; order Hymenoptera; family Braconidae; genus Asobara; species Asobara japonica. The sequence continues at coordinate 654,221 of BQMI01000595.1, read as the reverse complement.
TTTCAGGAGTTCTGAATGTTGGGAAGAGACCACAGGTGATAAATGCGATTGCTCAGCAGATTATTTTGTAGTGTAAATTTTTTTGAAAAACCCCGACGTTCCGGGATTGATATATTTATTTTTTATAGGCATGGTTTAACGTTAGCATAAGTGCAGCGGCAGTGGGAAGTTTTTGCCGGCTTTCAACGGTTGGCAGTTTTAGGGAATTTAACCCTTAACAAACTCGCGGTTTTCCGCGGGGCAATCGGTAGCGGCTATAGGGCGGATGACCTCGCGGAAAACACCTCGAATAGTTAAGGGTTACCAGCTTACAATTTTGAAAAAGAAAAATTCGTTTTTGGAGACCTTACATTTTTTTTCCACAATTTCCAACATTTTTTTTCAATTCAACGAATAGAATATATTCAAAGTTTCAAGAGAAATTATTTTTTGACCAATTTTTTCAATTATGAAATTTGAAGATTTCGGAAATTTGCAATGTTTCAAATTATTAATGTTAACAAATTTTTTTTTAATTTGTCAAGTTTTTAATGTTGTCAATTGTTTTTAACATTGACATTTTTGAAATTTTGGTTTTTTTTTTGGAAATTTTCCAAATGGGGTCAATTTGTTGGAGGTGGATATTTTAAATTTTCAACTTTTTTTTTAATTTTCAAAATTTTCAAAATCTTTTAAATTTCTCAAAATTTTAAAAAATATTTAAATTTTTTTTCAAATTTTTAAGTTGTGCAATTTCGAATAAATTTTTGAATTGATGCATTTCGTTGTATATCATTTCGAATTCATATGTGGAAAGGGAAACTGGAGCAATACATATGGCTTTATCGAATAGTGTTGTTTGATAGATTATGAAATGCATGTAAATACACGTGCGCGACAGGCAATGTAAATAACTTTTATTTCGGCATGACCGATGGGTATCAAAATAATCGATCTGTGAAAATATTCAATACAAAATTAAGTGGTTGGGCATAAAATATCAATGGGCTTTCTTTATATTTTCCTTTTTCATTTTCGCAGTAATTGAGACAATCATCAAAAATAACAAAAAAAAAAATTTGAAACCCAAATGAACATTTTAAAAGTTGAGAAAAGGTTGGAAGATTCAAAAAATTTCAAGTTCCTTTCAATCTTCGAAGTTTTCCAAAAAAGGTAAAAAAAGTTGAACATTTTGAAAAATTTCAGATATTACAAAAAATAATTAATTACTCAAATCCTATGAACAAAATGTTAATACAATTTTTTTTTCATTTTTTCAAAAATTTCAAGAACCATTTCAGAAGTTTTTTTTTTAGTTTTCGATGAAAAGAAAATTCAATGTTTCACTAAGGTCCCGTTGAAACAACGCATACCTTTTTTATTTGTTTTCAACGATGATCTTTTATTATTCCGTTAGGTGCATAACAGAGTAACGTAAGTTTGAAAAAATTTCCTGTTCCCAAATTTAAAATATTTTTGAATTTCGTCAGGGGAAAAAGATTTGTTAGCACATTTGTCAACATTTCTTATGTCATTCGTAAAAAAAAATAAATAAATAAGAATGAAGATGAAACACGAAAATTGAAAAAAAAATTTTTTAATTATTTATTTATATACTTATTTATTCCTTTTCAAAAATTTTGGAAAACAAAATTTTTGCAGAAGCCAATTTTCCAAAAAATGGATGAATTTATAATTATTTGTCAAAATCACAATTGTCATAGTTTCAAAAAAAAAAAACAGTCGATAAAATAATTTGAATCATTTTTGTATTTTGAAAAATTCAAAATTAATTTTTTTTTTTTTCAAAATTGTTGGAAAAAAATAATTCAAGGTCGAACTAATTGAAATAAATAAAAATAGGGAGAATTGTAGAAAACCCAATTGTATTGCATCAGTTGGAGCAGTTGTGTAATGAAGAAAAAAAAAGTGTTTCACGAGGGAAGAGACTTCCACTATCACTAAACAGATGCACATTTTGAGTGTGGCCTAGAAACTGCAATGCAGCGCTAAGAAATATTAGAAACGTAGAATTGTTTAATGATTCTTGAAAAATGTGGAAAACTTGAAAATTCGCAAAATTTCGACAGCTCCAAAAATTTTCCAAAGCTGAGAAATATAGATACGAAAAAAAGTGTTAACAATATTTATGATTTTAAAAGATTTTCTGGTATGAATTTTGGAATCAAAAAATTTGAAAAAAAAATCCTTTTTACGTTCGTTTAAGCATACAAAATTTTTGAAAAACAAAAAATCAACAAAACAACCGAAAAAAATTCACATTTTCAAAATTTTGCAAATAATCTGCCCCCTTTCTAAAAACTCTTGCTTTGGCAGATTTTGTTTTTGTTTTCTTTCAACTTCTGAAAGAAAAAGTTTCTTTGAACTTCTTTCAATATAAAAAAAATTAAAATATTGTCAAACGATAATTTGAAACTCTCACAACTTTAAAAAATGTCAAAAATATAAATAATTCCATAAACTGCAATTTCTCATTTTTTTTTTAGAAATACAAAAAAAAAGGGGAAAACAGGGGAGAATTAAAAAAAAATAGTGCGGAATTTAATGATAAAATAATCGCTCAAATTTAGAAGAAAAACAAATAAAAAATGGATAAAAATTGAACAACAGTCTAAAATTTTTTTGTAAAAATTCAAGATTTTATAGCCATTAAATTTATCAGCTATACCCGTTATATAACGAACAAAAGTGGTTGAGGGGATAAAGCGACATTATCAATTATCAAAGTCACATTTTGAGTAGGATATGCCGAACGCAGTGTGTTCCCCATGCATCAATTTAAAAAAATTCTTCTCGATCTTCCATATTGCATTGCTTTTCAGGAGCCTTAAAAATTGGAAACTGCAGAAAAATCACAGCAGTCAATTTTCCAACTATAAAATTCTGAGACACTCAAGTTCCGAAATACCAAAAAATATTTCAATAACAATAAAAATTTAACAAAGTTTCCAAAAATCCCCCCAAAAAAAAACAAATTATAAAACCTAAAAATTCAAAAAATTTGTTAGAATAAAAAACAACAAACCAAAAAAATTTTCAAAAATCCAAAAGTCTGCCTTTAAAAAAATTCTGAAGTTTTAATATATTTTTGGGCCTGAAGTCGATGAGTTATGTAATGGAAAAAATTATTTTCGTACAAAATGCCGCTATCAATCATCAACTGTACATTGAACATACACTGTACCTGCAATGTAAAGAATGTAATGCAGGTGAAAAAAAAAAAATTCACACGTTTAGAGGGGAGTGCGACACCTGAGTCATCTTACCGAATCAAAAATATTAGTGATGAAAGCAAAATGCTTGAGGTGTGCACAGGGATATTCTCGACGAAGCCCTGACACCGCAGACGAGCGAGCGGCAGGCTCAGCGCAAAGTTCATTGACACAAAAATCACCGACCTCGCTGCTCGAGTCCTTTCCTCTGCCCCCCTCTCGCGGGACCACTCTTCCGTCACCGCCCCCAAAAAACATCTATTCACTATTTTTGAGGACACCTCTCAAATTTTAATCCTCCCACTCCGCACATGTTACATCACATTTTCTACCTAGGACCTTATAAATACAACCAAATACTTAGGACCTTTAATGGGGATTTCAGAAGTGCAGTTTGAGAATGTTGGTTTTCAATTTTTTTTTTTTTTTCAAAATTGCTCATTTGAACCCCCCTCCCCCTCCCCCCTCCCCATCCCCCTCCCCAATATTCACTATTTTTGTAGACATTTCTGTAATTTTGATCCTCCCACTCTAGACATATTAATTCACATTTTCTACTTAGGACCTTACAAATACAAACAAGTACCTAGGACTTTAGATGGGGATTTGAAAAGTGCATTTTGAGAATCTCAATTTTGAAAATTCTCAACAACAGTCTTCATTTTAAATTCACTCCCCCCCAAAGAAAACGTATATTCAAGAAGACATTTCTTGAATTTTAATCCTCCCACTTTGGACATGTTACTCCTCACTTTCCACCTAGGAACTTATAACTAAAAAAAATACCCAGGACCTTGAGGACTTAAAAAGTACATATTAAGAGTGGCGATTAAATTTTTTTTTGCAACTCAAACATTTTAAAATTCCCCAAAAATCAGATTATTTATTCACTATTTTGGAGGACCTTTCTCGACAATTCCTGAAAAAAAAATCCTAATTTCTAAAATAGCCAATGAAAAAAAATTAAATAAATCGTAAAAAATAAGCTGACGATTTCCAAAATTTAGAAAAAAAAATTACAACTTTGCCACTTGCAAGTCGTCGTCCAGACAAAAAAATCGAATTTCAAGGACATTACTTAAAGTGTATTGATCCCAGTCCATTGAGCTACAGAGATGACGCAATGACTTTCTACCAAGGTCATTAGCCGATAGCACCCAAAATGCCCCGTAATTATTCACTTTCATTTTTCATTCCATAAATACATCAATGATGAAAAAAAAACCAAACACTTTCAGAAATTCTTGAAATTAAAAAATTGAAAAAAACTAAATATTCCAATTTGTTTACTGCCACAAAAAGCGAGAAAAAAAATTGCCTCGACAATTTCGTAACATGCAAACCGTTTCAAATTTCTAATACATCCCTCAATTTCCAGATGATGACTGCCCACTGCCAGCGGACGACTTCCTGGAGGTTCTCACATCCGAGCTGGAGATTCCCCTCCTGCTAAACGGCGAGGGCTCGCCCACCCACGATGAAACCCCGGATGAAATAATGAAAAATGCCGCCGCCGATTTCTCAAATCTCGACAAAATCGAGCTCAACTTCAACGAATTTGAAAGTGTCTTTTCAAGTATAATTGATAACAGAATTGCTCCAGGCCAAGCCCAATCTGACCTAGCGCTGATTAAATCCGAGCCCAATATCTCCCAATTTCCTCCATCACCAAGTCCAAGTCACTCGGAATCAAGCTTATCCGAATGGCCCGTGGATTTTTCCACCAACACCAAACTCACTCTAGAAACACCACCAATATCACCACCACAAAATGAATCGCCACCAGTATCACCACCGCCCAGCAATCCACCATACCTAAATCCCATCAACTTAATTCCCGTCACGAGTCAAAATGAATCACAAACACCTGTCATTCGTCCACAGCAGAAGATTGCTCTGGCAAAGACCTCAAAGCGCGTATGCATCACAGCACCAACCAACGAGCAGCCAAAAAAAATGATAGTTCTCAGTGCCCAGGACTTTGCTGCCTTGACTAAAAAATTCAAACAGAATGGCCCAACTCAGCCCCTCAAAATTCAGACACTGAAGGGTCGACAATTGGATCATCAAAAGGTCGAGACCATTTCAAAATCACCTGCCAACTTAACCGAAATAATTGAAGAGCCTAAACAAGTAAAAATTATCAATGCATTTCCACAACTGAAAATAGCCAAGCCTGAGGAGATATTGTCCTGTCCTTCAGTGATATTGCAGAATGAGTCAGCCCCAATGCCACCAATTTTGATAAAGAATGAGCTGCCACAGGATTTATTGAGCTACAATGCGCGTCAAGAGTGCGAGCTGAAAGCGCTCAAGCGCCAACAGCGAATGATCAAGAATCGCGAGTCGGCTTGTCTCTCCCGGAAGAAGAAGAAGGAGTACGTTAATGCCCTTGAAAAGCAAATAGCTGATTTGCAGGAGGAAAACAAACATCTAAAGTTGGAGAATATTGCACTTCAGCAGAGGCTGAGCTCATTGGAGGGCACTTCTCACCATTCCACTAACTCTAAATCACACATAAAAGTTACCAAGAAAAATACTGCAATACTTTTAGCCATGGTGTTCATGGTATCCCTCAATATGATGTCAAATATAAGCCTGTTCTCCCTAGATCGACATTCAGACACACGTCTGTCCAAAGAAAACATTCCACTTTCATTGTCCAATGTTCATCATGGCAGATCTCTGCTTTGGCAGGAAGAGCCTCAAGAAGACACTGAGCTGAATAAGACGGAGGACAATCAGCCTATGTGTCCCATGTACATCAATCAAACCGAATCCATAAGACTCGATTATGAGCTACGTAGGTGGATAGGTGGTAGCTCTGACAAGGACAATTCTCGTAATTTGGCGAAAATTGATAAGACGACAACTGGATTGAATTCACCATTGGGCAAGATGCTGCTGTTGAAGATGCGCCAGCAGGGTAAGGAGGATAAGAGAGACAGGAAGGAGGATGCAGTGAAAATTGAAGTGCAGAAGAATGAAACTGAGTCGGCAATTAATGCAGTTGAAGTATTTTCACCAACTCTTCGTGATCATGCAACACTTTTTGATGCCTTGAGACGGCGCGATGACACTTTTTATGTGGTCTGGTTCAGTGGTGAACACCTTTTGCTGCCTGCATCGAGACAGAATACCACAGCTAGACCCAGAATGTCACTGGTGTTTCCTGCAGTGCCTGTTAATAAGACACTTACATCACCACCACAGCACATTACAATGATGCAGATTGATTGTGAAGTTACAGATACACAATTGGTGAATTTACGTGAGTCAGTGATTCCGAAGCATTTGAGGAAGAGAAGGAAGGATGGTGGAAGTGGGGAGAGAGCGATGAATAAGACGAAGGAATTTGGCAAGCCATACTTTGTCAAGGAGGATGGATATGGTAATAGAAGACCTTATATTATCAATGAGAGATTTGGCAGTTATAATGTAGAGGGTTTGGCACCAGTGGGCAATCCCTAAGTGGAGACTAAGAAGGTCGTCTCTTCGAAGAAACCGTTCTGATTCATCGTGGAAGATCTCTGCTGTAGCAGGAAGAACTTCTGGAAGACACGTGGAATTGGACGGAGGACAGTCAGTGTATCTTTCACATATGCAACAACCAAGAAGATCCATGAGACTGGATTACCAACTACGAAGGTGAGTGGGGGACCGTTCTGATGAGGACAACTCTCCAAATTCATCTAGAATTGATATGATGAAGGCTGCGCAAGAAGCTGCTGGAGAACATCTTCCGGGTTTTCGGTATTCTAAGACCTGGTGGTATCACTTAGAGGTTTGGCAGGTTTGATGGAGAGGCTTTGATGAAAAGATATGCTTAAGGACATTGGGAAGGAGATAAGGCAATACCTTCAGACACTAGGAAAAATGGGAATTGGAGAAGTCTGGTAGTATTCTGCGAATATTGAGAACGTTGGGAATCCTCAATTTGGAAATCAAACTAACACTTTGTGTACTTTTGGTTCTCCATTGAGGGACCAATTGCAAGGTTAGATATGATGGATGAGTGCAATTGTAATGATAGATATTTCACTTTGCTACCAAATTTAACAATCATGGATTGACCGATCATCGGAATGCGGGCAAAAATTAGTTAGGTAAACAAGTGCAAATAACGTGATACGATGTATATAGTTTATTGCTAGGGTGTTGTTTTTTTTTTTAGCTAAGGTTGTGGAATCCATTCTTCGCGCACCACTTAATCACACAACTTTTCTTCACATGAATGTGAAATAAAATTACTGTCTCAATCAGGTTGAATCAATTTCAGTAGTTATTATTTTGGTTTTGTAGATGTGACTGTATCAGGTAACGATATTTTCTTGCAATCTACAATATGTTATATATTGTAGGCCACTCTACACATTTTTTGCAGCTGATTGGGTGCTGGTTTCAGACATGTTCAGAAAATTGGTAAAAAAAGAATTGTGTTTTCTTTTGAACTTTATATTTTAAGGGTTTGACGTATTTATATTTATTTATATATATATATATATATATATATATTGGCGTTTTGAGATTCTTTCCCATTATTATAAATTACAGAATTTGCAAATGGTAAACAATTTTGAAAATTTGAGAAATTGTAGAAACTTTTTTTTTATAAAAAATTTTCAGCTTTCGATTTCTAATTTAGAAAAGTAAAGAATATAACGATTTTATTTTCAAGAGTTTTCGTAGACCCGGTTTGCTCTATGAAAAGTCCTCGTCAAAGCGATGAATCCTAAAAAATATTCTAAAAATAAAAAAATTCTGACCAGTTCGGAAATTTCTGATACTCGAAGTATCCCAGAATCTAAGAGAGACGTATAAAAACCTGTTTCATCCATCCCACTCACCGCAAACACTTGTAAAACGTAAAAATAATCTGAAACCAACTGATCACTTGGCCAACTGCAAATTAATTGCTGAACTAAGAAAATGTCGAATAACCAAAAAGAGTTACTGGAACAGGGTCAACCGCATTTACCTTCCAAGGTATCCTGTACAATATTATAAGTGTCGTGTGTTTTGTGTGTTATGCGTGTAATAATTAGCTTCTAAGGTTTACCAGTATTGTACATGAGAGATATGTAAATGAATTTATTGATATAAAAGGTAACAATATTTGAGATACTAACGTATATATATTGGCACAACTCATAAATGTAAAACAATGTTTTAATATCGATTCACTTCAAATCAGGAGTAGAACTACCGAGATAGGTTTCTAAGTCAGTAATTGTTGATTTTATGAGCTTTGCCTTAATTGTCGATTTGCCCAGACGCTGATGGGCAGTGTAGCGGTGACAACCACCAAATGAGTAGTAATAATCTCCACCTGAAATTTTTTTCACCGAGTTTATTAAATAAATTTTAAATTGTTGGAATAAAAGGGATCACATTGTTTTTTTATCCTATCGAAGAAAAATTAGGGCACATGAGGTCGGCAATTTTCATAGCCAAGGATCGAATTGAGTCTGACGTCAGCTTTTGCTCGATATCTCGAAAACTAAAAGAGATATCGAAATTTGGTAGAGAGAAAATTTGTAGATCTCATGGTGCTCTACAAAAAAGGTCGTTATGAAAATTTCGCTATCTTGCTTCAATCCCGAGATATATGCTGGAGAGTGATGCGCGATGAGGAGCAACTCAACTCGTGGGTCCACTTTGTTAACGATTTTTTTATTTGAACTTCTTGAAAAAATTCAGTATTTTTAAATTTCTTGAATGTTAGTTTTGAAATTTCTTATCTCTTTTTTTATTTACATTTTTTTTTCAATATGGTGTGTCACATTTTTTTTCTCTTTCAAATTTTGGATTTTTGAAGTGTGAACACAAAAAAAACTATAAACTTGGAAAATGTATGAAATTTTGCAAAATTCTCAAACTATTTTTTTTCCTTTTAAGTTCTATAGTTTGTATGAAAAAAAAATTCAATCAGAAATTGGCGAAAATCTACAAGTGCTCTCACCCTCTCGTCCTGTTATCCAGAGAACATCGATTGGTGGTACCAATTCAACGGTTTCAGGATCTTGGATTGTATCCATTAAACCTCTGACCTTTTCTTCGTCAACTTCTGGCGGAATTGGGCGAATTAGAACGCGCATTGGTACATCGTACACTTCTGCTGTGACACTTGAGTGAATACTTGTTGACTCTTGGGACTTCATACTCGAATGCTTAAAAACAAATGGCGTCATGAGGTGGACGTGATAAGTTGAATAAATAGTGCGTAAAGCAATGCACCTGAAGTGAAAGTGTGTAATTAAAAGTAGCGAATCTCCTCGATTTTCTTTCATGTGTTCCCTTGTCTGAAATGTTTGTGGATTTTTTAATATTTTTTTAATTTTTGTAAATTATATAGATGAGTTTTTTTTTCAATTTTTAACATTTATTAAAAATAAAATTGAATTCCTGTAATTTTGAAGGTTTCCGAAAATTGTGTATATGAACGAAAATTCAACTTTTTTACTATATAAGTAAAGATTTTAGGAAATGTTGAAAGTTTTTCTTTTTTTTTCACTGAAATTCCCAATTGTCAATTCAACAAGTTTCACAACTTTTAAAACATTCTTTTCCTGTAAAGAATTATAGTGAATAATAAAATAACATAGTTTCAAAAAATTGAAAAAAAACACAATATTTATAAAATTTAAAATTCTTGAAAAAGGTGATGGGTGATATGTTGATTTTTTTTATGTCCTTTAGTCAAAAGATTCCTCACCCAGACCACCTCCACTAGCCTCTCTCAAGAGGACTGGCCTAGTAATTTTAGCTTATTACATCATCAAATATTATTAACTCTAATTCGAGAATATTGAAAGACGTACCCGATAAGAGCTGAAGAATGGATTTAAACGGAGTTTGTAGATGTTTTGCATCGTCCACAACCTCGATAATAAGACACTCGAGTGAGTATGGGTGGTGGGGTGGGAGAGTGATTAATTCATGTGACAAGGCCAAATTTATCCAATCAGGAGGCGTGTTACCAGTTGAAAGGTGTATTAAATATTCAATGATCAATAATCATGATAAATTCTTCTGGTTTTGCAAAAAAAAATTAGTAAACCGCTAAGCCGGAGATTGAACTGAAATTTTTGAAAGTCTGAGATTTTTCCTTTTTAGCAATTTCACAAAATGACAATATTTAAAAAACTTCCAAAATTTTTTTCTTCAATTCTAATTATGGAAAGCTAATTGAGCTTAACTAATCGAAAAGCCTAATTACTCAAAACACTTTCTATATCAAAGATTTGGTAATTTTGAGCTAACAACATTTTGTATAAAAACATTTACAAATTTAATAATTTTCCAAATTCCCAAATTTCCAAAATTTTCGAAATTTTTCAAAATCGAACATTCAATTTTTTTTCGAAATCGCAGAAGTTTTATGAGGGTTAAAGATGTTACAAACCTGAGATATTAAATTTCACCGATCAGACAGAATGCTTGTTCACTAAAACAGTTTTATGGAATACTCGATGATAAATAATTATGATATATTTTCTCGTTGTTTCTGCAGAAAATCAATGACATCTTGGGTGAGGGATTTGTATAACTCTGCTTGCATTGAATTCGGTGATGATAGGGCAATTGGTCTTCCACTATCGCCGCTTTGACTTATCGATTCGTGGAGTGGAAACTTCTGGAGTACTTTGATACCTAAAACCACAATAAAATATGGCTACCGAATTTAAAAAACCCATTATTATAATTTCTGTGTGGATTGGCGAAGTTCACGACTAATTTTTATAGAGTTTGAAAAAGTAATACTTTTTTAAGTTTTCTTTTTTTTTCAAATTTTAGAAAATCTTTGAATGTTTTCCAATTCTTGTAATTTTCGAAAACTTCGAATTGTCTGAAATATTTTCGAAAATATTTTCAATCTTTGAAGCATTTGTAATTTTTGTAATTTTCAAATTTTGGACTTTTTTAAAAATGAAAAAGTTGAAAATTTCCTTAAGCTACTGCTAACAGGCTCTGCATTTCATACCTAGTTCTTCGGCCAATGTCTCACTACCTCCCCCGAACAACGGCACATCATGACTGCATTTTGGGCAGGAAATGCTGCTCATATTTTCAACAATTCCCGCAACGGGTACATTTAATTTTTGGAACATTTTAGCACCACGACGAGCAACTTCAGAAGCGGCTTTCTGTGGAGTCGTAACGATGAGAACTCCACTGACTGAAATATTTTGAATCAATGAAAGCAGAGTATCTCCAGTCCCCGGCGGAGTATCCACAATTAAATAATCCAAAGGGCCCCAGGCGACCTACAAATTGTCCATTCGATTAGTCACACATATATCCTTATCTTATTACCTTATTCCGATTTGAAAAAGAAATAAAAAACTAATTCAAATTTTCTTATGAAAGAAAAACATTTTTTTTGCATTTCTAAAATTTTGAATTTAATTCGAATTAAATGTCAAGAAATTGAAAATTACCAAATTATCAGTTGAATAAATTTTATTCAATTTGTGTTGCAATTTTACTCAATTTGCCCATATTATTTTTGTCATCTGTGATAAAACTAACCTGACGAAGTAATTTATCCAAAGCACTCATCACCATGAGCCCTCGCCAAATGACCGGTGATTTTTCGTTGACCAAGAAACCCATAGACATGCACTTGACTCCATAATTTACGAGGGGCTCCATTTGACCAGTCTCGTTGATGAGAGGCAATTGATGGAGATTCATCATAAGCGGTATAGTGGGCCCAAATACATCAGCGTCAAGCAGACCCACCTGTTGATTACACGTGCATTAAAAAACTCAATTTGAGAGGTCAAACTTTCCAAAAATAAATGTTTTCTACATCAAAAAATTCTTTAAACTGCGAAATTTCTGCCGCACCTTTTTTTTGAAAATCGAAATATCTCGTTAAAAAATAGTTCGAAGCCAAAATATTATATATAGAACATTTTTTATACAGAATTTTTTAAATGATTTTCCTCTAACCCGACTCAGAATCTTTTTTTTGTTTTTTTTTTTTACATTGGCGTTTGTTAATTATGAAAGTGCATTGCTGAAAGTGGAACATTTGTCATGATGATCTAAGAATTTACCAAAACAGAATTTACTAAATGCATTTACTGAATGCATTTACTTTACTAGACATTCAAATGTTAACATTGACATTACTGGCTTCAACAGGAAATCGTATTTTTGCAGAAGAACTAAACATATTGTTGTAATGAACTCTATTCGTGTCAGGGTCTCAGATACGGGAGACGAAAAAATTGTTAGTTGATAAACTTTAGCTGATTATTTACGCATTACAGACAAGAGTCTATTGATACCAAGAGGTGTTTTCTCACCTTGTGTTTTATTCCCATATTTATTTATTCTCTTGTTCATTCAATCATTTACTTATCTATGTATATATTCATTTATTCATGAGCAGTATAAGCTTTTTGCAAATTTTCTTCGTTAAAAACAATCTTGAATATAGGACATTATGCGTAATATACCATTTTTAATTGATTTTTTTAGAAATTCTCAACATATAACTTGAAACTGATGGAATACAAAATAAAAAAATTGTATATGCTCTCACCTGTTTTTGTGGTTCCAAGAGCTTCAGAGTGGTCGCCAAATTAACACTGGTTGTGGATTTTCCAACACCCCCTTTTCCTGAGGCAACAAGCAGAATTTGCCTAACTCCCTCGATCGGCTTCTGCTTCGGCAACCCCTTGGCCATTATCTCTTTGCGTCTCTCTTCCTGGGCTCTGGCATCTGGCTTCGATGTTAAAGAAGCCTAAAAAACATTTCATTTTAGGAACTGTGAATTTTGCGAAGTTCGATATTTTCGGTAATCTTTAACATTCAAAGATTTAAGAAAACTTAATAAATTTTGAAAATCCGAAAAATTTGAAAAATGTGGAAAATTTGGAAAAGTTGAAATATTTGAAAAGTTAAAAAATTATGAAAAACTCGAAAAATTTGAACAAATTGTGAAATTCGCAAAAATTGAAAAATTTGCAAAATGCGAAATTTTCAAAGAGTGATGGTCAAAAAATTGAGGATAAAATTGATTTTTTTTTTAATGGAAAAAATGGAAAAGTAAGTAGCTTCCAATATTGAAAAACCTGATGACCACGTGTAGTCGTTTCGCGCCAATTTTCAGTCACTATATCGAGACTAATAAAAGGTACAGTATTTCCTCTAAGAAGTCAATGTGTCCAGAATAACCTTTCAAAACTGTCTCGAAAACATTGCCCTACGTTCAGTAGCGATTCATAAAAAATCGTGCATTTTGCCTGATCAACCTAAGACCTAAATCTTAAAAAAAAAATTAATTTACCACTGTTAATTTCCTGCATATGCTCGTACATCTCAATAATTTTTGGAACACCAGCATATTCAAATCTCGTAATAGGCACCAATACACCTCTAGAATAACAATCATAAACTCCAACAAATATATACGCACCCACGTGTACACGGTAAACACTTTACATCCTAATTAAGTACCTGTCAATGATTCGTATAATTATCCACAATTAGATTACAAAAATAAACCAAAATTGTCATTATTTACACGAAATAAACTCATGCTGCAAAAGAGTTTCCAATCCGCGAAGATTCCGCCGGCGCACGTTGTCCTGTCGCTTGAAATAATACCATGAAAATTCCCCGACATTCGTCATTTGGATGTGTTGGACGTGGGTTTTTTTTTTATCAAAAAGTTCTTTTATGAATTCAACATAAATAAATATGTGACAGTAAGCAAATTTTTCAAATAGAACCTTGAAAATAAACCTTGAGCTCATTTAATCAGTATCGCTTGTTCTATTTCAAACCATTGATCTTGAAAATTCTTTTCCCGTTGAGTGACATTCAATTTACGAAAAACATTGAAATTGAATCTAACCTCGTTAGGAAATTACGTCTTTTTAGGGTGACAAATTTTCCGATATTGATGTATAAACAATATGGAATATCAAAATATTCGTATTATTGGGCTAGAAAATGTGGATTAATTAATTATTGATATTTTCAGGGAAGCAGCGAAACGGTAAAAAGCGGGGGCTACGCGGAATATGGGCCTAAACGCCGCTGTTCAAGCGCTGAAGTAAGTTTATTAAATAAATAGTTAAAAATCTGTTCATGACGTGTCAAATTTTTTTGCCCATAATTTTATTACCTCAAGCGTTGACAATTGACGTTTTTCGTGAGCTAACGTAATTGAAATGACGCAATTTCCATAAATTTGTCAGCGAGGACAGTTTATTTTCATTTCCCCTAAATTTGTGAAATTTCGATTTCGTAGAGTTTTAGTAACAATAATTTCCCAATTTTCAAAATTCCCCTGGTACTTTTCAGGAAAGCTGAACCCCTAAAGGACAAGGTTCAGCGTTGCAAGGACCTCCTGGCAAACAACGATGCATGGGTGTGTCAGCAGCAATTGCAGAAGATCTACCAGCAAGTGCTGATCCTGGACCTTGAGTATGCCCTCGATAAGAAGGTGGAGCAAGAGCTCTGGAACTTGGGCTTCAAGAACTACATAGTCCTCCTGCAGACTCAAGCGAAGGATCGTAAAAATCCTAAACGTTCCGAGTCCCAAGCAATGCTAAGTTGGTACCTAGAAGCCGCATCTGGTTTCTACCTAACCCTTCTCCAGGAGATCTGCACTGCATTTGATCTCGATCTGCCATTTCGTCGAAGAAGCTACATCTATGGTTGCATACCTCCATGGAAGGCGATCGAGAACCTCTCAACGCCTCACAAATCTTCATGTTTTTATGCTTGCCAATACTGCTTAGTCCACCTAGGCGATATTGCGAGATATAGAAATCAAAATCGCCAAGCTGAACTCTTCTACAGACATGCAGTATCCTTGTCCCCATCCAGTGGACAACCCTACAATCAATTGGCCCTTCTGGAAGCTTCTAGAGGGGATAAACTTGGCACAGTATTCCATTACGTTCGATCTGTTGCCGTGAAACATCCATTTCCAGTTGCTACAACGAATCTAGGGAAAACCCTGGCCTCAGCCCAGAACGATCACGTCTTAAACATCGCTGGCAAAACCAAATTAAACTCCCAAGAATACACAGCTCTGTTTCTAAAACTCCATGGAAATCTCCACACCCTGGACGATCTACAGTTAGCCAAAAATTACGGAAAAATTTTATCAGACACATTAACTGCACTTGTTGCTACAGAAAGCTTCACCTCCTGGCGATTAATTCAAATGCTTATAATCAATATCTACTCGCTGCATCATACAGCAGGTCACAATTTCGAAAATCACATGGATCTCATGAAGATTGATCAGTTGTCCTCAGACGAGCAAACAGCTAGAACGTGCATACTCGATTTGATAGCTGCTAGTTTATCAGCTCTTCTTTTGCCAGTTTATACTTTGAAGAATTCTTACATCGATTATTTCGCATTGCCATGCATAAAGTTACTTCTTGAATGGATATGTCAAGAGCCGATAATTCTCGAAGACAATTCTTTTTCCTTGAGACTACAAATTTGGCCGAGTTTGTGTGTTCTGCTCAATGGATTGCAAAGTGGAATTCAGGAGTTTGAGATAGAGCCATTGACGAAACATCCGTTACCGGAAGATCGAGATCTTCAGGGATTTTTGCCTCTCGAGAAGATGTTCGAGTCCTTGCGTTTCTGCAATAATGATCCGGATGCGGATGTCATCTCGATTAATAAATTGAGGGCAGCTAGAGTGATTAACTTGGGACGACATTTAGCCCAATGTCAGGTTAATGGCTCGACGCTTCTCAACGTCTCTTGCATGGACAA
Source organism: Asobara japonica (assembly GCA_026005395.1). NCBI lineage: Eukaryota > Metazoa > Arthropoda > Insecta > Hymenoptera > Braconidae > Asobara > Asobara japonica. Next base: position 638,244 of record BQMI01000595.1, on the reverse strand, counting down.
CAATCAGATCAAGTTCACGTGTGTCTCTGATGTTTCTGGGCCGAGTAATGAGCTCATGAAGGAATTGGAAGAGTTGAGTTTGAATAAGGAGAGACAGATCATATTTTCAGCTAGTCCCGTACCTTCGGAATCAGCCAGTAGCAAGGGCTCTTCCGAAGCAGAAATTAACGAACAAGCTTTCGAGAAAAAGGCGGGAATTTTGAAGGCCCAAGGATCATTGGAGAGAAGCAGAGATTCGTTGAGTAATTCAACCAATTCAGATGGACTAAATCCAATGGAGATTAATGGAGCGCTAACAAGGAAGACCCGACAAAATATAGCTATGCAGGCGATTATGAGGAGAGTGGAGAACGAACAGAAGCAAGTGACTTTTAAAAATGTTTCGCCTATGAATGTGGAGGAACTTGAAACTAAGAAGAATCAGGGTGATTATCTGAATACTAAGGCGTTTGTTGCACCAGTGCCTGTGCGCAACCAAACCTCCAATTTTGAGTCGACGATTGTTCAAGCTCCAATCGTTGCGCAAACGTTACCAATGCAAACGACGCAAATGGAGAGTCTTCAGCATGTGAATCATTTTCGACCGGAGTTCGTCAATGCTGGGCCCAATGTGGGGGAACGATATCAGAAGAACTTGGAGTTCAATGTCATGCATCCACAATTTCGACAGTTTAATGTGCAGGCACAGAATATTCAGGGACCTCAACTAGCTGCTCCTATCAACAGTGGCATTTCCCATCCTATGATGATGAATTTTCAGGTTTGTGATGGGCAACTTAATGTACTTAGAGATATCTAACTGCATCTCTCGAATGAAATTTTAATGAGGGAATGTGTGCAGAGTAGAAATCGCATAATTGTTGGGTTTCGACTAAGTGTAGCAACATCTCCAACGGATATTTTCAATATTTTTTTATGACTGATTTACGAGGACAGAGATTTGATTGTAAGTATTAGGCATTCCAAAATACACGGAAAGCTATGAAATATTCCAAATCCACGGCAATATGAGCTTTGCTCATAGCTATCGCCAGAGCATAAGGGAACCTCTATAATTTTTTTTAGCCGCTAGCTATGGGCTCGAGATATTCTGGAAGGACAAATGATTTCTGGGCGGGTGAGACGAGTTGTCTGGTCAATGTTCAATGCAATCTGTTGAATATCAGTCGAGCCAGTGAATGAATTGTACCAAATCCAGAATGCCCTCAGATATTCATGGAGCTATTAGGATGAGGAAATTACACGTAATGCGAAAATGAACATAAGAGAGACATGGAAATTTTATCCTCTTTTGTCAGTCTCATGTTTGCTCTAGAAACGAGGAATATATAGGTATATCCCATGAACTCGCTTTAATTTGACGATATTTTCTGAAAAGCGAAGCGAGAAAAAAATTATTAAATATCGAAGTTCACATTATAAATTCTTCTAAGTATTTTTATGTCGGATTAAAAGTAAATATTTTGATCTGCGAATCTAACACGTGTTGATTCGACACGTGTGTCTTTAAATAACTATTTGCGAAGCATAAAACTTTGTTGAGATATATTGCTAAGTTGAGGATCCACGAGCTTCGATCCATATTGTTAGATGCTTTCGGTTGTTTTTAGAATACAGAAAACGTTTTCTGCATTATAAATTTTTTTGGATGGTTCAATACGAATATAAAAATGGTTCAAATATTTTTTTACACAGCAAAAACAAGTGTCGGGATTTAAGATATTTTTTTAATGGACAATTGTCAGATAATTCTGAATGTTTAAGTTACTCGGTTTCAAAAATACGTAAAAATTCAGACAATTACTGATCATCTTTGAGATGTGTTCCAGAAATATGAAAAAATCTGGAGCTCGGTTAAAGGCGTGCTATTTTTTCTTGCGTACATTATTCATCAAAACCGGATTGGATACTAAGTAGATAGGTATCTGAAAGACACACTCAATTCTGATATCTGCAGAATACTGAGTACATTAGTGAATTCTGCATGCCAAACTCGCAACGATGCAAATGAGAAGTAACCATTTATTCCAGTACCGGAATACTCAATATGTTATGAACAATGATTACATGAAACAACGTGGACACGGATAAATTCCACCAACTTTTTTCAAGTACTCAAAAATGCCCCAATGATTGAAATTGCATATATACAAATTTCTCAATTTTGTGACGATTCGCATTTTTTGGGGATGTTTAAGACAATCTAAAACTGAGTTGAGAATATTAAACAAATTGATTGAAGGTGGGATTTTAATGAATTGAAAGAAAAATTAATTTTCAATAAAGTCATTTAAACATTTCAGAAATTTTGAACTTGTTCTAAATTTCAAGAAACTGAAAATTTACAGAACTTCAAAAATGTTTCAAAACATTTTTACCTTTTTTCAGATGAAAAAAAAAATGTTAATTGAAAAATACGAAACATCTTTAAGAATTTTCAAGAATGTCCAAGATCTGCAAAAATTCAACGGATTAAGGAAATTTAAAATAATTGATAAATAAAAATATCGAAAATATCGAAACCTAAATTGGATTCTCCTTCCGTATTCCAGGCCCAGCCAGACCTTCCGCACGCCGATTTTTGCAACAGACCCCCCCAGAATGCGCCAAGCGTCCCAATAGGAATGGACATCTCGCCGAATGTCTTAGCCTGCCAAAAGCCTCCCTCAACAATAGGAAAAGCATTTCAAGTGGGCTTGGCCTACTCAAAGCCACCACCAACACTCCCTACCGGGCCCTTGGACCACGTTTTCATAACCCCTCCCCCAAAAATACCAAGCCACGTGAACGATCTTCCCTCGACCTATCCAGTCTTCAGAAATCCAGAATTGGACTACAATGCCTGGAAGGACCAGCCGCCAAGACCGCCAATGAGTTGGTGGGGAAATCTCGAGAAAGAGAAGGAACGAGATGCCTTCCAAACCTGGCACCCACCAAATCCAGTTCAGATACCATCATCAGACTATTACCAAAAATCAATAGAAGAAAATTTGAGGAGTGAAGATCAGATGAAGAGATCAATGAACATCTCAAATATGTCAAATCTGCCGAACATTTCGACCCTTCCAAACACTCCAAACACATATTCATTATTCAGTGGTAATTCTTGGGGAGCGCCTGCTCAAAATTCAAATATACTCGACCAACCGACACCTCGAGTGGCCCAGCAATCCTTATGGTCCGGACCTGGACCATCGCCCCTGGAACGTCTCCTGGAGCAGCAAAAATCTTTGCGCGAAGGTGGCACCTGAAGGAAACCTCCAAATATCCAAAGGATACTGGGTCAAAGGAAAAAAAAATGATAAGCTAAAAAAAAGGGAAAAAATCATTATCACTAAACTTCAGATTCTATTAACTAAAAAAACAAAACAAAACAAAAAAATTAAGGCCGATAGCTAGACACTCGGATAAAAATGGAAAACACCCAACTGAGCGAGAAACGAAAATTGTAATAATTAATGGTTTGTCAACTTTAGTGAATTAACGAATTTCCATAAACGACAGGTCAAAAGGAAAATCACACAAGAAGTACTAATAATGTGAACGTAGAAAATTCGGCAGAGTTATTTTGAGGTCTAAAATAAGACGAGCGGATAACATCGTGCGTAAGAAGTAAAATCGCAACGCCAGATGCATCGAGATAGGAGTTTAGCCAATCGGAGGAGAGAAAAACAAAAGTGGAAAATACGAAAATACGAAAATAGTGATAACTATGGAAAGTGCACTTGATAAGGCCCCCCCCTCGCAACATCTGCAAGCATTTCGCGTTAAGTATAGGCGCACAAAAAAATCGAGAATCCAGAGAAATATCCATACAAAAGAATGAGAGAAGACAAGAAGGAAAATTGAGTTCCCTCTTAGGTTGGCCCCACCCCTAATCCCTCCCGAGAGTACCATTTTATAACCTGAACAAAACGTTTCAATCTATAACTGAAACAAAACAGAAAAATGAAGAATAAGAAAAGCAAGAAATTAGGTTCGCCTAGTACATTAACACGTTTGTTTTGTTACACCTTCGTTGCATTGTAACGTGGATAGACGACTCGTAGATTAACGAATCATGCATATGATGTAATGGAAAAAAGAAGCGACAGTTGACTATAATCGTCGTAGATAAAATTAAGTAGAATGGATTGGAAGCGATATAAGTGAATCATGAGAAGAAAAAAAAAATATATACATTTCGTTGAACGTGCAATACTTTTGCCTCATTCTATTTTTACATTTACACATTCGTCCCCTTTTTGACTTTAATTTTGCGCATACATAACACCGTATTTTACATCAAGTTTTGTAGTTGTAGAACCCATTACGCCTGACCTATGGGCATTATCCATTCTCCCCACTATTTGAGTTTCTAAGCCAACTACTAAATGAGATCAGCAGTGGCCAATCACTTGTTTAGCTCAGTCGTTTCATTTCAAATGTGTTTCCTTTCCAATTTTAACACAAAGGACAAGTTGTATGTTGGCTAAATTGGTGGGAGGAGGGGGGGGGGGGGGGATAATAAAAACGAGTTTATAGCGTGAGGTATCATCGGTTGAAGACTTAATCGCAATATACATATTTGCTTTTTCTGATAAAAGACAAAAACATCGGCTATTGATTAACATCGCTATATTATTATTCAATCGTTATCGAGCTCATTCTTTTTCCCCATGTTTTCCAAATCATATTCTATTTATAATGATCCCTGACCACTTCATTCATTGATCTTCTTGTTGGGGAGATAAAATTTTACGAAGAGCCATTGATATTGTTAATGCACATTATTATAGTTGAGATTAAAATACAATTTTCACTCTTTTGCGAGCTAGTAGATTTGCGATCCCTCTTTACAAGTTAAAAAGAGCAATCAGTTGCGGATTTTTATTTATGTAGTTGAATGCACTCTTTATCGGGATTAATGCAATATCGGAGTTTTAGTGACAATTACCAGAAGACCTTTTGAAATGGGTCTGCGTTTTTTATTTTCTCTTATGCTATGTAGTTTTAAATGCGTTTCAGCATTTTATTGACCCGAGATTGGTCAGTTTAGGAGGGAAACGCTGCATTCGTCATTTTCATTTTGCAATAAGTATGATTGGTGATTATTGAAGGAAGTGATTTTGTTCTTACAAGATGAGTTGCTTTCTTTTATTTTTGAACTGGTTTTTTATGTAGTGAGGTCATTTGATGAACTTTGTTGGGGAGAAGTCTAATTGAAGTTGTCACACTTTTTTACGGGGTTCGAGAATATGATAAGACAATTCAACATCTGCTATTTAAAATAAATGGAAATGGTACAAATTGGAAAATCGTCAAAATTCTAAATATCTGATTTCTTTAATTTCCCAAAATTATAAAATCACCGAATTTATACATTTTAAATATTGAGAAAATTCCAAAATTGAAACAAAAATTTCAGTAATCTCGAGAATTTCATAAAATTTCGAGGACTCAGAAAATTTCAAAATTACTAAAATTTGAGAACAGTCAGAAATTCCAAAAATTGAGCAAGTCTTATAAATGCGAAAAAAAATATTCATTCCTAAAACTTCGGAATTTGATAAATTTCAGAAAAGGTTTTCGGCTGCACCTCACTACTCAGCCTGTTAGAACTTGAACAAATGATCCAGAAATAACGTGACTAATTTAGAATTAATGTTTTCACTGTATTTCCACGTTTCGCCGACAACTTTTCTGTTGAACATTGATATAAGCAATTGAAACAACAATTGCAATTTTTCGTTGAATCCGATAATCTAGTCCTATTTTTTTCGAATTGCTTGAAGTTCCTCATCAACTCCACCAAGAGCTATATATCATCTGATCGGAATAACATTGAACTTGCACTCAATGTCCAAGATATCGATGATTTTTCATGATTTTACATACCTAAGAAAGAATGTTTTCAATTTCCTGAAAACACTTCCTTATTCAAACGAAAAATATAGAGATAGACTTATCACGATTTTTTTCCTAACGCTCTAGAGTATGCAAAGTTCACCAAGAACTTGATATTATCAGTCTCCTTTAACAGGGAACAGATATATTTTTTCACCGTCCGATAGTGAATGTTATTGGATTGCCCCCGAAGCAAAGATCCAACATTTATAGATGTTTTTTAACAAACTGGGTGTGTCCGTGTGTATGACAGTGTATATATCGAGTGATAATCTTCCATAAACAATTTTTCCCATCAATTAAATAATCAAGCTCAATGACGGCGCAATCGAAACGCCTCAACGTATTCGGGATCCGGAGGGTTTAGGTTGAAAAGCATCTGGTCCTCTTTTCACTTATAACAAAATACCTCAAGAACCGATAGCTTTAGAGTAAAAAAATTCAAACAACTTTTGTTCCTCCTGCTAGAATGCACAGTTAATGTTCAATAATTTTTTCCAGCGTTCATAATTTGAGGAGCAATGAGGGTGCGGGTGCCGCGGACATGTTCGCGCTTAATGCTAGTGACCTGCGCGAACTCATCATTTTTTAGGGAAAGTAATAGAGCTAGCAAAATCGTGACAACATTAAATATACGGCATAAAAAAAACGTCAAGGTAGTTTTATGATTTCTATCCGTATTTCCAATAATTTACAAAGTTTTACAGTTCATATGGAAAGGGCTGAAGCGAATTTGCATTTCGTTTGATATTGGAACCTCAACTTTTTGGAAAGGATTAAAGGAATGTTATTTATTGCAATTGTTTCAATGTGTTACTAGTAGTATTTCATACGTAAAGAAAATTAGAAACCATAGATAATGTTGTTATGGTTGAAAATAAATATTTTGTAGGGCTATTTTTCAAATGACTTACGAGAAGTGACGTCACGATACTCCATGGCTCCGCCCACTGCTAGTTGTATAGGCAGAGTATGCTCAGGTTAGGTTAGAGTGGTTAAGCACGTTCTGTGGTTGGCTCTCTCAGCTCGCATTAGCATCATGTCCCTTTTCAAGCCGTTTAACCCATTGCCCATTGAATGATGATGCGCTCTTCTCACTTCGAAGCTTAGCTACTGGAGGATGGCGCGCTCAGGAGCGGCGCAACAAACAGTTCAAATGCCAGAAAGGGTCTATCAGTGAGAATTAAACTCGAACTTATAATTTTCATTAAATATATTCCTTCTTTTTTATTCGAAACATTCAAATCATGTGGTTTATTCTGTTAATTAAAGTAGTATTTTACTTGGTGCGGCTAGTATATACACCCCTAACGCTCGGAGTGTAGTGGCTACACCAACAAACCACTACATGCGTGTCGCACTGTTGCAAAGTTACGCTGCGCTCTCATTGGCTCCCCACTCTCTTCTCACCTAGCCACTATGAGATGCAAATCGGTTAATTAAAAATCAGGTAATGTTTTAGATTATGAAGAAAATGTTGATTTTCAGTTCCAAATTTCGACGCCAAATATAGCAAAAATTTACCAATTTGTTTAAATTATTATTTCTTTTTTACCATTTTGAGTACTTAAAACATGAATAATTCGAAATACAACACTCACCGATTTCAAAAGTCAAACTTTTTTTTGGTTAACTTCAAAATTGCCAATAATTTTAAAAACTTCAGAAATTACAAAATTTCTAGAACGTCTAAAATTTTTGAAATTCAAAAAATTTTAAATTTTGAAAATTTTAAATATTTCAAAAATGAAAAAACAAAACCTATAAAGTATTCCAACATACTTAGTTAAAATAACACAATTAAATTGTAAATCGAGTTCCGATTCTCGTGATATTTGATTCCTTGCATTTTTCAATGACTACTTATTTAATAACATCAATATGTTTTTCAATATTTCTTTTTTTATTATCTTCTACAGCTTGTTAACTTTTAGTTTTCCGGTTTCGTTTTCTTATCATTTTACAATGCTTCAGTTGATATTACCAGACCCTGTTGTTGTTTTTTTTTTTTGTTTTTTTAATTAAATCGGCCTATACGTATATACTTTTCTCAGAGAGAAAAATGCAATTTTTTAGACAGAGATAGCGAGAGAGAGAAAGCAGAGAGAGATGGCTATTTTGATGATAGAACCGAGTGGGGTGAAACGAGAAAAGCAAGCTGATGCTTGCATCCACAGGTTCTCGCCGGTCAAACAAAGAAACGGTAGATTCTCGTTCTCCAAAATAAACTCTCAAAGCCTAACGAAAATGATTTTTACAATTCGTCAATAAAGTTAAAAAATCATGTTAACAACATTTACGAATTATTCCAATGATTTAACAAAACAATTTTCAACTTTAAGTTACACTTTTTTTTAATCAGCATTTTCGCTCTCTTATAATTCTCAATTGAATAATGAAACTAATTCTCAAAACACCGAAAATCCACTTTTTTTCTAACATAGATTCCGATAAATCACTCATATAATATACGATAACTTATCAGAAGTTGAGTATGTTTCACTCGCAAAATGTGCCGGCAACTTGAGGCACTGTTCTATTTTCTTATTGAATAAAACCAAAATAATAAAAGACCAGAGATGTTTTTTACTTTCAGTTGAATAACTTTAAGAAAAAATGAATGAATGACAGAAGCTATATATATATATATATATATATAGATATCATATCTTGTAGCTGAGTTGAATTAAACGATGTGTGGCATAAGTGTAAAATCAATTCTTTACACGTATTTTTTTATATCTCCGTAAGTATACCACGTTTATTTATTGATCCCCTAAAGGTTACAAGGGACTTCCATTTCCCATACACCTTTTACATTATCCGCCTCCTTTTTACGTTTTTATATCTTTGTATCTCACATATAATCTTCATAAATAGATTGCATCCTTAAGCGGCACAGTTGCTTTATGCAATTATAAAATTACTCACCTTCACACACGCATGGGGATGAAAATTATTTGGAGCAGATAAAGCAAAGTGTCATTTGGGGATTGAGTCGTATTATTCGGGATCTCCATGATTCCAGAACGTCTTTTGGGGCAGAGGCTCAGTTGAAAGGTCAATTTTTATTGGATGAAGATGTCCTGGATTACTGACCAGGAACATATTTGCTTTCTAAGGACAAAAAGTTTCTAATATTATACAAGATACTCATAAAAAAATGACATCAAAGCGAAAAATTTGATGGAATTTCCAGAGCGCACTTATTAATTTTCTTATTATTCATTTATTAATTTTGAAACTCCATTTTCTTTGCGCGCTTCAATCGCGTTATACACAATTTGAAAATTCGAATTTTCCAAATGGTCACGAACAAATAATTCTTTAATGGTAAAAGAATTATTTGATTATACAAGAAGAATGAATGGAGATTTTCGACTCGACAACTGCTGACAAGGTAACGTGTCCTCTTCACAGATCTTCGTACCTCGGGATATAATAAGTTGCTTTAAATTAATTGATTCTATATTGAAGCTACGAAATCTGGCAAGTAGAGTTTTACCGAGAATTTTGGGGGAGTGCATAAAACAGTCACATTAAAAGTTAATTTTTCGTAGATTATGAGATATACAAAATTCCATTGAAGTATGGTTCATTTCCATTCATTCATTGTTTTATCATTTCAATTTTGAATTGGAATTGTCTCTGATTGTGACATATTGGAGAATAGCATAGTTGGTATACCCTTGTCTAATTGTTGATGGGACGTTTCAATTTAATTAAAATCCACATTGAGTGGTAAATTGAATGAAATATGATTGGCGATGGCCGAGCTAGTTTTCCCTATTTCCTCCATTAATTCCTGAAACACAAATAATTCAATGATTATTATATGAATAACGGACAAATTTCAAGGAATAAAGGAGCAAACGAAAATTGAATTGCGAGTGTATTTGACGTTCCGGCAGAACCATCGAATCGTGTCGCACAGCTGACAGGGTAACTCGTGGGGAGTGGGTAGAAAGCGACAAAGACAACCAAGTGCTCATGGGAATACATATATACATCTACACATATACATAGGGAGAAGGGACAAAGGAAAAAAAAGTAGGAAATAAAGAGCCGAGATTCAACAAAGGAAAATAGACGAAACCCTCCACCTATTTTCTCCAATAAATTTCTTTTGTTCTATTTCTTAACTTCTGTAACTATCTGTAACTAAAATTCAACTTTTTTTCCTTTTTTTCTTTAAGTCAATTGAGTCCGTTAACTTCGTTCACTGTCGTTCAGTTCATGACTTGGGACATTTTACAATTTACATATAAATTGCAGGAGAAAAGTGTCATTTTAACGCACAATTCGTGTTATGGGATATTCTTTCCGGAAATTGCTCGTTGTTTTTTTTTTCGTTTTGTGAATGAGTTATGGGACTATGGAAAAATCTATAATTTGTGATATGAAAATTTGCAGAAATAATTGGTAGATTACTTTGGTATAGCAAAATTTTATGACTAGGTATTTATGATTTTAGTAAGTTCTTTCCCAGATGTTATTGCTTATGTTCCTATACATCTAAAATTAACTAGGTGTGCAGGATTTGTGCTGTAGTAAAATTAACGGAAACGCTTATTTTTTTCCCAATTTGTGGAAAAATAGTTGTTTATTTATAACGAAAACATTGGAAATTCACGGAGAGAAATTGGGCGAAACGCTTCACCTATTTTCTGCAATAAATTTCTATTCTAGACTCGCGTCTATGGTTTTTTATGTTTTATAACTCCTCGATATGTTTAATTAATGTTTCATACTGACTTGAATATTGCTTTTGCAATTTTTATTATAATATTTTTCGTGTAAATTGCTCATGAAAATTTCCATGTTAACTCATAACTACGGTACCGTACCGAACTCGATATTGATTTCGCCATTTTCAGGCGCGATATTTTTCATATAAATTGCTTTAGACAAATTTGAATATGTATCGTTATCACCCAATTTATGTTTGGCAATTTTTTCTTTTTTTTTTTCAATAAAAGCAATAAGCGCAAATTGTTGGACGGTAGAGGGTACATTTGGAGTTGATAAATGCATTGGTTTTTTTCTAAATCTTAAAACGCTGACTTTGGGTTTTCAATTCAGCTATTTGTCTCTATTTTTTGAGGTTCAAAGTTTCAGGACAATTGAGATTAATAAAAAACATCAATTCGAAATTTTCATTCCTACGCTCTGTATACAGAACTATAGCTAGCTGCAACTAAAATTCAATTTTTGTTACGGTGAATTGATTCCATTTACTCCTCTTACGATATTCATGTACAATTGCGTAGGGACGTCAGTATAGTTGTGCCAATTTTCAATCGCAATATTTTCCCAGTAAATTGCATGAAAAAAAAAAATAATATAAATCATAAATAATCGCTATCGTCCCATTTACCTTTTGCAACATCTCAATTTCATTCCAAATGTTTCGTCATTATGAATAAATGATGCTAAATCTTTTAAAAAATGACCCACATTATTTCCATTTGAAAATTCTTGGAGATAGTCTTCAGATTTAAGAAATTACTTTTAGATTTATCTTAATAATGCAAATTGCGATTTAGGAAGGAAAAAGAAATCCTCATATTTTCCCCGAATAAATTTTACATCGTAAGACTCAAGTCTCATCAAAAATCTTCTGTTACCTCATATGTTATGCTGAAAAATTCATTAATTTGTTCCGGTTTTTTTCCATTGAAAATTCACGTTTCCTTGCCTTCATATAAAAGATGGTCAACATTCAGACCTGTATTTTTTTTGTAGAAGATAAAATTGATAAAGTCCTCAACAGGCAGGCGAAAATCCCAGATGCTTATTCCTCAAGTTGGGAGCTGCAAAAGAGAAATCATAAATCACATAATTGCCATAAAATTTTGTAATTATAATTTCTGTAACTATGCTCAATGTTTGTTACTATAGTTTCTTCAAATGCATAATCTGAGCTTATTCAGTCAAACTTAATTTTTTTAATGTGTCTTCAATTTTCGACGTTTGCTCTCTTTTACAATTGTCTAAATAAAAATTCAGCAATATTTTTTTATAGTGAGAATATAGAAAATTCGGAAATTCCCTCATTTTTTTTTTCCTCAAAATGAGGAGGTGAGTATGAGGAAGACCCTCGCGTTTCAAAAACGGCTGGTCGAGAACGAGGTGATGCAATCTTCTCAAAATTTCCGTAAAACTTGAAGCAGAGAACATGAAAAATGTTGGAAAACGTTCTATAATCATTTCTACCTATGTAACGAAATTTCATTTTTTTTTGGAAAATAAATTTTGAGCATTAATGGGAAAAGATAGATAATTTTTTTTAACAATTTCCTCCATAAATGGAGAGTCCATAATTTTTCCGTATCAAAAAAATTTTATTTTACATATCCGATAGGACATTGGGAATATTTTCTATATTTTGTAGCAATTCAAAAGTTTGAAAATTGAGACGAAAATTGTGCTATTCACGGAAACCACTTAGACATGTAAAAGCTGATGCAAATTTTTCACAATTTCCGTGAAGCATTAATGTTATGTAACCTTTTAAAAATGTCTATAAGCATGTGTAAGTATTTAACTGAAATTCATTTTTTTTCTGCTATATCAAAAATCGTATAAACAATAGTTTATCATTTTGTATTTCATACTCAGAAAATATAATTTGTTTGCAATTTTTCCATTAAGAAATTGACTTTTTTTTCAAATAAGCGATGTAACCCATTAATATGTTCACGATTTTTTTAACGCAAAATTTGTTTGAATATTGTGTGGCTAAAAAATTCAAGGAAAAAGTTGTGCGAGTATTGAAATCGCCAGGTAAAAAGCTGACGCAAACTTGTCAAAGTTTTCCGTAAAACGGATAAGCATATGATGTGCCATATAACACTTGGTAATTATCTACAAATACCTATAACCATTTAGCTAATTTTTTTTGCAAATTATTCAGATGAATATTCATATAATGAATAACAATAAACAATATTGCTTTTTATAAAATGCTCTAATGTGAAATGCAATTTTTGAATATGGTTTTTTTGTTCAATGTCAAAAATCCGAATATGCTTTTTCGCATAACATCATTTTTTTTAAATAGGTAATTTTCTGTTTTTTTTTTGTTGTGAAAACAAAATAGTTGAAACATGTAAAAGTGCTTATAGTTTGAAAAATCGCTTGCTTAGGCAAAAAGCTGACGCAACTTTTCGAAATTTCCGTAAAACACAATGCACATAATATGTTGTATGATTATCCATGTCCTTGAAATTAATTTTTTATTAAACATACACTGGCCATTAAATGCGAAACGTTTGAAAAAATTTGATGTTCCAAACTTTCGGTCAAAGATTGAGCTGTCTAGTTTTCAATATAAAATCGAAAAACTTTAAACAAGAAAATGAAAAAACAACGACGGATTTTTCTTCCTGTAATATTTCCATTTAAATCATATAAGAAAAAATTAGAATGCGAACAAAGTTCGTCAATTTTCAAAAACCACTTGCTAAGTAAAAAGCTGACGCAAATTTCTCGAATTTCCCATGAAACGCAATGTACATAATATGTGAGATAATGATCTATAATTATGCATAACAGTGTAATTAAAATTCATTCATTTCAATTAATATACTCGCACAGCAGATGTTAAAAACTATTTGATAAACTGCTGTCATTGATTTTATTTGACGATTGGATCGTCCTCGAATTTTCTGATTAAAAATTCAGCTAGAATTTTTTTAACATAAACACATGTTACTCAAAAAAAGTGAAATATCCCATATTTGTCAGGTTAAAAGATAGCAAAATACAGAAAAAGTTGGGAAACTTTTAAGCATGAACCGTTCAGGTAAAAGCTGACCGCTCCGTATTTCCGTAAAACGCAAAGTACCTACATCAGTTAAATAACATAACAATTATCTATAACTATCCCCCCCCCCCCCCAAAATCCCTATTTGTTTTTCATCATTAGCGTCATCTATACAGAAATGTTTAAACAAACCTGTGAGCGGAAAAAACAAAATGTCTATTTGTTGAATTTTCCATAAAACGTAAAGCACATAATGTGATACATGAAAACCCAGTAGGGGGTATATGCCAGGGATATACTTGCTGAACGCATACACAGTATAAAAAAACATGTAAAATAAGAAAATAACATTAAGGGGAGGGAGGAAGGGAGACAAACGAGGCACATAGTCGAAGTACATTTGTATGAAACAAAGAAGCCCACAGTTTGTATGGACACCCGGCGGCAACGAATCCGCGCCTCGTTTCCTCTCCCCCCGCCACTCCGCACCAACCATATACCCCCACTCCGCCTCATCTGACCTTCCCCTCTACCTATCTCTGTCTCTCTCTTTAACTCGCATTTCCCTGTTCTACAATCATCATGATAATAACTGAGAGAGAAAAAAAAGTGAATCTCACAATTTAAAGAGTTTCATCATTTTTTTTTCTCTCCTCGTTTGAATCATGAGATATTATGAATAAATTGGTCATTAAGAAAACAAGTAGGCAATGCGATTATCATCTGCACATATATATCGCTAGTCCTTCCTTCCCCCTCCCCGTATCCTTTGTCCCAGAATACTTGCAAAAACTTTTCAGTGAAGCGACATTAAATTTTCACCGTTAATCAGAGTGAGCACGTTATGGGACGGTGTAAAACTGTATTAGTAGGATCAATAAAAATTTTACCGATTTTTTGGACGACCTGCTGGTGGAGCAAGACTCGAAGGTGATGCAAAACAATTGAATTCCCTATTTCATACTTGATGACATTAGGCATCTCTTGCGCATCGCATCACACATGAATTCTTGCATTAATTGAGGAAGGAAATTATAGGTGTACAGTGGAAAGTTTTCGGGCACATCCGGTACAAACAAAAAGGGTCCACAGATTTAGCATTTGTCTAGGTGATAATCACATTATCTACTTGTTTATCTAATGACCAATTTATACATCATATCTTTCAAACGAGGGGAAAACATGATGAAACTTTTTAAATTGTGTGATTCATGCCTTTCCCATTAGTTATTATCATGATGATTGTAGAGCAGGAAAATACGAGTTGGAAGAAAGCATTTTCTATAATTCTCCAAGATCGCAAGTTCCTACAATGTTTCTTTGAAGTTACTTGCTTAGAAAAAAAATGGACGGTGTTGCTGAGCGCTTGAAACGCTGCCATTGTCAGCCAAATCGAGTTCTCTTTTATCAGTTGTTGGTTAGTCTTTTGGTGAAAATAAAAAGTAGTCCTTTTGATAATAGAGCATTTTATTTATTGTATTTAGTTATTCACGCCAATCGGCTTCATACGGACTCAAATATATATATTTGTGTCAGTTTCATGGCTTTACAAAATTGACCAAACGGAGAAGATATCAACTAAAATTTGCAAGATAATTTACCATTGTAGTTAAACCGATAAATACTGGTTTATTCGTACATCCGAGAACTGCTTCAGCTCGTCCGATAATCGCGTCACCAGTGGTAAGTTGTTGTATAACTAAACTCGGATGAGAATATTGCTCATTTATTGATAAGAAATCAGTGAGAACATGGGCAACAATTTACGGTGAGTAATTTTGTCACATCAGATTTCCGATCTACAAATTAATTCATCAATAAGTTACGAGGAACTAATTAGATAAATGTAAAACAGGTCACAGCCCGCTCCCCTAATCTACCTGTTTGTCACTAGCCTAATTAGGTCCTTATCACTCAATGTTCAATTCACAGCCCGAAATTATGATCTGGCAAAATCTTTGACCTTCGATTTAATATTTTGTCGCACATTCTACAAAGTGTCATTAGTACATGCATATTAAAATTGTTTTCTTAAAGTTGGAGGACGCGCCTCGATTTCAACAAAACATTAAAATGATAAATTAACAAACTCCATTGCGATATGGAGATGAATCTGGTAAATGAAATAGTTTTATATTTAGCAACAATAAATGAATATATGGTCCTTGGGGGGGGGGGGGGGCTATTATACCTCAGGACTAGATAAACACTTCTATCTATTCATCTATATACCCGCTCCGCCATGTACGACATAATTACCATCAAGCCAAACACAACAGAGTGATCTATACATGATCTCCCGCATATAAGTTACTCATGGAGGCGTTACACTAAACTTCTTATTCTAGATAATCTATCGTTTTTTTAGTGAAGATTTCAACTATCTTGGATGCTGCGAATGGTTATCCTCGTTTAGATCTATTTATTGCAAGTATATATGTCTGAATGATGCGTTTTCACAAACTCTAGATTTCATTAGTTTTTAAAAACATCAAAAAAAGAATATGTATTCTGAAGATTCTCGTTCTGAAAACTTGTGTCATCGGAGAGAAATCATCTATTTTATTATCCCTACGCGGAGAAAATGGTGTGCCAATCTTTCAATAATCTTTCCATAAGTTTCCGATAGATTTTCAATCTTTATGAAAATGAAAAATGAGAATTTTGGATAGAACTTGAGAATCATTCAGTTTATGGAAAAATGGTATACGACTTTTCTCTGCAGAATAAAACCCCCTACAAAAAATGTTAAATAACATTATCACGTGGAATCACTTGTTTACGAGATGTTAGAGTTTTTTTCGCGGAGACTACTGAATCAGGAGGTTACTGGTGTGGACCTCATGGATCTCCCTTGCTCCGCCCACTTGTGAGCTTTATTTATGATCTTTAATGTTTCAAATCATTACTTCGTTTTGAAACTAATCACTAGAAACATATATCTTCGGTTGATGCGCCCCTTTTGTGAAGTCCTTGCATAATCCGCGAATTGTCTCCCTTCGAAACTTAACAATTTCACCCCCCCCCCCCCCTCCACCGCACATTTTCCCCTAAAGTTACATTCAATGTCACTATTTCACAAATTACCGTGCAATCATCCATCAACTTTCCTTTTTCCTAACATGAATATGAATAAACTTGACAACGCCAGTTTCATTTTTCAACCGCTTATGTATATACTCATGTATGTTACTTAGGTATGAAAATAAATCTTGATGAAAATATTTTTGCAAAAACATGAAATCTGAGATTGCGATCCTCATTGTATTCCAAGAGTAAAAAACCACATCTATATCGCCTTATCCATCTATATATCTATACATCTATATATCTATGCATCTATATATATATATATCTATATATCTATATACCCACTATATAATATACTACATAATTATCAATATCCCAAATAAAACAGAAGGAGATAACTGCTTGAAACGAGAGAAAAAGAAATATAATCTAGTGGCGCTGTTGTGTCACAGAAAACCGGTAGCTCGACCTGATGGACGTGTCCATGTAGACCAGCGCGAAATGGGCTCGGGGGGAGGTGACGGGGGGGACGGAGCGGTAGCACGAGTAGTCTTGAAAGAGGGGGTACGAGGGGAAATGTTTTTTCTCCTCCCTTTGTCCCTATGCGCCCCTCATCTAAACCATCGGTCAGGAAGAGCCGAGTTTACCCGATTATTACCGATTTCACCCGACATTGAATCGCTCCGAGACATCACGTAGCCGGTGTTGCTAGGTGCTTTGGTGGGGTTGCCCCGTTCGCGAAAAAGGGAAATGGGGTGGGAAGGGGGAGTGGCGGGAGAGAGGGGGCAACCAAGAATATATAAAGCCCTCGACAACAGCCGGCGAATCAGTTGATTGGGAAATAGCGTGGGATGTGCATTATAAATTAAGAAAAAGACGAAACAATAGAGAACCCGGCTTCGTCCTGTCTTTTTTATTGTTCTTGAAATTTTGAATATTTAACATTTGGGGAACTTTTGAATTTTAGGAAGAGCCCAGCGTTTCTTTTTTATTATTGAAGCGCTATCCAGTGATATTTAATAGAAATTTTTTTTGACGAGAAATTTTTGAGGTGCTCTGTGATTTTTGAAATGGAAGTTTTGCCGTGCCCGGTTAATGTCAATTTCAGTAACAATAGAGGTAAGTTTTCGAGATTTTTTTTGGAGGGTTTGAGGGTGGTTGTTTTTTTTTTAAAGGGAAATTGGCAAATTTTGCGGAGTGAAACAAAAGCGGTTGCCGGGGCAAGAGAAGTTTAGATTACTATGTATATATGTTTTCGATAAATTTGGCCAGTACGAAATGTATTTTGTTTACAAATTTCCGGATGTACTTAAACTAACAAAGTTTGAAATTTAGGAGAAAAAGAGCAAAATGCAAAATTTTGCAAAAACTTTAATTTTTTTTTTTTTTTTTTTTTGTTGAAAAATATTTATTTCTTAATTTTGATTTTTTGTGCAAAATTTTTTTCCGTGTATTTTTATGGATTTTCATGAGTTTCAAGGCCAGCGCAGGACAAAGGAAGCCAGCTGGTTTAGATTGTATCTTAATCAGCTGTTCTGTATAAAAATAAGTGATGATTATAAATTTTAAAAATTGTTATGAGGATGAATTAGGGAAGAGATAGTGTTAACGGTGAGAATCAGGTGGGGCATTTAATTTAGATTGGCAAATTAAGAGAATCTAGAGTTGAGTACATCTCGGCCTCCCCTCCACTCACACACACTAAACTGACTGTCAGTGTGAGTATGAGAGCACGTACAAACTTGCGTTGCATCACTAGCGGGGCTCCTTATTTAAATTAATTTAGTCGAATCATTTGAGACATTGTTTGATAATTCAATCAGCTTGCTATTTATTTCTGCAAATTGAATTATTTATCACAGGTAATTGAGGGAGTTTGCAAATAATATTGGAAATTAAATTCGCTAACGAAATTTTACGCATTACAAGCGAACTTCCAAATTAGACGTAAATGTAAACACAGAGTTTAATTATGCGCTCAAAAATTACAAGTGCAAAATTTATTGGGATTATAATATTATTCAAGAAAATTGGAGTACGCCAAAATTTTCAACAATGAAAATAGCAGTTAAAGACATTTACAAAATTGAGATAGTTTGAAAACAGGGGAGACCTAAAATGTTCAAAAAAATTGACAATAAAAAAATATTAAAATGAGCAAAATTTTTGTTCTAAACGAAAAAAAAAATTGCACAAAAAACTTGAAGATTTTTTCAACGTTGTAAGAAGTTGGAAATTTTTATATAAAACGCTGGTCTGTACTTGATTTTTTTTTTAACGTAATTTTTTTTTGTGTGCAGGATACGTGACTGATGAACTGGATGGAGCTTGTCAGGCTTTAGCTAAAAGGCTCGAGGTCGAACTACGGGCTGCTAAACACGCTCAATTGACATGCGGCGAAGTATTGTTGCCGGCTGATCTCTTGCCCAGAATAGCCAAAGATGTTCTTACAATGGCAGAAAATGAACCCTGCGGACTTAGGTACGTTAGACAAACCTAATAATCTCTCATTTTTTGGCGTCTTTTTTCTGTGACTGGATAAATTTTTCAACATCTCAATTGTATATCACAGCGATTTTTTTTTCGAATATTTGAAGCCAAAATAATAGCTTGAAACTTCAAAGATTTTTTTTGCAAAAAGTTTCGTGAGGTTTTTCTTCAGTAAAAAAGTTATAAAATTCCAAGTTGTTGGAATTGTTAGATTCAACTTTTTTAACTAAAAGGAAGCAAAATTTGTCTTTATATTGGTCAAAAAAAAACTTTTTGTTTCGTGCAATTGACGTCAAAAATCGGTTAATCAGAACTTTTATACATAGTATTTTGTATGTAAGTCACGAGTCTAATTAGTGGAGCTTATCTTCGAGGGCTCAAAAAACGTGCGGCAGCATGATTTTTCGTTAACGAATGACAATTATTTTAAACTAGGAATAATCTTTTCTTTCTAGGGGTTGCACACTCTTCATTAATTTCGAAACGGACAGTATATGCAGGCGACTATCGAGAGTGCAGTGTGATCCAAACACAGTGTCCACCTTCGAACTTTATTTAACGCTAAAACAGGACCATACATCGTGGCACATCCTACTTCCGCAATTTCTCAAGTGAGTTTCAAATACGTTTTTCAAATTAAGGTTCAGACGTTTTTTGCCGAAGTTTTTAGAAATAAAATTATGAGTAAAAAACAAATTTCAACTTTTTGAGCACATTTTCAATTCTAAAAACTTGTGAAGTTTCTGAAATTTTATTAAAATTATACAAATAGTCGAATGAAATTATCAAAGAAGTAAAAATGAGTTAATTAAAAAATTTTGAGATGAAGCAGAAATTTGGAATAGCAAAATTTTCCGAAAAGCTGCACATCCTCGACGTTTAAATAATTTATCAAGATTGAAATAATTGAGATCTGTAAGGATTGAAAAAGTCAGTTTGGGATTGGAATTTTAATTTTTTCTGAAAACAAAAACAAAAATTAAAAGGATTACACTTTAGCATCGAATTTTTCTCCAGAAATTCACTGTCTGTGACATTCAAAAAGTAAACCAATATCCATTGTACAGTGTCCGAAGGATACTCCGAAGTCATGTCCGAAGGAAAGTAGAAAAGAAGGCAAATTGAGTCTCAATGTTAACGTTCAATGTTACCCCTTTTTTAGAAATTGCATCCGTGACGAAGCGATAGGAATCAGAATTCAAAATTAAAAACAATTAATAAACCTTCCAAACTTCAAACGTTTAAAAATTCTCGAAAATTTACCAAACTCAGAAACTTTTGCAGGTTTTAAAAACTTCAGTTATTTAGAATGGTCCTCAAATTAGAGCTATTAGAACCATTCAAACAACATTTAAAACGTCAGAAATTCAGACAGTCTAAAATTCAACATTTCACTGTTCAGAAAAAATTCAAAAATTTTGGGTTTGAAAATTCGGAAAATAAAAAAAAACTCAGCGAATTCCATATTAGAGCGAAAAACAAAAAATGACTCATAAACCAGGAAAAACAACGCAAATGAATGCAAAATTAAAATTCAATGTTATCCCTTTTTCAGAAATCTCACCCGTGGCGGAACGATAATGATCAGCCGTGATTTCACTCTGGAAAAGAAGAAACTCTACAGATCGTATCAGCAGGAGCACTGAACGACATGCGTATCAAATGGTAGAACAATCCAAGTATTCGAAGAACGAAGATAAAATGGTTCGTCCTTGTTTTTTTTTTACCATAAAAAGAAGAAAAAAAAAACACACACAAAGTACCGATGATTAATCATTGGTATTGTTCCCAATAACCAGCCAGTGACTCATCGAGCCAACCTGTGAGACTCAACATTTCAATTTTGAAGTGATAAAGAAAGAAAAAAAAACAAATTTAAGTAAGTTTGATTATTCACTAAAGTCGATCGATTCGATTGAGGCAAATCGTTGTCATTAAATGAATTAAACGATGAGAATTAATTATAAGAATAATCATCTTCCTGATATTAGCTGTATAGGAGAGCAAATTTTTTCCCAGAGTTGAAGAAATATGTCGTGCCTCCAATTTATTTCAATAGCGATGTGGTAGATCGTTAAAAAATGATTTCTTGGGTTTTTAGTAATATCGCCAAAACTTGGAGAGATGTCAATTCTTTCTGTAGAACATTTTTTATAGATGGTGAACTTCTATAAAAAACGTTCTTATCAATATGTTGATAGCTCTACTATATTGCGAGTTTTTCTTAAAAATAAAAAAAGAGGTGTTCCTTTTTTTCCAAAATTTCATCTATACAATCAATTTCTGTAAATATCTTTGAATCTAAAAGAGATATCGAAATTTTTGTAACTCCATTTTTTGTAGATCTCATTTCACTTTACAAAAAAGGTCATTACAAAAATTCCCCTATCCGTCATAAATTGCGATAATTTCGTTAAAAACAAAAAAAACGAATAAATGCACTTGTTAACATCTACCACATCACTACTGATTTTATTTATTTTTTTAATTTTATGTTGAGGTAAAAGAGAAGTGCATTGTGATAGCATTTTGAAAATGAGAGGAGAAAATACAAATTTTATGTAGTCATAGTCATTTTGCTCTTCTAAGAAGAGATATATCATTATTGATGAAAATGCCTCAATGAGACTTGTGGAAAAAATTGTAATGATAATAACAAAAAAAGAAAGAAGAAGAAAACAAGTCGAGAAAAATAATTTGCCACGTAAGTTGCCTGGTAAATGCATTTGGAAAATTGATGAAAGTTTTATTGAACAGAAGTATCTGTTTACACAAAATATTAAGGAGCAGTTTATTTGCAGAACACGAGCAACGATTTGCATTATAAATAACATATACCGATAAAAAATAATGCGCAAGAGAATGAATTGCACACTATTAAATGTGCATAAATTATTTCTCAACTGCTAAACACTCATTCATTATATTCAATTTAAGATTTTCACGGTCAAAGTTATTAGAAACGATATTTTTGGTTTTTGGATAAACGTTTCGCAAACGTTACAGTTGCATAGTCAGGGCTAGGAGTCACAGACTGAGGTCCAAAATTTTGGAAAATTTTTATATGGGCGCCCTGCAAAATCATATAAATTGTCCTGGATTTCCTTAGCTCATTTGGGGCCTTCAGCTCCACTTATACGAAATGTAACGTTTGTGGAACTATTGCGTAACGCTGAAAATCCACGGAATTTTCACGTGCAAACTAATAATAGTCGTGTTAAGATAACGCAAAATCAATATTTTTTCATCGATTCATTTCACTTGCAATTTTTTTTCTCCATTATCGCATTGATAGATGATTTTTTTTTTTTTTTTTTACTATTTTTGTACTTAGATAAATTGACACGAGAAAGCAACTGCATTATTTTGCATCATCAGATTTTTGCCATAAAAATTGTACGTTTAATTGTATATTGGTTTAATGGAAAGAAGCAAATTGAAGAAAAATTTTCAGTTCTTTTCTCTATAATTTTTTCTCATGCTGACAATTTGTTTGCTGGATGTCTCAACAAATGTGGCAGTTGAAATACAAATTGGTTCATTTTTATCTAATCAATTGAGAATGAACTTGAATCTAATGCCAAATTGAATTGGTGGTTTTTTGTGATATTACCTGAGTGGAAAAATCCAAACAAAGCAGAAAGAAAATTTATGAAGGAAGTGTAAATTTGTGGCGTGATTGATGAGACATGTTTGACATAATTGATGTGCGTTTTTGCGGGATTTGAGTGGGCGGGGGGAGGGGGGGGGGATTTGCCAATTTTCAGATTTTGCAATTTGGAAAAGAGAACACAAATTTTGAAAATTTTTGAAATTCAACTAAAAAAATTAAATTTTGAAATCTTTGAAAATTTTGAATTTTGATAATTTGCAAATTTTCAAAATTCCAGAATGTGAAATATTTTGGAAATTCCAAGAATTAACAAATTGGAAAATTCCTGGA
Organism: Asobara japonica; assembly: GCA_026005395.1. NCBI lineage: Eukaryota > Metazoa > Arthropoda > Insecta > Hymenoptera > Braconidae > Asobara > Asobara japonica. Next base: position 615,127 of record BQMI01000595.1, on the reverse strand, counting down.
AATTTCTAATTTTTTATTTCTCGGAATTTCCAATTTTTTGTTCTGATCATTTTGTATGTTGCAGCTCGAAAAAAATCCCCCACATTACAAATTCTCCCCTATAATCTTCCCGAAATAATCTATGCGAAATCAATAAATTAACAATGTAAAATTGAACGCACACAATTGACGATGGCATGTGTCATCAAAATGAATCATCCAATATTTGCATTGATAAGTTTTTTGACTTGTAAGGAATAAATGCATGTGATCTTCATTAATCATTAAGTAGTGATTAGCCAGAGTATAAAGAAACAAGAAAAAAAAATATGATATGATTACGTTATATTTTATACTGAGTTGGAGATAAGTCAGAGAAAATGTGAAGAAAATAAGAAAAAAGTCTATGAGACCGTGTATTTAATTCTTTAAGATAATTAGTAATCGATTGAGTATATTCGTCCGAGTAATTAGGCAGTTTCGTTTAGGGAGTTGATGAATAATAAATCTTTGTATCATACATATCCCACCGATGTTACATGCGTAATTGTCTGTACATAATCGTAATCACAAATTTCATTTATACTTCATCAATTTTTTTTTAAAGGCTTTTGTTACTATTTCGAAGTATTGATTACATAGATTAATTGCAATAAATTCATGACAGTATTGTTTATGTTTCGCACCAAGCTTATAGTTATGGAATGAACAATTAATAATGGCGATATTTGCCCAAGGCAAAGGGTATAAACATCATTGAATTCAATAAACGAGATATAAATCCATGAAACAATTTATTACAATGTAATAATTATCGACTTTTGCAATATATATTTTGTATTATGTACTACACCACTATGTGATGCTATTTTTAATTTGTAATGTTCACTTGTAGGAGAAATTTCAAATGATGAACGAAATTTGGAAATAAATTTTGTTTATGACAAACAAATTGTTTTAGTTTTTTTTCATTGGACATTTTTAGTTTTAACCTGCTGTCAATGTATATATGCTTTAAAAAAAAAATGGAATAGCATGGCTCGGTTGTTTTGTCCGGAGCTCAGGACGTCCTCGGGACTTGGATGTTCGCGGTGCGTAGGACGTCGTTCGTCGTGTCCATTGGGCGATATATGTTGAGATCGAACATTGCACACTTATTTAAAAAAATAAACAAATTCTATTGGATTTGGAGGTAAAGGACGACACAAAAAAATTATCCCTAAATTTGAAACCAATTTTTTTAGGCGTATTCATTGAGGCTGTATGGAACTAAAAATAAAATGAGAACGTTTACGAATGTATTTTTGTTATTAGACAAAACCGGTTTCTTCCATTTTTTCGGGTTCAGTTCCTTCTATTTGCTTTTACTTAAGGGTTTGTTTGTGCGTAAAAAATCCTTATGAACATTTGGTAGTGATCTTAGGGAAGGTTCTAAAGTTGTGGATCATCAATTTTAAAAAATAAAAAATCTGGGATTTCTGAAATTTTTTTTTCAGATTCTACGACTCATACGTAAATTATTTTTTACAAATTATGAAATTTTCAGGGTGCTTCAAATTTTCAATTTTTTTTTTGGTGCTGCAATTTTTATTTGAAAAATTAAGATTTACATATACAATCATATATATATGTATGCATTTTATATTTGTCCAAATTTCTTAGCTCAAATCTGATTCCATTAAAGTCAGTTAATCAAACCTAATAGACTTTTGTGGCAATCAATTCCAGTTTTCCAAACTTCTTAAATTTCCAAAATTTACCCACGTCGAGAAATTCAATTGCAGTTTACAGTTTCGTACTGACCTCATTATCAATTTCTTCACAAGTGTTTGAGAAAAAATTGGAAGAAATCGGAGAAGACGTATCAGTATTAATCTGACATTTTGCGAAATATCAATTTCGTTTCAACTATGTTTGCTCATGAAAAAAAATGTAAAATAGTTCGTAGAAAAACTGTTAATCGTAATGATAAAGGATGGTTAACAAAAATTATCTCCATAAACTGGGACGGTCAAAAGATTCAGCAAAAAGATTCCGAGTAATATAATTATCGCAAATTTTGTTCTATTTCTTAAAATTCGAAATTTTGAAACTCGAGCAATGTGGCAGATCGATTATATATATAGTTAAAGATATTGCAAGACCAATCTGAAAAATTTCTAGCACCTTGATGTTTCATATTTGGAAGAAAAAGATAAGTTACTTGGAACTTTGGCAATGCTTTTGTAATAGAATTAAATATATACTGTAGAAATTTCGCCTTGCCCTATCTTCAAATTTCCCTAAAATTTTCTAAATGTACAGCAAAAATTAGCAAAAAAAATTGCAAAATACTTATGGAATTTTTTTAAATTTCAAAATTTTCGAAAGCACTGTCTCCTCATTGAACCAATTTTTTCCGCCAATTATTTCCCAATTTTCTATTAAGAATAAATCTCCAATATTTCACATTGACTCCAAAAATTTGACATTTTGTGCCGATTTTCCAACGATCGCTCCAATACAACTGAAAAATAATATTACTGCCGATGCCAAACAACAAATAAAATAGTAAAAGCGCAAGAGCGATAATGTGATGAAGATGGAAGAAAAAAACAAGAGGTGGATAAAGAAAAATGACATGAAACAACGAGAAAAAAAAGGTAGGAAAAAAATGGGAAAACCGGTTTAGAGAGTTGAATACTGGTTGCAGAAGTACGATGGATCCGGGCGCGGCTCCAATCGCGTTAATAATGTATTCTCTCCCATTTTATTTTCAGCCCATCCCCACTTCCTCGGCGTGCAAAAAGAAAACATTAATTTGTTTTAAATTATATATTGAAATTGTGGGCAAAATGTTTGTAATTGACAATTACTTGACGCTTTTTTGAGTTGCGTTGGTTGTTGATTTTTTCGCGACTGTGGATTAATTTCGTCATGATTAGAGTGAATAGAAATGATTGCACTTGTCGTTAGTGAGTGCAATTGATTATCTAATTTTTTATTAACTGATGTGTTTCGGCTCGCGGACAAAATTTGCGCGGGCTAATAAAAATGGGGACGATTTTTGGCCGATAATTCATGTATAACTAGAATTTGCCTGCTCGATATATCTTGCGTTCCTTTCTCCGTAAATCTAAATTTAAACAATTAGGAATAGTCAACAATTGCAATTATTTTTTGGTAACTCAATGAGACTGTTAAGGGAAGGAGAATAATTCAAATTGCATGTCGCCAAATCTTTATTTTGATGTCAATGTTGACGGGGTTTATGTCACGTAAAATCTACCTAAGTAATCTTCCAATTGGTTAGAGCTTAAGGGAAAATTTACAAAACTTGGAGATTTGAGATAATGCTGAAATTTTTGGATTAAATTAATAGTTTTGTGTCCATTTATTACTTCAAGTTTTTAGGGCTGCAATGATTTGAGATCATTTTTTTTATGTGTACTACCTCGGATTTTTTTATTAAAGCACTAAATTTCAGGATTCACAGGGGTGAATAAATTAGTCAACTATATAATTTTCGTGCCTAAAAATAGGAAAAAAATTGTGACAAGGGAGTTTAAAAAATTTCGGTTCTATTAGATATGAAGTGACGAAGCAATATTTATAAAAAAAAAATATCAGTTTTAGATTTTTTATCAGAACGAAATTTTTGCTGTTAATTTTTGTGAATTTTTGATAAAATTAATAATATTCATGTCATGTAAGTTTTCTTTCTACGGATAATATCTATATGCCACTCCCTTCCACACCTTCCTGCACCTAAAATCTTCCCAACTTTCTAAAAAGAAAAAAAAACAAAAAAAAAAAAACAAACAGCGTAGTTTGTAGCTCATCGCAACTCCTCCCACATAAGAAGTATGTTCTTAAAATTTATAAATCTGAATTATGATACAGAAAATACATCATAAAATTTTGGAACAAGTGAAGCAAATCGGAATTCCAGTTTCTTTTTAATTACACAATAAATTTCCAGTGATAATCGTTTCTAATGATTTATTATACTTTAACATGAGAAAAATATTGCCATATCATTCTACAAATTTTTCGAAGTCGATTATCAATTTTTGCAGTATTTTATCATAATGAACATTTTAATGAAAAAAATAAGAAAGCAACAAAAAATTGCTGTCTTAGCATACACACACTCACTCACCCACACACCCACTCATATTAATAATATATAACAACATAAAGTATAGCTATATTATGATAAAATATATAAAGCTATAAAAAATACTGAGTATGATACATCTGCTAGATATGCCTATTCATAAAACTCTGTGACATAAGAGTGCACACATATATATATCTAATTTTCAACAAAGTTTTATATACATAGTAAGCTACAATTTCTTTTGTAAAATGGCATTACAACAACTTAGGAGATGATTTTTTCCAACAGTTCAATGAGTTTGTCAGCCATTGCTATTCGTGTTTGACGACCAGAAGGCACTGAGCATTCGGCGAGCAGTATTTTCAAATCTGGGTAACGACTTGAAATATCTTTTGGCACATCGTGTAGGAAACCACCGGAGATTGTACTAGATTCGGACGAAAGTATGTGCTGTTGTAAAATTAAAAATATCCAATTAAATCAGGGGAAGGGGGGTGGGGGGAGGCAATTGCAGGTGATGAGATGGGATTTTAAATTGGAATAGGTAGTGAAGTGGTGAAATGAAGCAAGTTAAATCGTGCACAACCTACATTTTCGATGAATATTCAAGAAGGTAAAGGATATGGAGAGATTTTCATGAGCAACTTTTTGTAAATTCAAATGAGTTTTACAAAATCGATTCATGTGAAAATTGCGCTATTTCCTCTAGATTCTGAGATATTCATCAAATATTTATTCAACAATTGTTTTCATATTTTTTTAAATTATAAGATATTCTGAAGGAACCTGAACGAGTCTTTTTCAAACCACTTGAGAAGCGCGATGACGTCACGAGAGCGGCGTGGCCCGCGACAGCCAATCACAGGCCGTCTTCAACGTGACTCGACCGGAAGCAGCTAATAGAATGTATAGAAACGCCAGCGCAACTCTTGTGACGTTACCAGCGACAAATTTGCGGTTTGATATTGACGAATTTTCTGTTAGTGATTTGAAAATATTGAGGAAGGATTGTGATGAATTTCATGGGAAGTACTTGATAGGTTGTAATAAATCTGTTGATGCGCTTATTTCGTGAATCTGGGCTGCATGTAAGTTCAGTATTGGATTTTAAAGATGTGCATTATGCTTTAGGTTAAATGGAGAATGATAAGCATAGCGAATTTCCTACTTTATCGATCGCTGGATAATGCATGATAATGTTATCATTGTATATACCCGCACGCCCATATGTACGGAAAAGAAGTTATATTGAAAATCTGGGTGATGCTTAATAATCCCGAAAGCTAAAACGAGTTAACGGGATGAGAGATATTGGGAGAATAGCGTAAAGTATAATTTTTTGCAGGTTAGGAAGGACTTATAGTTTTGCAGGAAAAGCGCCCGTTTCCCGGGCGCGAAAGATTTGAATTGAGAATAAGTGTAAATTTTGCAAATTAGAAGGTCAATAGGGGATAAGACCAATACAGTGAACAGTTGAGCGAATAGAAAAACGTTAGAATTGAAAACCCTTGATGAAATCATTGTGAATTGGATAATCTCAATAATTTTCTAATTGACGCTGCGAACTTTAACTTGCATTTTCAAGTACTTGGTTTGTTTTTCAACACACAATCGCGTTTGATTTTGTTTTTTTTTTGCAGAGCTCAGTTAATGACGTTAAAAGCTTCTTATCAAAAGGATGCTATGTCAGATAGTTTCTCAGAAATGATATATATAGTGAATAGTCGCGTTTCAGACAAATTTAACACGCATTTTTTTTGTTTTCTTTTCAATGAACATTTTAGAAGTTCGGTTGATTTTGCAAGCGAAAATGTTATTTCGGCTCGAAAAAAGGGTCCATCAAAATTTCATCCCTCTTCAAGCTTCTTACTTTTCAACTTGTTGCATTGAAAAAAGAAAAAAAAAATTGTAGAAATTTTTGAGTTTTTCGACATTTTGAAATTTTTTGAATTTCAAAATCTCGAAATTATAATTTTTTTGTTTCATTTGTAAACCAGTCGTATATCAAGCAGCACATATTTCGGCCATTTTCCGATTCACTACCCCGGCTAATGAAGTTTCACTTCGAAAGCTGACCATAAAACATGTCGATCTTCCAACGTACATTGAGGAAGCATTAGTTTCATTGTAAACATCCTAGTACATGTAATTGTAGAATTGAAAATGCCACTTAAATGATTAAGACTTAATTGCAGCCAATAGGTTGGGCTTTTAAATTACCTTGCAAATGGCGTAATAATTGTGATCACTTATTCGGTGATTGCAGATATCTAACGGCGAGAATACAAAACAATTTTTGCAATCTACTGTGTCCTCAGTTTCATGCAGGTCCCTCGACTTTTCAATTTCATCTAAAAATACGAAATCATATAAGCATAAAATATAATAGTGTTACATTTTGAGAAAGGCAAATTAGAAATGAGAAAAAATGAAGAATAAACTGAAAATATGTGGAACGCATTTTTTGCACAAAAAAAATACAAACACACACATGTGCACCTATTAGCGAAAGCCCATATATTTGGGCCCCTACCTCAAAATGAGGGTATAAGTGCATTTTTTTAGTATAGTTCTATTTGTCGGTAATTTTCAAATACATTGAAATTATCGCATACTATTAATTAACTGATTATTCACACTATGCAGTAATGGAGAAAGATAATGTGAAAGAGGCGTACGTGATGTGAGATACGTCCTCTCGATTCGAGCTATGGATAGTTCATCATTCTCAATACTCTCCCAGATAATGTGAGAAATACGTAAGTGTTTCAGTTGGATAAAATTAAATTGACGTAAGTGTGTAGATAGGATCCCCTCACAATGTCAATTGGACATTCCGCATGTTTGTTATTTCTTTTTTCTTGCTGAGTTATCATCAAAGACGCATGAAACGACCCGAAAACATTGATAGACGGTGCCCTTAGATTTGAAAAAATCGTATTTTGACACTTAGGCACCTTTGACTTTAACAATTTTCTACACTTTTTTACAAAGCTTTCATTTTTATAGTTTCATCATTGTGCTACTATTTTGCCCCGTAATGTGTGAGAATATTACAAACCTTGAGACGAAACGGGTTAACCAAAATTTCCGGGCACCCACCCACCTTCCTACCCAACCCGCCCACCCACCCAATCCGCCCACCCACCCACCCAATCCGCCCTCCCACCCACCCACCCAATCCGCCCTCCCAACCCAGCCACCCTCCCACCCAATCACACCCACCCACCTTCTCACCCATTCACGCCCACCCACCCACCCTCCCACTCAATCACACCCACCCACCCAACCACGCACTCACAGTAAAAATAGTTATTAAAAATAAAATAAAGATGAAACTGGTCATCACGATTATTCTTCGTTTCGCCAATCCGTTCAAGGCTTTGGCAAAAATCTAAACAGGCGTAAAAAAAGAACAGCTGGAGAAATGAATATCTTTAAGGCGATATATAATATTCAATATAAATGCAAATCAATACCCTGTGAAAAATATTCTTTTTGTACGACAATCAGATGTTCCAAATCAACGAAGACCGGTTGAAGCTCATGATTAATAGCAATATTGTCAGGCGACATGTCGGTGAGATAATACGAATAGTCTGTATCACGAAAAGTCAGCATTTGCACAGCTCTCAGTAATCCCAGTGAGATTTTACCTCGCAAAAGCCAGTCAGAATGATAATAAGCTGGTAATGGAAGACCTACGTATTCCTCAATAACTATTCTCCCACAGGCACCGTAGTATCTTGGCATTGGCCAGCCCTCCTCCGATCTCAGTATCTAATTGCATATTACATTTTCGATTACCATCATTCCCATTGAGCCATTGAATTATCAGAGATCGGCAATGATATTATTTTTGATAATACTTTCACAAAAATTACCTATCATTTTATGAACGGAGAATAACAAGGCAATTTTCAGGGTATCATAAATGTAATTGTGCATTTCAATTTCTTCAATAGTATATCAGTGGAAGATTATATCAAACCTTTTTTTTTCATCGTTATATATAATAAATCTATAAGTTGATCTCTTCCGGATGGGGAGGATAGGGTATTTTGTGGAGAGCTTAAGGGTCTTTCGCACCTTGGGAAAGGCTGCTAAACAAATTGTGCGTGCGTTTGAAAATTTCGAAAAAAAGACATTTCAGAATGAGCATATTAGTGTGAAAAAAAACTCTTAGTGCTTGATGATGACCCTTTTTAGAACAAGAGAAAGTGTGTTCAATGGAAAGTATAGAAGCGAAACCGATTTTCCTTTGCATAAAATCAAGGATAGGGACATTAATGAAGTATGGAACTGTTGCTAAAAATTTTAAATTGAAATAGAAAAAAATTCTTGAGTTTTTGCTCACACATTCGCAAGAAATTTCAAAAGTTCAAGTACTTGTGGGTGATCCGGCGTAGTGCGCATGCGCTGCATTCAAATACTCCAGCACTACTCACAGTTCCTATGTGCGGTTATGCCTTAATTGCGCAAGCTAGGGGAAAAAATCATTGAAAATAAAATGTGTTTTTATGAGAGGTGCATTTTTCTTTCTCTACATTTTCTTTCTATCTGTGATCGTTCGTGAGATACGGCGTTATAAACACTTGTCAGCTCGAAGGTTGTACAAGTTCAGGCAGCTTATGATATAGAATCGAAAATTAGGCATATATATGTATCATCGTAGAAAATTGTGAATAAAAACTCTACTTAAAAAAAATAGGTGTTCATTTAATCGAATCGTACACAATAGCGAAAGTTAATTGTTTTGCCGAGATATTGATGATATGAGTATTTCGGGTAAATACATCGAGGATCTTGCTGTATCCAGTGAACGGTGGTAAATATAGTGGATATATTCTTTTTCAGTCAACACTTCTTATTCTCGTGAAATAAATGATAATGTAATGAGAGACCTTGAAGGCTTTCCTCAAATATTCCAGGGTTAAATATATAGTCACGTCTGGGGAAATACATTTTTGAAAAATAATATTCACTATCACCAACCTCTTTTGATTATGATATTAACGTCACGAGATGATGTTTGTAATGATTTAAAGAGAATAATGAATTCTGACATTTGCCCCACTATTTCTATTCATATCAACCATTTTAAATATTCCTTCTTTGAAAATACACATTTCATGTCCAATGATTTTTCTTTCTAATATGCATAGTTGAGGCGTAGCAGGTAGACTTTGAGGATGATAGATATTTGAAATTTGGGAAAATTTTGAAACAAATGTAGGTCAGAGAAGAAGTGAATAATGGGAAACGTTTGTTTGTGTTTCCCATGATGGCACAAACAAAAATTTCAATCTTTCGAATATTAAATGTTCTTAGCGTTTTCAGAATTTTCGAAGCATAGATAATAAAAGCCATTGACACTTATGAACAAGATTCACAATTGGTAAAAAAAAGATTTCATAACGCAAAATAACGAAACAAAAAATTGAAATGGGGATGAAACATCTTACTAATAGTAAACATCTTACGATTAGTGAACCACTTATGATAGTTTGCAATAAATACATCAGGAGATGGTTGGAGGCCCTCGGGCCATTTGTGAAGTCCCTTGAAATGGAAAAGTTGAAAGTGAAATTAATTTGAATCAGGAGCTGTGGTCAGTCGATTTAAGTCAATGTTCGTCTTTTCATCGAACTTACCAAATATCTCCAAAATTGTACGAAGATGCATTTTCATATGAACATTTCTTGTAGAGCAATGGGAAATCTGTAGTTTTGGTATCTACATTAAGAACTTTATATTTCCCACTTTCTATTTTCTATTTCTACTTATGTGTTGACTTTATCACTCTAATTTAGCTGTGCTGATGCCACATTAAGGTGGTATAATTTATAATTTGTTTTTATGAATTGCTTCTTTCAATCTTCAACTGTTGTGTACACAGCCGATTGGCGTTAAATAGATAAATGAATGTGTATCATGGTAAAGTGGGGTATCTCTCCCCAGTTTTTTGAGATATTTAGCAAAAACTGATGTCAGGCTATAACTGACTCTACTATATTGACCACTTTGTTACTGAAATAACGTTCATTTTTATACTAAAAAATGAATAAAAAACTCATTTGCCGATCTCTGCGAAATTTTATTATAATTACAGAGGTAGGTAACATACTAGTTGAAATACTGTTCAGAATGATTCAGGCTATTGTCCACTTCCTGGACATCACATGCAACAAATGAAATATTGAATCTTTGTTTTAAGGGATAATCTTTGAAATCCTCTCGAAAATTGAACTGGTTTTGAAAATCCTGAAGGCATTGCGGTACCAAAAAACAATAGTGAACCCGATTTAATTCAGTATTTTACAGTACTGATGTGCGGAATATCTATTCCATTGCAGTTTCATAAATCTGAATAAATAAATATAACTTGCAAAGTGCGAATAATATATCATTAGCCTGAAATGTTGAAAATAGTATTTCCACAAAAAGATTTACAAAATAGGGCCCACCTCTGTATAATTATAACCAGCATTATAATAATCCATTAAATTTACCTCCAAAATTATTGGCTCTGGATTGATTCGAACAAGTGTCCATAAATTCAAATAATTTAACTTGAAATTTTCAGCGCCAGAGGCATTATTAATTCTTTTAAAAAATTGAGTTTTTTCTGGATGTGGGCATAAAATTAGGCCACTTCTATCATCATTGATAAAGTCCGTACTAACGTCATTCAATATACGTGAATAATAACTAAAATAATCAATGGCATGAGCAACATCATTTGATTTTGTTTTTACGCAAGAGTCTGAGGCCTCTTTACATGTCATTTCATCGAAGGCCTCGAGTTCATTGGACTGTGCCAATTTTTTAATGACAATTTTCTCATCGTTCAGTTTACCGTAGAAAACATTTTTCGCTGATACTAGGTGGGACATTGTTGTGTAAAAATCGAAGGGCTGAATTTTCATGGTATTTTCAGTTATGAGGTGACAAGCTGAAATCCCATAGCAATGAGGACACTTATGGAGTTCTGTTAAAGACGTCACTGACGGGCACAGTAGTTGATTGAGAAAAATCAAGGGAAATATTAGAATTATTGGGATGAGGAGGAATTTTCTGCGAAACTTTGACATTTTTTGATAACACATACTTGAAGGGTTATGTGGGAACACGTAGAGTATACATATATATAGTACATATGGCGCGACGATGATTCTCGCGGAGGAAGGCGGAACTTTGGCTTTCCCGCCCAAAACCCCCACTCCTGTTCCTACTCATGTTAAACGATACGAGAGGGTGAGAATAAAGAAATAAAAGAATAAAGAACTTGCAGGCCAAAATGCCCAGATTCACGAAGTGAGTGAATTAACTGATTCATTAAAACCTGTTAAGGACTATGTCACATGGAATTCATGGAAATCCTTCCTCACTTTTTTAAAATCAATAATAGAAAACATGTAAATTTTAAACAGTAAATTTAACATTGGTGACGTCACAAGAGTTGCACGTTTCTATAGTTTCTATTGGCTGCTTTTCCTCGAGTCATATTAAAGACGGCCTGTGATTGGCTGTTGCGACAGAGGCACACTTGTGGCCCCACAGTACACTTAGGTGGTTTGAAAAACAGTCGTTTTTAATATCTAATAACCTTTGGTGTTCCCAATATTTCAAAATACTTAAATTTTCCCATTCGTTAAACCGTCCTATAGTTCATCGGCCGTAAACATCTTCATTTTTTCAATATAATTGTATTTAACTTGCGCCATTTACAAAAGCTCTTTCTTATATCTATATGTATGACTTTTCAAGAGTCTACTTAACTTTACCTGAAAGTAAAAATTCCATTATAACTGCTTCCTTTAAAACTAATATTCAAGAAAAACGCGGGTCGTTATGCTACATATAGCATGGTTCCGAAGATTAAATTTCCATTTTTCCAAATTGAATATTTAAAAAAAAAAATGTTGCAAATTTGACTCTTATGGTAACGCCATTATACCTTCGGGAGGTGATCTGTAGTGAAGTGGTGAAATGAGGTTCCTGTAGTTATCGGCTCTGTATCTAGGGGACTTGAGATAATCTTCATAAGAACTTTGTTGTCGAACCCAAACGTCTCTGCCATAAGTTCTTCAATATGCTCTATATATATTCACTGTCAACGCTTTCAACATATTTCTGAAAAATGGCGGCAGCGGTGAGTCAAATTCCTTTCATATCTAACTTAGCGGCAGGGAAAATTCCGACGGAGTTTCCTACCCGTACATGGTATGTAACCGGTAATATACCTCCGAGTGGTAAATATGTACAGAAGCTATATAGAAAAAAGTGTACAATTCAAAAAAACAACAATTTGAATGAATGAGGTTTTTTAATCAATTGAAAAATCCCGTTTTAGACAAAGAATAATCTCCTATATATATATATATATATTCGCATTCGGGTTTGTAACAATGATAAAAGACACGTGTCATTTCAATTTGCCTCTTTTGGTAAAAAGCTGACAGAACCCACGGTCGATACAAGCGGAAATGTCGCGAACTTTTGGATCGGTATGGACGAGGCAGTTAACCACAGTGGTGTGTGAATGCACATGGACACACTTGCAAGATCAAAACAATAGATATTTTCAGTGGTGCAGTTATTTAGTGTTATTTAGTGGTTCAAAACAGAATGGAGGAGGCTAAGAAACCGGTTACAATGGACTACCATCAAATGCTGTCGACAGTCATAAATACAGGTGATTTTTATTAATAGTCGAAGGTTAAGTAACTATGTACTGAATTAATGACCATAAATAATTGGAAAATTCTGCACAGTCAAAAGTTATGTTTGAACATGGGAACATTCAAAACATGACAAAACATCTGGGAAAGGCATTTACTGACATTTTTGAAATGTGAAAAAAATTAAGATTGTTTGATATTTCCAATTTGTCCCATCCAATTTGTTTTATGTTTGTATTGAAATTTCTATCCCGTTACATATCAGCAAAACTTCATATGTCGAAAATGATATGCTAAAAGTTTCGAAAGTATTTGAAATTTATTTCGTATGTGCAATTATTTTGTTGAATTTCAAATATAATTCTACTAAACGTTTTTTTGCTAATTTTTGTATTGAATAGTTTGATAGTTATAGTTTGATATTCTCGAACTCTGAATTCAATTGGCCATTCCTCAGTCTACATGTTTGCCCCAAACCTTCTCACACTCCAATTAATTTCAATACGCAATTACAGGCTACCCCGTCAAAGTCGAGCCTTCCAATCACTTCATATTCAATTTTCTCCCGGAAGCCCTGCAAAAGCAAATTGGCCAATGTTGCATCGACTCAGAGGACTCATCCACCAGTCGCCAATACCTGCAAACACTTCTCCATCTCCTGGAAAATCTCCACAACGTCTTATCCAAAAGTGAAATGTTTATGAGTGTCCCTGAATACCGCTCCGTAAAAACTGCCATAGAACACGCAATTTCCATTGGAGTATTTCCTTCGTTATTACCAGGTATCTTGAACTCCCCATAATTACAGGTTTATATATTACCAAACCATAATATTAGCGCCTAGAATATTATGCAATTATAGTACTAGAAAAAAAATATTACAGTTAAAAGTATTGTAGTAAGAAAAACGACGGTGAAAAAACATTATTTCGACATAAAAAAATTTTTGCGTTAATGAATATCAATTGTTTCATAGAGTACTCAGTTTTATTGGGATTTCAAATCAGTAGAATTTGTAAATTTAGTTTTTTGAATATGAAACGTTTAGATAAACGAATAAATAAATAAGCAGATAAATAAATAAATAAATAAATGAATACAACAGAAAAACCAATGGAAAATAAAAGTTTGCCCTCTCCTATTATACTTCACAAAACCTATACCATACCATCAAATTCTTAATAATTGCAGGCATCTCCAAAGAGCTCAAAAAGCTGTACCCCCTGCTACCAACTCCTTCAGAAGATCTCCCAGACTTGATCAAATACAGCAGACTGTCAGCAACGGTAAAGTCGCTTATATTACTCAATTCCGAGGTTGCCCTGAAGCCAGCGATATTAACGCAACTTGGGCCGCTCCTAGCAGCCCTTCTTCAGCTCTCCCACGCGCCCCTAATGCAGCCGCAAAAGAATTTGGAAAATTGCGATCCCTCAAAATTCCAAATGACGCCCGATCTCTACAAACAATTGACGACCGACCAAAAAGACTTCCAATCACTCTTAACAACAACAATAAGCAATTGTCCTCAGGCCGCAGTGATCAAAGAACTGATGGTACTATTTGGTCTCCAGGAGACTCCACATTGGCTCAAAAAGCACGTGAAAAACTACTTAGTTAACTTGATAATGCAGCGATCAGGAATTTACTCCTTAATTATAGCCACATGTCAAGACACTGAGGATCTAGGCATACATTGGGACAAACTTGAAACAATATCGAACCTAATTGCCGTCAATCATGGACACAAAATCGATGAATACTACTCAAAAATTTCACAGCAGATTCTAGACCTAATCTCATCAACGACAGTTAGAAGTTCATCGGAAATTGCGACAATTTGTATCCAGGCGCTTCTCAGGGTACACCCTGCAATCGCTCAAGAGAAGATCATCGACAAACTTTGTGCACCTCTATTAGTAACAACTGACAGCTCCCAAATTCGAGTAACACCCAAATCAGAGAGCGAAATTTCCGAATGCTTAGAAAAACTTACCAAATTATTTACCACATCTTCTGCAAATTTCAAGTGTCTTCCTGTATCCTTAATTGCAGAAACGGCAGTTCCCCTGTTTTGCATGTTCAAAAAAACGCGAGAAAGTCAATCAGTCCTTCGTCGTAAGTCAAAAGACTTGCTGTTAGTTCTGTTGAATCATTCTGAACAGACGGATGCATTATTTGGTGCATTCCTAGGGCACAACATTGCCGATTATTACGGACTAAACTTGGAATTTAAGTTCGGCCCTACTGGGGGTCTAGAGACTACTGGGGAAATAGAGGAAACTAATCCAGAAAGTTCGGCAGATTGTCTTCTGGATCTGATCAAAGATTCCATCGATTTGCCCTGGCACTTATTCAATTATCTTCAAAAATATTTTTGTGATACTAGAACGCGTAAAGTTGATGTTATAGATGAGTTAGAAAGGCAATTGGCTCTCATGAAGCTCCTTTTGACTCTGGCAAGCACTAAATCAGTTCAGGAGCATCAACTGACACATCCTGAGCACCTGATTGCCTTCATAACTTCATTATTCAACGAATCGTCGAGTAAGTTGAGCCAAGAAAACGACGAAGTTGACATTTTGTATGTGAGCTTGATGCTAATCAAGGAGATTATTTCTGAAAAGAAAAAGCCCAAAGATTGGAGCTGGACGCCATTTGAAAATCTGTCCAAATTTCTGCAAGAGAAACTCGTAACGTGGAAAGCGCGGGAGACTTTGAAAGTATTGATCGACGAGGTTAGGCAGATCATAAGGCAAAAAGGGGCTTCCCCTCGTTTCGTGGATTTAAGTATCGATGATACATACGTAAGTGCCTTCGATAAAGCTCTAAAAGACTTAGCGGATCCACTGTTACCAGTTAGAGCTCATGGATTGATTACTCTGACTAAATTGGTGGAGACTAATAGTCCAACTGTGGATGGCAAAGCAGACTTGCTTGTTTATTTGTTCCAGGAAAATCTTAAGGACGAAGACTCCTTCGTTTATCTAGCCGCAATAAATGGACTCTGTGCTTTAGCCCTAAAATTTCCCCAAAAAGTCATCGAAATATTGATCCAAGAATTCACGGAAATTACTAGAAATGATGTTACCGGAGTAGCTGTTGTTGCTCCGGAAAATCGAGCAAAGCTTGGCGAAATTCTTGTTAAAACTACACGACTATTAGGGGAAATGGCTCCAGTCTACAGAAATGTTTTAATAAATGGTTTTCTTTGTGCAATTCGCGACTCAGATCCAATGGTTCGTGCTTCAAGTTTATCATGTCTGGGGGAATTGTGCAGTGTACTTGGATTTGCGCTTGGCAATTCTGTTGTTGAGATTTTATATTGCATTGGGTGTGTCATTGAAACGGATAAGTTCGCTGAATGTAGAAGAGCTGCTGTTTTAGTGGTCACTTTACTGATTCGTGGCCTCGGTAAGGATGTACTGGAAAACGTGGGAAGTGAACTTTTGTCTGTTTATCGGGGCCTCAAGCAACTCAGGGATAATGACGGTGATCCTGTTTTGAGACTTCATGCACAATTAGCGCTGGAGGAGCTCGATGACATCGTAAAGAGCCTATTATTCGTGAAGCCTGAGATGGAAAAGAGGATTTTTTTGTTGAAGTAAAAGTTGGAAAATTGGGGCAGGCTGGCCTGATCTATGGCGCGAAAAGAATGACTGAATTGTTAGCGGATAGAAGTGATACCTAGATGGATCTGAATTTTTGGCGTGCGATCGATGACCCGCGCATGTGCATTCATCAATGTAGTTTGGCACTGGCTTCGTCGTATTGTGAATTGCATCGGAATTGGAATAATGTAATATAGTCATGTCAAGTGTTTTATACTTTTTAATATTTTTTCTTTGATATTCTTTGCTTGTAAATATAGACTGGAAGTTGTTTTGGAGCAATGAGATTGAATACCAAAATTTCCAACCCAAACTCATACGTCGAAATTCTCACGAAGTACAGTTCTCATAAGCAGGTTCATTGAAGAACCTAGTGGTGCGAGCATATGTGTGCCCCGTTTGGGATTCCCGATTTGATATTTCAGCACCATTTTCATGCAGAATAGAGGGTTAAATATTTTGGAAACAATTGTAGCAGTATACATCGTTATTAACAATCCAACTATGCACACCGCTTTACTGTAAAAACGGTAGGAGATACAGCAGAAATTGTTAAATGGAACTTGTTCTATAAATAGAAATACACATTTAATTTTTTATGATTGTTTTCCATAATTGTGATAATTAAGGCGGTATGACGGGTTCGCAATTCTCAATGATTAACCCCCACTAGTTAATAATTTCAATTGTTCGTAGCGGACCCATTTGAAGTACGGGAAAAATGTATATGACCAAAGTTATTCCTTATATAAATGTACACATTTCATATGTTGTGACATTTTTTGCCAGTTCGTATAGTTTAGAAGATATCGCAAGTTGAAGTAGAACATACCCGGTGAGTGAATTTGTCGACAATGGCTGGAAGTCCGTCAAGGAGGGGGGGGGGGGGGGAATTAAGTAGGTACAGTAGTAGGGTCATTAGGTGGACGAATTTCAGTGGAAAATTTCTATGAGGGTTAAAAAATAAACTGAGTTGATCGCGTGCATTAATGATTAGTCGCAATTTCAATTATTGATATCACTTTTGAGTTTGCTCATCACAATGGTCGTCTGCTCATGCGTGGTATATTGGAGAAGAATAAATCACAGTGGCAGTTCGCTGTGCTGAAATACCAAATCGGGACGTTTTATTTGTGCCCCGTATGGAGCTCACACATATTCACACCACTAGTCGAATTCTTGTATTCTTGTAGTAACTATGCTTACTTACACCAACGTACTTACTTGAGAGAAGAATACCATAACTATAGCCAAACGCCGTTGATTCGGAAAAACCCAATTGTTCTCTCAGTGGAATGACGTCGTGTGACCATTCACTATAATATATGGTTATATATAAATACTGCAATAGTACACCAATCAGTGTTGAGAAAATTGACCTGTATGGGTGACATGAGATTTTGTCTGGAGTCAGCTTTTACATTTGCTGATAGATATTTTTTAAATTCTTGGGTTGAGAATATTGGTTTATATAAGATAAGATATTGGTTTCTTTTAGATTCTTATAAGGGTCCAAGGTATCTGTATATAATTTATTAGAGAAAAAAATCGGGAGAATTTTTATTCCCCTGAAATAGTGACCCTTGTCACCCCAGATAGTGACCGTTGCCACCCCAGATAGTGACCCTTGGGACCTCAGGTAGTAACCCTTTTGACCCCAGGTAGTGACCCTTCGGAGCCCAGGTAGTGACCCTTTTGACCCTTGGGACCTTAGGTAGTGACCCTTGGACCTCAGGTAGTGACTCTTGGAACCTCAGGTAGCGACCCCTTTGACCCTTGGGACCGCAGGTAGTGATCCTTGGGACCTCACCTGGTACCCCTGGGACCTCAGGTATTGATCCTTGGGACCTCAGGTAGTGACCCTTGGGACCTCAGGTAGTGACCCCTAGGATCTCAGGTAGTGACCCTTGTGACCTCAGGTAGTGACCCTTGGGACCTCAGGTAGTGACCCTTGTGACCTCAGGTAGTGACCCTTGAGGCCTCAGGTAGTGACCCTTGGGACCTCAGGTAGTGACCCTTGGGACCTCAGGTAGTGACCCTTGGGACCTCAGGTAGTGACCCTTGGGACCTCAGGTAGTGACCCTTGGGACCTCAGGTAGTGACCCTTGGGACCTCAGGTAGTGACCCTTGGGATCTCAGGTAGTGACCCTTGGGACCTCAGGTAGTGACCCTTGGCATCTCAGGTAGTGACCCTTGGGACCTCAGGTAGTGACCCTTGAGACCTTTGGGACCTCAGGTAGTGATCCTTGAGACCTCAGGTAGTGATCCTTGGGACCTCAGGTAGTGACCCTTGGGACCTCAGGTAGTGACCCTTGAGACCTCAGGTAGTGACCCTTTTGACCCTTGGGACCTCAGGTAGTGGCCCTATTGACTACCTGCAGACCCTTGGGCCTACCTGCAGACCCTTGGGCCTACCTGGGGACCCTCGGGACTACCTGCGGACCCTTGGGCCTACCTGGGGGATTACCTGTGGATCCTTGGACCTACCTACAGGGTCTGACACCTGTTAGTTTCATAACGAAAACTTGTCTATTTGAGCATTCTAAACTGACTCATTTATGGAACAGATCATTATAAATATTTGAGGAGACGCATGGTCACCATGAGGATGAGACTTGTGCGCGTTACTTGAGTCGGAGTGAGACGCCAATAGAGATGCGGCCGCAAAAAAAAAGATAAATAGGATGTGGATTTGGCCCTCCGCGGGCCAAAATGACAATTTCCTGATATCTACGTGTGTGTGTACTTTCTTTCCAATCTCTCACCATCGAGCGTTTCAAATTATTTCAATTGTTTATAACGCTATAACGCCGGCAGTGTTGAAGATACGAAATAAGTCAAACAACAGAAAATATGTATTCTTTCATGAGGAACAACATCTATTCAGGACATATCTACGTATCTGTAATATTTCGAGATATACAGCGTTATGAACAGCCGAAATGGTTAATCACAATAGAAAAAATTGTTATTCCACTTTGACATTCCTTTCCGGTCTGGTCACTATGGAAACGCATCGTTTAAAAACAAAAACACCCCCAAATTGGTCCATTGGTTCTTCAGGAAACGTTCGACAAATTTTTCATGTTCACACATACACACACAAGGACATGTTTCAGAGAACGTGTCAGCATGGTGTCAAACATTGAGAAAAGTGAAAATTTCACTTTTGATTTTCGGGGTGATTACGATAACATCCCCTAGATCAGGAAGTTAAAAAACTCAAATATTCTTCTCTGGCTATGAGGATTGGGGAAGGGGGGGGGGGGGTTGGGGAGGGGGTTTAGTTGTCTGAGATAAGTGAAACCTACTGATTTCCTTATATTTTCATTTTTTTTAGTATCAATGGGAAACATAAAAAAAAAGATAAAAAAGAGAAGGGAAAAGAGAGAAAACGAAGAAGAGAAAAAGAAAGAAAAAAAATAGAAAGAATAGAAGTCTCAAAGTAAAAGTCTCAGATGGAGTGGTAACACGTGTTTTCATTCGTGGACAAAATTAGAAAAAAAAAATTTTCTTTGAAAAAACGAAGATATTGTTTCTATTGATTATTACATCGGCCAAAAAATTTACAAAATGTGTGAGAGAAAATCATAATTAGGTTCCTTACCCACAATTTCAATTTCAATCGTTACTCTGTTCTTTACTATGTTCGGAATATTATATTATGTACATGGTTGAAGTGCTTTACAATATATCACTTTGACACAATTGATCACTTCGCTACTGGAATAGTGTATTGAAAAATGATGGATGCTCTTGCTGCATTTTTCATAATCTAGTTCCAGTATTCTGCGAAATGTTTAATATTTCCTCTCCTATTTTCTGGTGGTCTTTCAAAATTTATTGGAGAAAAATGTCTTGGAAATATTTGCTCGGGAACAAATTTTGAGCAACACAAAATTTCTGGACACTTTTTTTCTCGGAAAATGAACCTCTGAAAAGTGCCTCCAAAAGATTTTTTTTTTGGAATAAATTAGAACACTTCAATTCCTGGCTCAAAATTTGCTGTGGAACAATCAGCTCCTTCCACTGCACTCTTGATAAACTGAGTTTTTTGAAAAACCTTCATTTTCAATTTTTGTTTCAACAAATAAAGAGTGTTAAACACTGTTTATTTGCAAAATGTACCTGCAATGTTTTGAAAAATTTGGGCCTGCAATTTTATCACAACATCCAAGATTGTTTTTACCCAAGAAATTTTGTTGCGCCGATTTTATTTTTGTCACTCAGCAATTACAAAAATGTCGTATCCTCGGAGAAGAAACCAGCGAGGCGGATGTACTCGCGCTTGAGGCAGGCATACATTCGCTGGGGTTGAGGTGTAGATGAAGCTGAAGGTCTCGGTGTTACTAGGCGTAGTATAAATTCCTTACACGAGGGCTCCGGAAATGTCTTCTGTTTGCCATCCGCTTGTTGTTTTGTGCTTGAGGACATTGTGCTCACCATATGGCCGGCCTGCACAAAATTAACATTACTAACTTGAATATTTATAGTAAAGGCACTCTAAATATGTAGCTCCCACAGTACATCACTTCTTAATTTACTAAGTTCAATATATGTAGTTCGTTTCTCTCTTTCAACCTATGATCCTGAACGCGGCTTCGCTCGCGCTATGGCGTGAGCGCCGTAATTAATTATCCTAAATTGATATGTGCGCTATCCAGAAATGGCGACCCCTTGCTTACATCATCGAAAATAATTAGCTATTAAGTTTCGAATCGAGAAAAGCGGCGCAGCGCTCGCGGCGCTACCAGACACGTAGTATAAAAATTCTGAGCGCTGTTGCCACGTGTCGTATTATTTTGTAGTATCTTGCCACAAATGGCGGATAGGTCATTATGAATTCTCCAGTATTGAAAGATCTGCTCTAGCTCAACGGGAAACATTCATCAAACAAATAATGGCCAACTGCGGAAGGTCTGAATTGAGATGTTGGCAGAGTGAACCTTTCGACGACGACACCTCTATCATACAAACGGTTCCGCGATCCCAAATGTCGGCGCCGCAGTAAAATTATTCATAGCTTCTGAAGTAGCGGTAAAAAAACATCCCAAATGAAGGGTACCATGTGAATTGACAGACGTCCATTTTAATTGAGCACAGTTGTGAAATGAGAAGCGAGAACCACGGTTTGCCTCCATGCCTTCTTGTCAATTACTCAATATAAATAGTTCGCTGATCTATAATTAATAAGATCGTAATGTTAAGTAATTAATGGCCTATGTCGTTTGTTAGAAGAAACTTTCTGCGAAAGTTCATGGAAAATTTTCCTCAACGCAACAGATGCACAAATTCTCTTATCAGTATTGAAAAAGGAAATAAAAAAATTAAGTGGTGTTCACAAAATCTCAAATAATTGGATTGTTGTTTCCAATAGAAATTGAAACTTCATAGCACTGTTATATACAGTCGCCTCATTTAAGGACAAAAACTATAGAACGAGAATTATTTATCGAATTTATACATTGAACGATGTAAT
The DNA here is from genome assembly GCA_026005395.1 of Asobara japonica. Classification (NCBI taxonomy): domain Eukaryota; kingdom Metazoa; phylum Arthropoda; class Insecta; order Hymenoptera; family Braconidae; genus Asobara; species Asobara japonica. Next base: position 593,275 of record BQMI01000595.1, on the reverse strand, counting down.
GACTTCAGTAGAATATTTTACGGCCTCACTCAAAGTCCTTAAGTGTTAACATACAGAGTGTGTGTATGTAAACACACGAGCCAGAAGTTTTCATGGCCGTGGAACGAACTGAATGTTTCTTCATACTAGGCGTAAAATCCCGTTATACGCACGGACGTGAAGCGTCCGTAAAACGGGATTTTACGGACAGTACGATGCAGAGTTTTGTACGGCCTTGTGACAAAAATATCTAGTTCGGTATTGCTTGGTCGAATAGGTATTGCCAAATCTTGGCCATTGTTGTTTAACAGATGTAATTGTGTAGCAAAAAGAAATTGGTATTGATGGCTGTATTTTTTCATCACGTCCAAGGTTGTCAGAGCATTCTCAGGGAAGATGCTGAGTTGATCAAATTTGAGGGACATCAATTAGTTATTTCCTAGATTCTTCCTTCAAAATATTTTATTAATAAATATGGACCCATCTAGAGGACATATCAATTTTCCAACAAACCTGCTAACCATTCGCCACATTTGGTTGTTTTTTTTTTACCTTTTGTGCATCTCTAAACATTGAAGTTATCCGGGAACCTACGTATCCCCGAGCGCCACCTGGTACAGAAACTTCTTTTTCTCTCATAAGTTGGGTGATGAAGGAGGTCATTTCTTTTGAATGGTCGTCTCCACAAAGTTTGTGTTGAAGTGAATTAATCTGGGCAATCAGCGCTTCGAGGCCCTCGACATCTTTTGCGATCTCCTAAATTCAAGGAAAATATATCATTTGTGTTCATAACAGCGCCCTTACAATAACTTGGTTTCATGCTTTGCATCTGAAAGAAAATTCGGACTCTTTAAATAACTTCCCGATAGGGGGAGTTATTGAAATGCCGTCGATTTAAAAAAATTGATTTTTCAATATGTCTCCATGTTTCATAACATTTCTGACCATTTTTTCTCACCATTAAATTATGCGATTGAGATGCTGTACGGCGCAATCAAAGCGTCTTTGTGGCCTTCAAAATTGATTAGGTTTTGGTTGGAATTCGTTTTGTAGTGTTTTCACATTTCCGAAAAAACTACCGTGTTTACTTTAAAAAACCGAGAAGAATAGTTTTCAAATAGTTTCTTTTTATTCCAATTTTGTTAAGTTTTCCGGAAATATTGGCAAAACAAGTTATCAACACACTTTTTTCAAAATGCGCGGTGCGCAGTGTAATTGGTCAGTGCGTTACGTGACATATGTAGCGACACCTGTCGTATTCCAGTATTCAAAATTTCATGATTCCTAATGATTCATTTCTCTGGAATCAGTCTTTAAACATTTAATTGACGTGTTGGAAAATCTAGGAATGGCACAAAAGAAATGACAAATCGGGAAGTTTTGTTTGTGCTCCCAAGGGAGGCAGACGCGCTTCCATCCCACTAGTTGTCATCTGAAATGTAGGAAGAATTCTACATTTTTCCTATACCATTTTGCCCCGCCGGAAATGTTCCAAGTTCTTCACCACGTTAAGAGGTACTTTCCCGGATTGTGGACCTGGGGATCTCTAGCTGGCGGACTTGCCTTGGTCTCGCCAATCGCTCGACCGCGCACCTGCGCGAATTAAAAATCCCCAGATTCACACACAGCGTTACATATTTCCCCTCTTTGCTCTTCATCAATCATCAACGAATATTCGTTTGGTCATATTCCAACTGCACCATTTGATAATAGTTAACAACTAAATTCCTCACTTTGTGAAGAGATATTGTAAAGTTATGGTAGATTTTAACCCACCTCGTATAATTGCATTTTCTGTTGAATGGGCTTGCTGGCATACTGAAGCTTATTGATGATACTCTGGGTAACATCAGGTAGATTTGGTAGAGCTTGGGTTTTCTGCTGGCTGAGGGTGAATATGGCGGCATGGGTGAGGGCTGGGAGGAGGAGTTGGGCAATTTGACCGAGACGCTTCGATGCTAAATAGTGGATTGCCTTCTCAGCCTCTCGTGTATCATCGAACAAACGTTTTTGCCGATGGGCTGGAACTGGTTGTGCCGATGCCCATGTCGTCGCCCACGGATTATTTTCAATTTTCATTCGCTGGGATAAATATCCTGAAAGCATTTCAGCATTGAATGGATGGTAAGATTTATTATTGGATGGATTTATTCAGTAGCCAGTGGTCAATCGGGCTGAGACAATTTCAAGGGGGGTAATACTTGAACATTCCAAGGATGTCTCCTTGGATTGATCTATATCAACGAAAAAAAAATATTATCGAGTTATCGAGGTTAAAATCAAATGGAGGTAGCAGTACATCAAAATGACTCATTGGGGGGCACAGAAATTTTTTGAAGTCATCGCTTCCTTAGTACTCAAATATCTTGGTGGAGTAACATCTCAATGTTACGAGTGGTTTATAGAAATAACAATAATTATACAATTTGCAAATGGTTGTCACTGTTCGAAAGATGAGACTCGAGAGTACTGGATTAGATAATTGAAGAATTTTCGGCCGAAATTTTTCTGATAAACCAGACGGAAAATGGTACCTCAAACGTCTATTGGACAATTAAAAAAAAAACTTACTTAAAAAAATAATTATTAATTAAAAAATACTCAACTAAAAATACTTGGACAATGTTCCAAGAAATATTCAAAAAAATCGACAAATAAGCTTTGACCTATGAGGGCGGGAATCTCTCCGTCAATTTCATCTAGCTACAATAGTTTTCCAGAAAATTGTTAATGAACACACCGCCGTCAGGGTCCGGCTGAGACAGCACATCCCCTCCGTATATGGAACCCGTACGTGAATAGTTAAACTGAGGGTTACAGACATAAAATATCTGAAGTGATCATTTGATGATGTTGAACCGACAATAATGCAAATTCTCATCAAATGAGCACTTACCACATTTCGCGTAAAAACGCAACTGCTTATCGTCCGACGATTGCATTTTGTATGATGTTTATATATATAGATATATTACGTATACCTCACCGAGATAGGAGCAAATGTACGGAGTAAAGTGAAAACTTCATTGCCCAATGTGAGGTAATTCAATGTCTACCTTGTTTGCATACGTATTGTTGCAGATTTGCTTGAAGATATAAAAGAAAAAACGCGACAAAGTTGATGACCATTCGTATTTCGTTACTCTGTAATGCGAAATTGGCCAACATTCTTTCAGTGTTTTCCGCGAAATAGTTTGGGTTGCCGATTTTCCAATTGCAGAGCAGGTTGAACCTATTTCGCAAATGGCCACTTTACTCTGTATACTTAGTCCAGGTGACAAAAGATCATTTAGGGAGCATTGAGTTGTGGACTAGATCGAAGAAATGATGGACCATTGGTCTGGCACTAGAAGCATGTACCAAATATGAATAAACTTGGAGAACCAGAGATCGTAAAAACATTATGCGAATGTATATTATTCCATGTGAGACATGATTGAGGTACTTCACGCCGATTAACCACTTGGCTACTGAATTGCGGTTTTACCAGAGGGCTCGCCCCACTCGTCAACACCCTCCACTTCGATCCAGTCTCTGGGGGAGTACCATCGAATGAAGTCCTCCAGCTGAGATCCAGGATTAGCCGCCTGTATTAAGTGCCCCACATTATTTCACGTAAATATCCAACAATTACTGAAATGACTACCTTGAAGGACTCCATGTCAGACAGGAGGGAAGCACTCATGAGGCGTGCACGCATCTCTGAGCCGTACTTGTCGGTACCAAGTTGCATCATAACTTGCGCATCCTCCTCGAGCTGGTCCTCGGTTTTTGGAACTGGGTCCTGGGTCACTGGCAAGTACACGTGTTCACCAGTCTTCAGTAGACGCAATGTCGGGTGCTTAGCTAGTCTTCCTGCAGGCCGATTCCACAGCAACTGTTTAACACGCGGGTGGCTTCTTCTGATCTACAATGAAAGAGCGAGGTTGGCACATGGATCTTTTATTTTATCTCCCGTGATTCGAACGGTGTGAAGCGATACTCGACTAAGGCGCGGCGGGAAATCAAGAAAGCGCGTACACATAAATGAACAGCGTTAGAGACGAAATATCTCGAAAATCGTGACATGATTTATTTTTCAATCGTCGATCATTTATTGCGTGATCAGATTAGTCAGATAACATCGTGAAGTTGGTTGCTAATCGCGTCTGCATCGATAAACATCGATATTTGGGATATCGATTCGGGTTTAGTTTTCAAAAGTATGACAATTGTTCAAGTTGTCATAGCTTATGTAGTTATTGAAAATCATATACACGGAATATTTTTTGACGTTCTGTGAATTTATTAAGTTTCGAGTGGTTTACATATTCTGTCCAGTGTTGACGAATTTTATATGTACGCGATAATTACAGAAAAAACAAAAGATGCTTGCACCAAATTGGAAAAATGAAAGCTCTCATTTTTTCGGAGTTGATGATTAACAGTATCTTCAACTCCGGAAAATATATTGTTACTTCAAAGACCAAATCGTAATGCAGCGCGCGAAGCGCGCATTCGAACTTGGAGTGCATTAGAGTACAAGGTGAGAAATGCAAATTATCTCAGATTCCAAAATTTTAAATACCCCCAAAAGATAAAAAAATGTAAAAAAATTCATAAACACTACCCGTAAAAATACCAATAATTTTCAAGAATTCCCAGCAATAAACAGAAATTAATCGATTCCGGAAAAACCAATTCTTTTTCCAACACCTCCCCATACCTGCAATTCTTCGTGTTTCTCCGCCTCCTCCTCGGTGCATTCGTAGAACTCTTCGTCCGATTCTGTATTAAAAAACGCAAATTGTATACAAGAGTTTTCTTTTTTAAGACTCGAAAAAAAAAATAATGGCCCGAGAGGGAAAGAGAAAGAGAGATTTTCTCACCAGATTCAAAGTCATCAACGTCCAGGCTCTGTTGTTTATACGCCGACTCTTCTCTCCCTTTTTTACGCTCAATGCAACAATTCATCATCTGTAACTTCTGGTGTAGTAAGCAAGTACGTACTGAATCCGGAAACCCGGTTCCCACACTGGAAACAAAAAAAAAATGGGCTGATGGGGGGGGGGGGGCGACATATAAACGGTAACAAAGGTGGCAGTATTTCGTCAGTGCGTGGAACATGTTGACGAAATCGGAATCGTTAGCGGCAGGAACACGGCGACTAATTAAACTCAATTAGGAGTGAATGGGGGATCAATCTCGATAGCACTGGAGCAGTTAAAGTAGCTCTATCCTTATGCAAACACTTTGTAAAACTGTGAAACATTCTCAGGAAATTGAATTTGATCTGCTATCATTTTTTTATTCATTCTTTCATTGGGCAGGTTTGGGAAGAAAAATCATATTCTACATTGGGCAACATGCAGGTTCTAGGGATCATATCGCTATCTATGATGGTTCTGGAAAGAATGGGGATCACATGCATAAACATACAAATATACCGTCCACATTCACCCGCCCACCCACCCACTCACCCACCCACCCACTCACCCACCCACCCACCCTCCCACCCACCCTCCCTCCCTCCCACCCACCCACCAACCCAGTGATACCCACCGACCTACTCACCCACCCACCAACCCAGCGATACTCACCCACCCTCCCTCCCTCCCTCCCTTCCACCCACCCTCCCTCCCTCCCACCCTCCTTCCCTCCCACCCTCCCTCCCTCCCATCCACCCACCCACTCACCAACCCAGTGATACCCACCGACCTACTTACCCACCCACCAACCCAGCGATACCCACCCACCCAGCAATCCCCACCCACCAACACACACAAACAAATGCACACACACACACACGCTTCAATGCAAATACCGGAATTTCGTCAAAATTTATTTAGCCTGGGGTACAGAAACATCTCTAGTGGTCGGTAAGGGCTAAGAGAAAAAAACAGGGAATACCTGGTTTGTTTAAGGCCATTCGATATACTAAAAACTTGAATTTTCATTTTCGGTAGCAAATTTTAAGGGGTATAAAATAAAAAATGAAAGGTTGAAAAAAATTGTAGATCCCACCGAAAAAACTAGTCATAGCAATAAATTCTCCGTGTTTACCATCTCACCGATAGTTCTACAACGTAAATTGGTAATTGAGCATTTCCTGTTCGAGTTTGGCATTCACTTTTAACACATCACCAATTTCTTTAGATCGATCACTTGTTCACCTCTATTTTCCCAACAATTGCAGCTGGACAATAAAATAGCGGTCAAGAATGCATAGTGTCTCAATCTAAAACTTTCTCTCGCATTCTACAAACCCTGCAAATCTCATTAATTCACCTTCCCATGAGCACCATTGCATGCTCTCCAATGCACTGATGACGGATAATATTAATTGACATAGTACAAGTATCCAAGTACCCCTGGAATGTACACAGGAAAATACATAACAATCCGTGAGAGCCCTTCTATTCCATAAATTAGTGTATTACTACGTTGTAAAGTGACTTCATTGCTAGTCAAAATTTAAACTTTTTGGAGAACTACAACGCACATCGAGATCATGAGAACCGAAAATGTGGTTGTCTGGGGGATCCATTATCGTTGTCGCTTCCTAAGAAATTGTGTAAATAAATTTACATATTTACCATATCATTTTGTCTTCTCTCAAATTTTCATAATTTTTTCTTACAAATTTTATTTATTTACTTATTTCTTTTTGTTAATTTCTGGAATTTCTATAATTTGAATGATCTTAAAAAATGTGTATTTAGATTTTTTGGAAAGCGAAAGAAATTTCTGTATAAAACAGGAAAAAAAATTAATATTTTTTCGACACTTGACCAAAATCTTGAAGAAGACAAATCGCGGTTCAGACGCGTCGTCCACCATTCGCCACGTCCCAAAAATTCAATCGAATTGTCTCATGCAGGTGTACATAACATGCACATGGATATATATAGTTACCACGAGAAGGTCTCTAAAAGGGAGGGAGTTAGCCGACAGAAGCAGAAACCGGCTGTGGAAGGTGTGGGCACTGCACAGTATTTCCGAGTATACCTTATAGCATTGCCTACCCTATCCCACTTTGCTAGTAACTCCGATGGCACCGGTATGAGAACCGGCAAACACGAGACTCTTTTCTGATATTGTACAGCTCCTTTTTACGTGGAGACTAAGCAGTCGCGTTCAGGACGCGGTGATGTCGATGCTACGATAGCTAACAGTCCGCGAAATACCGTTTTTCGGTTTTTAAATTTGTTCCAGTGACTTGATACCCAAACTCCCCGACACTGTTCATGGATTTGTTGGTGTTGTGAAACGCTCCATTCCATTATTGTTGCTATTTTTTTTTGTATTTTATTTGTGTGAATTTTTGTGTGATGAAGTTCCCTGAGGATCATGCGTGATTAGGAAAATTGATGAGCAAGATGAGTAAGTAATGCCGCGAATACTCCGCGGTTTTAGTGCCTCAGAATCTTGCATTGGAAGCGATAAAATTTTTGTGCTTTTTTACATTTTTCATACAATTTTCAGGCTCATAATGTAGAATGGGCTGAAATATTTTTGTGGGGTTTTAGGGATTATTGTCGTGGGCAATTGAGCAATCGGGCGATTGAAATTCATTGGAAAAATTTGGAAATTTTGTCGTTTGAGAATTTTTTTACGGTTTAATAGTGCCTGTAAAATGGGGCTAAAAATATCTTCATAGAAAAGAGAATACTTGTTCGAATATTAACCTGAAAAATTGTGCTAAAATGGATAAATATATGATGAAGTACAGGTATTTTTTTTTGGAGGATTTTTAATTTTGTACGTAAAATTGTTTCTTTAAATATATTAACTTTTATTTTCTCTTTGTGAATTATAATTTTTGAAGAATTAATCAGTTAGATGAGTGAGCAACGGGAAAATACTCGGAAAGTATTTTAGGGCGACAAGTAGCCCACCTGTTGAATAAAATTTCAATGCAGGAGAATTTAAGGGGGATAGCGCGAGGTGACAGTTTCACGGCGAACCGAGATAACTTGTTCTCAGATTTTTCTTTGGTCAGTATCTCCGAATTTGGGGAATTCTGGAGAATTTTTGTGAGGACATTCTGTGTTTCTCGAAAAAGTTCTGAGCCACGAAATGAAAATCTCAAAAACAAGTTTTTACAATGTCCATGTATTTTTTTTTTGCTAATTATAATATGAGCATAATTAACACTTTTGACTTTTGACATATTTTGATGAAAGCATTCTTGTGCATTCTATTGTAAGCCATAATAAGTTATAAAAAATTGTGAGGATGTTCCCAAATGCACTTCTTGGCTAGATTAATTTTGATGTCGAATAATTTTTATGTCGACTAAAATTCCCACAAAAAATATACATCTTTAATTGAAATTGAATGAAAATTGGATTTTGAGCGTCTTTACATGGACCTTCAAAATGAAACTGAAGTCCAAAACACTGAGGTCAAAAATGAACACAAACTTCGGGTAGCATGGGGTTAGGTCACACGAAATTTTGCATAATAGTTTTTTTTTCGGAAGAATGCAAAATCACGTTAGTTTACGAAACCAGAACGCGATAAGGCAATCTTTGACGAATAATTGAAATTTCAATTGGCGTTGATCTGACATCTAGTTAAATGAATACCTATTTATAGTGTATGAAACTATTTCATGTTGTCGGAACGTTTAGCGCAGGAGGGGTACCGCCGATGATAGCGCCACATCACACGCAAACGAAACGAATTTGGTTGCGGCCGCAGCGGCTCAAGTCTTCTCAAAACTTAAACATCGTTATTTTAGTAATATGCGGCTGGCCAATGTCTACCCGAACAATTTTCCACGTCAACAAAGTTTTACGGTCATATTAATAAACTTAAAATACATTATACGCTGTTTCCAAGCGCTACATATAACCTATCACATGCGCCCCATAGTCCCTTTTTTGTACATTTATGCCACTCAACGAGCACGTTAATTGGTTCGTAATCAAGCGATTTTTCATGACTTTGAGGAGACGCTGAAAAGTCGCAATCTGCTGTAGTCATTACACTTCCAACGAGAATACTTATCTACCCCTGCGTATCTCATTCCCATGAAATACCAATAACCTATCACACGCGTCCTATGCTCTCTTTTTGGTACCTCTCCTACCGTTCAACAACTACAAGATAAATCATCTCATTACGGTTTTCTTCTCCACTACCCATACTCTAGTCCATGTTAACTCTGATACTATTCTAACAGTAAATATTGAAATAATAATAGTCATAATAATAACAGTGATTGTTATCATTCATGTATTCATGTGCGATGAATATCCAAGTCGAGTCACGAACTCATCATTATAACAATACTTGTGTGTGCTTCACAATGTGAAAAAGGAAAAGAAACAATTCTTCTTCTTTAATCCCGAAAATAAAATTGTCCGGAGCCGTCACAAGCTCTTCATCTTGAGTGAACTCGTTTAACAGGGTACCGCATCGGTAACATTCCTGGATAAGTGCACGCAGCAAACTCCCCATCCGATTCGTTGTACTCGCTTGTATATTGACTTGGACGAAGGGGTGAATGCACTTAAACGACTAACCATCGCTGGTTCATCCTTTTTACTCCACATTTTTCGACCTTGAGACCCCCTCGCTAGCTATCCTGATGCACATGAGCAGTCTTTGTCCGAGAAATCATCTGACCTTTAACGCTTATCATTTTCTTTGCGATGTCTTGAGCTAGTGTGGATAGATACAGAAGTCGGCTTTAATGTAGCTCAATCATCTTGGAGATTTAATGATTTTTAAAGGGTGGAAGAAATTGCCTGGTAACTTGGTTAGGGGGGAATTGAAGTTTTTTTTTAATGGGCATTTTAATCGGTCGAGTTTTTGTTGGACAGGTGAAGTGTTGCAAATATTGTGATATTTTTTCTCAACGGCCTACATCTCCAATGACATGCAGACAAAAATTCTGGACGTTGAAGGGACTTTTTCGTGTTACGTGCGATCGACTTGGTCGCGCTGTTGCTGAACGTCGCTAAACGCACTCGGGCGGTGTAGAGTGAATTCGGCAACGCTGCAGTATATATAGATATATATAATGCAGTGTCGCGGCCAGTGCCGCAGGGCCGTGTGACGTTATCAGCGACGGGTTAATGAATCATGCAAGCTCCCTATTGGCTTACACCGTGTAGAACTTCCTTAATGCCATTGCACTGAAAAATCAGTCGTTTTGCTTTGGATAATACGCAGAGACCATAGTGATCCGGTTTAGTCGCCGAGCATGAACGTTATGCTTAGCAAACCATGTCGATTACTCCCAAGACGGCTATTTCTACCGGCGATTGTTTCAAAATGAACAATATTAATTACTACTGTTCGCCAATAAAGACGAGATTAGTTTTCAGGGGGGGGGGGGGGGGATGTTTGGTGAATTATTTTTTATGCGGAAAATGGGAATTTTTTTTTTCGTCTGGAAATTCACTAGCCTACATCATTTCAGTTGAGGAACACGAGCGGCGCTCTCATTTCCGGACCGACTTCTTGACTTCCGTCGAAGGGTCCCTCGGTAATTACCCAACCACTGCGACTTCTACATTCATTTCATCATTCGTGACCAACAGGTTTAAAATCAATAGATGTTGGTGTGAAAGTTTAAAGGTCTTGCCAATTTTACGCTATTGATCTATCTCGAACTTCCATTTTTTTTTAATTATAATTTTTGAAATATTACAATTTTTTAGAGTTATCAAAATTTCGAAAAATGAAGAGGTCTTTGATCTTTTGGATTATCTCGACAATTTTCAAAAGTTCCTAAAAAATATTGTCGTCACTTTTGAATTATAATATTTAGGGAACATTTGCAAGATTGAATTTTCAAGTCCAATAGCAAGTGCAGGTCGTTCCAAAAAGGTGTAAAAAAATGATGGAAAATCTTTGAGAAAATTTGATTGAACTGCTAAACCAACATCGAAAAATTTACGCAGTAACATAGATTTCATCTAATTGGCCACTTGACTGCTCATTTGTCCTCAAATAAATTGCCGCTGTTTTTTTTTTGGATCGACCATTAATATTCATCTATTTTCTTCAATTATGGCAATTAAAACGGGAATCAGACTCTTCCTCGGTATTGTTGATACCCCTTATTCTCATTTTTGTACAATTTTTTTCTCTTATTTCTCACCGCTCGCTTTCTATTGTGCAACCATTCCCAGCGATCCATAATAAAATAGTGCGTTACGTACTGAGTTTCAATGCACACCTATTTTGAATGAAATTTGAGATAGTCACAGGCCGCCTTATTGTTGAAATTCTCATTTTTGTGGAGCACAAGAGGAAAGTAAAATGCCGAAACTTCCATCAGGTTTATGTTCTACTAACGTACTTGCATTTTTTTTTACATAACCTAGCGGATGGATAAAAATTACAGGATTTTCGATACAGAAAGAAATAAAAATGATAGGAATAAATTTAGTTCAAGAAATATGGGGGTAGGTCACACGAATTTTACATAATAGTTTTTTTTTTGAAGAATGCAAAATCCCGTTAGTTTACGAAATGAGAACGCGATAAGGCAGTCTTTGACGAATAATTGAAATGTCAAGTGACGTTGATCTGACATCTAGTTAATTGAATATCTATTTATAGTGTATGAAACTATTTCATGTTATCGGAACGTTTAGCGCAGGAGGGGTACCGCCGATGATAGCGCCACATCACACGCAAACGAAACGAATTTGGTTGCGGCCGCAGCGGCTCAAGTCTTCTCAAAACTTAAACATCGTTATTATAGTAATATGCGGTCGGCCAATGTCTACCCGAACAATTTTCCACGTCAACAAAGTTTTACGGTCATATTAATAAACTTAAAATACATTATACGCTGTTTCCAAGCGCTACATATAACCTATCACATGCGCCCCATAGTCCCTTTTTTGTACATTTATGCCACTCAACGAGTACGTTAATTGGTTCGTAATCAAGCGGTTTTTCATGACTTTGAGGAGACGATGAAAAGTCGCAATTGCGTGCTATAGTCGTTACGCTTTCAAAGAGATTATACTTCTCTAGGCTCTGATTCTAACGCGTTGTCTACCTACTTCTACTCTACTATCATGCAGGTTTTTTGACTTTCGTAAGTTGCATAGTTGGTTGCATCTGCACGCGGGTTAATCTATTGGTGATTATAATGTATTTGTCATCATTAGTGTTGGTTCAATTTTTGGATTGCCGGAATATTTCAATATGTAAATTTTGCCATTTTCTTCAATTTTCGAAATTTTTACAAATTTTGAATTCTTTTGACTTCCAACTTTTTTTTAATTTACGATTTGTTGGTACAAAAATGGAAATATTACCTGGAAATTTCCAAACATCTGGACAAAATGCAGAAAATTTCAGAAATTCCTCAAAATTTGAAAAAAAAAACTACAAAATCTGGAAACATTTCGCAAATTGTAAAAAAAAAATTGATTTTTTTCCTTCTTCTAATTCGGTCTATCGTGAAAAAAAAACAATTGTACTGAAAGGCAGCACTAATTAATTGAGCCTGACACCTCAGTAAATTGGTATGGTGCAAAGTGTGATATGCCATAGACAAATCATTTTTTTTTCCCGTGTAGATAATTTAGAAAAAAAAACCTGGTAGGTTCATTACGGGCGGTTCAATTGTTGAAGACGTGTGACAAATTTTCTTATCTGATTGGACAGGCTCTAGGTGGGAAGGGTTGGTATTCGTGTGATCGACACTGATAAAATGATTTCATGACTCAACAGCGGTCCGATTCAATCAATGCATTGGAGGCATGCAGTTGACCTACCTTCATAACCACTAGTTCACTTGTCGGAATTATTATATCAGTTATAGCACATATTAGCGTAAACGCCGGATAATCTACAATAAATCTACCAGAGGAACCGCCCACATTTATAAGAAAATTTTTATACTCTCTTGAATTGTATTTCATACTTGCATCTATCTTATAATTTTTTCCAGCGAGAGTTCGAAGAGCGTACCTTAATTTTTTCTTCAAAAAGTTCAGATAAAAATTTCAAAAACTGAAAAAAAAAAATTTTCACGAATTTCAAAAACTTGAAAATTTTTTTGAAAATTTTCAAACCTTGAAATTTTCGAAACTCAAAAATTAGAAAATTAAAGCACTGACATAGAAGAGTGACGTGGACAGAAGCGCATAATAAAAGACGGAACATTTGAAAGGAGAAGAAAAAAAAATGTCGTGAAAGGAATAGGAGGGAATGTCGGAAAATTTGGGCTATGAATGTATGAGAGAGGAGGGCTCCTAAAAGTGGAGAACCTTACATACCTAAGAATTCACCGTACGATTATCATTTCTCACATACCGGTATTTTCAAGAGGCATTGAAAAGGAGGTAGGAGTGCCCATTACCAGAAGTAATCCCCTCCCCAACTTCATTGAGCCTTTGATACTTCGGGTCAGCTTGACGTTAATTGGATTCTAAATAACAAATATAACTATAGGACAAATGAAATAATTCTGAAATGCTGGGAAACATTTAATTTGCAGGCGGATGAGCCGAAAATCCGTTAGGACGTGGGATTATTTTTTTTTAACCTCCAAAGTTTTTTCAGTCACCTTCGAGGAATTTAGCAAGTCATACCAGTTTTAGTGGCGGGTTTTATCAGTTGTTATGAGAGTCCATCATGAAATGCGCAGAAGAGCTTTTGAGACATGGGATTTCCCTCCAAGTTTTGTGGACCTAGTGTTGCGATAAACGAGACAGGATGAGATATGACGAGACAATCGAGACATTTTAAGACATTCGAAAACGATGTTGCATAAAAAGACTAAAATATTGCAAAAAGATCGAAGTAAGGGGATGCCCTCAAACAACTTTTTTTGTCACTAGGCCCGATAAAGCGCATTATACCCGAGGGAAGCGGGGCTAGAATTGCAGTTTGGCGGGCCAAGTGAAGAAAACAAATTTCGATTGGACTTGTCGATATGACGGAGGCCGTCGTAAAAAAAAATGTTTTCGGGAGGTGGAAAGTGGTACTCCTCTTGACAAGATACTAAACGTGTTTAATGAAAAAAAAAAAAAATCCGCGCGAAAAATCGATAAGATGGCGACACTACATTCTCCTGATCCGTGTTATCGGCGCTTCGCGGCGCGCAGCCTGGCTTACTTGAAGCTAAACCGGTAACAAAAAAAAATTCACTCAATCTGCATGACTATATAGCTAGACAAATACATGAGGGAATTTAATAATGTCGGCTGTTATTAAAAAAGAACAGTAAATTTTTTTAATTCAATTTTTCCGGTGAGGCGATCGGCGAGCGACTGGATAATTTCATTTAATTTTTTGTCTTGTTTTTTAAAAATAGTCCCATCCTTTTCCCGCGTAAATTTTAGGCGTTCGAATACGGGTACGGCCACGGTATTTAACCACGTATGAAGTACATAACGAAATAAAATGTCCGACTGACCCCAGTGTTCGGTCTACTTGCTAGCGATTCAAGACGGAAGGATTCATCTTATTATGCCTAGCGGTGAAATGCATCAGGCGAGATGCCACGGAAACTGCATTGAGAAAAAAAAACTACGATAGAGATAGCAGTATCGGTGCAAAGTGAAAAGCCAGGCTCGACCATGTGCAGCCGAATGGAACTCACGGGAGAATTATCGAATAATAAGCCATCACATCTCACTCCATTGAAAATGTTTGTTTGGGAGAAGTATATTGGTTGCTATTGACACATCGGGGAGGCTGGATGGATCTTGCAATTTTTAGGCATTCGCGGTACATGGGGTTTTTAGGCACCACTAATGAAATCATGTTTTATGGGGTTGTAACTGTTTGCAAATTCTCAAGTTTTTGGGAATTCCGAAATTGGGAAAATTTTGAAATATTTTGAACATTTCTAATTGGCAGAATTTTTGATCTTTCTGCAATTTTTGTTCAAATTTTCCAAATTTTTCAAATTTTTCAAATTTTTCAAATTTTTCAAATATTTCAAATTTTTCAAATTTTTCAAATTTTTCAAATTTTTCAAATTTTTCAAATTTTTCAAATTTTTCAAATTTTCCAAAATTTGCAAATTTTTTTTTTAAAGTTTTCAAGTTTTAAAAATTTTCCGAATTTGTGAAAATTTTCAAAGTTTTCAAATATTTTCAAGTTTTTCCCTTTCTAAACTTTTTTCACTGTTTTTATTAAAAGTTATTATCGAATGATAAGGGATCATAACCCCATCAATGAAATCCCATGTATTTATTGAAAGGCTCTCGTTTGGCACTAACACACCTGTGAGATCGAAAGCCATTGAAAGAGGACGAAAGAGTCGCCTCGGGACCGATTCCTATAGCCCCAGCATCTTGGTCTCATTTCACACCAACAGTACGCGAGAAATGTTTAAAATGAAAGTTGGCGAATGCCATATACGAACAGACCGCACAGTGTTTACCTGTTTTTTTCCTTTGGATTATGTTGCACTGGCAATTGTGACCAATTTATTGATTGAATCACTCTCGCTTTCTGCCGTTTGTTAATCAAGTAACACAGGTTTTTTCAAAATTGGGTAGGGCAACCGGACCAATGGCTGAATGGATAAGGACAATTCTGCTTTCTGTAGCCTTGGAATAGTATCGTAGACAAAAAGCAATGGTATTATTATTTCTTCTTATTTTGGCAATTAAAAAAAAAAATATCGCTTCCAAAATTTCTGGCTTCGGATGTTTTTTTAATTGTAAAGCTGGAACTTGAGAAATTTCACAATTTTCTGAAGTTTTTCAACTCAAAACTGTTGCATAATTTTTTCTACAAGCCCGAAGACGCGCTTAATTACAATTTGATATTTAAATTAACAATATATTTTCCGAAGTTGAATACACTGTTGACCATTGACTCTTTGATTAACAGTGTTGATAACCTTGACAAGCTTTCTTAAATAGGACCTGCGGGCTTGTGGACAACCTACTGCAGGACTATCGCATGATAAGACACAGGATACCACAGCAAAGCTATGTCGGTAGATGCGGCTACTCTATGAGCAAACTCCCGCTCGTCAGACAATTCGGAATTTGTTAGTTTGACCGACAATTGGGAAAATCCTTTGGTGTTTTCGAATTGCCAAGGGCAGACATCGATATACCTTGTCCGTGGCCATAATGGATTGCTCAGTGGCAATGGATATACCAGAAGACTAACAGTACTTAGACATCACGTACGGAATATTGTGCCAGCTTGTAGTAACGAAAAACCGTTACTGGCCATATGGAAAGTTCGGTGAATCGTACCGGGAATTGCAGCTACCACGGACAAGTCATACCTTGATTAAAGTTGATGATCTTTTCTGAGCAATTCCAATTTATACATTGTTGGAAGCTTTTCAGCACAATCTGAAGAACTTTCGGTAGAAAAATTTGGAAATTTGTTCAAAAATTTTATGAATTCCAAAATTCACGTCTTCCATTTTTCTCCAATTCGCAAATCTTTCATCATGAAAAAAAAATTTGAAGGTCTCTAAAACTATCCAAAATCTCTCTCAAATTTCCAACATTTTTAAAATATCAAAGATCCTCATATTGAAAATCCAAGTATCTTACTCGTACCATTCACAACGTTTTTTTTTTGCCCCGTGTTTATCAGATCAGCAAATGGCTTCAATGTACGATAATTAATGTATTCTCGTCGATTCAATGCATGAAGATTATTGCGTGCACTGCATCATGAACGACGCATTTCTAATCCGTTATGAGTAACTCGGATGTTTAGTTACCGAGTGTACATAACTGGGGCGGAAATGCCGTTTTTCTTTGGATATTTCTTGCCGCAAATATTTTATTTCGATAGTGGCAACAATGAGTGCAGATAATTGCCATCTTGTGAGTGGCGAACGATAGACGTGATGATGTGAGAATAACTTGGGTGGTGAATTACGATGTGGAATGCACAACATTGACATGATGAATGTGTGTGTGTGTGTGTGTGTGTGTGGGTGGTTGGGTGTGGGTGGTTGGGCGTGGGTGGTTGGGCGTGGGTGGTTGGGCGTGGGTGGTTGGGTGTGGGTGGTCGGGTGTGTGTGGGTGGGTGGATGGGTGAGGGGGTGGGTGGGTGGGTGGGTGGGGGGATGGATGGGTGTGTGTAGAGCTCGATTACCTCTACAAAAACTTCCATATGAAATTTTTCCCCCTCTCTCCTTGCTTCTGAGATATTCGTCAAAAAACATCCAGGATATACATGATAACTTGAGTTGTTTCA
Organism: Asobara japonica; assembly: GCA_026005395.1. Lineage (NCBI taxonomy): Eukaryota > Metazoa > Arthropoda > Insecta > Hymenoptera > Braconidae > Asobara > Asobara japonica. The sequence continues at coordinate 576,145 of BQMI01000595.1, read as the reverse complement.
CAACGTCAATACAGACTCAATGTGTCAGGTAAAAATTCTATACATATAATCAATCTGTACACCTTGACGTGTCTGCGAGATGCAACGCGAAATCTATTGACTGCATCGAAATAAAATTTTCACCGTTAATTGGTCTGAAGTATCCGTTAACGGGTAGGCTATAAGTTATAGCGCCGCGTTGCTTCGGGACTGAGTGGTAATACCAAATCGAATATTTGTGCACTGTATTTTTCGTTTGACTGTATTGTATGGAGTAAAATATTTTGCAATCTGTAATACTCCTCTGACATTTCAACCCCCCCCCCCCCTCGGGGTTTTTTTTTTAAAACCTTAGTATCGAAAAATCCGGCAGAGTGCGCGCGCGCCAAATTCAAATATTTAAACGAATCTCTGGAGCGCCGTTATTGAAAATCTAATGATTTCCAAGATATTCCTTGCGATTGGAATCTGGATAACAACAATTTCATTATTAGTCCGTGTGTAATCGTGTATTAACAAATAGCGCACACACAGGTACAGACGTCATCTTGATGCTTGCTGGCGGCCAGTATTGTTGTACTTGACCATTTACGGACCGTAAATACGATCTTCCATGTGGGGTTCATGACAATAACTTCTCATAATCGGGAAAAATAAATCATATAAAAATGTTATAAAAATATTCTTATCGAAACTTCACAAAATACGGACAATTCCACTTTTTCCGTCTTCAAAATAATTTTTTCCGAATAGAATGAAACCATTAAAAAAATTTACCAAATCATAGACGAAATCTGAAATTTTGCAAAAAAAAATGATTATGAAAAAAAATTGGAAAATTTTGGAAAAATTGGGAAAAGACGGTGAGACAAATTGTAGTCAACTTATCTCAAAATGATGCTGTGGAAAATTTTAACGTCGGAAATTTCAATCAGAAATTTTCAACAGAGCAGGTGTTCCACTCCTTTGACATTTCACTGGTAGCATGACCGTTATATCATTATTATTATTATTGATATTATTATCATCTTCGTGGGATTGCAGACGTCCTTCACGCGAGTCCTTAACATTTTCCTTCAACTTGTTTCGTACATTCCATCTCCTTCATTCCTTCTACGTTGGTTGTATAGAAACTTCGATCTTCTCTATATAATCTATCTACGTGCAGATTGGATTGCATAACATAATGAAACATTCCAATTTTTGTACCGTGTCAATAGAATTTCTAAATTGTGGCATTAAAATTTTTAAATGATACACAATTCTGAGAATGTTTGAAATTTTAGATAATTTTTATTGGATATAACGCTATGTCGGGAGAACTATTGGAGGTACAAAAAAAAATATATAACGAAAGTCGATCCACGTGTAATAATGCATATTTTAGGCTGTATGACTTTTTATGCTACCTCGCATAATTAAAAATCTAAATCTAGGATTGGCAAACAGAAATTACAAATCGAGAAATTTCGTTTGTGCTCCCAACGGGGGCAGACACATTTCTATCCCACTAGTTTGAGTTATGCAATCTTTTGAAATTTCTGAACTTATTGGAATTGTTTGATAATCGAAGCCTCACACTGGTTGTCATAATCTCCAATTCATCATTATACTGTGTATTTATGTGGACATCCGATTGCCCAATGCGATTAGCCAAAGATCTTGCGATTCCAATGAGCCACGCACCGGCTACAAGAATTCCTCCGCCTTTCACTTTCATTCCCAAACGTTTTCCTCTTTTTTTTTTCTTTTTAGGTGTTTCTTTCTCGTCTCTCCGTCCATTCATTTTTCTTTGAAATGCACGGCTAGTTACCTCTAGGCTCTCAGCTCTAGGCTAAGGGATTCAATCATTATTTATTACTAGGAACGTACTAGTCCGCCCATGGACTAATTTGAGTAAATACTTTGGGCTCCAATTGAAACTTAGCTGACTTCTTGATCGATTCCTGACAAGCTTAATACATCGGTGATGTCTTGGCTGCGTTACTCAATGTGCCATATATATTACATATATCATTAATTCCTTCGATTTTTTTTTGCATTTCTCTGTTTTTTTAAAAAATTTTCTTTGGAAATTTAAAAAAGAAAGTCACTCTTTTATAATTTTCTTTCTCCAATTTATCCAAGTTCTACTTCCTCAAATTTTCTCTCTTCGGAAATTTCGATTATCGATTTTTCAAATTCTCCAAAAACTTCGACAACTTTCCAACATTTTCCCAAACCTTAAAGGGCTGAGTAATTTGGAAACTTATGTTTCTATATTGGAAAAAAATAAATACGAATTTGGGAAATTTTTCCAATTATTGAAATTCATAAAGTGAACATTTTTTAAAAAGTTTTTTAAATGTTGAACTTTAATTTCAAATCTACAAAATTTTCAAGGTAATCGAACGATTAAATCTTTGGATGTTGCAAAAATTTAAATATTAATCAAATAAAATCAGTCAAGTCAAAAAAAATTATAGACAAGAATTTAAAAAAAAATCAATTTCCAAGCTTTTAAAAAAACTTTTAGAATGGCCGATCCATCATAGGGCCATGGATTCACCAAAAAAATTAGCAAACCACTTATCACCCCTGATTGATTGCTGACAAGTCTGACACATCGGGACTGTCAAGACTTGATTACTCAATATGTGGTATCACGTGTGTCATTGAATATTCATTGAATATTGATGGAATATTCACTTATTATGAAATTTGTAGTCGTCAATTCTTTTCATTTCATCTCCCATTGTTTAGCCCTGGGCTCTCATAACACGAGTCAATGCTTTGCTCACTGAATACCAATTATTCAATCGGCATGCATAAGAATCATGACTCATTATGAACGACTGGACAATTGGCATGTTGACAGGGCAGGTGAAAGTTTCGGAGATTATCGAACAATGCAGTATTTTGATAGCAGAGGAGTTATATGTAGCCCAGAAACAGTCCATCAACAGGTTTAATAAAAACCATCAAGTGCTACTTCCCCTTTGATGAAATTAACGGCAATTTTTGCTCAATACTTTTAAATTAAGAATAAAAAACATCGTCAATTTCGAACCACAACTTTGCAGTTGATGACGTCACAAGAGTCGCGCTGACTACACTCTATTGGATGTTTCCGCTCGAGTCATGTTGAAGACATCCGGTAATTGGCAGTTGCAGGCAGTGGCAAGTGGAGAAGCTAAGCGAGTTCCGCAGCAATACTCTGGGCCAGCACCAGGCGGCTCTGCGATCGCGTAACTCCCTTGATCGGTAATGAATCGATCCATCCGTACCAAGCCCGGATGACTCATCGTAGTCTGAGAGAGTTCCGCGATCACAGCGCCGCATAGTGATGGCCAGGAACTTTACTACAGAAGCCATTTAGCTTCCCTACTGGGGCACTTTCGTGGCGCTACAGGTGTTACTACCTAGTTCGTTTTGAACATTCGATAATTAAAGAAAATTGTTTACTAGTGTTTTTCCTTATTGTACATTACATACTTCTGATTTTGTTTTTTTCAATCCAGGTCCCCTATTCCTAAAAACCTAAAAAAATCTGGATTTTAAAGTTACCAAATTGCGACATTTTCCGAAGTTTCCAAAAAAAAACATTGTTGTCATATTTCCACAGATTTCTATGCAATATTGCTGCATTCGAGAGAGTTAGCATGTATGCCACGTTTTTCATGCATTATTATTTTTCGTGAGAGTTTTGTGAGATTATTTCTTCTTTTTTTGTGACTAGTATGTTTATTAGGCGTATGGGAATAATGCGCAAGTGCAGGTCGGGGTCCTTTTGTTACATAAAGATTCTTTCACAGTAATGTCGTTTCGTGAATGGATCTGTGAAAGCAACAAGCGGAAGCGGTTTTCCATTATTCATCAGAATTTTTCTAATGTAAAATTGATGTGTAACACGTGTACTGACAAAATAGATCAATTTTTCATGAATATTTTGCAATCATCGGATATAATGCAAATGTTACTTTTTTGTGATTATGAAATATTAGAGAGGAACACTGAGGGAATCTGTTTAATAGTATCTGAGATCAGAATTTGAGATTGAAAATAGTGAAAATTTACGATCTTAGACTCGTAAATTAAGACACTGAAATAGTTAATTGCAATATTCAAATCGCCAATTATGATTCACAAAACGTAAATTATGATTTAAGAGTAGTAAATTACACTATTCCCATAAATTTCAATTTTTTAATCGTCAATGAACAGTTATGACTTAAAATTCGTAAATTACGATTTTTGTAAGCGTAATTCAAGTATTGCAAAGTTTACGGTGTTCCGTAATTTACGAAAAACGATATTGACGACTGCGATGAAACTAATGAAAGCATGGATGACCATATTGGAATGGTAATGCACGATTTTCGAATCGTAATTTCCGATCTTTAAATCATATTTACGATTTCCGTAATTACAATTATGATTTTCAAATGAAAGATGTTAACGTCTTTCAAAACATGTAATGTACTTTTTTCTCTTCGGAATTCGCGATTTATTTAACGGAATCGCGAACCGTAAATTATGATTTAAAACTTGTAATTTACGTTTTTCGTTATCGTAATTTACAATTTTTGAACCGTAAATTACATCGATTGTATGAATGACAATATGCACATCTTAAATTATGTGGTTTAGTTCGCGAATTACGGATTCATTTACCGTAATTTACGATTTTCGTGAATAGCGACGATCGTAAATTATGATCAGTAAATCGTAAATTGCAACTCCGTAATCGTATCACTGAGTGTTGAATACGAAATTATGATGTAAAGTCCCTAAATTTTGGTGTTTGTCCTAATCATTGAGCATGCCAAAATCGTAAATTACAATTAAAAACGTAAAATGTGTGTGTGTAACCATGTGCATATGTAGACAAAATCCGTCGTCAAGGATTTTTCACGAACGATTTATGATATCGATTCTGTATGGACCAATCAAAGAGTCATCCCATAACTCAGCGCTAATTCCATCATTAAAATTGTTATGCTATATATATATATATATATATATATACATATATAGAAGTATTTAAATTGGAAAAAAAATCCGAAAAAATATAAATTTAGCGAAAATCAGTAAATAACGTTTTCTCTCTGAAATCAAATCCTCGACAAAAAATCTCTAATAATGTTTCCCCGTAAACCCACTTGTTAACAAAATATTGTCATTTTCATGGAAATCTTTGGACATAACAAGAGGCGGAAATGACAAAATGCCAAGTGTTTGCTTGTATTTGTACAACGCGTTCATTATATCCATTTGAAAAATTGACATTTATCGCGAGGATAATGGTCCCAGTCACATTTGATGCTTCTTCTAATGATCAATAAATGAGAAATTAATGAGTGCGAGAGATAGTACGATATATCCAACGCGTTTGTGAAGACTACCGGATAATGTTAACAAACCCAACATTTATTCGAGCCAAAGTGCTCATCATTATCATCCTCCGGTGGCAATACAACGAGCTTATATGGAGAAATATATATATAGCGAACGTGAAATGTGCTGATTGTGGTAATAGAGAAGCATGCGATGAATCCATCTAGAATTGTGGCCCGGTTAACAAGTGTTCCGCATCCCATTCTACAGTGATGGATAAGTGATCAACAGCTCCTGACCATATCTAATTAATTGAGGGAGATATACGTGGATCAAGTGACCACGCATTGGCATAATCAATCAGCTAAATTTGCATCAATCTTGCGTTGTTAGATGCAATCAAATTAGCCGATTAATTTCTTGAGCAAGACGAGGATTCTGCAAAATATTGGAATTTTTTTTAAACCTTTAAAAATTTTCAGAAAAATTAGAAATTAAAAATCGAAGTCAAAAAGAAATTGATGACAAAATTTGAGGAACTAAAAGAAATGAAGAAGTCGAAAAATTGAAATTATCTCAATTTTGGGATTTTTAGGGAAATTAGAAAATTGCAAAGATGATGGAGAACATAATTATTAATTTAGATGAATGGTCCCAGAAGTTATTTATCATGTATTTATCTGAAAAAAACAACACAAAATCAATACGATCTCATTTTCCTGATTAGAATGTGGGCAGAAGTGGAGCATCCGCAGACAGCCTTCTAAATGACTTTTTTCAGAAAAATTCACGATCAATTATGTGGGGAAATGGGGGCGGAAAGTGGTCCACAGGAAACTGATATGTAGAGTTAGTGAGACTAGGGATGGGCGATGTCGGAGGAAAAACTCTTCCAGAATCGATTAAAATATGGAAAAATTTAGTTGATATTAATATTGTCAAGAGGAAAAATAAAATGAAAATCGAACTAACGAATTTTTTGAATCAATCTCGTCTCATAATTTACATCATTTGAAATTTGAGAATATAAATTATTCCATCGTTAATAATTAACTGCGTAATTGTAAATCATGCTCAAATGATGAAGTTGATCTGGAAAGATCGGTAAGATAAAATTAAAATTCAAACATTCTGATTTTCTTTTAATTTCAAATATTCCACAAATTTGATTTTGTTTTTTCATCGAAATTTCCAAATTCTATCCCAACTTCTAAATTTAAAATGATCGAAATTCCCAAAATTTTCAAATTTTCAAATTTCCAAATTTTCAAGTTTTCAAAATTTCAAAATTTCAAGTTTTCAAAATTTCAAAATTTCAAAATTTCAAAATTTCAAAACTTTCAAATTTTTTTTAAATTCTCAATAATCCCAAAATTTTAAACGATTTCAATCCCAAATTGGAATAACCCATAAATTGCCGTACTTGCGGTACAGGTGGAACCACAGTAATTCAAGCGTATAATAGTACCAATCTGAAATGAAGAAGTTGATAAACTGTCCTGAAAAATGTTTCCAATTATTACATAATCTGTGTTACACTGCAGGACTCGTATGGGAAGTGTTATATCCGACAGACTCGCATGCAACCACATTCTCAAAACTTCAACAGTTTCAGAGGTCGAAAAAAATGTTCAAATTTTTCGTTCCAAAATTTTCAAATTTTCGAAAAAAATTTCAATTTCCAAAATTTAACGAATTTTTGAAATTCCCAAAATTTTGGGCACTTCCATCCTCTGATGAGATAAATCATGGATGGGTCTCTGTCCGAGATAGACAAAAAATTGAACCGATAATTACAACCGTATAATTGTTTCCCATTCTAAACTGTAAAAGTTGATAAAAAGTTGGGAAAAACTCTTCCGATTATTACCTAATGCGTGTTATGATACAAGAATTCAATCGTATGGGAACCATTCTATCCCCCAGCCCCTGATATACGAAGATTACAATCAATTCGTGAGTGAAAGGTTTACAATATTCCTTTCGTCTATCGTGCACCTTTAAATCGGCATTATTTATCGCGAATAATTTGTTAATTCCTTATCCTTTTTAGCATTTTTTTTCTCAATTTTCCGGTTGGACTGGTGGGTATGAGCGAGTTTAGACACCTGTATTTAATTCCCGGAGAAGAAGGTCAATCAGTTCCGAGATTACATTGCGAGATTAAAGTTTAATGACTATTCGAGCACCAAAAGGACCGTTACTGAATTCACAAGTCATTTTTTTCAGAATATTCCCTTGGAGGGACTTACAATGTGCAATAAAAAAATTAGATAGATACAAATCAAGGCTTACATCTAATTTTGAGTGTTTGTGTTGCTATAAATTACTGTTTTTCGGTTGGCAAAATGACACATCGGAGATAAAATTCACAAGCAAAGTGAAAGAAATGAGCTAGTGTTAATTTGACAGCAATTTTTTCAGGCTGCAATTTTTTTCTGGAGTTTTGGAATAGCTATGAAATTTTTGTTTTGGTTTTAATTTCCACAGTTTTTTAAATCTGTGAAAGTTTAAAAATGTTGAAATGTTTTCTCTGCCAATCTCGCAGGCAACGAATTTTGAAATTGTGAAAATTTTTATGTTTTAAAAATATACATAATTTTGAAGATATTAAACATTTTCATTACCAAAAAATATTGAAAAATGAAACACATATGATAACATCTTTATTTTCCATTCATCTTATGAATTGAACTTGTAATTGACACAATTATATATATATCGCTGAAAACGTGCGCACGCATCGAACACATTATACAACTTCATTTGACATTATACTCGAATAACGGATCAGGGGATAGAAACAGGATTGCCTCTACCTGTTTTGCATATCTTGCATATTGATGAGGGAGTCCAGTTTTCTTTTTCGCAATTCCCAAATTTGGAAGTATTTATATTTTGTTCGTTTTTCAAAATTTCAACGTTTCAAAAATTGGGGTTTTTTTTTTAAATTTCACTAATTCGTTAATCATTGTTTTGTTAAGTCTATGTATGTGTTTAATTTCCGGATAGGAAAAAATGACTACAATCATCCCGAAAATGAAATTGGTTACATTTATGAAATTTTTGTTTTTTTGGGTGTTTCACAAATCTCTAGTACCTTTTAGAGAAGAAGGCTGTGTGTGTGTAGATCTCTCGATGTGCGATGTCGGTGAGTGGGCGGGTAGTGGGTGGTTGGGTGGGTGGGTAGGTGGGTGGGTGGTTAGGTGGGTAGGCGGGTGGGTGGTTAGGTGGGTGGGTGGGCGGGTGGGTGGGTGGGTAGGTAGGTGGGTGGGTAGGTGGGTGGGTGGGTAGGTGGGTGGGTAGGTGGGTAAGTGGGTGGGTGGCTGGTCAGATGTAGTGGATGGGTGGGTGGCTGGTCAGATCTGGATGAGTGGGTGTGTGTATGTGTGTTCACCTTTTTGCAATGGATCTTGTGAAATGGATCTTAAAGAAATCATAGGAAAAAACTTTTTCCATTGCAATCGAGAAGTTATTGGCACGACCCATCAAGGGCGACACTCACATCTCCATTACTGTAATCTTTTGACGTGTTGCACGGATTTCTAGAACACACTAATTTACATTAGAAATTGAGAAAACACTCGATATGCAAATGTAAATCACTGACATTCGTTGATATAACACGGAATTAAATTGAACAGTTACGAGCATTGGAATTGTGTTAATATACCATACGCAAAGAAATGCAACGCTCTATTTAGTGGTGAACTTTTCAGGGATGTTAGAAACCATTAATTTACATATGTATGCCCCAGTAAATTTCCCACTGGCAAATGTAGACGTACAATTCGTGACTTACGTTTCGCGAGAAATGGAAATTCAATATAGTCATTTTTATCATGGAGAAAATATTTTTGTTTCTCCAATAAAATAAGATTTTAACATCGCAATTCATTAAAATTTTGTAATTACTCGTTTTTTTTTTCAATCTTGCCTAGTTTTTGGAATTTTGCAACTTTATATTTTTTTTTATAATTACATTTTTACAATGTTCTCAATAATCAAAATTCCTCATAGTTTTTAAAATCGCCAAAATTGTAACTATTTTCCGAATTGCCAGAAGTAAATTAGCATTTCCTAGGGCTGTAAATATAAAGTTTCAGCTCGTGACTCAAGTTTCTCTAGGACCGGGAATACAGGACTGCGACTTTTCCCCATTTTTGGGCGTTGGAAAAAAATGTTTAACGGTAGAAGCTCGTTGGCTCACTGATATATAATATCATCGACAGGTAGAAAGAAATGTTGTACGAAGGACTATGAGACAAACCCAGCGTTCGGGCCATTGACTCGTAACGGGTCCGGCCTATGAGTTTGCTCACGTTTGTACAACTGCTTCAAGGCTGTCCACCATTTTCCCCCGTGAGAGTCACAGTGACATGCCTTTTCCATGGCGAATAACTAATCTCTCATTTTTAGGGTGATGCAAAGCAAAATGATAAGGAACCAAGCCTCTCGCTATCTCCAACAATTTGTTTATAACGCGTTATCCCGAAAACGGTGGACATTAGAGCAAATAGTTTCAAACAAGAAATATTCCTAACTTCAAAACACATCGATTTGATCTTCTGACTCTCTCCTCTATCTCTCATATTTAACGAGCGAGAGCCTCTGCAAGTGTGCGGGCCGTGTTTACTCGCGCGAGTGCAGTACGCGCAGTACTCTAGCCCGCCTACAAAGAGAACCGTTAAAAATGAGCGAAAAAAGTGTTAACAAAAAATGAACATCATGAAATGAGCGACGAATTCGGTAGAGTAACATTTTTTCGTAACTCTGAATGTAGACGAGATAAACTCATAATGGATAAAAACGATGGCGCGAATTAGTTGCTCCACCTTGAAAAATCGATATATCACGTTTTATCGCTTTTCAATTTTTGAGGCATTTTTTTTACTTGTCTTGATAATTTCCATATGATTTTGCGAAAAAAAATCAGTTATGAAAATTGAATTTTGGGTCGTTTTTATGCGATGGACCCAAATTCGCGCAGACTAGTCCAATTGAAATGGCTGAGAGGCCTTCTACCGCTTCCATTAGTACAGCTTTTTTTATTCTCCTCAATAATTAATCATCGTAAGCAATTACCCAGCAAATGAATTAACATGCAAATGTATGAGTGAAGTTGAAGTGTAGATTATAATCGCTCTTCCTGCTATCTGGAGTAATCTAAGATCTAAGATCTTAAGACATATATTTTAATGGGATGAGATGAGATTTCGACATACGTAAATTGAATAACAGGAAGTTTAATGACTGTGCATTGACCAAGAATACCAGTCTGGACTACGGAATATATTCCTTTGAATTGCAAAGAATATGTAAAAATAAAACAAATTTTAATGTCGAGAAAAATTAGCCATTTTTCACTACATATGAGATCGCAAATGTTCGTAACGGTTTACCATGAAAACAATCACAGATAGAAAGAAAAGTGCCTAATAAATATTGTTGGTCGTTTAAAAGTGCATATTTTATGTCTTATCACTTTTCTTCGTAACTCCCATAGATAAGGGCATACGAAGGTCGCGAGGTTAAGGGTGCAGCCCGTGCGCTCTCACACGCATTATCGAAATTTCCGATTTATCTCGAGATTGAATCGTTGGCGAGAATTTTTGCAACTACCTTTTTTGTCAGAAATTGAATTCTCTACAAAAAATGTTTTATAATAATTGTCCTCAGAGTCCCTCAGTTAGGGGCTAATTGAATTATTAAGAAGATTTTGAAAAAATGCCCTAACGTAGATGTGTTTGCAAACAAACAAATAATAATTTTCTTCTTTTTTGTTTCAGGTCAACTACTACACAGGTTCTTCCTCCTAGCAATATCCCTGAGCTTGTCCTCGGCGACGTCGCCCTGTCCCTGGGCGACTCAAGTAGCCGAATTGGACAGTTCCTGCATATGCGACTACAATTTAGCTCGCGAGCTCTCCGTCCAATGCGACATAGTTGACTTCAATCAGCTGCTAACAGCAATCAGGCGATATGCTGCTAAAACTACCGTAGATTTGTTCTACATAAATAACAGTACAATTGGCATACTCAGGAACAGTTCTCTCTCAACTCTGCGAATCAACAATATGCAATTATCCGGTTGTAAAATCAAAGCAATTGAGGAGGATGCTTTCAAGGGACAAGAAAATTCGTTAAGAACACTCAATCTGAAGGACAACGAGCTCACGGATATTCCCTCAAATACACTGAAGAATCTTCGCAATCTAACGGTACTGGATTTATCACTGAATAAGTTAACTAAGGTTGAGGATGATGCCTTTGAGAATCTCAAGCTGGTGACTTTAAAAATTGCTGATAACGAGATTAGTCTAGCACCTGGAGCTTTCAGGGGTCTGGAAAAATCCCTAAAAAATTTGAACTTGAAGGGAACACGGCAGAAAGTTGTGCCGGAAGCACTGCGTGGTTTAAAAATTTTGGCCTTCCTCGATCTTTCCCAAAATAGCATTAAGGAACTTCCTGGTGCCGCTGGGAAAAAGGCCTTTGATGGGCTCAATTCCCTTACCGGATTGAATTTGGAAAGAAATTTAATTCAGAATATTGGACCTGATGCATTCTATGGAATTAAAGATACTCTGAGTTCGCTGAGCCTGCTGAATAATCTTATACCCGATTTTCCAACTGGTGCTATCAGCAGCATTCATGATCTGAGGGTGAGTTTTATCTGTTCTCTACATTCAAAATGGAAAATTTCCGGGAGCATTTTGTCGTAAATTCACCTCTTCCCCAGGTATAACGAATATAGAAATGTTCTCTTATTGACAGGTCCTCGATATTGGCTTCAACCTCATAACAGAGCTTCCCGTGAACGCCTTCCACAGCAATCCCTCCATAACCTTACTCGCAATCGACGGAAATCCTCTCTCTACCGTACCAGCAGACGCCCTAGCCACCCTCAATGGAACCCTCAGAGGACTCAGTCTGGGTGGGCGTTTTTTAGTCTGCGATTGCAAATTACGGTGGATTGCCGATTGGATAAGAACGAAGGATCTGCAAGTTACTAGTCGCGAAAGGAAGCCCCAATTTTGTGGAAGTCCCCTGAGACTGCAGGACCGCAGTTTCTATAATATTGATCCTGAAGGTAATTTTTCAGCGGAGTTGTTGAATCAAAATATGCGAGAACATTATGTTTCCAACATTTTGGAAATATAAATAAAGAAAAAATTGTCAGCTCTCCCACCCCCGACTGCTAGATTGCCATCCGCGGCGAAGCCGCGGATGGCAACCGCGCGGCGGACAGTGATCAATTTTATGGTATAATTCTGGAGAGTATTTTTTCAATCAAACACATCTAGAAAACTATATTCTAACAATGAATTTGTAAAAAGTTAAATTATCAACAATGCTCTACTTATAGAAATGGTGTGTGAACGACCATCCGAAATTATCGGAATTGGTACTGTTGAGTCAGTGGATACGAAAGAACCCTTGGGTCCAGTTAGCGGTGTCGTTGATGGTCTTCTGCCAACAACTCGATCGCCCCCACCTGCGCCAACATCACTATCAACAGTATCAACCACAATTGACACAACCCCGAAGGTTGCATTCACAAATGCAACTGATCCAACATCATTGACCAGTCCCATTTCCACGACTGAATTGAAACAAACCGAGTCACCATCAACATCTCCAAGGACCATCAGTACAACGAGTCGTCTGCCAGTGGCTAGAACCGGAAATGTCGTCATTGTCAAGACCACTCAAGCACCGCCAAGAACACCATTGGGTACGTCAACCTATATTTTATTGAGAGAAATCTGTGTTGATGTGGTGAAATTAGATAAACCATTTTACGTGGGTTTTTGGCAGAAATTTGAAAATTTAAGGGGATGAACTGACGGAAAATCTTTTCGGGGACATTTTTTGATTAAATACTTTGGATTACAGGTGGAGAACCAAGTGTAGTCCATCAACCCAAACCGCCGATGGTATTTGCAGCATCCGATCAAAGAGCCCCGTTTAAATCGAGAAACAGTGATAAGATCATTCTCAAAGAAGTCATCAGACAGGATAATACAGTGATTATCACGTGGGACAGTCAGTCACCCAAGGCCATTGAGTTTCGAGTTGTCTATAGAGTGTTTGGTGATAATGAATTCAAGCTCGCGCCCCCGTTGGACTCCAGCGAACGCGAATTCAAAATCAAGAATGTCCCCGATAATGTAAGACTTGTCTGTTTCATTAACTACTCATCCCATTCAGCTTTTTTGTTTATTATGTTATAATTAAAAACGCTAATTGTTAAAAAAAAAATTTCAATGGTTCAAATTTCAGATTTCGCAATTTTATGAAAAGTTTTTCTCTTTCTTTTCAAATTCTAAAATTTGGGAATTTTGAAAAATGGTCAAATTTTCTTATACTTTCGTGATTTTTTTTTTTTCAACAGTTGATATTGTGTTTTTTTTGTTCATTTCTGAAAGTGCAAAAAAAATCCTAATAAAAAAAAAATAATTTCAATAAGTTTCTCCTCTGGAAATGGGAAATTCAATTTTTGTTTTTTTTTCTCTTTAATAGGAATGTCTGATTGTGTGTGTACTATCTCTGGAAGATTCAAATGTGACACCCGCTAATGTCCCGTACAATCAGTGCCGAGAGGTCCGTACGGAGCCTTCACCGACTTCCAACATGGACAAAATAACTATAGCCGCAAGTGCAGCAATTTGTGCAACAATTGTGATGGCAGTAATTATTTTTGTCGTTGCTAATCGGAGGAGAGCGCGTCAGCTGCACACTATTCACAGTTTGGATCAGGCGAAATCGGGAGGACCAATTGCAGGTACAGTTGCAAAAACAAAATTGTGGATTAAAATTACAGACAAGTTTCGCAGTTATAAAATTTTTCAATGAATCCGGGACAACGTTATGTTACCTGCTTAATTTAATACTCCAAAATTGCTATTTGCAGTCTTAGATAAAAATTAACGAATGCATTTTCTGAACTAGATTACAAATATAATTTTTGTAAATGTGAACAATGCTGTAGAAAATTCACTAAATTTGGTAGGAACTTCGATAAGACTCCAAATAATTAACGGAGAGCATAGAAAATAATTTGTTGGATTGTCATAGATTGTAAATTAGCTGAGAAGTTTCAAGAAATTATCGTCATTTTGCATTTTTATTTGCAGGATTACCAGTCAATTGTTGCTCCAATGTTGGCCCAACTCCCAGCCCAGCGGGACCATTGGCATCCATGGCTACATTGAGCGCCTATAATGCCCAAAAGGAATGGGACCAAGTGTCTGCATACAGCAATCGGAGTATTCCACGACCCAGAATATTTCCCATCGATCGCCAAGGTAAATCGATGGATAGAACTTTCAGGGAAACAGTTCAGTAGAGAAGTGATCAATCAGATTAAGTTAATTTTTGGAGACCATTAGGTTTGCTATTGACCTTGATGATTTTGAATCATTAAAATCATTAACGTTCTCAAGTTTCTTAATTTTTTTTTCTACATTATTTGAGTTATTGAAAAACCTGAAAATTTTTTTTTTGTAATTTTTTTTTATTTATTTTTTTTCATAAATTTTTCTCCGATTTCTTTTCTTAAAAAAAAATTTTTTTTTTTGAAAACATTTGACATTTTCTCAATACCAAAAAATTACCATTGACATTAGGGAGAGTAAAAAGTAAAACAGGTCAGGACAATTGGCCACTTCTCTACTGAAAATGCTTATTCTTCGTTTGTTCAAGGTTTCATTCAAAATTCGTTCACAGGCTCGATAACCAGGGCCTCATGCATTGACGATGTGAGATCTCAGGCGAGCCATTATGGTGGTAAAATATCAACGCGTTCAATCGCCGATGGACAGTCACAGCACAGCTTTTCCAACAATTCATCACGCTACTTTGCAAACACTGCACTTGCTAATAATCTCGTCAATACACGGCCAGGTTTGTCCCCTATCCACATTGTCAACTAATGCTTATCGCTTTATGTCAAATGATCTAACAAATTGTGGTTGATCCTAGAATAATTCCTTTTTTGTAGGAGAAAAGCACAGAGGGGGATTGGAGGAAAAATTATATTTTTTGCGATGCTTAGTTGGCTTTCAGACATTTTTTAAAATTATTTTTTGAACTTTTTTAAAACTTTTGGAATCCTTGGAAAATTTTACATTTTTTACATTTTCAAATGGAGTTTGTGAAATTTCCGATCTTGTCTTGCACACCCGATTGGATCACTTATACTAACGCTTATTGTTTAATGTTTCACAATTGATCGTGCTCGGCTCCTTCAAAAAATTGTAGATTTTTGTAAAAATAGGACTTTCACACTAAAGATTTAATAGGGGCGGTCTTGTTCCCTGCTCCAATTGTCAAGAAATTTCACTTCAAAATAATGATGAGGGTGATTAGTTGTCCTAATGTTTCAAAATTCCCCTATTCTCAAAATGTCAAAGAAAAAAATCTGCTTTTCAGGCTGTACGAATTCGCAAAACAATCGTTGCAAAAATCTCAAACTTTTCAAATACCAAAATGTAAAAAATATTCCGCTACTTTTCACCTGCAGCAAAATTCAAAAATCATCACGTCTCCAACCTTCTGGATAATGCTGCACAAGTGAAAAATTAATGAATGAACCCCACAATTTTCAAAACGTCCCCGCACAAAATGACTCTTCTCAATTCCCCCAAAAAAAAAGTCGCACTCCCACATTTTTGTACATGTCACATAATGTTCCTAATGCTTGTAATTGTCCATCAACAGAATTACGTCAGTCGCGGCAATCTCTGGCGGCCGCTTCAGATAGAATGTCACGTAATGGATACCCAGGAAATCATTTACCCCCCCATGCATCGGCACGACGTCAACGTCCAAGATCCCGAAACCGCACGATTGAACAAAATCCACCTCCTCGTCCAGGCAGCCGATATAGCTTAGCCGACTCAACTCACACACTTAACAATTACGAGGAAAATAATTGGACGGATCATGACATGGACATCTACATGTCACGAAATCCAACAACGAGGAGTGGTCTCGTGCCACTTTAGAAAGTTTACCAATTTTCATATTGTTTTTTTTATATTCCATGCATTGCTCAAGAGTGTTCATTAGCGACAAAAAAAATCGTCTCCTTCTGAAATTCAAAAGCCCCGATATGGAAAAATGTTCATGGGATTTTCTTTCATCAATATGCTTCCTTGAAACAAGGGCAATTGATGATGATCAAGGATTTCGCACGTAATTGTGAAACAAATAGCATGTGAGTGGGACAGGGTGTAGGTTGCACACGCACACACACACACACACACACACACACACCAACATACATACATACATACATACATCATGCTCATCGAAAAGTTTTAGGATGATGACGAAAAATGAAGATCCTGATGGCAAACTGAAACCGGGATCGTTACACAAACTCTTAAAAATTGAAAAATTATCCCAGACTACATTAGTTCATGCATGACTTTTAAATCTTGGAAGGGTAAAATCAGAAGTGCGTACGCGCCAATTTTTCACGATTTTTTTATAATAACAAAGTGGCGAATGTTTTCCGAAACAAGGATTCTGTGAAATATTCCTGGAATTTCGTGAAATATTTCTGGACTTAAACGTCTCGGTTGGACGAAATGAGGCTGAAGTGATAATGGACATACGTCGCTCTCTCAATATAAAATGGTCATGACGCCTGTTTATTATTTTTCTTTTTACTGAGCTTGCATTAAAGCATTGTATGAAATGTCCAGAAAATATTGGTATGAGAGATACATTGCTATCACTGTCAAAAAGTGGTATCTTGGCACGTACGCACCTGTGCTTTTGAGGCGACGATATTAAGGTATTGCCTTTGTTAAACATGGGAAGAATATCACAGTGTACTAAGTTACAACCACAAAATTCGTAATGTGCTATTGTATATATGTAAATAGTTCCGGGATTTTTTTTAATTTTCCTGATATTCAAAATGTGAAAAAGTTTGAATTTTTTTCAATTCCAATTCACAAATAAAAAATTAAACATTCCAAATTTCAAAATATGGTAAAAAATTGGAACTTCCAATAACTTTGAAAATTTTAGTTTCTTCCCATTCCACCAGTTTCTGTATTTTGAAATGTCGAAATTCCCAAAATTTGACAGATTGGAAAATGTGAAAAACTAAAAATTTTTAATAATTGAAATTTCCAAAATTTTAAGATATTAGACATTGAAAACGGCAAAGTACCGCCATAAAATGATGATAACTAGAATCAGTAAAATAATACGAAACATTTTTCGAAGCAGCATATTTATCAAAATTCGAGTTTGTAACACAGTAAGAAATTTTTCCCATATTTTCCCGAAGGAACTTCCTTAAAATTGAACAGAGTAAGAATAATTGTTTAGCGGTACTGTATAGGACACTTTGGGCCCACAAGTCAATTTTGGAATACCCAAATTATTCCAATTTTTGTAATAAGGCGGAATTGAGTGAATATTGATTTTTTTTCCTGGCGAGTGGAGGATCTCGTGAATGATTTCTGGTGCTTGAACATTCGAGAATTAACCATAAGGAATAATATAATTCGTCTAATATCTGTTTTCTATTCGACAATAAGACTCAAATTATTGATTATAACTAGGGATTAAAGTAGGCAAATAAATCTAATCCAAGATGTAGGGAAATATTCAGAGAAATTAGAGGGGTGAGATTATCACGCCACTTAATCTTTCTTTTTCCAATTACACGACAAGGTTATTATTAAATGAAACATTTCACAAAATCTTTTAGCAACAATCTCCTCTCCATTTTACAATTTTTCATATTTTTTGTACGTACTTTTACAACACTTTTTAAATGAGCATTTGTCATTTTGTGGGCTCTATTTTTAGAGTGAACGAAAATAGATTTAACACATAGGTTTGAGAGACAAAATGGAAAAAAAGTTTTTGATAAGGTAAAAAGATTTTTTTTTCTTTCAAATTGAAAGACACATTTTTTTCTCCAAGATCGGCTGATTTTTCAGAAAGAATAGTAGTTTCTTTTTAAAGTTAAAACGTCGCTTTTTCGATTTTTTTTTTCTAAACAAATTTTTGACCGTTTTTCGAATTCCAACATTTTTCACCCTTTCCTATTTCCTTCTAATGATAGAATTGCTAATGAATGTGGGAATATTTGTCAAATGTGATGAAGATAATGAGGAACAAGATAACTTTAAGGTCCAAAATCCAGACACTCCGCAAATGATTTTGTTTCTTAATATTCAGTTAATTTCCATCAAAAAGTGTCTCTTCCAATTTTTTCGAAAAATCCTTCCTCATCAAAAATTTATTTTTACCTTTTTTTTTTGTAAAACCATTTGCGTGATTAATTTTCATCATCTATAAACATGGAGCTTTAGAAATGGAGAAAATCGAATAATTTTTGATATAAGGTTTTGTGGAATATCTCAACAATTTTTTGAAAGATGTTTAATCAGTGACGTGTGGCTCTTCCAAAGACTGTAGTACTCCTTAATTAGTGGGATTTCTGCATTAACTTTTTCTACTCTGATTATAAATAAGTTTTTTTTTACATAAAAATAAATAAGAGGATGAAAGTGATTTTTATTATCAGAGAAAATAATGAATGAGAAAAAAAACTTGTAACGCAATTAATCCCAGTATTTGTAAATGTGTACTGTTGAATCAAATAAACAAGTGCACTATTCTTAATAAGCCAGATAAAAGTGAAGACATTTATCTAGATTTCTACTTACCCTGGAACTAGAATGTTACGTTCCCACCGAAAGCGAATTTCCTGAACAAATTCGTGCCAGAGCTGAGCTAAAGCTACGGGTCCGCCTAGGTTGTGAGCACAGTGAGCTGCCACGATGGACAATCTCCAGACCAAACTCTCCAGCGCGCACGTTTTAACACCTCTCCATAGATCGTCATCAACACTGTAGCTATTCATATCACCATACGGAGCTTTCTGTGTACAGAAACAAAAACCTTCTTGCTTATTGGCGTGAGATACTCCATTATGTGAGGAAAATCTGGGGACATTCATATAAATCCTCCCACTGCATTATTCAATGCCTTCAGACAGTGTGAAAAATATTAATAGTAACCGACCAAACTAGTGGGATGAAAGTGAGTTTGCCCCGTAGGGAGCAAAAATAAAACTTCCCGATTTGTAATTTCTGTTTCGCATTCCTAGATTTTCCGACACGTCAATTAAATGTTCAAGGACTGGTTTCAGAGAAAAAATAGGAATCATGAAATTTTGAACACTGAAATACAACAGGTGTCGCTACCTGCGACTATGTCACGTGACGCACTGGCCAATAACACTGCGCTTCGCGCATTCAGACTCTTCTGTGCAAATGCGGGCAAACACGCATGCGCCGGCAGTAGTCGGACAAATTCGGATCTAGACCGAATATGAAAGTTTGAATAGTCATTAAAATTTCGCGCCAACAAAATCAACCAATAACTAATAATTCTCAACATGAAAGTGAGTTAAATTTTGATCGAAGCTAACGTACGCCGAGACTCCAATTGCGACATTGATTAGCTTAATCACAGCTTCCCTTCGTAAATAATGATTGATTAAAACTTTTGGCGATTTTCATGCTTCATGTTTAAAAAAAAGGAAACTAGTTCATGAATTTCTTTCAAAATCTAATCAGGTCTCAGTTGCGTGAAGACGCATCGATGAACAAAAAATTATCGGATCGGGTGAGTCGGTTGGGAGAAATCGTTGTCCAAAAATTGTGAACACATACGTACGCGTGAACACACATACACTGTACAGAGTAACAGAGACTGTGAAACGTAAAGATATGATGAAATTTCCACTTTTGATTTTCAGGCCATTACCATAACTTCCCTATATCGGGAAGTTCACAATGAGGAAAATTCATTTTAAGAATGGTTTATGGAAATCGAGCTGAAAAAGTGCAAATGACATACAATTTTTTTCGAATGCACTTGAACAAATTGCAATGAAAAAAAGTATAACAATAAATGAATAAAAAAATACATAAACAAACATGAATAGGTAAATATTGCCAATGCTTACAGGAGTCTCTTCAGCATCAGGAAACAGAAAATAAAGAATAGAGATCATGACCTCCTCAGGTATCGGTCCATCCACATTTTTACTACTTTTCCTCACCGTACCCCTATTAACGACTTTGGAAATTGTGGGAATACTAGATTCGGTTAATCTATTAAATGCCGAGCTCAAAACTTGATCGGAATTGTCCATGTATGCTGCTCCATCTCCAAGCATATCAACCAAACTTCTTTGATTATTACACAGCGCTAAAAAGTCCGATAAATATTCGCCCAGAAGACAAGCAGGTGAGGGAACCATTTTGACAACTGCCGACCACTCGGGTGCCAATTGTGGTTCGAGATCAGTAAAACTTTCACTGTCAATTATCACGTTCTCTGCCATTTGCGGCCAAGTTGTGAAGAGCTTGAGTTCTCTGTAAAAACAATATTGCATATAGTTACTATTTGGGATATCGATTCGGGTTTAGTTTTCAAAAGTATGACAATTGTTCAAGTTGTCATAGCTTATCATATACACAGAATATTTCTTGACGTTCTGTTAATTCAGGAAGTTTCGAGTATTTTCCATATTTTGCCCAGTGTTGAAAAATTTCATATGCACGCGATAATTACAGAAAAAACAAAAGATGCTTGCATCAAATTGGAAAATTGAAAGCTCTCATTTTTTCGGAGTCAATGATTAACAATATCATCAATTTCGGAAAATAGATTGTTACTTTAAATATCAGATTGTAATTCAGCGCGCCTTCGAGCTTGTAGTAAAAAGCGTAGATCGAAGAAAATATCGACATATATATCGGAATTATCGAAACGCGTAAGACCGAAACCGATGCGACACCAGTCAGTGCGGTGGGAAAAGGAAACGTGCGAAGCACGCGCGGCTGGACTCGTAAGAGGAAAAAATCAAATAAATTCGCAATGTGATGTCAATGAAATTCAAAACATTTGAAATGATATGACGCTCAAAATATTGGCACACTTATTTCACCGCTCTTACCCAACTGGATCGAATGTAGCTCCGAAGGGCAACTTGCCGAGTTCAGCAACACCAACAGTTTCACCTTGCATAAAATCAAAATCCGGTGGCTCCTGTGTCCAAGTGTAATTCGTCCAGTCTTTCAATAGATACGAGAGTCTAACGGACACCATCACTGGATCTAGACGTATACCACAGCCATCACTTACTTTCTGCTTGAAGAGTGCCAGCAAGCCTACAATTTTCAAATCACGTATACACATATGAATAAAATGAAAATCAAAATTTATGAATAAAAAATATGAATTGAAATTTAAAAAAAAAACAGAAATCAAGGATTATAAAATGCTTGCATTCTCACAATAGTTTAACAATATTTTACAATAATGAAACCCTATTAGAGGAAGAAGAGCAGAATGAGATATTGTTAGACATTCGTTTTCCAAACTAATTTTAGGGCCTGAAAAGTGAGGAATACGTTTAAAACACCGATTATAATGAACATTTGGTTTAATGAAATCTTGTTTAATTCTTGTATCATGTTAACAGTTATATGTTTTGGGACTGATCATAGATATAATCCTGAAGAGGAACACATAAAGTGTTCGAAACGTTGGTCAAAAACTGGAAGGATTGTCTTTTTTTTTATTATTTAGGAGAATTTTTAATTACCCGTGAGATGTCGACAATGAGGAGGTGTCTTCTTCAAATGGACCATATCCAAGTGCGTCATAGTCCCCCTTCCAACACTGATTCCAAGATAAAACTGCTGCCAAAGCTCCTGAACCTGAACCAATGCTGGTATTTCGCTAGAGACAAAAATTGTTTCTCAAGTGTGCGTTCCAAAGATATAGTGACTAATGAAGATCACAATTCATTGATGATCTATTGGATAAGATTTTCGTAAAGGTCACGTGACTTTCATGTAACAAAAATTCGTTAAGAAGTTTCGGAAACTGGATTATTCAGTTTCGAAAAATTCCACTATTGGTTTTGAAATTGTTGATAAAAAAAATTGATTTGAAAAATGTAATTCCTGATGAAGAAAAAATTGATAGAAGAAAAATTTTTTTTTTGGGTTGAACCACTCTCTTACCAATTGGCATTATTAGCTGCAATGGTCAACGAACTCAGTAGAATTTTTATCCTCGTTTCATCTGTTATTGCCATACGTTTCGCTGGAGTGATAACAATGAATTCCCGAAGTCCGTAGTACTTGGCAATTTTCATGTGATCTTTATCGATCCTCAGGAAATCATTGGAGATATTTAGAGCATCAATGTGTGCCTGAGTGCTCAGATCTTCGGCGTCGTACGCATCCTCTTCATCTCCTGTATCCTCGGTTTTTAGCTTATAATGTTTAAGGACAAATCCCACATCTGAAACATTGATTCATTATTAGCTGTACGAGAATGATGTTGGTGAATCGTGTTGACCAAAAATTTGGGGGAAATTAACAAAAAAAATTAACTTTGAAACAAGTTCCAAAATTGCGATGAATTTAATCGTTCTTTAATTTGCTTCGAAAAAAATTGAAAGTTTAGAGGAGTTGAAAAAATTATCAAATCAAATTAGAAAATCACCTCTCACTGATGTACAGACGGGAAAGGATCCCTTCAGTCGTGAAATTCCCTCAATTGTTATTAACAATTTTACTCATTTAAAACTCTCTGTCGCGAGAACGGTTACAGATCCGGAAAAAGTATAAATATTATTCCAAATAAAAAATAAAAAAATTAAGGTTATTCCTTATACAAAAATACAGACATATTCTTCTATGGCTTTTTTCATGACTCTCATAGCTCAGCACATAGCACTGGTTAACAATTTTAATTGTTTATGTTACTCTATTACACGAACGGTAAGAATTAGATGGAAAAGTTTTACATAAAAATTGTTCCCCATGTAGAAATGTACATTTTTTGTTGTGTAAATTTTTTGTAACACCCATCACTAACGCGCTACCGTTTAATTTATTACAAATTTCCAACACACACACACACAGACTAACCACCCCAGGTATCCCAGGTAGTGACCCTTTTGACCTCAGGTAATGACCCTTTTGACCCCAGGTAGTGACCCTTTTGAACTCAGGTAGTGACCTTTTTGACCCCAGGTAGTGACCCTTTTAACCCTTGGGATCCCAGGTAGTGGCCGTTTGACCTCAGGTAGTGGCCCTTTTGACCTCAGGTAATGACCCTTTTGACCTCAGGTAATGACCCTTTCGACCCCAGGTAATGACCCTTTTGACCCCAGGTAGTGACCCTTTTGAACTCAGGTAGTGACCTTTTTGACCCCAGGTAGTGACCCTTTTAACCCTTGGGATCCCAGGTAGTGACCGTTTGACCTCAGGTAGTGACCCTTTTGACCTCAGGTAATGACCCTTTTGACCTCAGGTAATGACTCTTTTGACCCCAGGTAGTGACCCTTTTGACCCCAGGTAGTGACCCTTTTGACCCCAGGTAGTGACCCTTTTGACCCCAGGTAGTGACCTTTTTGACCCCAGGTAGTGACCCTTTTAACCCTTGGGATCCCAGGTAGTGACCGTTTGACCTCAGGTAGTGACCCTTTTGACCTCAGGTAATGACCCTTTTGACCTCAGGTAATGACCCTTTCGACCCCAGGTAATGACCCTTTTGACCCCAGGTAGTGACCCTTTTGAACTCAGGTAGTGACCTTTTTGACCCCAGGTAGTGACCCTTTTAACCCTTGGGATCCCAGGTAGTGACCGTTTGACCTCAGGTAGTGACCCTTTTGACCTCAGGTAATGACCCTTTTGACCTCAGGTAATGACTCTTTTGACCCCAGGTAGTGACCCTTTTGACCCCAGGTAGTGACCCTTTTGACCCCAGGTAGTGACCCTTTTGACCCCAGGTAGTGACCTTTTTGACCCCAGGTAGTGACCCTTTTAACCCTTGGGATCCCAGGTAGTGACCGTTTGACCTCAGGTAGTGACCCTTTTGACCTCAGGTAATGACCCTTTTGACCTCAGGTAATGACCCTTTTGACCCCAGGTAGTGACCCTTTTGACCCCAGGTAGTGACCCTTTTGACCCCAGGTAGTGACCCTTTTGACCCCAGGTAGTGACCCTTTTGAACTCAGGTAGTGACCTTTTTGACCCTTGGGATCCCAGGTAGTGACCGTTTGACCTCAGGTAGTGACCCTTTTGACCCCAGGTAGTGACCCTTTTGACCTCAGGTAATGACCCTTTTGGCCCCAGGTAATGACCCTTTTGACCCCAGGTAGTGACCCTTTTGACCTCAGGTAGTAACCTTGTTGACATCAGGCAGTGACCCTTTTAAGCCTTGGGATCCCAGGTAGTCCCTGGGGTCCCAAGGGTCACAACGGTCACTACCTGGGATCAAAAAGGTCACTGGGGTACTACAGGTAGTGACCCTTTTGACCCTTGGGACCCCAGGTATCCGAGGTAGTGGATAGGGGGACCTTTGGAGCCCCCAAAATTCTCCAAGTTTGTAAATATATCAAGGAATTTCAACAGTTCGAAAACTTGGAAATATTTTACAATTTTTTGAATATGATCAGCCATCTCATGAACGGAGCTCGGGTTAAATTTCTTTTCAATGAAATGAATGTAATTCAACAAAAACATGAGAAAACCGAATATTCATTGTGGCTCAAATTTAACAAGCAGTTTTTCTTCAATTTTTTTTTCTCACAGGTCAACATGTACATTATCAACTTTCGTACATTAGGGCATATTGACGAGAAAGTCAGAGTCTAAGAAGCATTGAGCTTTCACAAACTCCAACATAACTGAAGATTCACTCGTCATACGATCAACTAATTAATTGATTACCAGCGGGAACACGCACTGAATTACAATTTGAGATTTGAAGTAACAAAATATATGGGCAATTCAGTCCCAACTCGACCAACATCTTCAAACTGCATCTTCGATTTTTTTGAAAATTTTATATATATTAGTACTGATTAGGATCACCTTCTGCGATTTTTTCAATTTTTTATCACACCAATGGCAAGATCTGAATTTTTGAATATCGCATTTTTCAAAAAGCCATCTTTTAAAAAAAAGTCATAACTTTGCCAAAAATGAACAGATTTTTATGTTTTCTATTTTCCCAATAAATAAATAAATGACGAAAATTCTGAATAACGAAAAATTGAAGACTATCACAACTGATTAAACTTTACAAACAATTCCTTCACATCGGGAGATAAACAACTTTCAACATTTTTCTAGTACGCAATTTGCTTGAAAATTAAATTGATAAAAGTCCATTTTACCCCAGGTGCCTGTTATTTTAATACCTGCAAAGTTTAATTCCTCCGAACGTTCCTCCCACGATAAATTGACAAAATCCTTGGGTGTCAGTGGGGCCCCAATTTTCACTTGTGGCAATTTCCATTCGTGCATTATTTCCTCCAGTCTCGCAATAAATACTTCCCATTCAGTTGCTGTCGTAAAATCATGATGATGAAAGTCCTCAATCTCGATATTTTCCATATTTCACTTGTGACAATGTGGAAACGTTTTTTGAATTCAGTCGCACACTTGTCCAGCTGAGAACAGCTGATCGCGCCCACAGCTGTATATATATATATATATGCAGACTAGCTGTCATGGAGTAATCATAACAATAGTATGCGCAGAACTCTGTTTTATCGAGCGACTGGAACACATGTTGGATTGTTGTGCGGCAAAATTTCTAGGTTATCAAATTTTGAATTTATTATTGTAAAAAAGTTTAAAGAAATTTTTCAGGTGAAATTGTTGGAAAATGTCGGATGAAGATTCCCCCTTGGAGGATGATGAGACAGAATTTCTCGTTTACGTAGAATTCGAAGGGACCTCTAAAAGTGACATATTCACGAAGGAGAACATTCAATTGGACATGATCGGACTTGACATGGAGCATCCAATAATGAGGGTCAATGGTCGAGTACGTTTAATTTGTTTTTATTTTCATTAAGCTTGACAATTTTGTTGTGGTGGTTTGCTATGGAAGCTATCGAGAGGCTTCGAATTTCGAGATTCATGATGTCATAAAATGTCAAGATTCTTTCTAAGAGTGGGGATGAAATTTGGCGGGAAAAAATTATGCAAGATTTGAAAATTATTATGATGGAGGAAATGAGGAAGTAAAAAAAAACATCAATTTTTTTTAGGGCTTATCATATTTGAGGAATTTTCCATAAGCTCAATTGATCATTTTTACCACTGTTTTTTGAACACGCTTTTAAAATCCATTTTGAAAATTCAATAATTTGAATGTTCCAGTATTACGAAGGGACCTATGAGGATGCCGTTGGCACTTACATGTTCTTCGACAAAGATAAAGATCCTGTTGTGGATGATCCGGTCTTTGATGTCCCCCCAAAATTGAAGTACTCAACGAAAACCCGAAAAATGTTAAGGATGAGGAGAGTTTTTGTCAAGCCCAGATTGGAAGTTATGGAAGATTCTGGAAGTGCTCAATGTCCTCCCGATATTGAGAAAATCAAAGCGGCCGGTGTTCCACCTGCTTATCAAGAGGAAGGTATGCACTTTTTAAGAATCTATTGCAAATCTTAGCATTATTATTAGATATAATTATTATTATTATTATTAGATAGAATTATTTATTCAGGGATTCTTTTTTTTTTGAGAAGAGTAATAAATTACTGAGGAATCCATTGACCATTCTAGCTCTGAATATCTGGAAAGATATGCAAAAGGATCGTTTGGAGGCGCTGAACGAGTATCTCGAGAAGCAAAAAATTCGTGAGGAAAAGAGACAGAAGGGAATAGAACCAGACTCAGCATCCGACGAGGACACTCCCTTTGCTATGTACATGAAGAAGCCAAATAATTCCGAGGATTCCCATATGAAATCCCCGGAGAAATTGAACGTAATTGATCCGGGCCCATCCACCTCAAAGGAGCACATTTATCCTCCGAATTATGGGTCCAACGGAACGACTGCATCAGGTGCCTCATCTTCCCCGATAAAGAACCAGGGATACATCGGGTTTTGTGGTCCCCGAAGGAAGAAAACTAGGAACAAAGTTGATGCATCTAATGCCAATGGTGCACCTTGTGATGATGGTCAGTCCAAAAATTCTGAAGAAAGTCAATGTGAAGTTGTCGAAGTTCCTGAAACATCTCAGTCGAATGCTGTGAGTGAAAGCTGAGGAAGCATTGATGAAATAATTGTTTAAGGTGATTTATTTTTATGATTTAATGAATGATGGAAGATGGGATGAAAATAAACTTTGCAGTAAAATTACAATTGAATCTATGAACAATATCTGAAACTAGCATTGTTTATGAAAATTGTTGAGTGTAGTCGTAAGTTCTGACGGGTACTGGACATTCGGAGAAAAGGAAGCTGAAATTTGAGGAAAATGAACTTTGGGTGTTTTTCACGGTTTTCTATGAAGAAATAGATGATCTTACGCTATAAAATATAATTTCAAAATTTAACCTGTATATGGCAATATCTTTCCGGACAGATAAGTAAAGACGAGAAAAAAAAACATACTTGTTGTGTTAAAAATAAATCGAATTGTCACAGAATTTCCGCTCTCTTTTCTCTCAAAATCTCACTTAACATAAATCGTAAATTGTCAATAAAGTGGAAGAGTGTGGTGAAAATTAGAAAAAGCATCCAAAATGATCGAAATATAATATTCGGGCCAAAAGTTTAAATGTTCTGGATTGCTCTTCTAAGCGCTCTTGAGAGTTTTGGAGAATCGTGAATGGTAAATTTGATAACATGCGTCATACACACACACACACATTCACCATTATTCAACGAAGAAATTTCCTGGATTCAATTTCTACTATGGTGTAATGATACAATGTAATTCGCTACTATTTACCACTTCCGGTTACACTTCAAATATTTATCAAGCAATCCCCAAAGCAAAGAAGTTCTCGAATTTCCGGAAAAAATATGGTTCCGTATATCGTGAATAAAACTCAGAAAAGTGCATGAATTATGGAAAGAACTAATTTTCGCAAATAAAAAGCACAAAGCAAAGTTCATTAGTATCAAAAAGAGATGATAAGATTGAAGGCAAAGCGAGTTGACAAACAATTAATGTTCGCTCGCACTTATTGACATACGACTCGCTGTATTCTTCTTGTTTTCCGTTACATTAGCGTATAAGTGTTTACTTATCACGAATCGTTAACAAATCTAGACGGGGAAAATGGAAAATTGAGGAGTAATTAAGTGAATGCACAACGTGAAATTGGAGAATTCTGTGAGTTATATCTTTGAATTCGATAACTTTGGATCATTCTTCTCGTTTAATAAAATAGGGGTCAAAGAAAGATATCCTGGATTTATGACAATAAACTATTATTGATATACCACAGTAGTCAATCAGCTTCATGTAAGGCATGAAAAGCGTCAGCTATAAAAAAAAAACACAAAGCAGTTTTTGTACAAATCTCTAAACTTTTTTGAGTTTTTTATGCATTCCAAATTTAAATAGACTCGAAAAAATTCTAAAAAAAGTTTCAAAATCGCTATCAAAATATTGAAAATTTCATGAATATTTTATTTCCAGAAACTTCCAATATTTCCCAAACTTGAAAAACTTGAACATTTCGAAAAATACAAAGAAATTAGAAAAGTGCAGTTTTTTTCATTTATATTTGCAGTTTCAAAATTGTAGATTTCAAAAATGTGACATTCGGAACGTGAAACATACATAAACAATTCCAGAAATTTAAAAAACTCAAAAATGAAAATTCTAAAAGTTTTACGTTTAGCAAATTTTCACCGTATTTGAAATTCCAAAATCCTACGAAACTGTAAATTTCCACGAATCCAATATTTAAAAAAAAAGTTCAACGTATATAGCAAGGAACTATGAAAGAGTTCCAATATTAAAAAATACATCAAAATAGTCAGAAAAATACAGACATTTTAAACTTTTCCTAATGTTGACAATCTGACGTTTTTAATATCCTAAAAAGACGTTTTTTTCCATTTCAGAATTCAAGATCTGCGCAAAAACTTCAAAATTCCCCCCAAAAAAATGAAGACGTGAAGATCCAAAAATGCAATGGCACTGCTCTCTAAAAATGTCGTTCCAACGGACATCTACGCACACACTCTGTCAATTTCTCTTTAATCAGCCCCACCAAACGAGAGCACTGGGTTATCGTTTTAAAAAATAAACCTAAACCGCTGAAAGTTTATGGTGGGGATTTGTGTGGTTTGCTAATAGGGAGGAAAACCCGGAAATCTGTGACGAACTAGTTCGCGTAAGCATTGGCGCAGAACATTGCAGTTGAACTATAAAATCGTCCAGTTTTCAAGCGCAATTGTTGAATATCTCGCAATCTACTGGAGATATAAAAAATCTCATGTAATCATTAAATGTAGATCAAACTCTGCTCTACAAAATTCCTTTACATTTAAATTCCTCTAGTCCCTTTAGATTTCAAGATATCTGATAAAAACCAGCTAGCATTTCTGCAAGTCGACTGTATTGCAGAATCGTGACGTTTAAATATACTGTGTCAATTTTTGAATGATTACAAGTGTTACGCTTATGCCATAATTGACTAGAGGGTATCCTCCTGAGGGCTTCGACACCGCCAATGACTAGTAATGTGTAAGCGACAATGCAAACGCAAGTCGAAATTCTCTTTAAAAGCATTAGGTCATATCCTCTTTGATACGTAATAACAATCTCCAATTTCATCGTTTTATCAAGCGATATTTTGGTCGAATAACAGTGAAATGTTCTCCAATTAGGAAATGAATTTCTTGCCAATATTTTTACATGCTATATATAGTGTTTAAGTGATAAGATTCTCACCAATTTTCAAACATTTAAAATACGATTTAATATAATTGCTTGCATACAAATGCAAACATGAGATAGTGAATATCTTTATTAAAATTGTCTGCACTCGTAAAGTTAAAAAATAATGGTGCACAGTAGTTCTTCAGTTAAATGACATTCATGAAGTTTATTCTTTAAAATAAAAGTGGAGGAATGCGAAAAATTGTGAAATGAGTCCCCTAATGATCTCTTGTGAAGTGTTTATAACGCGAAGTGCTCCGATTGTTTAACAATGTTCAACAAAACTTTATTTGTTTCATAGAAAAAACACGAAAATGTTCACACACATTTCAAAATTATTTTATGCAATTTGACTAACAAATACGACGTCATTATATGTTTTGTTTAAACTTAAAAGTCAGTTGAGTGATTGATAAGAAAACATATAAAAATATCGAACGATAAGAAAAAATAAAAATGACGTTTTTCGCCTATTATTTGTATTCTCTTATGAGAATATTTTCTATTCGCAGTTTTTAAATCCGTAAAGTGTTTAAATGGTAACGTTGCATTTTCATAACAAAAATATAACGAGCTTTTTAAATATTTTGTTTGAAAATAAAAGTGGGTGAAGACGTGATAAGAATGATTCGTTAAATGCAAAATGAGTTCTGTAGCAAAAGGGTACAATTTCTTATAAATGTTAAGAATTCAAAAAATATTTACGTGTCATAAAAAACATTCAAAATTATCTATGATTTAAAAAAAAACATATTGCGCGCGAAATTTGAAATTCATAAATTTACTCAATCAACAAAGTGCGATTAATGAGTGCTATATTCTATTTTAAAAGTGGGAAAAAGTTTGCATAAGCAAAACTGGAAGTGAAAAATTCTTATTATGAATTATAGTAAAAACCCACAATGGTGAAACATCTACGAATTAATGATGTGCTTGTAATTCCTCAATTCATATTTATATGTCTTGAAATTGGAATAGCAAATGAGACGACACTCAATATTTGACTTGTGTATTAAAGTAAGTAAAAGTTCTGATAAGCAAGGCAAATACAGCAGCAAAAAAATTGATGATTGGATTCTCCAAAGACATTGTCAAACCCCTAGAAATCAAAGCATTAAAATAAGATAAACAATTGTCACAAATTTCCCAACTATTTCCATCCAATAGAAGGAAAAAGTGCGAAGAGAATTTCCCTCGCCTCAAATTTCTACAATTTCTAAATCAACCAAAATTCACAAAAGTGATGTGATCATCCACCGGTAAAGTGGGTGTACTCAAATTGCTCAAAGTGCCTCAGAAAAATGTTGAAATGTGCTAAAAAAAAGAGACAAAATCCGTCCAAAAAAAGCTAGAATAAATTCCTAAATAATGATGAATTAGAAAGTGACAATTTCTCTACCTAAAATTCCACGTATAATCATTATAAACCAGTGGAAATCCAGTGGACCAATGACAAGTCGCCGCCACATGGCAAAGTGGTGGAAGTTGGGGAGCACGTGTTAGCCCAGTCAATGTCCAAAATAGGAGCTATATACATCGTTACCTCGGCTTGTATCCACGTGTGCCTTCAAATCTTCTAAGCCGAATGAAAGTTGTTCAGTTGTACTCGAGCTGTCGCGCAATCAACAGCTTTCCTAGTTTGTACAATCATTAATTGTGATTTATCAACACAAAAAGCCGAAAAAAAAATAAAATTACAATGCCGGACAAAGTGGCACCTGCCGAAAGGCAAATTATCCCAAAGAAGGAAAAGGAAATGCAAAGTGTTAAATTCAAAAAAGAACTCGGCCTGTTGGATGGTGTTGCCATTATTGTGGGTGTTATTATAGGATCTGGAATTTTTGTATCACCAAAAGGT
This sequence comes from Asobara japonica, assembly GCA_026005395.1. Classification (NCBI taxonomy): domain Eukaryota; kingdom Metazoa; phylum Arthropoda; class Insecta; order Hymenoptera; family Braconidae; genus Asobara; species Asobara japonica. The sequence goes on along the minus strand of BQMI01000595.1, from coordinate 544,218 downwards.
GTTTTAGAAAATAGTGGTAGTGTTGGGTTATCCATAATTGTTTGGGTCTTTTCGGGATTGCTGTCACTTGTCGGAGCACTTTGCTATGCAGAATTAGGTGAGTTTAATTCATCATTTTGTTTTTTTCGTTTGTGGAATATTAGCATGGATTGTTGGTGTATCGAAGCACCGGTATTGAGCTATGTATATATTATATATATAGTGGCAACGCGCCTCAGAATTTGCGTCACCTTTACACGCTGCACAGGTGATATGGGGATTGGGATAACGATTTTTTTTCAGTGAGTTTTGCACTGAAAATTCTGTATATTATGTCATTTTGAGGGTTTGAACATGTGTAGCCACTGATACAACTAATAATCATTTTCCTGAGATGGTTTTTTTTTATTGGCATTATTTGAGGGAAACTGTCAAGCTCTGTTTATGGAATTTTAGGTTGTCAAGACTCGTCTTTTAATTTATTCATTTATTCAACACCAATAGGCTTTATACAAACTCTGTTTGTTAAATAACAATAACAATAAAAAAAACTGAGTATCATAGTAGCATATATATACTTGGGCCTTCCTGAATATATTTTTTAGGAGTTTTCACAGTATAAAGAATACGACTTATTATTACTATTATTATGGTTTAAAATTGTTATTATCGGGGAATTTTCTTAGTTTGGACTTCGCAAACTTTTCGTTTTTCGAAATCGCTGAACATTTCTAAAACTGACTATCACTCGTTGGAGAATGTTACTGTGGAAAACTAGGTGAGTTCACTCGATGATTTCTACTCAGCATTCAATTTTAACACGTGGAAAATTGTTGATCGGAGCACCGGTATCGAGGCTGTATATATAGATATATAGCGGCAACGTGCGCAGATATTTGCGTCATCTTTATGCACGGCACAGGTGATGCCGTGTGTAGAATACCGTTTAATGATTGTTGGTTTTTTTAGAGCTCGGAATGTTGATAAAGTTTATGTGCAATGCAATTGTTGGATGCTTCGGGAATGTACGAATTGTTGTAATCTCAGGGAGTTTTTGATTTGAAAAACTTCGAAATTAATAACATTTGTACATTTGCCTCAGAAAATTTTTAAAACTTAAAAAAAAGTGTCGATATGTGCAAATTTTTATTGAAAAAAAAATCCGCAAAATCGAAACATTTATTAATCATTTTTAGATTTTTTTTGTAAGGCTTCATTTTATCTCAATGGAATACCAATTTTTTTTCTCAGTTAGTTGCACAATAAACATTTTTTTTAACTGAGCCAAATGAAGTGAAAGAGATGGAATCAAACATCGTAGCCTAGCAATAGCAAAGTAGGACATCAAGGGCTCAACATGAAATATATGCACTATCGAATACTACTGGTCTTATCTCTCTTATCGAATAATACTGATTCCACCGAGAGTTATTGCATTATGCACATTAAACGTCGCTTATACTCCGTTCTACATTTGTCGCACAGCATTGATCCGTCCAGTGCAATGCACTCTGTTAGGTCGTCCAAAAATTAGAGGCCATGCAAGAGATGTGAGGAGAAAATTTGCCAGAGTAATAAACTTTAATTGATACGGTCAATCATCATTGACTTTTAATAAAGAGATATGTGAACGAGTTTGATACATCGGGGCCATGCAAAAACTTCTCGACCTACCTGTACCTTCCGCCTATATTTACGCTTTTTTTGGTAGATATTTACATGTCAAATAGCTCATTAACAAGTTGTTTTCAGGATAAATGTAAGCGAATATTATATTAGTCAAACTGAAGTCGTTTTTTTTTAAACTCAATTTCCATTAGATCGATATCTCAATTGGCGATTCGTAAGGACTTAACTTGAGTACAAGAGATGATTATGTGGGAACATTTTCGTTAGATGATGGTGATTGTGCATTCAACAAAAAAAGACCTGACCTAGCGAGGTCAGTACCGAAACGTGGGAGGCACTTGAGCTACTTAACAGCAAATTACTTCCTCGATCTTCACAAACATCAAATCTTTTGAAAAGCATTGAGAACACTAAATTCAGACCTTATGTTTAACACACTCAAAGGTACTCATTTCGGTAATTCTTTTTTTTTTCATTTGGTTTTCTGCATCTTTATGTGCTTTACAGTGTAAACAGTTTACACAATATATGTGGACATGATAACGGGGAAGAAACAACTGTTAATTTTTTATGACTTATCACAATTTTGAATATGACTTCGCCGGAAGTGGCGAGCAAATTCTGAGGGAGCGCTGATAGGCTGCTGACAGTATATATAGCTATATAACTACAATTGGGAAATAAATACAATTGAAATTTGAAAACTTAATGATCAATGTTTCAGGCACTATGATACCGAAATCTGGCGGAGATTATGCCTATATAAGTGAGGCATTTGGTCCGCTACCGGCTTTTCTATATCTCTGGGTAGCACTATTCGTCCTAGTGCCAACTGGAAATGCAATAACTGCGATAACATTTGCACAGTACATATTGCAGCCAGCTTGGCCTGACTGCGAGACGTCTCATAATGCTGTCAGGCTCCTAGCAGCAGTTGTTATATGTAAGTAATTTGCCTTGTTAAAAAAAATAACAGATGTATCGAAACGTTTTGTCAAAAGATTTTTTTCCGATGTTCTGACGAACGAGGGACTCGGTAATTCGTACTGTAAAGACGGTGCAGGGTCTGCCCGTCAAGCCCTCCATTTCTAATGGACCGAAGGTGTTGAAAATAGAAAAGATTGTGCATCTATTCATTCATATATTTTCATTTCCATACATTGATTGCAATTGTGAATCACTTTATATCTTTATTCATTTATTTATTTATCTATTTATTTGTTTTGTTTTTCAATTTTTCTATGTACGAGTGCGGCCCCGCGTGCTTCGCACGCGCACTTCCTTTTTGGGCCGCACTGACTGGTGTCGCGTCGGGTTCGGTCCTACGCGTTTCGATAATGCCGATATATCGATAGTTTCTTCCGTCTCTCCTTTTTACTATAGGACTAGATTTATTTATTCACTTATTTATAACATCCCATTTTCTCTTTAATTCGAATTGTCTATGAATTCTTACAGATTTACTGAAATACAATTTTTAAATAAAATATTTGTCTCTAACAGGTTTGTTAACAGCTATTAATTGCTATAACGTTAAATGGGCAACCAGGGTGCAAGACGTTTTCACAGGAACCAAAATATTCGCCCTAGTTATCATTATAGCAACTGGGTTGTACTATTTTTCTACCAATGAGGTATCCAAGTTTTCTGAACCCATGAAGGGCACCAATACGGGACCATGGTTTCTTGCTCTTGCAGTTTATTCTGGACTCTTCTCATATTCAGGATGGAATTATTTGAATTTCGTTACCGAAGAACTCAAGGATCCCTACAGGTAAATGTCGAGTTCCAATGCATTTGCATTTTAACATATAAGAAAGTTATTGCAGCTTTGAATATTTGTAAGAGCATCGCGTTTTTTTTTGTTTTAAAAATTCTTTGAGTGGGGAATTTTTAAATATTTATTTCCCTTTTTTTCGTCAATCATGGAATTTGGAAACAAATAATGAGGGAATTAAGCGAGTTTTCGGTTGTGGCCCTTGAAAATTTTAACGAAATTATTTGACCAAGCGCCAAAAATCAATATTTAGAAATCTAGTATTTTTATAGCTATATATAGTCATGCAGAGCACCCTCTGGAGTTATGTATGGATGTATGTACTTCATTATATTATACATCGACAAATTTGAAAAAGTGGAAGATTGAAATTATTTCGGTGATTCTAACAAAACCAAATGAATTTGAAATCGAAGGTGTCACAAATTGGAATTTCACTTAATACGCGTTTTCATGCTTAAGGCTATAAACAGGTTTATATCAGTTGCTACTATCACAAACTGGTATTATCTCTCAATTACATAATCTTAGATTTCCATTTGAGCCACGAAAACGTTTTAGTAAAAGTATTTAGTAAATATTGCGTAATCAGAGATACATTATTAATATTCAAGAGACCGCGCTATTAGGAAGGTGGCGAAGTCCGTATATTTTTCTACTTTTTTGAGCACATTATCGTTGATAAAAGTTGGAAAAAAAAACTGAGAAAGATTAATAAAATTTACCTTCAAATTTTTTTTTCCAAACACCAAATTATTGAATTTTCGTATACATATTTTTCCCCGAAGTCTAGTCAGTTTCTGGTCTTCATTTCCCTAAAAATATTTTGTTAATTGTTATCTCGCAATTTAAATACTGTATATACCTGGTTGAAGACCCTCGGGCGATGGACAATTTTGTCTTTCTTGCAATAAAGACGGTCAAAAGTTGAAAGAAATTTTTCTCAATATTCGAACATAAAAATAGACGATGTAATCTCTAAAGTAAAATCGCTAGATCAGGTATATTTCTTTACTTTGGAGTAGTTTGGAACCCTCGGTGTAGGGGTCTGGCATAACAATAGATGCCAGCCCCTTTAGAAACTACTTTCGTCTGGTTTTCTTCGTTGCATTTCCGTTTCAATGCTTTTTTGCCCTTGGCAGCAAACATAATCAGACGAGAAAATGAATAACGGTGCTGCAATTTTTGTACTCTAAAACTTTTTCAAGGAGACGAAAGTATTTGGAATTTTGCAGGAAGATGTTTTTTTGTTTTTTTTTTTTAATTTCCAATTATTTTAGAGCACTGTATTTTTAACAATTTTCAATTTTTTTTGTTTGTTTTTTGAAAATTTTGACACAAATATAAAAAAATCTTTCTTCAATTTACACATTTTTTTTTCGTCGAACACAAATTTTCTGTGAATGAAAACTTTTCATGTAGACACAATTCGCCTACAAAATCGGAAACTGTTAAAAATTTTGTCTACGTTTCAAACGGTTCAAATTTTCCCTTGACAGATCAAAGATTAGAATTTAATTCGTTTTTCGTAATCTGCAGCTATTCATCCACCTGTTTGTTGCCCCTAAATTTTCACCCTCAATTTTTTGTTGCAGGAATCTACGAAATGCCATTTGCATTTCTCTGCCACTCATCACAATCATTTACGTTTTGGTGAATCTCGCCTACTTTGCAGTACTATCACGAGATGAAATTCTAGCTTCAAACGCAGTTGCAGTGGTGCGTCTCATTTACATTATTTTCTCCTGTTTTTTTTTCGCTCAGTATTAATTTTTTATATGACACTTTCAGACTTTTGGAGATAAGCTACTCGGAGTTATGTCTTGGATTATGCCCGTGTTCGTTGCTTGTTCAACATTTGGCGCATTAAATGGCGCAATTTTTGCATCCTCAAGATTATTCTTCGTTGGCGCAAGGCATGGCCACTTACCAAAAGCTATTGCCCTGATAAACGTTCACAACTTGACACCAATCCCAGCGCTCATATTTCTTGTAAGAAAACTAATATCATTTTAGGTGATAATTGATCCGCCAGCGTTGCTGAATTCATTTATAACCGGAGAGAAGAATATTTTGTCTTTTATTTTCTGTATATTTAATTTCAAATTACCACCAAGTTTTTAATCTTTTTTTTAACATTTGTGAAAAATTCGTAAATTCTAAAAAATTATCGAGTGATCAGGTCTCTGAAATGTGGAAAATTTTATCGATTTTTTTTTTGCAATGTATCCTCGTTTACAAACTTTAAATTCATTAAAAAAATTTTTAATATCAATTTTCTCTGTCAATTTAACTTCCCAGAAGACTATTTACAAATTGCTCTTAATGCTACGGATTTATTAGTAAAGTATGCTAATCTCATTTCGACATAGAGAATTATTGCTTTCATCTCGCAGCTCATTGTCATTTCGAGGAACGGAAATGAGTTTGGACTGATTCCTTTTGTCGGTCAATTTGTACAGACTAAGATGGACCATAATTCATTTTGATTTTACCGAAAAATCTCCACCGGTTATGTAACAAAAATATATAACAAAAATTATGCAATATGCTCCGCATTACGGTATTTCTTTATATCTCAAAATGTGCGGGAAAATATATTGAATACTCACCGGATTACCTTGGTGTACCAAAAGACAACATCAGGAAAAAAAACAAAATTTTACATACAACCCATTCTGCCCCGTGCTAAAAAAAAAAATTACGTTGAAAATCATGTGAATAAAAATTTGAAGGAAATCGTTGGAGATAGCAAATGGAATTTTTCTGCTGTACTTGCCAGTAGAATATGTTTGTAATCTCTCACAAGTGAACTGATAAAAGTATAATATTCGGCTCTATAATGATGTCTCCCTTCAGCAATGCGAATGCAAAAATCCGAAATTAAAAGTATTCACTAAATTATGATCTATATTTGCAGTGCTTGATAACTTTGCCACTACTGATAATAGACGATGTCTATGTGCTGATAAATTACGTGAGCTTCGTTGAGGCCCTCTTTACAACACTGTCAGTTGCGGGATTATTGTGGATGAGATTTAAGAGGCCAGATCTCGAGCGACCAATTAGGGTATGTGAATAATTAAGTTTTTTCCAATTTAGTTACTACGACTTACCAATGTAACTACTATGATGAAAAGCTAGTGAACTTGTAAAAAGTTATTCCCGAATCTACGAGGTTTTTCCCCTAGAAAAAAAATTCTGGAATGTATTTTCCGGAAAAAATATCTCCCCAAAAAACTTCGTAGAAATTTGTCTCGAGGGAAAAATCCGTTTAGAAATTTTACCTGGGTAGCAATTTCCTGGGGCATTTCCACAGTTAAAAATGCTCCGGTGATTAACTTCTAAAAAAAAAGCACGGGTACGTACTTGCCCTCTCATTGCCATAGCCATCCTAACATTGACGAAAGTCGAAAAATGAAGGTCAAATTTTTCTGCGTTTCGAAATGATGTTATTCAAATTTCACCTTGGTTGATCAAAGATTAGAATTTAATTTGCTTTGCCTCATATGAATGAAGATGAAGAAAAATTTCGTAACCCGCAGCTTCTATCAATGTCCACAAAACTCATATCAACATATATTCAGTTAGATTTAATGTAAAAATGTCACTAGTTCACATAAATAACGAAATTATGTTTATTAGGTACCAACGGCGCTTCCAGTGATCTTTTTGATTATCTGCTTATTCCTCGTGATACTTCCATGCTGGTCGTCGCCCGGGGCTGTAGGAACTGGCATGTTAATAACTCTTTCTGGAATACCGGTATATTTAATATTCATTGGATGGATAAATAAACCAAAGTCACTGATCCAATCTTCAGGTACGTTTTATATCTAAATTCTACGATTCTTACATTCCATGTCATTTGATCATGACAAATGGAACCCGTTGAAAATATTCTGAAACTAGTGGGATATTTTCTTGATTATAAATTACGAAAATGTTGACGAATGGATATTATGTGGCATCGTTTGACCCGCCAGTAGTTACGCCATTTTCCGAAAGTTCTTTAAGAGCGCCTTAAAATCTCTCACATTGGGTTTGGGACCATATATCGAAATGTGAAGAGCCGAGTTTTCATGTGTTTTTGCAGTGTACACTTGGAGTGTAAGTACAAGCTTACATAGTGTGGAAATTGCGAGAGCGGACATGAGAGCGACTGTTCTAAATTTGGGGAGAAAAATTAGTTCAAATAAAGGCATCAATTTTTAATTTCCCGATTTTTCGATCCAGGAATTAATACATTTTTTGAAGACTTATTGAATTGAGGTCAATGAAATTTTAATAAATCGAAATGCCGACACCATATGAAACTTTTCAACATTCCCAATTTTATATCAACTTTTTCACTAAGTACCTCGCATTATTTGCGAACGTGTTCAACAGCATCCAATGATTTACTACTAACATAACAATCTCACCTAATTTATTATTTTTTTCTCTTTCAGAAAAATTCAATACGTCATGCGCAAAGCTATTCATGTGCGTACCCGAAGAGAAGGATGATTAGAAAATAAGAAAATTAGATTTTTGTATAGGAGAAATAATCCGTCACGTTAATGATGATTATGATAATCATCAATAACGAGAGCTGTATTTGTACATTGATAAAAACTTGCTAGCTAAGACAATTTTCAAATATTTGTAGCCCAGTTTGAGGCACATTTTTCCATTTTCTTCATTTTTGGCACATAGACAAAATATCAATGAGGAACGACGATCAATTTAAGCCATTAATGTTTATAATTAACAGAGTTTATAATCGATCCATGCCCAAATTGTTATGTTCCATAATTAGGGAATAACTTGCCCATCGAAAAATTCATTTTGACTATTTTTTTCATAAAACATTTTTATTTTTGTCAATTGTAAAGGTGCAGCCCATAAAGTACGATCATCACTCATTTTTTTAATTTTAACTTCGAATCACAATTTTAAGTGAAAATGAAGAAAATTGGAAAGAGTCTGCAAATTGTGGTCCAAGATTTTGCAGAATGTCTCATTTGTAAGTAATAATGAATGTCTGGTAGAGGACGACTGATGAAGTGCCAATCGGTTCATAGGTTGCTTATGATATAATAATAAGGGAGAGCATTGTGCTCCAAGAATAACTGAGATGTCAACGAGACAGCATAATGATAATTTCTGTTCACTCTGCAATTGTGATACTGAGAGTTCAAATCCCTCACATTTCAATTGTGGGGCAAAATGGTGGAATGGGATGGGTTAATTAATCTTTAAAAAAATTTGATATTTCTTCCAAAATTTGTTTTCAAAGTTGTAATTATTATTACTATATGAACGTTCAAAAATGAAGTTTCCGTAATTTTTTTTGGCCATTTTTTCAAATAACTTTTTTTGGGTTTTTGGTAAATATTTCAAAACTCAGGGGAAATAAAATTCCGTAATCAAGTTTTGTTCTTAGAATTCATTTGTCTGTACAGAAAAAATCCTCAGGAAAATTTCTCAAATACATCTAGACTATGATGTTGATAAAAAAAGAAACAAAATCATATCTCGTTTTACCACTTCGACTCACAATTGAAAATGTTATTATGTTCTTCTATCTAATTGTGAGAGATATTTTTCAATTAAATTTTTCTACTGATTAATGTTAAAGAAATTTGTACAAAAGGTGAACCAAACACATTCCAATTCGTATTGAAGACAATAATATTTTGCATCTCTATATATAATTAGTGATTATGTTAAGATCATGTTAATATGAGGCATTCTAAATAGCAGGAACTTGCATGATTTTTTTTGAATACCCGAAGTTCACAAGTAAATAACCGGATTTCTTAGTTGCAAACGCTGCGAAAAAATGACTAGTTATAATTAATCAACTAGTTGCAAGTATGGCCGAAGTATTTGGTAATGTCTCAATATACAACCATTTTCCAGTACTGATAGAGTTTTCCAATTTTTTTCAAAATCTCTGAGATTATTGAACAAACCAACTAAACTTTTGGAGGACTGAGATTCCAAGTTTACCTCATGTTTTAGAAGTTCTTACATATTACTGCCATGATTTCATAGCATTTTCGTAAATGTTTTAATCCCCAGCAATGTTAAGTACATCATGTGACATAACTGCAAATTTTATTCTTGAAAGTGGAACAAGGACTGACTTTAACTGTCACGTTCTTCCTTACCTTTTTGTGCACAATACACGAACAGCATGGGAGCGGTTCGAAGTGAAGGAACAAGTTCGAGAAGTGATCCAAGAGGTTCACGCTATCGTTCGGAATGTTACACTTCCGAGGAGTGTTTCAGATCGAAGGAACTGTAGCGTCCCCTGACAGGGTTCTTGGTACAGTTCCTTCATCTCGGCCAGTTCAAGGAACTGGGCGTCCACCTGGAACAGTTCCCCGACCATTATGCTCCCACCTGAAATTGTTCGTGGAACGGTACGCCTAGTTGAACGCTTCAGGGAACTGGATCTCCTCCTGGAGCTCCGAAGCAAATGAAGAGATACGTTCGCTTCAAAGCCCTTGACTTGATGTCTACGCGTCATATGAATAAGTTCCAAACTTTCGACCCAAAATTGTGCCCGCTTTGCGGTTCAAAAATACAGTTTGCAGTTTAGGCACATCCAGTATGTCGGGTCAAATTTTTTCCAGAACTTCATTGCTAATTAATCACAGATTGTATATACAGTATGGCTAACCCAACTAATGCGTGCGCATGATAGTTAAAAAAGAAGGTTGGAAAATTTCTTCATTTTGAATTAAGGCTCGGGTATAATAATGTTTCTCCTCCTTTGCCTCTCCGGCGCCAGCACTTTTCGTGGTCGATTTGGGGTGAACTCAGTTTTTAGAACAATAATAGACAAATGGCAAATAATAGATTCGAAAATTGTGATTTAAACGGTCATAGAATACCAGGGCTTGAACACGGGTGGTAATGCAGTGTCAGAAAGTGATGTGACAATCATAAATATTGGCATAGATAAGATCCAGCCAATCATAAGCTCTAAGTTTTATGACAACTCATCTCTTTTCAGGGCACAGTTGCTCCATAATCTGCAAAAGAATTGAGATCAAAATGGTGAAGCATATGAGGTTGTATCAGCATGGCCGCCGCCATTTTGATTGAACGATTCCCGGCTTTTGTTCACAAGATGGCGGCGCCCATAGCTTTCAATCAGACCACAATTATCTCTGTGGTTATGATAATATCGAGTTTTCAAGTCTGATTTGCTCGTAAAATTCATGGAACTCGTTTTTTTTTACTTCCGAGGCCTTATCATTATGTATTATAAATCATGCAGGTATGTTCCATGATATATTATTCTGTTTGGCTATGTATTGACTAGCAACGGTGTATTAATAGAGCTATTGAAATCGATAGCATCATGCAGGTTACCTATTGTCACATGTAAATGATAGTGCGGAATGAATGATAAATCTAGTTATTATAATAATGAGCTGGACTTTTTTTTTATTTTTTCGGGAAGTAATTATTTATTTGGCACATACAGTATAATACTTATTTTTAATACATTCTGACTAGCAATTTATATCTTCAAAGACAAATCACTGCACCAGTAACATTTTTTTTTGTTTTTGTTTGTTTTTTTTTTAATGAGGCGATTTTTTCCACCATCAGCCCATATATCTTTAATTTAAAATAAGCTTCTTTATATAAACATTTTGTATTGTAGCTGGAAGCCAATATGATATGGATTCTAGAAATATTTATTCTTTGGTAGTTTAAAAATTTACAATTTTTATGAATAAACGTAAATCATGATTGTGGGGAAAGTGCCTTTCCATTGAAAAATAATAATAATAATGAAACAATGTATAATTAATTATCACGCATAATGTTACTCTAATCATTGTATGTGATACCTACGAAAGAAATTTTTGCAGCCATAAAAAACTAGAACAATTATTTGTTTTTTTTTCTTATCTATACAATAAAAAATCGTGTTGCGCAAAAAGCAAATTTTCTATTACCAAACGACAATATATTTTTTGCTTCCCCCCCCCCCCTTCTCCCGGTTACTTAAAAAATAGAGGTAGGAATAAGTTTCAATGGGTGAAGAATTTAATATTTGGCCGTAACTTGCCGTGAATTGCAAGTTTTATCACTTACGGTACCACAAGGACTTCAAAATTATTGTAAATTTTTTGCAAGTGGAAAAATAAGTCCCATTTTTTCAAGTTGAAAAGACGCGAGCGCAAAGCGCGGGAATTTTCGATTTGAAATTCAAATGTAAAATTTACGAATGATTTTGCATGGTCGCGTAATAGTCGGGGTATTATTGCCTCCATCCGTTTTTTGGGTCAATGAAATTGCAACGTGTGACGAGATCAATAGTAATTTGTGAAAAATTGGCGACATTTTGTCTCTGTATGGGAGTATTGGTGAAGAGTTTTCCCGCAATTTTTTCAGAAACATGTGTTTGTAAACTGCGAATTTTTTAGTCTTCAAAACTGCGGTTTTACGAGCCCTCTAGATGCCGATACATTACATCATCTAATGGACGATTTTGGTTCCTTCAGCCGGAAGGGCCGAGATTTGCATTAAAATTACTTGAAAAATACTGGCTGAAGATATAGGTTGTATCGCGTCATATGGTGAAATTTCATTGGTCGAAATACGGATGGTAAACATAATTGTTGGAAAACTTTTCCGGGGTCAATCAACCTTCAGCAAGTGGCGGTGTCACCCAGCCATATTTCTCGTGAGTCTTCACGAGACTTCTGAAGGATTCTTCTGCAGCTCGACGATTAAATTCCTTATTCGTCTTCGGTTTTCGTGCCACTCGTCCCTGAAATCAAGTTTTTTTCTTTCTTATTTAGTGGATAACGATTTGTGGTGATTTTTCAGAGACTGGTTAGAAAGGCGAAGCGGTCGATACTTAAATTTTAAGGAAAGAAATATTTGAATAAAGGCGGGAATTGAAAAAAAAAAACAAAAATTTCAGAAATTTCGAATTTCAAAAAAATTTACTAATTAGAAATTAAAAACGTCAAAAACTACATGGAAGTACAGAAAAAAAATTTCAAGGAAAACTATTCAACTGCAAATAAAGTACAGAAGAAATATTGCAAAGAAACGATCCATTCCAGCTGAAGAGTAATATGACCTTCGTTTGAATGCCAATAAGTATTGCAAACAATGAAATACAAAAGTCGGAAGTTGTCACTTGATAGAAGCATCAACAAACGAAAGTATAAACTTTAAAAGTATGGAAATCTGCAATTACATAATTCCCAATGGCCTCGACAACTTTGAAATTTCGTATTCATTATTAGAAATACGTAATCCAAATACTTTTTGATTAAACAAAAAAAATCCTTATAGAATTTTCGAAAAAATACATCTGAGCTTTCGAAGTTTCAGTTTCCAAAAAGTCAGAGAAGTGAAAGAACATTTAAAAAAATGAGGGACTTTAGTGATTTAGAGGACAGCAATAAGTTTTTTTTATAAGATATGTGAAACATTCGGTTCTTAATGATTGGGCAAAACGAGAATAAAATGAAGATATGCAAAATTTTGAAAATTTCGAAAAGGGCCCACTTCGTCGGTATTGACCTGTCTGGCCCGGCATTAAGTTTTCTGAGTTTTGTGGAGTGCGCTATCTACTATCTCTATTTTCAATCCCGACTCAACTCTAGCTCGCGCCTCTCATACTCGACCTCACATATGTTAAGCTGGAGATCGGTCCGATAGTCTACAACATATCGTCGACATAAAGGATTAAACAATAAAATTAAGATTGGGCCAAACCAAGACGTAACGAGCAGTCAGAAGCTGAATCCGACAAAGTGGGCCCTTTTCATATGAATGACACCAGGCACACCACGCATTGCGCTGACTGCAAAATTAAAAAAAATGATAATATCTAACCTGTCCTTTAACAATGCTAGCGGCAAATTGTGTGATAACTGCTTCGATAGTATAGGCACTTGCCCATCCACGTGGAGTCAATAACTCCATACATATTGCACCACCTTCCATCACGAAGCCCTTCTCTATTCTTGGCGATATGACCCTCATGAAGGGCGGTGCAAATGGAAATGTTTCGGGAAATATGACATGGAGTAATATATGTGGGATATCAAGTTCCCTCATATCAGCAGCTAGTTCACTCTCGGGATCGATCCTGTGAAGTCTCACGTGCCACTCGAATAGATTGTCATTGACAAGTTCAGCAGTGAAGGTTGAGTCCCTCCGGTGCTGGCTACGTTGAATCTCACTCAGCTCTTTCATCAGACGGCGAAGACGCACTCCGCGCTCTGGGATGTTTATCGACGGCTGAAATGATAATGCATAAGTTTATTATAGAAGTCTTACAGATCTCCAAGGGACTGTTTCATTTGATCTTAATGGCTGTATATCCGGTACGCTCTTTGCCTAGCTGTGTTTATGTTAGATGAATGCTTCGGAGATTACAAGCATGAGCCGAACTAATGTTTCAAATTGAGTTTATTGAGTGAATGGACGGAACAGTTTCGAGAAACTCATTTTTCAATATTGAAGAACAACGATTTCCAATATAATTCTCTATGGAATTTTTCATGAGATGAAGTTTTTTATATAAACCCATACAACGACTCCCAACGATAAGAAGTTTCATTTTAAAATCCATTTTTACGATATTCACCGGGAAATTCAATGGTGAAGCAGTAGAGCGTAACACATCGACTTCCTTTCGTATCTTGAGAATTTTCCTCGAAGGCTCTCTTGTCGACCTCATTTTGCTCCACAAAAGGTCATAGATATTCCGCCGAAAAACCTGACTAATCACATTCTTCTGATCAACTAATTAGTTTCGCTTCTATTTATCATTACACTGAGCTTCAGATATGTTTTCCGATATCAAACGCGGGAAATCCGGTGAAGAACAGTTTAAAATTTTAGGCCGGATTGGTATATTAAAAAAAAAACAAAAGTACACGAAATCGCGGCACTTCGCTCATGAGGTGAGCAAGTGGGCTATAGTCTTTGCCAACAAAAATTATTCACCACTGACATTTAGGATCATTCTCTTGCGACACGCACTATACAACGACCTTTTCCGGTTCCGGTCCTGGACACTTTGCGCCTCAAAAACGGCGACTTCCGGTCGCTCGCGCCTCAGAAAATACCGATTACCGCGCCCCTCGGCCGGAAAAATATTGTCCACGACATTCTTGCCATCCTGGATTTCAATTGAGATGGCAATCTAGCACGCGGCTCGAATGATTTGTTTCCCGCGACCAACCCCGAAAATGTGCTATTTCCGGTCCCGGAAGTCGCCATTTTTCAGGTGCTGGGCGCCTCCGAAAATTCCGATTACCGCGGCCCGAGACCGAAAAAACATTGTCCAGGATATGCTCGGTAAAACCCATCAACCTTCCCCATGTCTCTGCCATCCTCGGCCTCAATTGAGATGACAATCTAGCCCGTGGAAAAAACTTTGACAGTGCCGTAATGTAAAAGAAGCTGCAAGACCATAATGTAAATTTTCATGACGGTAATAATGCACTGCTGCCAATACAAATTTTTGCGGGAAAATTGTTAAACGTTGGGATTAAAAAACCAAGAAAATCTCGTCATTCACCTGCGAACAATTCCCGCTCTTTTTCGATTTGAAAAAACAGCTGGATGTGTGACTGGTCCCAGGATTATCTGGCAATGTTCCATCTGAAGGAGTCACAGCATCTGGACGATGATGACGACTGAGAATTCGCCTGGATGGTGAACTTGTTGAGCTACTAGCACCTTCTTGATCACTAATTTTCTCGGACGCACGGAAAATCTTCCTAAATGCTGCGACAACTTTTTCTTTAGACCTTGTCGTCATTATGTTTCACTGTGCCTCTTAATATCTCTTTAATCTCACTAGTCTTGAGTCCTTACTTGGTAATGTCTCTAGGCTGGAACACAACCATAGATGCAATTAAAGGTTTATGAAAATTCCAATGAAAAATCGAACTTTGTTTGCCAACCATTTTTTTTTTTTTTTTTTTTTTAATGATACTTATTTCTAGAATTTAATTCATCTGAAAAAATATAAAAGTGGCCTAGTACTTTTATCACGCTATTGATACGAAAATACAAACTTCCGGTGGGTATTCTGGGAACAATTTTTTCCCTGACTGCTATGAAAATCAACATCTTCGAGTCGGTTCTCGCCTTGCGTCGCCAATATCTCAAAATTGGAGCAAGATAGCAAAGTTTCGATATACATCTTTTTTGTAGAGTAAAATGAGACCTACCAATAAGTGTTTAAGCATCTTTCGAATATCTCCCTTAGTTTTCGAGATATTCAGGGAAAACTGGCATGACGCTAAAAGTGGAATAATTCCACTTACCATTTCGCTACTGATTCACCTTTCAATCTAAATATTGAATGTAACCGAATATTTTTTTTTCAAAATTTTGAACATGAGGAGAGATGCTCATTCCAGAATTTTACAGAGGAAATTTGTTGCGAGTTATACAATTATTGAGGCGCAAAATTAAATTTATCCGAGCAAAAAGTTTTTCGTGGTCCTATATTTGTAAACAATGGTGATTAGATTAACGTTTAACTAACTACTAAATTCCGGTTTATTCTATTTTAATAGACGCGGCCCCGTTTATTCATATCAATGTGAATAACAAAACTGATAACGTACTCATCTCCCCGGAAACTTTGATCAGTCCTTTCCATATCTGTCCACCAACAGCTTAGTCACTTTACGTAATAATACTCGAGCATTGTAAAACATTGCAAAAAATCTATTGCTGCCACAATTATCTCTGCGGGCCTGATCAGTGATCGCTTTATTTATGAAAGAAATCTGTTTAGATTTGTGGTGTAAAGAGTGAAGTATCCAATTGAGATATTCAATCTTAAATGACTGGTTTACGGATGGTGCCGCTGGTCAAGATTTATCTACATGTATTATATCTATATACATGATATACTACACGTTACCATTTCTATCACCACTTTCATTCTCAGTATTAATCCTACTATACACTTTACCACATTTTCCCTTCCATTTTTCTTCATGTACTGCTAACTATTTTTTTTCGCCGGATTTCTCAGGAAATTTACTACATAGATATATTGAAGGGGCCACCTGTAACGAATGGTACCAGGTACCACTGCATCGTGCCTTAAATCAAGAAAAAAAATACAACTTTTTTGTTTTTTTTTCTTCATCTCAAGTTTGATAGATGAAGTCAGTTTTATTAAAATTGGTCGCTCTTTTCCCAAAATTTCTTGCGAAAGAAATCCTATTAGAGTCCCATTCAATTGCTCAAAAAAATCGTCCTAAATCTGGATGAATTCAAAAGATAATCTAGCTCATAATTACCCTAATCTATTTGTTAACTCCCTATTTCCCAGCTATTTTTGTTACAATAACCAAAAAAAAATGTTCTGAATTCCGAGAAAGATTGAATTCTGCGCAAGATGAGGCAAGTGTATTTATCCGCAGTCTCGGTTTTTAGCCAATATCTCAGAATCTACCGGAATTGATACAATTTTCATAAGAACTTTTTCATAGAGCTCAATTGTCTCTACAAAAAGTTTTATATGAAATTTTCCATATCTCGCCTCACTTCCGAGATATCAGTCAAAAAATGAGCGTAAACTGATTCAACTTGCTGCACTTTACCACTTACCACTTTACATGATCGATTTATGTTACACTTAAAAAATTGGCGGAAACAACAAAATCGTGCCGTTAAAAAAACAAGTTATTATTGTTATCATTATTACAGACTGACTCATTAGAAAAAAAGTTACAATGTTTCTGAAGTTTTTCAAAAAATGACCCGGAAATTCAAATAACAAAAAAATCCCATGCATTTTCCCATAAAATTTCTGAAATAAAAAAAAAAAATACAAAAATAAATTTTACGCATAGTTACCGCTAACTCCCCCATTCCTCCCAATTATGACAAAATAATTTGTCCAAAAAAATATATAACGCGAATTGTTTCCATCAGCGCATTGCAGATTGAAAAAGTAAAAAAAAGTCACCACTAAATGGTTCGTCCGAAAACTATCCACGAAGAAGATCCCCCTCAATCCGATAAAGCAATTCTCCAATACAAATAACAAGTCACATTAACTACTACCATAATGCCCCGGAATTTGAATAAATAATCAAATAAATCTTACCCATAGTTTCCAAAAAAAAAAGTTCCTTAAAACTCCTCGGCTAACTTCCCATTATTTATCTTACAAAAAACAATGACAATACGTTCACCATCTGCAAAGTCGGGGTAAAATAATTCCGTAAAATTAACGGGGGTAGTTGCGCGCAGTCTCGGTACTCATTGAACACTGCAGTGGCCGCGGACGTCGACGAAAAAATTGACTATAACGTCGACAACGTCGGATTGAAGTGGCCCAAAAGCACCAAAGCAAAGTGCCAAGGGGGATAAACCAACACATATGAGCTGGTTGGTGTCTGTGTGGCCCCACACGAGGTAACGCCGGCGTTGGGCTTTACGCGGGGGTAAGGTGGGTGGGTGGGTGGGAGGGGAGGGGGGGGCCTCCATATCGATCCGAAACTCTGGTATTGTGTGGTAAATGATGTATAACGCGGATAACAACGAGCTTGACGTTGCAAACCGGAAGGACACTGGAAATTCGATCCTTGGGGATTATTGGGCAAGGTCCTTAGATCAAGGACAGCGCTCGACTCAAGTAGCTTGATCATAAAAACTTGAGGATACGGACCATTTCACCAAATGTCGCACCGGAATTCCTGATCGAGGCCGCAACGAAAACTTCCCAATTTAGAATTTCTGACGAAGATTGTTGTTCAAGTTTTTCGCGGCAGGGGAAGTCGGTGGTTTGGACCCGTAAACAAAAATTCTATTTGCCATATGTTCCTGTTTCAAGACATCTTCATTGGTTTTGAATGTTTTTTAGATGAACTGAGGTTGATTGCTGAATTGGTGGAGTTTCCGAAAGATTTTGAGTACACACATGCGCGCGCGGGTCCCATTAAAAAAATTACGGAATTTACAAAATTTTGAACTATTAAAAAATAAATCGATCTTCCATTTTCGGGTCGAAAATCATATTTGACTTGAATTGATTTTGTTTCTGGATTTAGTCTCAAAATTCCATAGAATGATCCAACAGCCGAAGATGCAATTTTTTTTTGTGCGGCATTGATCGCGTCATGAGGGATGTGCCGCCACTCGGCTTCTTCACAGTCTCAGTAGCATTTTTTCTTCTAATTGTTGGCACTTTCAATACTTGCAAGGTTTTATTCTTTAAATCAATTATAAACTCTCTCATTCCTTTTTCAATTACGTCCAGTGGCGCGTGCTGCGCACGCGCAATTCCTTGTTCCACCGCACTGACTGGTGGCGCGTCGGTTTCGGTCTTACGCTTTTCGATATACATCGATAGTTTCTTTCGTCTCTCCTTTTTACTATAGGAACTTGAAAGGACAATCGCTTTCTAATATTTTTCTTTAATAAACTTTTCAAATTTTTCTGAATTTTTATTATTTCTTAGCATCTTGAAGAATCTCATGGAATTCCGTAAGGGAATGCTATGTACATTTCGATCTTTTTGTACAAGTTCAATTAACAATAAGGAAAATTCTACAAAATTTTTATGGGAGCTGTTATGGGAAATTCTATAGAGATACCTCATGCTATTTTCAAGATGAAATCCGACAAGATTCCTTCTCTTTTCCACGCTTCTATCTCAGGACCTCTGCAATTTTTCGTGTAATACAGAAAAATAAACTTATCAAAAGCAAAATTGCATACTGATTTTTCTAACCTATTCCTGAACCTGATATATTTAGTATGACCATAAGTAACGCGAGGAGAGAGATACATTTTAAACTGATTGTTAAACGAGAATTTCGTTAAAAATGGATTTAAGAAACTTTCTCATCTCATCATTTTATATAACCCTTATTTATTACACATAGATATGGAGAAATTGATGAGGGCACAAGTGCAATGATTTAGGGGAATCCCCCCAGAATCATAGACATCCATGGCGCATGCGCACGAGCCAGGTAAACGTTACATGAAACAAAATAAGCATGTCGTAACTACACATGAATCATGCTTAAAACGATGATTCCACACAGCATAGGAAATATTCGTTGTTAAAAAGAACATATTGACAGTGAAATTCAAACCTATGCTCAGATAGGTTTTCCCAAAAAACCCTAAAATTCCCAAACCAGATTTTCATAATAGCAGATTAAAATTCTGCGACCATGTTCATCTATATTTTATCTATAAGTTTTTCTCTAGAAGGTTTTCAATTACAATTGTGTGTATGTATATGTGTGTGTGTGTGTGTGTGTTTTTTCACCTCATCTCTTATACTTGTATAACTATCGGGGTCAAGTTGAATTAACTTAATACCAATATATAATACATGTTTATTACCAAAAAAGTACAAAAATATTTATTACACATTCTTCTCCAATCCTACATTTTCTCCTTCCACGGAGTGACAATGAAACTCCTCAATTTACCCCGCATAAATAGGCCCCTCAAAAGTCGTTTTGTAAAGTACAATGTGACAAATAACAGCGATAAATACTGAATCCATGCCCACTTAAGCTCCTCCCATATGGGTGGTTGATAATACAACAATTGTTCAGAGTAAAAAATTTCCGCTGATACCGTCATGGGCATGTCATTGGCAAATCCCGTCTGTCGCAGCTCTTGAGTATTTACCAATTGGACGGTAACTAAAAATTAAAATCGATTTTTTTTTTCAGTAAAAAAGTAAAGTGTGAAATAATGATAAATCATCTAGGGAATTTTTTCAGTGGAAAAAAAATAATATTCATTATTATTATTTTTTATATTCCCGAATGACCGCCAGAAGTAAAACTACTTTGGGCAAAAAATGGACTAGCGAAAATGAAGGCCAACCATTCTTATAATAATCAAAATGAAGTCGTTGAAACTTACAAGTTTTTCTCGCATAATGGGATAATACTTCGTCCAGTGGATAGTCCGTTATTTCAACAGTTTGGTTTGTCGGAATTTCCGGGAAATTATCCCGGCGAATTACGGCTTTTTGATTGAGCTTCAAATGACCAATAATTGATAACTGCTGAGTGTCGTGCGGCAATATCGCATCGAATGCCATCAAAGTTTCCGCTGTATGTTGAATTATATCCTGAAAATTTTGTCCGAATTTCATTATTGAAAATCTCATAATTCTCGTGCACTTTAGAGTGACGTTACGAATGACAAATTTTGCGGTTTCAAATTGACCATTTTTTTAAATTATTGATTGAAAAATATTGAGCAAAGATTTCCATGAATTTCAGGTAAAGTAATGAACCCCTTAATTGGATTATCTCGAAAATGTGGACATGAAAATTTACAAATTCCCGTAATTAAAAAATCGCAATATAAGCCCAATGAACAAATAATTGGACTTGTAATTGCTGATAATTATTCTTACCTTCAACTGAAATTCAAACCACAATAATAGTTTCACAGATTTCACTGAAACGTCGCTCCAGAATTTCGCTTCAAAATGCAAAACGTCTTTGACGGTATCTTTATTAACATCTGCTTCGCGTACCTGAAATATTTAATGATATTATCCCCAAAAATTCATAAGATTCTACCTTTGGTTTTAGTTCATGTACCTTGGTGATGATACAATTGTCTTCAAGAGGAAATCCCTGATGAGTAGGAAATGTCGTGCAAACAATTGGAGGGGCGTTAAAATCGCGCTCAGCTAGCAGCAAATACTTATACATAAAGCGTATTTTCGGGATTTCAACGTACATTCGATGCTTCAGCCAAAATCCTGAATAACAGAAAACAAATAGATTAATTAATTGATGTCATTCTGTTTGAATAAATCAATCCTATTCAAGAAAGCGCATACACATAACTGAACATCATTAGAGTCGAAATGTCTCGAAAATCGTGACATGATTTATTTTTCAATCCTCATTAATTTATTGCTTGATCGGATTAGTCAGATAACATCGTGAATTTGGTTGCTAATTGCGTCTGCATCGATAAACATCGATATTTGGGATGTCGATGCGGGTTTAGTTTTCAAAAGTATGACAATTGTTCAAGTTTTCATAGCTTATGTACTTATTGAAAATCATATATATAGAATTGTTACTTCAAATATCAAATGCAAAAAAATGCGAAGCGCGCATTCGGGTTTGTAGAAATTACAATGAATCTGACTAAGTATAATATATTTTGTATTGCCCAGTTTCTTCAAACAATCCAATCGCAATACAAACGATTATAATATATACAGTGTGCTTATGCATTTAATCACTTACCCCCAGCACTATATGCAACAAGTACGGGCAGCACAATTGCAATAGTCATAAGTAAAAAAACAACTGATGTACTAATTGCAAATAGTCGCGTTTTAATTCTTAATTCGACGGGAATAGTAAAAATATCAAGAATCGGCATCGTGCGTTTGTTTTTGCTCTGTGGTCGCTATAGCAACACATCTGGCGCTGGCGCCCATAAGCTGGTATAACGGAAAAAAACATAAAAACTGGGAGGGCAAGAAGGAGGCGTCGCGGGGGTAATACATATTGTTGTTTCTTTTTAAGGTCCAGTTACCGTCTGCAAAACAAGCGCAGGGTGGGATGTGCCATTGCAGAGCCAATATTGAAAATTGTTCAGACAGGGCTTAATTTATTTAATACTTAGGAGTGACGATGTACAGGTATCTAAATAGCTAGGATCCCCAGACAAATAGAGAATAAAGTTTATCTAAAAAAAAGAGTGTATCTCATCTATGGAAATGTAGATACACATTTTATTATAAGGAAAATATACAAAAGGCCTTTTAACCAATCCATTAACAAGTTCCGTAGTATAGTGACCAATTCAAATGAATGCATTGGTATGATTTTTTTTTCTGGTCAAACACGATCAACATTTTGACCTTCCCTAAGAAATATTTCCAATTCTCCAATTTTCCTGATTTTTTACTTGACTACAGAATCACCATTCAGCATATATTGTCAAGATCGATATTTTCAAAATCTTCAGCGTCGTCCTCTAATAATTTAGCAAAATCTTCACATGTAGCACTATCACATTTCACAGTTTTCTGGTCACTATTAGACGAGGTAGAATTGTTCAATTTTTGGTTGGACTGTAGGGGAGTGAAAAATTTATCCTCTTGGCTAGATACAGTTTGGGAAAATCCGAAGGACTCGAGAGTGTTTTGGGCTTTATCATCAGATGTTGAGGGCTCGTCAGAAGCTTGATGAACCAGTTCTGCTTGGGAGAGTGAGAAATTCTGATCCAAGCCAGCCTTCTGCAAAAAATGTGCCTTTTCCTGGAGCAACGGCCACAGTAGATCATCTACGGTACCTTTTGCTATCAAGTACTGAATTACGACACACTCTTGTTGGCCAATGCGATGGGCTCGCCCCTCCGCTTGAGTTAATTCCTGACGAAAATATTTAATTAGTGGGAGAGGAACTTCGGAGTAAAGTGCATAGTACGAGGGGGAATTTTTTGAATTTTTTAAACGCAAGTTTTTTTTTATTAATTGGAAACCTTAGAAATATTATAATTTTTTTTCGAATTCTTCTGTTCATAGATGCGAGCTTACATGGAACTTTTGGAAGTATTCCGACTTATAATGACTTTTCAAATGTCGGGAGGATTCACAATTTTGAGGAGGTTTTTGAATTGCTGCAATTTTTTCCATTTCCGAAATTGGAAACTGTAAACTTTTGAAAATCTTTTCATCCCTTTCAAACCCTTTTTACAACTTTCAAAAGTTGTTATTTCTTATTTAAGAAATTGCAAAAAAAATACGCGTTATATATATATATATCAATAAGAATTTGAATTTTTGGGCGAGGGTCTATTTGGCTGTTTCCATCGATCCATATCCTAAACTCCTAGACTTACCGCAGGATTCCAATAAAGCTCGGCAAAAACGACAAAGCTCGCTGCAGTCAGAGTAATCCCGGAATTGGCTGCAGTAATCGACAAAACTGCAACAAGGCAATCTGACGACTGCTGAAACCGATCCACATTTCGTTTTCTAGTGTCTGCCGCAGTCTTTCCATCAATTCTCACGTGCATCACCCCATTCTTGTCCAGGACTTCCGAAATCTTATCAAGAACACACTGATGGTGCGCAAAAATAATGAACTTCTCCTTTTTATCAATCAGGTCCTTCACGTAATTTCCCACGGCGGTTAATCTCAATTTACTTGACTCTGCATAATACCTGAAAGAAAAATTCTCGATTATGGATATTTGTTGTTGGAAAATCCATGAAAACAATTTCCGTTTTGTCACATATTTTTTCTATCTTTGAAGGGCGAAATTGTGTTTTTATTAATTTCTGGAGTCAAAAAATTATTGTTACTTTGAAACCGAAAATCCTTTGCAAACCAAGTTGAACCTCATTCAACTTGTTCATATTTGAAAGGTACTTGTCTATCAGACAAAAATACTTTGTAGGAGCACGCCATTGAACCAAAATGAACATTGGACAAAAATGACCAAGACCACTGAAGTTGCAATAAACTTACCTCAATAACTCCGTATGCCTCTCGAATCCGGTCAAGCTCCCTGCAATGAGATTTTCCGCCATTTTCTTCATCTCTATGGTGTCCTGCTTAATGAGGTCGGGATCCAACATGACAACTTGTCGAATTTTATCAGGCAGCTGCTTGAGAACTTCGCTCTTCAGTCTCCTTATCAGAAAATTGGCCTTCAAAAATAATTGCAATTCGTGGGTATTGCAAACACCCTGATAATCCCATCCAAAATGTAACCTCTGTGCGTCGCAATAACGAAGCCCATAATCCTGTATTTTAAGCAAATACCGATTTATCAAGGAGATCTGAGAATAGAGCTCAATGGGTCGAGACAAAGCTGGTGTTCCAGTCAAAAGTACGACATGTCTTGCTGTGGAAGCAATTCTTTGGGCAGCTTTGGTTCTCTCCGTTTTGTGACTCTTCAGAATGTGAGACTCGTCGAAAATGACGAAACCAAAAGCCTTGGACTCAAAAGCGTTGATATTTCGGGAAAATAGGTCGTATGAAACTATCGTTATTTTCTCTTTTTCCAGGACAGATCTTCCGCTGGTGTAGTGGAAAATGTGGTGAATGGGAACTGAAGGTAGGAATTCACAAATCGCCTCCGACCATTGGTACCTCATTGATGAAGGTGCGACGATCAGAAGCGGCCAGCTTTCGCGGTAATAGTGGGCTATTCCAAGGGCCTGTAATTCATTCTAGGTCAGTTTAGTTAGTCGCGGCTATAAAACGAAATTATTTGAAAGATTTGCCGAATGTTCTGAGAGATTTGTTACTTATACATAGTTTTTCAAAGTCTGCAAATTTTCAGAATTACTAATATTTTCAAAATCTGAGACAAAAAATCTGACTGTTCGAATTTTATAAATTCTCTATTTTATCGTTTTTTTTACTGAGTTATAAAAATTGAAATAAAAAAAATATATTTTGAACGAACGTCCGGTTTTGGGAAATTTCGGAATTAGTTTCAATATCTTCAATAAAATACTAATTAATTCCCTGATTTTTTTGGATTTATGATATTTGTCAAAATTTGCAATTCAAAAAATTTTGAAAAATTGCAAAAACATTCAGACATCCTATTCTTTTGAAATGATACAACTGTACATGCCTGGATCGTTTTTCCTAGACCCATATCATCAGCTATCATGCAACGACCATGCTTTTGGATTCCATAGATAACACCCTCGCGCTGGAAGGGCAGTAGCTTGTTAATTAAGATTTGGTCGATTGTGGAGAGGTCCGGCTCTGCCTCAGACTTCTTGTCCGACTTGCCTTTGAAGGTTTGCAGGACAAATGATGGGATTCCCGTAACGTCTACGTGATCCGAAAACTTGGACTTGATGCCTACTATAACCTTCGAGTAGTCCCTTATGTGGAAGTTCCAGAGACGTGATTTTTGGTCTAAACATGAAAATTTATCGGGTGTTGGAAAATAAAGGCTTCAATGTTTCTCATAGAAAACAATGTGAACAATTTGACACTAAGAAAAAATGAAAACGATCAATATTTCTAAAAACTACAAAATATTCAGAATTTTTAACATTGCAATTTTTTTCGTATTAAACATTTGGAAATTTTTAAGAAAAAAATTTTCGCGTAGACATTATACATTTCTTCATGAAGAACGTATAATGGTGAAGGACCTTAACGAACTTTTTGCCTAGCTTATGTAAATTTTTTCTAGCAACTTTCTCAATCATCGTCGAAAGTTCGATTACCGTAGCATCTGCTGGGGACAGTTTTCATGTAATTAATCAACTCTGCATCATAGGGGACGTCGATTTCGAATCGACTGTCAGTGACCATTCTGCACAAAGCTGTAATTCTCTCCTTCCTCCCAAAAAAAGTGCTGGGTGGTATTTCATTGAGTTTAACTTGTTTCTGTTGAAGATACGCTAAGACCGGTGAATCAATTTTTCTTTTGACGCCAGATGAATTTGGGAAAATTGCTCGAGGTTTGTTGTTCGGTTGCAGGACTTGAGCAGTTGGTCTACTGGGTGTTTGGGGCTTATCCACCATTCGAGATTGCTGAGACTGAGCTTTCCTCTGCTGTGCCAAAAGACGCTTTTTCTCTATTTCCGCCGGGGAATACATTTAAACGTTGAGTGAAGTAGACCACCTGAAATGGATAACGAATGGTATAAATCAGTTGCTACGTGGTAAACTTGGATGCATTTTTCTCTAATGTCTTCTCTAAAAAAAATTTTATTTCTTCATCAACAAATTGATTTTTTTCGACTGTTCTAAACAACATTTTCTCCTTCAATTTCTGTTTGCATTTCATGAATGGATGGTGACTTTTTTAGGATGATGCATTCGAACTTTAATGTCATTTCTTATTTCATTATTACTTGTCAAGTTTGACAAATTTGTATGCACAAGTAGCAAGCAATATTGTCTCTGTCCTTGGATATATATTTATTGAATAGCTAAGCAAAAAAGTTTATATTCGCTATAAAAGTGGGTTCATAACATATGTTTGAATTTCCATCTCTGATTTTATCACTGGTTTTTCAATAACCCTCGTTAAATATCAGTTATTGTTCATTTTTTCACAATTCCAAAAACTTGTGTGCGACTCTAAATTCTAATTTATACAATTTTTAACCAGAACCTACTTTCATGCAAAATTTGTACACACGTAGTAACCTCAATTTGCTCGTTTTCGGATACAGAATAATCAACTGAAGTTGCAAATGATTATAGTTTTCAGTTAATATCTGAACATGACCACATCTTTCACTTTCACATTTTCCATTTGAAAGGTGTCACGTCATGTTTCATAGGTAGATTTCCAATAAATTAAAGAAAAAACAATAACAGCATATGACACAAACATAATAATTTACACGAATTTTACTGTATTTGACTTGTTTTTTTATCGTAGAATTGAAAACATAATGCTCGATGCTCATGTCCCAAAATCGGTTACAATAACTTCCCCCACCAGAAGTCCCCCGACAAATCGCATGACGCGTATCCCCTCTTTCCAAATTGCCGACTTCAAATTTACGCGCGTGAAAGAACCGCAAAAACTTGGAGGAAATTGCTCCAAAAATAAACGTATGTAACATACACATGGCGCAAACTACTGTGGCTTCTAATTAGTATTTCCGAATATTACCATCTGCATAATATAGACATATAAAAAAAAGTGTGACAAAGAGGAGATAATATTGCAAGTCTAACCTTCCTATAGGATATCTATATATATATATATATATATATCAATCATTTTGTGTTGCAAAGCAAACTCGGGTAAGTTATTCAAATTCAGGCGACGCATAAAAAGTAAAAAAATAAGACTGATAAGCCTATATTATCGTTGGTTTTTTTATATACTTAAAATAACTAGATTTACGGGCACCTGACGAGCTCATGATGATTGAACGGTTCCAGTCACATAATTGATTAATCAGAATTTATTTCTTGTCCATACACTCCTTTTTTTATCCATAATTTCAGTGGTCGATCAATGTATAAAACTAGCACGGAGAATATTGACACAGGGGTGATGATGGGATGAAAAGAGGGTCGAGATGACTTTTAGGCGCAAAATTTGACGGCGGTGTTGGTGGTGGGGCGAATTCTGGCCAATCAGCTGCGACATCATGAAAATACGCCTGAATACCATGTTTTGAGAAAAGGTGGGGGCTTACTCCAAACAACAAAATATAGCAGAAAAATAACATCTGTTTTTTAGCCTTTTTTCGAATGATTTTTTAGAGGTATTTTGAGATAGTTGTGAAATATTTTTGCAGATAAGATTCCATTTGTTGAAAAGTAAGTTTAAGGTTAACAGAGGCTATTATTTATGAATTGATGCTTGTCGTTGCAGCTTCCCGGTATAGCCGTTTGACTAGTTTATTGAGAACTTGAGACTGTCATTTAATTTTGGAAATATTGAACATTGATGAATTAATTGTTGCTAAGTTTTAAGCACTGTTAATGAAATTTTGTTGAATTTTAGGAACGCAATGGCAGTACCTGGAGCGCATCTCGTGGAGCATGGGATAGTAGGTATGTTCCAGAAAAAATATTATAATAATTAGTTAATTAATTGATCAATGAATTTCAGGGGAGAATCATGTTTTTGAAGTACCTGCAAAAGCAATTAAAGTACCGGAAGATCTGATCACGTGGGAAAAGTCAGAAGCATACAATGTAAGATTTTATGTGATTTTTAGAGAAACATACGAGGAGTTGGTTTTTTCAAATTGGTTCATGAAAATTTTGATTTTTGTTCTTCAATGTCTTTTCTGACTAAAGGGAGAAATTGTAATTGCTTTATTGTCAGCTTTTATGACCTAGGAAATTAGGATGGATGGTTTCAAAGGGGAAAGGGCAAGTTGGCCAAAAATGTTAGATTTTAGTTTAAAAAAAAAAGGGAGAATATCGACTCTGACATATTGGGCAAAAATTATATATTTCTTTCTTTGGTGTTACAATATAGTTTCATACCTCCCTTCTTCTTCTTGTCTATCTGTAACTATTTCTTCGATACAATGGTATCCATACTTGAAATATGTTTCAAAATGTCTACGTTGGAACTAGTTTATTAAAAGTAAATGAAAAGCTTTCAAGAATTGTTTATTGCAACAAGAGACATGCGTGACCAAATTTATGGAATGTTATATTGCTCATGTCTTATTTCTCGTTATTACAATTGTCTTATTTTTCTTTATTTTTAAGGAATATTTGGGATTTATTCTGGCTCTGAATGAGGCTGTTCAGGGAAAAGCTGGTAATTCAGAATATCCTGCGTCTGAAGCAATTTTAAATACAGTTACCATGTTAAATAATTTCGATCGATGGATCACCGAAATTCCACCCACAGATCAACCTCAGAGGTTTGGAAATAAATCGTTTCGCGACTGGCACGCGAGACTGCAAGAGGTTTGTTATAGAACAGGTTCATTTTATTTTTCTATGAGCTTTGCTGGATTCTAAGAATTAAAAAAACATTGAAGGAAAGAAAAAAAATGTAAACTCCGAAATGGAAAATTATTTGAAAATTGCAAACCAAAACATTGAAACATTTTTTTAATTTCAGCATTTTTTTCTTTGAGAGGAAAAAAAATTTTCAGCGTTGCGAAAAAAATGAAATAATTCCATAACTTGAAAAATCCCAAAGAGTTTTAAAAAATTAAGAATTTTCAAAAATATCCCAAAATTTGAAAATAGCTATTTCTTCCCACAGAGAAGCAAAGAAGAGTTGAAAAAAGTATTACCCGAAAATCTGCACAAGGCAGTCGTCGAATTGACTCAATACTTGTGTGAAGGATTTGGAAATGCAACACGTATTGACTACGGCACTGGTCATGAAATGGCCTTCATTATGTTTCTGTGTTGTATGTTCAAAATTGGAGCTTATAAATCTGAGGATAAAGTTGCTACTGTCAATAAAGTATTCATGAGGTATATGGAATTGGTCAGACGCCTTCAGTTGGTGTATAGAATGGAACCAGCTGGTAGCCATGGAGTATGGAGCCTAGATGATTATCAATTTGTTCCATTCGTTTGGGGCAGCGCACAATTGACTGGTATAGTTTTTTTAAAATTCAAATTACCTTCAAATATGGAACGTTATCTTCCTAATCTTTCAGCATTGAGCGACTCCTAGAAAATCTAAGAGTTTTGAAAATTTCGAGACGTTTAAGATTGGTGAAAACAACCTCGAAACTTTCTAAAATGTAATTTTTTTCTAATCAAAATGTATTCAACAGTATTGTCAGAGGTCATAGAAATGCCGAATTTTCCCAAAATTTCTAATATTTTTTTTAATTTTTTTGCTCTGAAGGCAACCCGAGAATCGAGCCACGTCACTTTGTGGATCCAGGAATAGTTGAAGCATACAGCAAGCATTTTCTGTTTCTATCGTGTATTGAATTCATTTCAAAAGTAAAAATTGGTCCATTCGCCGAACATTCCAACCAATTGTGGAATGTGAGTGCTGTTCAGTCTTGGTCGAGGGTCAATGCAGGGCTTATACGAATGTATAAAGCAGAGGTAATTAAATTAATAATTTGAATGAAAAATAATTTTTATTTTTGGAAAATTTAAATAAAGAATAAATTAATCAATTCTTTCTTCGAACTGATAAAATATGAACATTTTTACAGGTCTTATCAAAATTTCCTGTGATTCAACACGTGTTATTTGGCTCCTTATTCACCTTAAAGCCAGCACCAAAAGGCCCGATCTACAAAGGCGCTTGTCTTGTACCTCCAGCACCACAAAAACCTCCCCAATAATTATTACAAAATTAATTAACATGATTAATTACAATTTCTGAGATTTGTTCAAATAAATATATTTTGCCGGTTATTCCGCATGTGTGCAAAGCAAATCACTAATTATCCATGGCGGTGAACTAGACTTATGATAAATCTTCACGTTCTCTAATTTGGTTTTTCATACCCTGTGCCATTAGCAGTTAGTTCATAGCTTATGCTATCTAAATTTTTTCTAGTGCATATGTGTGCAAGGATAATAATGTTTGTTAGACAACAAATATACTGACATATTGGAAAATCATGGACAGTTCTTTCAAAATAAGGGGAATCCCATAGAAGGCAAAGTCACATGTCAAAGATTAATCCAAATGTGAGCGACACTTTGCTCTCCGAATATTAACAAAAAAATCGGCAATGATCGAGAGTTGATTAGAAGTTTTGGTAATGTGAAGTGATTGATGTATGCTCAGCCTAAACTCTCCTAGAAAATGTTATTTTTTTATAAGTAAAAATTTTCGAAAGTTTCTCAAGAAAAAACAAGATTATTGCAAATTTTTTGCTGGAATTTTAAAATTGCATATAGATAGAATAAGACCGAAAAAAACCACATCAAAAATGCAAAAATAATGATCAGCTTAGATTCTGTAATGTTGACCGGATAAAATATAGAAATTTCATATGAGAAAATATTAATTGTAATTTTAATTCAATACCAGGCATTATAGGATTCCTATAATCTCTGCCAATATAAATATCACATGTTTTCGCAATAACGAGATTTCATTGATCGAAAATTGAATACGAAGAACAATGATTGCAATTGCCTTCATATATAATAATTGAAATTTCAAAACAATTCCAGAAGTCACCACATAAGTCCTTATGCAATAATTAATATCGAAAGTTATAAACAATTTAAAATAATCAGATTATTTCGTAGTTCCGCTATTATCAAC
Organism: Asobara japonica; assembly: GCA_026005395.1. Taxonomy (NCBI): domain Eukaryota; kingdom Metazoa; phylum Arthropoda; class Insecta; order Hymenoptera; family Braconidae; genus Asobara; species Asobara japonica. The sequence goes on along the minus strand of BQMI01000595.1, from coordinate 513,125 downwards.
AATCGGTTGTATTAGCAAAACTGACCTAGTAGTAACTAGATAAAACCCAAAGTGATGGTCTGAGCCTACCTCTTCAATTACTGTTGATAAACAACAATTGCGAGCAAAAAGCATTTTTTATTTATTATGCGTGTAACATTAAAATGGATACCACAGATAAGTTGTTTGAGTCAAGTGCTATCGAAGAAGTTAGTGATGGGCACTATAAGTACTCATTTGCTATCTCAAAGTAAGTGTTCATGATCACACTTCAATCTTGTTCCAAACGATGTTCAATGATCGTGTTTCACTATTTTTGTATTTAAAAGTTGCAATAGTACCTGAGCCTCAAGGTGTTCTACACATTGTTTGCTCAATGATCTATAGATCACTTCTCCCGTTTTCATCGACTGTCGAGCACGACTTAGCAAATGAGCTGTCCTTTAATTCTTGAATCAAGAAATTTGAAATGTGAATTCATCCGAATGAATGTCTGCTGTTATTGATAACAAGTTCAGCACCAACGTGTTGCAATAATAATCCTCAAATATTTATGCAGCGACGCAATTCAGCAATTCATGAAAAAGGTGCAAAGGTATAGAACGAAAAAAGCATCAAACATACCTTGGTGTTCGTTAGAAAAAACGCACTTGGAATTTTGATATATTGCAATGTTTTCGATGAAGATGTGAGCCTATATAACAATAATTTCTCTTAGTTTGATCGTGTTACAAGTTACTATACTGAGTCTTATTAAAGAGCTCCTTGCGACTTGAAGCCGAAGGGTCTTACTACCCTCTTTAGGATGTGGAAGTGGAGAGTGTTTAGGTCAGAACCGATGGGAGTCCTCTGATAAGATTCAGCAGATTTCGCCAAAAAAATTTGTAAGGGAGGTCTGCGATAACTCGCTCTATTAAGGGACGGATTGGTAACTCAAAGGTTCTGAATGCAAACGCAAGCCGATTAATACAAGTGCCAATTTATTTACAAGTGCTTTGGATACAAACACACCAGGTCATCCACTATTGCCACTTGGATGTAAATATAAGAAAGTTGAATAATGAAAAAGAAAGTTGTGCGGAGCCAATCGGATGTCTTGGCTGGCAGGGGGTCCTTAGGCCAAGAGGGCAATTAGTGAAGAGTGGGTCTGATGGTGTAAGGGTCCAGGTATGCCAGGTATTAGAGCCAGGTATGCGATTACATCATACTGGAAAAACTATATACTAAGTCTTGCTGAAGAGCTCTTTTGGGCTCGATACCGAACCACCGCTTCCTTGATGGCATTCGTATGCGTTAGTATATGCAGTAGTATTTGCAGTAGGAAGTGCTATTCGTAGGTTCTCCATGAAAGGCTTCGGCTCAAGACCGAAGGGAATCCTTCTGCAACGCTCAGTATATGTCTGGCGTTCTGGCCCGTAAAATGAGCCCAATCTGGATGTTGCCTATTCAGGGGATTAAAGAATTTAGCTGAATTCTTGGTTTCCAAAGATACGAACTTCAGCTCGTTTTATTTTACAGAGCATTTTATGGATTTATATTTGGCCGACTGGATATCATAAACGATCTGCAATCACAGACTAACACTACGATAGCCATACCTAATTCAAGGCAATCATGGTCAGGAGATGTTTGTATTTTAGGAACAAGCCGAGAGGAGATCATCATCTGCAGCGAAAAGATCCACAATATTACAGAGGATTCCAGGCGCAGGCTAAGATATACTCATTTCGTTTCCATCCCTTTGAATACTGAAGAGTGCAAGGGAAATTTTGCAATATTTCGAAATCAAATTTTAAGCGATCCAACTCAGGAGATTCATGGAATTGTAGAGGAATTATTCGTAGGAGGAAACAAACTGCATTTAACTATTGGAATGCTTCTGTTGTTGGATGATGAGGAGAAAAAAAATGCGATTGAGACACTTGCAAAGTGCGTTGATGAGGTTGTTCAGTAAGTGATGTAAGAATAATTTGGATGATAAAAGTTGTCCTAAATTTTTTCTACCTAAATTTCCTGTGCACTTCCCCAACACAAATTAAACAATTCTTATAGTCCTCAATTCCTAAAATTTGTTACAGACCCATTCTGACGCGAGAAAAAGATCCAATAAAAATCAAAATTGAAGGATTAGAGTGTATGAATAATAATCCAGCGAAAGCATCGATTTTGTATGGGCAGGTTGTAGAAAATAAAATATTGCAAGAGTTGGCCGATAAAGTTTTTGAATATTTTATCGAAAAAGGTAGGCACTAAAACACTCAATTCACTATCGCTTTATTAATTTATCATCAGGAATCATTATGTTCTCATTGAATGCATTTCTTTTAAGCTTATCGATTCTCACTAGAGCTGAAATAATAATTTTTATTTTAATAGGTCTGATGAAAACACAATACAACGATAAAGTCAAGTTGCATATGACTCTTATGAAAACTAGTAAATTACGTGGGAAAAGGAAGAAGTATCAAAGGCAAAGGAGTTTTGATGCAACAAAAATACTGAAGGTAAACTCTCAATTGGGTACAAGTACAACCAAAATTAACTCTTAATTAACTCCTCACGTATGTGTTCACACGGAAAAGATGAGAGTATCGTGCGACACCATCATATTCTTCCCTTCAGGTTTCGCCCCGGCCTACCCTATCTGAATTTAAATAGGATTTGAGTTACATAAAGAATGTAAATTGAAATTATATCACGGTAAAAAAACATGAAATAATTGGATAAATTAGTAATTCTGCAAAGTCATTCTGCACAATCAATGTAATTGGAAGTTCTATTGATGAAAAGAGTGTAGTGACTTGAATCTCATTGTGAAATTTTTCAAATCTCACCCCATGAAGGTAATGCTACTGAAGTACCTAGAATATGAATTTTATTTAGATAATAACTACTTGTTTCAGGATTACGAAAATTTCAATTTTGGAGAAACAACTTTGGATACTCTCCACATATGTGAATGCAGTACCAACGTAATCGACGGAAGTTATCCGATTCTCACGAAAATTGATTTAACTTACCGCCATTAATTTATGATTATTGTTAACAAATTGGATGGAGTTTAGATTAAATTTTTATATAACTGCGTGAGAACAATCAATGGAAAATTGAAACTTGTAATATGTTTTTATTAATAAAGCAGATAAAATAGCACTTTCATTAGGGATCTAGTATCCATTATGGATTCAGTATCCATTTGAACTACAAAGATTTCCCGCTCAATACCCGTTGAGCAATCACGAAAGTGTGGTAGAACGAAAAACCGACATCACCCGAGCGAAACCGAAGCAAGAAACCGTTGGACCCGTTGGACCTCGTTCTCGCTTACACCGCCATTTTCATTCATTTTCGTTCGAGCACTTGGCCTGGTCGGTCGTCTTCTACACTTCTACTCTCCGCTAAGGTAAGTCACGTTTAGAAATTGTAATCCATCAACATCGATCGGTTAATAACTTTTAATTGAATATTCGGTTCTTGCTTTTACTTCAGTAATGTTAAATCTTCAGTTTTTTCATCATAGTTATTGTTTATTATCATTATTATTTTTTTAATTGATTATTCACTTCATGATGATCCTCCGTCTCGTTCGTATGAAATTTATCATGATTACGAATTTTCAACACCACTGATCATTTACGATGAAAATAATGAGTGTAAAATTGTTAGATTTTTCAATAATAAATGTTATTTCTGGGTTTTCAGCAGACGCTAGTATGCACGTGGCGCGCTTCAGTACGAGCCTACTGTTCCTATACTACCATGATCAAAAAGTTCCCTAAAAAGCTCTAAATCTTTGCGGCATATATTGACATTTGTAATAGTTATGTAGCAAGAAGTAACTTGTTTTTGCAACTTTTCAAATGAGTTCAACTTTGCAACAACGAAATTGTATTAAATTTGGCGGGAAAACGGGTTTAATGGTGCGCGAACGTTGGAAATTTTGGAAACCTGTTTCGGCAGGGATTCTATAAAGAAAACGGTCGTTTATCCATGGCACGAGTGGTTCCAAAGCATTCCGGGAACTTTTTGATCGAGCTGGTAATACAGCTAAAGAGGGACGCACTTGGAAGTTTTAGGTGAGGTATTTTCTTTCATCTCATTTCATTCAACATTCTGCATATTAACACTCGAGTCAACAATTTATATGTAATTTATTTGTTCTTCTAATACGAACTAGTTTACATTCTGAAAATGAAGTAGTACATTGGTCAATCAACTCAATTCAGTTTCACCTCATTTTTTATTCCGTATTGATATATCTAAGGAACATAGTGTAATGTTAACTATTTCTTGTGCTTCATGCACGTGTGCACGACGCCATTTTACGGATACTCACGCTTCTGTAAACCGGTGTCTGCAGATAGAAGTACATGTTTTATATTGCAAGACAGTGAAAAACTTTGCGTGTTAATATGGACTTGCTTAACATGATGCTACTTATACCGCCCCAGTCTGATGTTTTCTATGACTGATTGGTTTTTATATCTGAAAAAAAAATAAAACAGCGTATTTGGTCAATGAACGAAAAACACGCCAAAATCAGGTCGACTAATTTGGTTTTTTGTCTGTATTTGCAGAAACTTTCAGTATATCACGTGGAACTTGGGAGCACCTGAAATTGATAACAAATCAATGTAAGTAGAGAAAAAATAAATGTTAATTACGTTCAGTTTGCAACATGATGCTATTAATACCGCCCCAGTCTGATGTTATTCGTGACTGATTGGTTTTTACTCTGATTAATTGATTTTTCAAAAAATAATGACCACTGTAACAAAAAAAACAAGTCATCTAATTCCTGTGTTTTCTTGTTTCTGCAGAATGAACCCGAATGTCTGACAATAAATTACGTCAATCCCAAATTGTTCTTCGTGAAGTGGAGAAGGGAATTTTGAGAACAAAAAAATGTGATGTTCAATGGTCTTAAAATTGGAAGGAATTCGTGTGAGGTAAATCATTTTAATTTGCTTAATTTGCTACTACGAGTAGAAATGGAATATTCTTTTATTACCGGTTTCATTTGCGAAACAATTTTCTCGAGAAGTTAATATGATGAGTACCACAAACGCTCCAGTCAATCAGAAGGAATAGTGGCGACATTGTTTGTTCTGAAATTTGAATACCAAGATCTCCTTGGTTGGTTTTCTTTTTTTTATGGAACTAATTGTTGGATTTTATGCTTTCCAGTGTCCTTTGGCTAATTACTCGACACAAATATGGGCACGCAGGGGCAACAAATGTGAGTGCAACCAATTTCTTACTTATTAATTCAACAAACCAAGAAATTAAAAGTAGAAAAAAAAACATAAGACCGTTTAGTTCCTAATATATTAATGCCATCAAATAATCATTTCTTGCCTATATCTCGAGTTAGAGTTTGCCGGAAAATTTTCCCTAATTCTATATGTAGAAAAAAACTAAGAAAGAAAAAAGAATTTAACCCGACTCGTTTTAATTTTCTTAAATGATGAACATTTAGTTATCCCTGTCTTACATGATTACATGGTGAGATTATTGGTATCTGAAGATAGTTAAGCAAAGACAATTTTTTTTTTACATTACCAACATTTTACTAATCAGGTAATTCGATTGTTGCAGGTGTCGTCCATTTTGTTCGTGATTCCAATGAGAAAATGTCATTGATGGTGAGTTAATTTCATTTTAATATTACCAGAATTTCCTAATATAGAATTGTTTACATGATGTTCATAATTGACAAGCATATTACTGAATTTAGTCTTGATGTTCACTAGGACTCTGATAAAATTATTTTTAAAAATCATCTCGTTCTGGGTTTAAGAACAATTATTAAATCGCTGCAAATGTTATGTTACAGTTCGTGATATCCTTTGGTCTCAAGAACGAGAACGTGAGGATGTCGACAACGATAGCAGGTAAATATTACACTAACAATTTCAAAAGAATTAACCCCAATTTGGGAAAAAAAATTTTTTATGCAAAACATTATTTTCGTGTTGATTGAGAGCCAATTAAATTCTTACACTGAGAAAATTCATATGGAAATACTTATGTGAATTTTTATATAAACGAAGAAAGTTGTGGTTCATTTCGAAACGTAATAACAAATTTTATCAATTATTGCTTATGATGATACAAAAATACGCTATTATGACTTACCAAGTGTGATTAGTACTTGCCCTCACTGATATTCTTTAGAACATCTATTTATTTAAAGAAATGATAAACAATGAGTCACTAATGGTCCTTGATTTTATTACAGATTACCGCGAGGTACAACTTAAGCAATTCCCGACTGGAGGAGCTCATCAGAACATAATAATAATTGTAAGTTAAACATCAAGGAACAAATTAAATAATGTTATTTACACCAAATGATGTTTATTCTTAATATACGCTATGACAATAATGAAATCAATTTCTACTCTGAATTAAATTAATTAAAGATACCACCGTAGTTTAATTGAAATGAAGGTACATTTATTTTTGAAATTGTTTCAGATTGTTCACTTGGTGCCAACGAATGTCTCAGTAAATTAGTACAATAAATCTTTGAAATTACTACAAATACATGTCAATTTCACTGTATTTTTTCCATTATTCCTCTCATTCCTCATTCGCCATCGCATTTATTGTCCTTGAAACTTTGTTTCAAACCATCATGTTTTTTTTGAGTCATTTTATTTTTGAAATATATCAACAGTTGCACATGTTCGATGAACTCGCAAAAAAAAACAAAATGATTAGATAATACTCTATAAAGGACAATTAAACTTTCACAAGACTGACCTTTTTTTATCTTTAACGTCTTCGACCCATTATGGTATGTGGGCTTTTGGACCATACATAAAAAATAATTAGTTACATGGCTTCTCAAAATGCCCCAGAAAAATCCACATAGTTTGTAAGCAAGACAATTTTATACCGCTTCACAAGTATGGTATCCTGCAGGCAAAATAAAGCTTAAATACCTGAGGCAAAACACTTCGAAAACATATACTTGGAACTTGCTTCCTTGGTTATGAAAATTGAGCGTCAATTTGTGATGATCAATACAAGCATTATATCCCTTTGAACTTTGTTGACAATCTCCCCTATGATCTCTGATCAACAAATTCATTGACGAGATTTATAACACGACCGATTGGTTACTCATCTTGCAAGTCATGATTCAAAAATTCTTTTATTAAAAAAAAAAAAAAAAAAAACTAAATAAAACCAATAGCGATCTCGAAGATTCAGACAACAACAATTTCGAGACATTGAAATCTGAAAACGCAATGATTTAAAAAGAATTTCAAACACTCAAAATTAGGATGCAAATTAGTTTTTAAATACATTCCAGACTAACGACCAGAAAGCCTCCGTTCCAAGCGGCTCTCAGAGCGGAAAATAGTAAATCGGAAGTCACGTGACTCTCCTTGTCGGTATGAATGACACTGCATTGGTAGTCGGTAAAATAGGAACATATTTATAAGAATCATTACGTCTTTGGTTCAAAAACATTAGTCCCTGTTACCATAGCAACAAGAGCCGGCATAGCTCGCATTTATTTTGATTTTTTTTTGTTTCATAATTCCGTTTTTATGAAAGAAATTTCTTGATAATGAAAGCATTTTCAATTGTCCTTTTACTGGTTTCCACAAGTTCTTATTCGTTGTCAGATCAAGTGGACGTAGATAACAATGGATACATTGTTTATTGTCCTTGCATGGGTAGGTATTTGTTGTAATTTATAGAATCTACTTGCTGAAGTTTTTTTACAATGTCAAATTTCAATTGTTGGAAGTTACGGTAATAGTTTAGGAAATTGCGGTACATGTGTCAATCGAGAAGGTTAAGGGTGCGCGAGTAAACAATATCCAGGTTGGAGTAATGTGATAATATTCGTTTTCTAAATATTTTTGGGCTTGGGCAAAAATTTCTATGGGACGTGACAAAATTTTTGAGGTTCCCTCTAAAATTGAAATTTTTGTATTCGGTTTTTATTTATCTTTTCTTTATCTTTCTTATAATTTTTATACAGACAAAAACGAAACTTAGTTAATATGTAGTTCGTTATATTACAAAATGAATTTTAGGATTGAACTACTTAATTTTCAGTCTGTTGAACATTTCGTAAACTATAATTTTATTTGCAAACTTTGAAATTTGTTTTTTTCGTTACAATGTTCTGCATTGCCAATTTTTTTGGTGAAATTGTAGAATTCTTAAGGATACTATTCATTTTATTTCTTTGTAATTGTGCTTGGTTTGACAGTTTGCACGATTGAAATGTATATCAGTGGTTGAGTATTTTGATCATATTGGGAAAAATATTTTCACAAAAAAATTTACATGCGAATGTACTGTAAAGTAAGTTCGTCCTTCTTTTTATCTTATTTTTTCATCGGGATGCAAACAGATTGAGGAAGTGAAATTAATTTTTTTTCTGTCATTAGGTCGATTTGGTAACCAAGCAGATCACTTTTTGGGAGCTCTTGCATTTGCGAAAGCTCTGAATCGCACATTTGTAATTCCTCCTTGGGTAGAATACAGAACTGGAGAAGCAACATGTGTAAGATCTCTCATCGAATATTCAAGAAAAATGTTTCTTGAATTTTATTAATGAAAAAAAACTCACAAATATCCTTTCTAAATAATAGAAAAGTGACAGAGAAATCAGTGCAGAAAAAATTTCAGACATATCTGGAATTATATATATATTGACTGTTTTCCATTTCTTGATTACATTATTTAAAGAAATGTTTTGCAGGATTTTGTTTACACGAACTAAATCATGAATTCTATGCTTTGCAGATGCAAGTCTCATACGATACGTATTTCAACGTGACAGAATTGGAGAAATGTCATAAAGTTATTCTTATGGAAAAGTTCATGGTGGAATTAGCACCACTCATATGGCCTGCTCAACAGAGGATCTGTAAGATGATATTTAGTGTTAAAACCATTTTTGCTCTAATTGATTTGGTGTTCATAATGTTATTGGATATGCGAGTAGCTCCTATCAGGATGTCAGTGAAAATTTTCAAGGTTTTTACGTTTCTTAGTGTGATATTTTCAAGCTTTCTCAAGTTTCAAACACCGGAAATTTTGATAATTCGGTTTTTTCAATTTGTTTTTATTAATATTGTTAATAAGAGTTTTTCGAATAATTCACGATATTAGAAGTTTTGATTTATTCCTGACATTTTTCATTTTTTTTATTTTTAAATTCTTAATGTTTTTGTAACTGATACGTTCAAATTTCTCAATTTTTCTAAAACTTCTAACTTAATGTACCTGCTTACATTTGTCCATTCAGTTTTTCCTTCTTGAATTTGTGTTTTATTTAAAGAATTCAAAATTTTTTCTTTGCACTTGTGAGCGTTTTGAAAACTTGAATTCATCGAAAATATGGGCGAAGTATATTTTTTTCTACTATTCCAGTAGAAACCATTAGAATTATATTTAACAAAACAATGTTTATTTTCAGCATTTTGCTATTCTCCAAGGGGGAGTACCGATACATGTAATGCCAAAGAAGGGAGTCCGTTTGGTCCCTTCTGGAATAGGTTCAATATTGATTTCGTAAATTCCGAATTTTATGGTCCCCTTCACTATGATGTTCATCACACGGACATCGCGAATGAGTGGAAAAAGAAATATCCATCTATTGAATGGCCCGTTCTAGCCTTCACTGGTGCTCCCGCAAGTTTTCCAGTTCAACTGGAGAATAAAAATCTTCAGAAATGCGTAGTGTGGAACGATATAATGCATAATCAAGCGAAAAAATTCATAAAAGAAACGTTACCGAAGGGTGCTTTTCTAGGCATTCATCTCAGAAATGGAATTGATTGGGTAATTTCGCTAATTATTTTATTAGTCACTCAAAAAATATATAACATTAAGATTTTGTAACCTTTAAGCATTTCATGCTTTTTTCAAAAAATTGCGTACAACAGATAATTTCACTTTTTCATGAAAAATAGTGTACTCTCTACAGGGTTTTATTTAATTTTCAATTTTATTTTTTGCAAATTAAAAAAAAAATTGGAAATCAATTTTTAAAAATGGAAAGTCTATTTGTTTATAGTTGAAATGTTAAAAAAAATGCATAACATTCTATAAATATAGAGTCCAGAAAAACCATAAAATCTTCAAGTTCTGCACTATTTTTTTAGGTGAGGGCCTGTGAATATATTTCGAGCAGTCCCAATTTGTTTGCCGCACCTCAGTGTCTGGGATATCGAAACGAGAGAGGAAAAGCAACCCCTGGAATGTGCCTACCTTCCTCTGAATTAATCCTCAAACATATCAAACGTGTAATTAGAAATGGGAAAAATATCAAATCTGTCTTTGTTGCGTCCGACAGTAACTACATGATTGACGCTCTATCGAAGGCGTTGTCAAGGATGGAAGTGAGTGAATACATAATTTATGTAAAAGGTGCTTAATCAGATCTGATAGAATCTAATCAGACAGATGGTGTTAAATGGGAGACAGTAGAACAAAATTATGTCCAGAACTACATAAGTCCATAATGTTGTAAATTTTAAGGGAATACAATGGGACAAGAAAAGGAGAATGATAAGAGATTTAAAAAGTTTAATCGATCGAGACGTTGTCAGTTTCAAAAAAATTTAAAATTGAGAAGTTATACTTTTTGAATGTTGAAGATTTATGAAAAAATCTGGAATTTGAAACAGTTCAAGAGCGATGTGCTAAACATATTCATTTTCCATGAATTCAGATAAGTATCCATCGACAGCCAGAGCCGGTATCACCACATCTTGATTTAGCGATTTTGGGGAGGTCCAATTATTTCATCGGAAATTGCATTTCATCGTACAGTGCATTTGTGGCGAGGGAGCGAGATGTCAAAGGATATCCAACATTTTTCTGGGGATTCCCACCGGAGAGAACGTCTGCTTCAAGTTCCCGGGACGAATTATAAATATTTTATCTGATCATAGGATTTAGTGATACATACAAGCCATTCATCTAGTTTGTAAAGTTTTTTAAAAAGAAGATATGTATTGATGATGTTATTTTCACAATCATGGAGAATAGAAACAATGTTTTTATCAGCTGGTTGTTTCTTTCTAGGCGAATTTTAAGTTTAATTATCAGAAAAAATTATCAAGAAGAACTTCAATGTGGTTTCAAAGTAAATTTTTTTGCGAATTTTCAAACATTGGAAATTGCAATGAAAAATACTGAATTGTAAAATTGTATTGACATTCCACTCCAAATTTTTCAACTTGTTCAGATAGAATAAATTTTTTAGGTTTCAAACTATTAAAATTTTGCGAATTGAAAAAAAATTGGTAAAAAAACTTCGAAATTTGCAGAAATAAACAATACTAGATAAGTCAAATCGATGTAATACTAGTCTCGATGGTCCCGTGCGAAGCCATTTTCACTTTTGATTTTGATTTTACTTCGCGCTAGGCCCGCAAGGGTCGCATTCTTATTCAGCGTCGCCAATCGCTCACTCCCGTGGAGTCAACGTTGGCGTTAGTTCGTTCATGGCACCTCTGCATTGTTATTAATTAACAAAACCAGTACTTTAGCTGAATCCAATCAAGCACCAGTTATTGTCTACACGTATACTCGAGCAACATTAACAGTACAACTATCAAGAATCAGCTGTCAATAGTGCAAGAGAAAAATACATGTTAAATATAGAATTGTCAGTCCAACGGACTCTGGGTCGTTGACCACAAACGTACAGTCTCGAATGAGACACCCCAAATCATAACAATAACAATAACATTGGATGCACTTTGAGTTTATGACAACGTCGAGCTTTCAGATTTCAACTGTTAACTGTTGCAAGTTAGGAAGATATAGGCGAATTAAGCTGTCAGCTGTTCAGGTATGAAGGCTTTTTTTCTTATTTTTTTTTCCTTAAGTCTGTGAAATTTGTCGGATTAATCAAACTGATTGGTATTACGTGAGGCGATATTCGGCAGTGGAAATTTAAAATGCGGATGTTAGCAATAAAAATGGGGAGATTGAAGTGGGATTGAGAGGAGATTAGGGAGAAAATGTGTGGGGAATTTTTATGCGCTACAGAAGTGAAACTTCGAGACATTTTCACGGGAGGAATCGGTGAAATTTCAAGTTTTTGGTGGTGTATATTGGAAAGTGCTGTTAATTTTGCAAGCCCTCGAATTCATCAATCAAATTTGATTTCAGACGTGTTTTACGAATTCGAAAGTTTCGAAATTATTTTAAAAAAATTTGTTTTCAAATCCCTTATTTTGGGGTGGAATCATAATAACATTGAAGTCATTTTTTTTTGTTTTTTTTTTAGTTTGAGCAAATTTTTGAAATGGCTCAAACGAATCGATTACCAAAGTTTTTCATTATCTTTCGTCAAAAATTTCACTGCTTTTGGCATTTCCAAAATTTCTGCGACCAGAATTCTCGATTTTTTTGCAGCATTGGTAACTGCTTCAGTTTCAATTATTAGTGTCATTCTGTAATTACACTAATGCCCTTCTTGACGTTTCCTACTTTTTTAAAAATTTTCAGTGTCTTAGTTTGGCAGCCATTCAAATTTTTCAGCTCCCTGAAAATTTTGAACTCATTGACATTCTCTACATCGTCGATTATTCTTCAAACTTGATCTTCATTTTTTCTTTAATTTTTTTAAGTCTAGACATATTTAAGAGTTTTGGAATCTTCAGTTTTAAATTCAATTTAGAATTTTTTACCTTATTTTAATTCAACATTTCAATTTTTTCAAGTTTCTTGATTTTTCTATATTGTTGGAAGTTTTGATACTAATTCCTCACATTTCCCATTTCTTTTCTATCAAATTTACACATAATTATCAAAGTGACTTTTTATCTATTTTTTGCAGAAGTCAAAATGTCAAAAGCAATTTGGAAAATTTTTATTTTTTTCGACATTTTTGGTAATTTTCAAAATTCAAATAATTTCAGAAATAAAAAAAAAATCTAAACGTCCAAAAATTTATGTCTGTTTTTTTTTAAATTTGAAATTTTTCACCTCTCTCAATTTCTGAATTTGTTGAAACACCATCTGCCCTCCACAACTACAAGAAGTTTCACTTTGAAAAACGTCATAGAACTTATAAGGATTGTTACAAGCGAGAAGTAACGTTATTCATGAACAAAACTACTCAACACTTTGATATATCCTAGGATTGTGCCAAAAAGAAATAAATTGGGATTGAAAAATGGAGGGAGCCCTCACGGAATTCGAGGAGAGTGTATCATTTGATGTGGACGATCCAGATTTTGCACCAACTGCCCTCCGTAAATCAACAGGGACTCATGATGCTGATTTAAAGCTTTATGTGCCGGAATTAACAGTCTCCATGACTAAACGTGAGCACTGGACCGATTTCTTAGACCCTTAAGGATGTTTGTTCACTAGGGTGGGGAGGGTAGAAAAATCAAAATTCGCGTTGAAAATCGCGTTAAAAAAAAGAGCAAAATTCATTACCTGTGTTCCAATCCCCGCCGCCAGAACAAACTATTCTACTTTTTTGTCAATAATTCTCCAGCTAATTAGTTGAAGAGAATTTCCTCAATTTTGATATTTTGAAATTTTTGCTTGTTACTTCTTTCCTTATTTATTGCATGAACGTTTTTTATTGCAAAAATCTTTCGACGGTCGTAAAAAGGTAGTCGCAATTTTGGATGGGTTGTTATGGAATTCAAACGCATGTTACACTTATTTCCCAGAGCGGTATCGGAAATTTGAAAAAAAGGTTGTACGAGGAATAATTTAAAAAGAAGGTATTAGGGTGGATAACGGAGACATTTAAATTTCCCGCGTATATTCAATTACATCACGTTTCCGTGAATAGTCACGAACGGTCCATGATCTTTTTCAAATTTATTTTCGCAATATTACACTGTGATTGTTATGATGGTATGTTTCTAGATGAACTTATTGATAGGAGTGCTTTTTACAAATAGACAGAAAATATTAATGAATGGAGGAAAAATGAAACTAATTTAGGACTAAGCATGACGATTATTGACCGTTTTATGTCTTTCCTAAAATCAAATTTCTACGAATCAATAATTGGAAGTTAGTGGTTAAATAAACGTGGCAATGTTGCGTTCCTGGAGAGGGATTGCGCGGGAAATTCAAATATCTCTGTCACTATTCATGAAGTATGAATTCATAAAGTTGCGGTTGTAACAAGAGAAGAAGCCGTTTTCAATTCATAAACCGCAGTTTTACAAATAAAAAGTAATGAGCCGATAACGGTTCGTATGAAAGTTTAATTAATAAAAGAAATCGAATGTTTTTTTTATCTCTAGCATCCAATCACGTTTCAAGGATTTCTCTGTCGTAATTTAAACACCTAACGTGTACTCAATAACATTTGCTTTTACAGTCGTATCTTATATCATAGAGACTTGAATTAGAGTTATAAAACTAGATTAAAGCTCGTTAGCATTGTATGTGCTTGTTTTATCTTTGCATTAATTTCTAACTAGCAAAACCCAACTGTTGTTCGTTAGTAATCTTCTAGGAATATTGCATCTCAAAGTTTCCTGAAAACTGTACGAAATTTGATTGGGAGCATTTTGATTTCCCTGTTCGTTATTTCTTAATTTTATGACTATTTTCAAACTCGCAGAACTTGAAGTTAGTCATTGTTGTTTTATCAACTTTGTCGATCTTCATTTTATCTTAAAAGTCGGAATTTTTAACTTTTTCTCTGAAAAAATTTCTTATGCCATGGCCACCCCGAGGATTTGGTGTTGCGTGGATGTCTATTTTAAGTCCAAAATAGGCAGAAACTATCCTTGTAGTACTCGTTAAATATTATAAAACCAACCATTTGAGTTAATTTATAGCCGTTAGTTATTTATTCATCAGCAATTACAAGGATTTGTCGATTCTACAGTAGATGGCATCGCGGATGTTAGACTAGTGAGAGAAAGCTCAATGCAGTAGCTCTGCGAAGTTATCTCACACTGCGCATGCGCATGCACTGTGGTGGCGCGTCGGTTTTCGTCGTACGCCATTCGATAATCGCTAATCTATATATTGTTCCATCTCTCCTCTACTCCTATAATAATATAGGAGTTTTACGAAATGTCCATTACGTCCGTAATCTCTTTGCATGGCATCGAAAACTGATGGACTACAGAATTGCAAATCCTTCTTTCATTTTTTCTTGTGTTGCATGACAGAACAGACTTTTCCGTAACTCGTGCGTAAACATTTTTTTGGGGATTTCGAGTGCCTTTGGGAGCTTTGCACCGGACTGCAACTTCTCGATGGCAGAAAAAAATCTTTGCGCACGCAGTTACGGATATTACTGTTTTCAAATTCGAACCCATGTCCAGTTTTGAAAACGACAATTGAATTGTTTCCATAGTTTTGTTTTTTTTGTTTCTTGAGAACAAATTTTAATTGTTCATTCACTTGCATTTAATACTTCGAATTTCCTCAACTATTGCGTTTGCGACGATCCGATTATTATGCAATCAATTCGCAAACGCAAGCGTCGCGTATCTTATAACATGGTTTCATCGTTTATATTCTTCGTTATACCTAAAAATGTCTGAATCTGTTGTTATGGGTGTAGTTAGATGTTATAACGCGTTGTGGAATTTCACAATTTCCAAAATCTCCAAAATGATTAAATGTCGAAATTATCTTAAACTACAAAATCTGCAAAAAAATTATCGAATTAATTATTTCATTAGAAAAATGCAAAACTCATTGAAGAGCAAATCAGTTTTTTGGATTAAAAAAAAATGATATTCAATCTAGAACCGACAAAATTAAATCCGTAAAAAATATCTGAAATCTCCTTAATTTCTAACTTTAGATACCTCATAGAGTTCCATTAAAGAAAGCGACAAGTTATTCAATTATACCTCCGCTTTTTACAATGCTTAGTTTATCGCTTTATTCCCCTCATGCACTTGGTGGATGCCATTCAACATTCAAGAATATATAACGTTTTTACAGTGGTCTGTCCTCGAGATAGTCTAATGTAA
Organism: Asobara japonica; assembly: GCA_026005395.1. Taxonomy (NCBI): domain Eukaryota; kingdom Metazoa; phylum Arthropoda; class Insecta; order Hymenoptera; family Braconidae; genus Asobara; species Asobara japonica. The sequence continues at coordinate 497,178 of BQMI01000595.1, read as the reverse complement.
ATCTACCTACGTCTTCACCTGAGTACTTTGACACGGTGATTATAATATTGATGGACGATTATCATTTCGAAGTCAATGAATACCCAACAAGGCAAATTGAACTTTGTTCAAAAGAATACATTCCTTTCGGCATTGTTACAACTCAAAGTTCTTGCTAAAAAATTTCATTTGTCATTTGTTGACAGTTTACAGTTGAATTGCGACAATTCTATTGTCAATATCACATTTTTTTTTCCTGTACTACGATCATGAAAAATTTTTTCCACATCGAAACGCTCAATTTTTAGAGAGCTCCTAGAAAATCATTTTCTTTGCAATATTTCTTGTTCAAACAACAGAAATATTTTTTGGAAACACTGATAAAGTGGCAAATTGTAAATCAACTCATTGTGCACTTTCGGTGCAAATATTTTTCTCATTCTACTTTGCAAAATTTTAGTATTGGAAATCACGAGATCAATAGCCAGGTCAGTGCTGACTATTGCTACCTCAAAGGCCTATGGTGATTGAACCGTATCGAAGACAATGAGTTGAATGACTTTGCATTATATGATATGCAGGATGTAATTACAGATTTCTAGGTACAAAAATAAATTGTCGTAATGGAAAAATTGATAGGGGATCATAATGCTGAGAGATAGGCCGCTGCGGCGTCAAGTAACCACATATGCGCTTCAATGTAGACAATAAAAAACTCTCGAATGACTTGTGCAAAAGAGATGGTTTGATGCTGTATATTAGAAATTACGTTATGGTGTGGATGCATTAGCTATCGAACGTAATTGAAAAATCGATTTTTTATCGTAACCCTTAACTGGCCACATGAGGTCACTGTGACCTCAGCATTTTTCAGCATTTTTCAAAACGTCAATTTCTCAGTTTTTTTGCAGTGTTTTTCTACTGGTTAAAAAAAATACTTAGATGATTAATCTTGTAAAAGATACAATAAGTAATAATTGAACCAAATTTCAAGTCAAAATAGTCAGTCGTTTAGTTACAGTGAACGATTTTGTGCTGAAACATAGTTGCAGCTTCATTTTGGGGAAAATGCAACGTCGAATTGATAATTAAAAAACAAGTTGAAAACGTCAAATTTTTTAATCAAATTTCAATTATGGAATTCAAAACGACTGTTTTTCAAACCACCTGGGAACAGCTGTGGCGTCACGAAAGTGACGCTGCCCGCGGCAACCAATCAAAGCGCGTCTTCGACATGACTCTAGCGGAAGCGGCCAATAGAAACGCCAGTCCCACTCTTGTGGGCGTCACAAATGAGAAATTTGCGGAGTGAATTTGAGCAATTTTCTAGTACTGCATTCAATGACACGAAATAAGCAAAAGGAACTGACATGTAGACTCTTCAATTTTTACTTACTCATCATTCTATATTATTTGTTAGAACAAATTAGAGTATTACTTGGAAAAATGATAATAAATGGTTGTGCTTCCTTTCGGAAAAGAAATTGTGTCTAACGACTACTGAATACCTCAATCATAAATGTAGGCCATCATACTTTTTTTCTGTTCAATCGCGCACATTAATGTCGTTAAAGTTTACTCACTCCTCTCGGCAATTTTGAGACGGAGATTGAGCGTATGTGACAAGAGTAGTTACAGTATATGAGCACTGCATGTTGAATGATTGGAGAAGTTTTGTGAAGTCATGTGAGTACCACGTGACATGTAGGAAACCAACTAACATTTTCAAAATTTGCAAAAATTTTAGAAATTATTTTCAAGACAATTATAACCTTCGAATAATTATCTGGGAACGGTTGAAAATTAAAAAAGATTTTTTTATGAAAACCAGTCAATTTTCATTCTAGTATGAAAATTATTGGAGATAGGGAAAAGCGTTCTATATATATTGTGAATTTTTTAGAACCATTCAATTTCAAAATTTTTTGAAACACAGCATATGCGCAATGAATATCAGATGATTGGCGAGGTTTTTGTCAAGTCATGAGAGTGCCGCGTGATAGATCTCAGAGGAAAACTGAGAAATCCACGTGCTTTCCCTAAGTCGCATTTTATATCGCACAATGCCTCGTAATTTCCTCACAGCGACTTTTGAAGTTTCCGTACGAGTTAATTTTCCAAATGAACCACGATCGCTGGTGATTTTTATCGGGTGGTTTTTCCGTTAGATTAGATTAGAAAAAAGACGCTTAATTTTTTTGTCTAACTCTAATTTTCTATTCAATTTTGAATTGTTATTTGACTAAATTGATCGGCCAATCTCTTTCTACACTACATTCTAATTTGACCATTAACGACTGTCATTGCGCAGTTCACAGTTCATCCGGCAGATAACGATAATTTTGCGAATTTGTGAGACCTCGACTGAAGTATATTTAAATTTTTGATAGTATAAAATCCTTCAAAATTTTCTTTTCTCAATCATCAGACTTGGCGCAAAAAATTGCTCGTTACATTTTCCATCACCTTCCCCCAGTATTGCACTTGGTTGAACTTGTCGATGTGACCTTTGGTTAAATCGCAAGCCCCGCAAAATGTCACTGCAATTCATTTATAGAAGTTTAATTAACCTGAGAAATTAAATGATCCCCCTGCAGACATTGTCAAAGCAAATTTAAACAGTTCATTTAATCGACTCAACGTAATTAAATATATGTTGTATACGGAAGTTTTGAGTCTCCATTTCAATTCTTATCTTTGAGTGAATGTCGTGACCCTGAGACTTTTGTAACAGTCGTCCGTTGAAGGATGACTGCCGGTGGATATTTTTTTTATTTTACGCTTCTTATTTATCAAAAATAGAACTGGAGCGTTTCAAGGTAGCGAGTCTTTGTAGGATCTTTTTGAAGTGTCTATCCTCTGTCGGAAATGGCGATGAAAATTTCAGGACAACAAACGAATCGATATATCTCTTTTTTCAATCGGTCTCAAAGCGCTCACATTTATTTTTCATGCATTTAATTTCGTGTCAATCGAATGTAGGGTGTTGAAGTGAAAAAAAATGTGGAACTACCTACCTATATGAAGGTTATGAGTAACGCTTTATGATTAAATTTCAAATACCCGCATGCGCATGCGCGTCCCGCTCTTTTCGCCTGTAAACCTATATGCATCTGTTGGGAATGTCAGTTCAATAAATAGAGGAAATTTAGTTGAACTTGGAGACAGAATCGATTGCTTTTGAATCAAGGCGATTACGTAACTCATATTCTATATCATAAGGTAATCAAGTATTATATAAAAAGGTTTTTATTTACGAAATTACATAAAAACTATGAAATTATTTGTTTGGGAATTTATGATAAATCCGATTCAATTTGTTTAATTAAATATGCTATATAAATAGAAGAGCTGGGATACAGACGCTCATCAATTGATTCATTCTTGATTATCATGATGATTACTAATGGAAATCGTTCACGTCAATGTGTTATACGAAAAGAATAATCAAAGTAGAAAAGAATCTGTAGTTTCTAGTCTGGGCTATAACTAAGATTTCAAATGGTGCAGTGCGCACGCGCGGCGCGCATGCGCAGTAGTCCACTCCCACGGTACTCATGCACAATTCGTATTCTCTTTTCATGTAGGGGTTACACATCTAATGGAAAAATGAAATGATTGCGTGGGTATATTAAAAGTTTATATTCAATGAACTGATAAAATCCATTTTAACCGGTATAATTCTGCTGAATATATTGGTGTGAAATTGGCATTTTTCAGTGGTGAAAAAAAATTGCGCTAACTTTCAAACTCAATTTGGCGTTTTGATGTTGAAAAAAAACCCGTCAAACAGGAATGACTTTTTCGAAAAAAGTGGATGGTTAATCATAAATTTATGGCTGAAAAATATAAATGGGGAAAGGAATTTGATCGGAAATGTTCTGACGATTTGCTATCGCACGTTATCGACTGATTCTGATTATTGATCAAATTCGTGTTCTTCCCAGGCTTTGAGCGATCTGATAAGTGGAAATTTTAAATACAATTGAGATCCTAAGCTCATTTTACTGATGCGCTATTGGATGGCTCGGCCTCGATTTAATCGAGCGACTGTTGAATGTTTCGCGTCAACGTCATTACAAAATTAATGACGCCGGCCTGATGGCTCGCGTGGCGGCGATGTGGAAATTGCTGGTTACAATAAAGCAAAATCAATACAGAAGCCAAGTGATCAATCAGTTTATGTCGATTTTATAGTCATAAGAGTTCCAAGTTTCTATTTAAAAATTATCATATCTTTTTTGCTAGGTTTGCAATCGTTAACAATTTTAAACTGTCGGACATTTTTGAAATTTACGAGGTTTCCCAAGAAACTAAAATTGTTTATTTTTGTTTTAATTTTTGTTTTTTTTTTAGGAATTGTAGACTTTTTAAAGTTCTTCAATGTTTAGTAACTTTTTTAAACCTATTGAAACATTTTGGAATGTTCAAATCTTTTTAATTCTGAAATTCCCATTCAATTAAGAAAGCACAATGTTTTTAGAAATAGCTCAGAAGGAGATAGTGTAATTGCCACGAACCCTGTTTTTTTCTGTAGATCTCAGGCGCCTCTATGGAAAAAAGTCATAGTTACGTTATCTTCTAGACATCACCATATTTACAAAAAAATTGCGCGTAATATCCACGGGCGATATAATTGACACTCCAAAACGTAGTATTGTGAAATTTTGTTGGTAATTTTCACAATTTTATGGAATTGCTAGTAGAAAATATTACTCTAATGGTTCAAGTTATTCAAAATATCACATTGCTAAAATGTATAAATTTTTCAAAAATCAAGTTCACCAAAAAAAATATTTTGTGTACGCCAATTTTTTATTTACCATTTTGTTTCAAATCTACAATTTAACGTTCTCTAAACCTCAGCAATTAATTTTGTCACTCTAATTTTTGAAAGTTAGATATACATTAGTTCTAAATATTTGAAAAAATGCAACTTCTTATGGATCAATTCCCTACAATTTTGATACTTTTTTGTATCAGGTTTTTTTTTAAAAAATAGATTTTCAAAATCTGCATATTTTCCACTTTTGGCTGTCTTGGCCATATTTATGGATACATTAAGCCTGTCCCAATTTTTCCCAAACATCTGCGGACAAATTGTCTCAAACACATTCGTATATATATGTTGCAATTGCTAAACAATAAGCTGAGTCGACTTGAACCGACTGTGCACTAAAATGCTGCTCTCTTTAGAAGCGTCATATTGCTCTTCTTACATCTTCGTATTTTGCGGGAACACGGAACAAGTCATCTCTTCGAGTGATTCAAACTAATTGATATACGCAGAAATTCTCTCTGCGCACATACTCGAGTTGTTCCATTGACCATCTGGGAAATACTAGTTTTTCCGGGTTTTTCACTTAACTCTTTCCTGAGGACTATCCTGGAGCAACGAGGTAAACGCATAAATTTTGGTTGGCGTTAGAAGGTAAACTCCGCAATTCCCCGGAAAATCCATTCTCATGGGTGAGCTATTTGTTACCGAGAATAACGCTATTATCATTATCAACAAATTACAATATTTCATTATTCTACATGCATTCCATCTTCATATAAAAAAAGGTTCAGGAGTTATTTTTGCATTTTTCATTTTTTTAAATCCTCATGCAAAAGTAGAGAAGAAAAAAACATGAATGTATAAACCTTCACACATATATAAAATAGTTATAACCATCATATACTTGAATCTCTTACTTGAATGCTTTTACCTTCACTGCGCATGCGCGTATGAAAAGTAAGCTTACGTACATAGGCCACTTGCAGTTTTACTTATTTTCTTATAGGTACATTGTGCATAGTGTTTCAAATGCGCATGCATAAAGTGTCCATCTTAGTCTGCGCATGCGCGTATCAAGATCTCCAACATAACATAACCACCCGCGAGTTAGAAATTTAACGCAACTGTTAGACGTCTCCACAGTCGCATTGTTGAAAATTTTACTGATAAAAAATAATGTACTTGAATCTCTTTGCGCACGCGCAATGCTTTTATCTTCACTGCGCATGCGCGTATGAAAAGTAGGCTTACGCGCATAGCCCGCTTGCAGTTTTACATATTTTCTTATACATTTTTCATAGTGTTCCATATGCGCATGCGTGAAGTGTCCATCTTAGTCTGCGCATGCGCATATCAAGAATTCCAGCATAACATAACCACACGCGAGTGTTAGAAATTTAACGCAACTGTTAAACGTCTCCACAGTCGCATTGTTGAAACTTTCACTGATAAAAAATGAATGAAAGAATCATTTATTCCCCTGAAAACATATATACAAGGTAAACGCATAAATTTTGGTTGACTTTGGAAGGTAAACTCCGGGTTTACGCGGAAAATCCAGTCTCATGGGCAAGCTATTTTTTCTCCAAGAACCAATATGTTTTCGTCATTGTGAAAAAAAAATGTAATCGTCCGTTAGTTTATTACGAATTCCCTTTTCTTCGCGGCTAAAAAAGGTTCTTGAGATTGTCGAGGCTGTTGTCGACGCATACAAGAACAAAAGGAATGCAGACAGCAACTGGTGAAAACTAGTGTGGCTCTGTTTTTTTTTCTCGACACAATAGTCTGGAGTACGTTGCGGCGTTGATGATGCTTCACAAAGTAGAATTTCCCCGTTGCACTACATCAAACGTTTAAGGTTCATTACATCTATTAACGAATGAGCGTAATCGGTTCGGGAAAAAATTTCTCGCATGTGGAATCAGTATATGATAATGAACAGGATATGGGCGTGATCCTCGATGGGTTTAACCGCTGATTTCCCGATGTGTATCTATCTTTATATTATATTTTATAGGCACAGTCAGAATGAAAAAAAAAACTTGATCGTGTCGTTAGTCCATCATTTAACACAAAAGTACAATGAGATACCTTTTTTTTTATTAGGGTATTTATCTTTTGAAAAAATTCAATGTCTGAATATATCGCGTATAGTTCTAATTTAATAACGATTATTTTAATCAAAGCGCGTATTGTAAATTCAAATTTTTCGCGCGCTACGGAAAGCGCGGTTCGTCAAAATGGCCGCCTTGCGGACAGTATTTATATCAACTATTTGTTACGAAATAAATGTTACTATCGAAATTGATTAAAAATGATTTATTAAATGAATCATTTGCGGTTTCATATATAGTTTTAACGGAGGCGTTCAAAAATTTTCCATACTTTGGCAGGAAATTTTCAGAAGTTCGAAAAATGTTTAGAAACATTTCTAAATATTTCTAATTCTAATTTTCTCGATTTTTCGGAGTGTTTAGAATCTCCTCTTTTACACAATTTCCTTTTCTTTCTCATTTAAAAATTCAAAAATTTTGTAATTGTGGTTTCTAATATTACCCGAACTTGACATTGATGGATATATCCTGGCTCTCATGACCCTCAGTTAACTTGTAACATATTACGAAACGGCTGTGTCCACAAAAAATTGATTTTGTGAAAAACGTTTGCTATTTGTAAAATATTCCTAAAACTTAACATCGAGGGTTATACCGCTCGCCGTTCAACCGGAAGTTATTACAGAACGGTTCTGTTTACCCCGAACATCTATAGCTTATCGTTCGTTCAAGATAACATTTCCACTTGATTATCAAATTTGACGCATGTTACACCGAGATGGGCGTCTAAAGGGAAATCCCATCCATTCCACATTGTGAATTTAATCCGACAGGATTATTCCCGCCTTTTTTCTCTATCTACAATTTTTTATTTTACCGTATTGTCACGCATCAGCGAATTGTGTACATTGCAATATCGTGGAGCTCCATGATTGTCATTAAACACACGTGTCGTAAATATATTTATTTCATATGTGCAAAGGTATTTCGTCATCGTTCACACCTCGTGGCGACAACAACAAAGAAGGGGGGGGGGGGGGCGCAAAACACGTCACAAGATATCAGACACTATAAAAAAATCGTTTTAAAGAAACCGGGTTCTTATTTTATCGTCTCATCACATATATATATACCTTATACCTTTTTTACAATATGTTTTTTTTGCACCCAATGTTATATATAGGATATAGTGGATATATATATATATATGATTGGAAGCAAATAAATATTGCAAATAACATATTGTAAAAAACGTAATTTCAAATGAAAATTTGCAACGGACCAATCAGAATTAACGAATGAGTGTAAGCTATATACGTCTCCATGTGGAACATATATACAGCATTTTAAGAATCGATGATTATCATCATAGGCGATGAAGTTGTTCTGTGTCAAAATCTCTCGCTCTTGCTTTTTCAATGGAATTTAGTTGTACAAATGTCGCGGAGATAATTATAAGTCCAGGTTTTTATAAATAGTTTTTTAATCACCTGCGCGTCAGATGAAGATCAAATTATTAAAAAAAAAATATAGAACGGTCTCCAAATATTGAAAGTTTATGCCGAGGTCGGTGTGACCTAACCCTATGCGCGCCGTGGAAAAAGGGCATGAGAAAGGTCAACTTTGAGCTTTTTCTTATCCTTTTTCTTTACTTACAAACTTTCGCAAATTTTCGTAACATTCGGAACTCTTTCGCACACATGGTCACGTGGAGAATTTGGTTTGCAAAAAAAAATGTTCTCTAAAGTCAATGGATTCTCCGTGTGCAACATTTTTCTATGAAAAAGTATAAGATGAGAATCAGGAAGTTTTGTTTGTGACCCCAGTGGCGGGGACACTCATTCATTCCAACTAGGTTTTTTCCACCTGAATCATGATTGGCGGCTCCTGTCACAGCCGGCTAAACAATGTAATGTTAATATCATTGGGCTATTTCTAGTACTAGAAGAAGGTCCATGACGTATGATGCAAAATTGCACCTTTGTGGCGCCTCCAGAACCCCGTGCACATAATTTTCATCTCACTCTGACCTATGTATAATCGACAATGGTCCGGATTCCCCCTATCCCCCTATTCCGCACGCGCGTTCCACCCCCCACTCCTTACTCCCCCAGATTTATAAAACTCCACGCTCCGCGAGCGCCTCGACTCAGTGTTATTTCGCTGATCGTGGATATTTTAGAGCTTAACAAAGTATCTAGATTTCACAACTATCCATCACCCAATTAAATCCATCAGAATAAAAATAGAATTGATTGTTTTATTAAAACGTGCCACTCAAACGTTTTGTTGAAACGCTTTATTTGAACCCGGTTCAAACACTTTGCGTAGACGCAGTATTTAAAGTTTCTTTTTGTTGGTTAAACGTGATTGAGTGATTGCCAATTTCTCTGATAGACGGACATTCAAACTCGGGTGATAAACACATCAATTGAGGATCTATTCGACGCTTTTTTTGGGTAAGTTTTTTTTTCGCGAATTGTTATATATATGTAACATAGAAATGATCGATTATTAAATCGATATGATATTGAAGAGGCTCCAGTTGACTTTGCGAGAAAAAGTGGCATTATTTAGTGACTTATATTTAGGACGATTAGAGACTTATATATGATTGAAAAAATAGGCGATAGAAATAAAATAATATTTACTTATTTAGTTTCGAGACCTTGATTCGTTTATTGCACGAATGTTGCGGAAAAGACGCTTTCACTGACCCTTTTCCGCTAACATCGCCATCATTTAATGACACGAGAAAGTGCCAATCGCACTGTTTATGTTTCTGGGAAATTTTTTTTATTGCTTCCTTATTTCGATTTGTCGATGGTGTAAACGGGGGGGGGGGGAGGGGAAATAGGGGGCAGTTGGTAGTTGGCAAATCAATACTGTAACAGCACTGGGTATTTGCGAAGAACGGGGTTACAGGGAATCGTGTTCGGGTGGGTTCGGGACGAGTCAATAAAATTCACAGTGCAATTGGTTAGGTTTCCATTCACATGGCGAAAATTTTTGAGAATTTTGAGGGAGCGTTCACTGCAACTATGTTTATTGTAGCCCACGTGGGTCAATAAATCAGATAATTTGATGGAAACCATTCATGACGGGACGATAAGTAAAAAATACAGAACTGTCACTGCATTCAAAAATCAAAATGAACCGATAGTAAAACAATGTTATTATTATTATTATTATTTTTTATTTTCTTTTTTGTCAAGAATAACATTTTTGAAGGATTTTTTGTGTGAAGGAAAAACATTTTTGGATGCGTTTTGAGGGGAAAAACATGCGACATATATAGTACAGGACATATGACCTATTGGGGTTAAGCCCATATACGAAACTGCAAAAAAACATTGTTGACACAAAACAATTGTTATAAAATTATCTATATATTTATTTTAAAAATAATATTATATATTTATGTGGCAAAACACGTGTTTTTTTTACTTTCTTACGTGCGAGAAAAGTCAAAACTCGTAATTGAGTCTCCAATGTTTGTATGCGCGTTCGGATAGCGTTGCGCATGCGCATAAGCATTGTGCAGTAAGCGCATGGGCATAGTATCTTTTTTGAAGACTTCCCCATAAAATTTTTCTTATTTTTCTACTTCTAGAACATTATTTGCATTCATTTCGCGAAAGTGCGATTGAAATTTGTTTCAATATACGAACTCAGACACTGGTTAAAAAAAGCAAATCCAATTTCATCTAATAGATCTGGAATGATCGAGAATTATAAAGTAAAATCATGAATAATGACTTCAACGAGGTCACTTGTGTCCTCATAACTATCTGACTCTCTACTGAAGTTCCGTTAAGTTGCGTATACAACTAATGAGGCTTGATATAGCCGTTGGCGATTTCTTTGCAAGAAAAATATAATTATTGTCGAGGTTTTGTCATTTGTTTGCGCCATTATTTTATCAGATAATTATGCAACAAGATGTGATACATACGATAGAGTGCAATGTGACGTACATTCTATCTCTTCTATCTTATATAAAAGAAGTCTAATCTCGGGAATTTTGCGACTTTTATAACATTGAAGGTAGCGTTCCTTTTTAATCCAGCGGTATCACTGCCATCACCGATGTGGAATTTTATGAATCATCTTTATGTGAAAATTCCATTACTTATTACTCGAGTTTGGATCTTGATCATAATTGAATTGACCTTGTAAACCTCTAAAAAATTAAATGTTGTTTTTTTGGTTAACCCGAAAACATTTTTTTTTCATGTTTAAAAAGTGTCTAACATTTTTAAAAATTGAAAAATGCGAAAAAAATTGACAGATTTAGAGTTTCAAAAATTGAATGAAAATTTATAAAAAAGAAAATTTCATAAATTGAAAGGAAAAATTGAGAGACTCTAATTGCAAAGTTGACAAATAGCAAAAATTTTGATACTATTGTTATTCTTCTGTTCATCGGTATTATTATCTCCGCTTTGAAATTATCCAATTGACGCTTGTGTGCAAATTCCATAATGTTTTATGAATATTTTATTGCACATGTTCATTGCAAAACAAACATGAACGCCTGCGATCAATGGCTGCCAACTTGGAAGAGGGGTGAGGCTTATTGATCCCATTTCAATGATACTCAGATCGGTTCACCTACAGGTCAATCATTGAATGTTCATCTTATTTGTTTATTAATGTTAACCATCATTTGCATTGCACGTCGCTAAATTCTACCGCGCGCTCATTTGAAATCTACTGAACGCATAAGTTTTGCCGGGAGAAAATTAATAAAAAAATACACGAAAAGAAGTTACGATTTATCAGCGCTATTATTAAAACTATTTTCATTGAACGAAGAAAAGCGCGATATTTCGATTTTTCAGCTTGATGATTTCACCTCTGGTTGAATCTATTTCAGATGCGGGCATGTAAAAGCATAAATAAAAAGAAGAAAAAAATAGAGAACTTGAAAGAACGAAGTTTACGATACGCTCACGTGGAAAACTGGGATATGATCTTTAGGAAGATTGCCAACGCTTTAGACTGGCGCGACGTCTAATCTTATAATCCTAATAAGTTTATGCTTTAAATAAACACTCAATCGTAAATATTCATTGTTAAGGATTAGTCTATTAATATGGCAATGTGATTTTCACTTGGACATTTGAACTTTGTCATTAATCCGGAATAGCTCATGCCAAGACTTCCCCATTCTGCTCGTTTCTATTTTCCACCAGTGAAACTCGCCAAGTGGAAGAATCGATATCCGTTGGAATGTGACGAATACCAAAGCACCCTTTTACGTATTGTCCTCGAGTTGGCGTCACCATGTTATGACGTAATGGATCTATTATTGCCTGCTCTTTAAATCGGAAATTTTCCTGATTTCCCGAGCCTACGATCACCTGCGAAGCTATGCAGAATATCATTTGGTCATCCAGACAACCCAGTCTCTGATCAATGATCAACTGAATGGTTATCGTGATCCAGAATCATTACTCTGACACTCGTTGGTCATGCCTCTCCTCAACTTGAACAAGATAACAGCAGAGAGCTCTTACACTTGATCCGAAACCTCTAGAAGTCGTTATTGGCCACTGGAATGGAGTCCATTGAATCGCAATGAACGGAACGACCACAAAACACCTGCAAGTGTCTTCCCGCCATCATTGGCATCACTCAATGTGTATATGTTTACCTGCTTTCTAAATCTGGGATTCCCCTGGTTCCCTGCACATACCAACACCTGTGTTCTAACTTCTGCGAAAGAGGCATTTGATTTTCAAAGCAGCTCAGGCTTTGATCAATTCAACTGGATGTGACTGTGAAGTCCGGAATCATTTTCCTCACAATTGTTGATCATCGTTCTTGAACTGGGGCGAACGGAAGGCCCAAGAAATACATTTGATACCAACCCATGCTCTTAAGGCCTCAAGATGTCATTGGACAACCGTCGATTGACTTGTGTTATATATTCAACACTTGGCCGATACGCATCAACTTTTGCTGCCATTCAATTTCAAATGCTTCCTACGTAGTATCCGTTATGATCGCTATCTGCCAGAATATGATGCATAGCAAAGTATCCACGCTTTTACGTATTGTCTTGGAATTCACTTGTTATCTCATGTTTCTTGTTTCTGCTGGTTTGAATCGGGGATTCCCCTAATTTTCCGCATATCCAAACACCTGTATCCTAATTTTAGAGGTTACTCAATGTGCATTCTGATATTCGGAATCATTCCCAATTGTTTGTTATCAACCTGTTACCCTTTATCTGACATTTCTGTGAATTTCGAGAGTTGGAAGGAGTAGAACATACGTGTTTTGACCTTGTATCATGATCCTCAATCGTTTCCACCACTCTTCACTCCAACAGTTCAATTTGTCATTTTTTAGCTAGTGTAGGAAGCTTTCAAGTCTTATGTAAGGATGCCATGGGGGGGGGGGGGGGGGTCAGGTTCTAACATTGCATATTAAGAGTCTAGGGAATGCAGACGGGGGGGGGGGGGTCTGAAATAGTGCAAAAAGTTGCTTTATAAAAAAAAAAAAAATGGAAGTAATGCTGAAAAAAAGATGAATAAACCTGTCTGCCAGACGAACACACTGTGTGTGTGATAAATAAAGCCCGCTCCATGCGTTATAATGCATAATCAATATCCATTTTAACGTGAATATCAGAGTCAATCCTTTTACGTATTGTCTCCTAGTTCACGTCATCAGGCTACGGTCATGACGTAATGGATCTATTATTGCCTGCTCGCTAAATCGGGACATTTCCTGATTTATTGAGCACAGAAACACCTGTATTTTAATCCATGCGGAAAGACAATTTGACTTCCAAACAACTCAGTTGCTATTTAATTGTTGAGGTTACGCGTGTATTAAGGTAGGTCAATGCCCACTTCTAGATGCGCAGTAATTCGACCCCAATTTTTTGAAGCATTTTTACAATCATTAAATTCAATTAAATTAATCATTAAATTAAAATCAATTTCCCCGATAATAATTGAAAAAATAAAATTGAAAAATCTACAGAACGCAATTTATATTTTGTTGGAAATTGAGGAATTATATCATGAGATGAAGCATCACTGGTCCATCACGGTTCATTTCATTTTGAGACAATTTTCCGACATGATTCAGCTAGGTTGAATTTAGAACTTTTCTTATTCCTTGTGCATACAAACACCTGTATTTTAACCCAGAAAAATTGCATCTCCTTTCAAAACAACTTGGTCTCTAATCAGTTCTTAAGGTTACCGAATGCGTATTAATCCATTATAACATTTGCTACTTGAGTTACTAGACAACTTGCGGCGGCCCTCGCTGAATTGGGTCGAGCTGGGCCATTTATTTTTATCCCTCCCCCTCCCCCCCCCCCCCCGTATTTGTAATTATAATTAAACGTTTATTACTGGCGATCGACATTAAATCGGCTCAAGTATTTAATTAACCGGGCTTTTTTTTCCTCGTGGGGAGCTGGGGGAGGCGAAAGAAATTTTATTGTAGTCTGCTGTCTTCCACCTGTAGGTCAATATTTCTTTTCATCTGCATGTTGTTCGCGAAATATCTAAAAATGAGACTGATAACGGGAGGCTATTTGTGGAGCTTTGTTGTATGAGGAAAAGAAAAATTTAACACAATCTATTTTTGATGCACTCTATCCCAACAATATTTCCTCTTACATAAATTATGGTAACTGCATTATTTTGATACCGTATGATGATATTTTTTTTCTCAATTCAACAAGACAAAATTGAGTATCAACTGACATGGTACTGAGATGGTCCACCACAGACCTGGAAATGGTGTGTGTGTGTGTGTGTGTGGATGGGTTGTTGTGTCTGTGGGTGGGCGGGTGGTTGGGCGGGTGGTTGGGTGGGTGGGTAGGTGGGTGAGCGGGTAGGTGGGTGGGTGGGTGGGTAGGTGGGTGGGTGGGTGGGTAGGTGGGTGGGTAGGTGGGTGGGTAGGTGGGTGGGTGGGTAGGTAATTGGGTGGGTGGGCGTGAGTGAGTGGGTCGTTATCAAGGAAATAGTGCAAAACATTGGAAAATAGTATGCGCTCGTGAAAAAAAATGTTTAAGTATCTCAATCAGCAAATTTCAGGAAATTGCGGTTTAGGAACTTGAAGTTTTTACAAAAATTAAAAATAATTGTAAATTTTTGAAACAATCCTGTGATATCATGTCAGTTGTCCACTTATAAATGTTCGTGCTCAATCTATCGATTGATGATAATCGAGTGCTTCCAATTGCTTCTCATGGTTGCACTCGAGGGCCCATCCAATGTCGTTTATTCTTTACTATTTCATATCTCGTACAGTATCAAATGAGAACTTTGCGTGATCTGATGCAAATGAGAATGACAAGCAGAAAATACATTGACGATACCCCACGAAATTGGCTCATGATTTTTTGGGGGAAAAATAGGAAGTATAGTTGAAGAAGATATAACATGAGCTCAAGACGAGATTTCAAATATTTAACTGAGCTGTACCAATCAGAGCAGGCTTCAAAAAACTACTTTACCAACTGTAGGCCAATTAGACTGACGAGTCAAGTAGTCCATGCATTTTTTTCCTACATGGAGATACACCCTGACACCAGTGTCTTGATAATTCCGAAACTGAAGCTGTATCTCAGTTCCTCTCAACCTTGTCACGATGATCCCTCCGGCACATTCGAAGGGCATTAATGTAGAAACTGAGCAAGGGCATCCTTAAGAGTCCTTGTGGTATCCCACTTGTTCTCGTATTTTCCTCCAGACAATACGTATATATACTTAACATATACGACGCAGTTTTAAACGCCAAGGCTCTTGCAATTGCGCAAGTAATGAGAAGCAGTAACAAGGATAAAAGTCTATTTTGCTTAATTTGTGTATTCACAACATGAGCACTTTCTTTACAGAGAAAGTGAAAGTGGGAGTTGATGCACAAGGTCGAATTGTAGTGACATTATCGACGGTTAGTTAGGATACTTAATTCAAAACCTTGATGAAATTGTCATGAAATTTATACAAAATCTTTACTACATAAATTACGTTAGGTAGATTTTTCGCAGGATAAATTTATCTCATCTCATAATTAACAATTAGAGTTCTGGCTTACAAAAAACTTTTTTGGGATCTAATAAAAATTTTCGTACTATTGATCTTGTAATCCCGTGCGAAGCATCCTTTTTATTAAGTTATAGTGGGCAAAAGAAAAGAACAATCCCGTTCATATGGGAATGCTCAAATCCACTTGTCATTCAGTTGATGCATTTTTTTTTCTTTTTTGGGAGAGACTGAAGGCCAATGTTTAAAGTACCGTTTATTATGTTTCAGTTGGAGTGTCAAATCAAGACAAAATGTCTGTGACGTCAGTTCAAACTAACACGGAGAGCCTCTCTCGTCATGGGTAAGCTATTTGTTTGTATAGTGATGCAATTCGTTGAGTGTCATGTGGAATTTTCATGGAAATTTTTTATTTCAAATATATTGCTTTTAACATTTTAATTTTGTTTTTTGCAATCAATTTCTTAGGAATTTTTTTATGCATGTTTCTCATCTTTTTTTCAACCGTGCCCCCCACCCACCCACTCACTCACTCACTCACAGTCACCCACCCACCCACCCACTCACTCACACTCAGCCACCCACCCACCCACCCTCACCCACTTACACCCACCCACCCACTCACCCACACACACACACACACACACGGGCACCAACACGAACATCCCCTAATACTCGGTCGGGAATCGTTTTAGTATAAACCAGACACCAGTGACATAGCGAAAATCCGATTTTGGAAATGTGGGTCATTACCGGAACTTCCTGAAATTAGGAAATTACAACGTAGACATGAGTCGGCAAAGTCAAATTGATTCTTAACTCCCCGGATGAGGAAGTTACCTTAGTAACTCCAAAAATAAAATATCGATTTTTCACGATATCTCGACGTTTCAAGGTCCCCATTAATCATTTTCAGGACATATATGTATATATATGTGCATAGGTACATTCGAATATAGTACTCATTCAAAGATGAACTAACTACACAGTGAGTTTCATTTTCTAACTTAAGTTGGCATATCAGCAGTTTCTTATAACTATAAAAAAATTGTATGGAGATAACGCGGTTCCTTATCTTTTCGCATAAATTTTTTTACGGTTCACGGTACGAGAAAAACGTCTTTATCACAATGTCGCTATCTCCTCGCCATTCTGAACTATATAGATGTAAAAAATTAACAGCTGATCCGACTTAAATTATACATTCAATGATGCGGTTTTTATCGAGATGGCATGATTTATAAGCTTTTTTATAACACGCGAGGACGTAATGATCATGAATCTTACATCCATCTAAAGTCGTTATGTTCTCTTCAGTCATATATTTTGAATCTAATTTTGGATTATTCAAAAAACTCTTCTTTTGCAGCTTTTGCTATTTTTTTTTTCATTTTACATGTACATCTATTCTTTAAATTTCTGAAATTCGGAAAGATTTTCTGATCTTGGAATTTCCAAAATTTTGCACTTTCAAATCGTTGAAGTTGTCAAAATTAAAAAACTTCAAAATTTTCGAATTTGAAAATTTAGTAAAAATTTAAACTTTGCCAATTCCACTCTTCATTCTGATGTCAAGGTTTATATAATCGTTTGTTTTTTTATTTTTGAGAAGTTATTCAGTTCCCAGGTTTGTACTTTTTTTTTTGTTTTCTCAAATTTACAAATTTTGACAAATTTTATAGGCTCTCAAAACCCACAAAATTCTCAGATTCTTTGGAATTTTTTACATTGTGGAAGTTTTTAGGAATTTTATCGAAATTTTTAATTTTTCAAATTCTCAAAATTTCAAACGAACAAAAATTATTCGATTAACAAAAAATTCTGAAATCTCCCATGCTCGTGAATTATCTTCTATTAACAAAATTTTCCAAGACCCAGTTGCATGCGATTAATAAGTACGTCACTATCCCGGAATTTCACGGATGAGAAAATGCAAAATCGAACAATTGCATATTTCATGATTGTCCATCCTGGGAAAAAATAATCGGCGATACAGGCTCATGCATATTCTCAAATTTTCCGCATTTCTGGGCAACCGTGATTTTCATTACCAAAATCAACTTTTCCATCCCCTCTTGCACGACTTTTTACGAACTTAATTATTTCGAAGCTCGGTGACACGTGGTGGGAGAACCTTCACAGGTAAAAATTGGTCCACTAAATTCTTACGTCAAAAGAATTTTAATCATGCATTAAGACATGGAGAATAAATTCATATGGAATTCCCATGGTTTAATCCATAATCTATCAGATGCACCCCAAAGCACACCTTTCTACCCTGCTCATGCCACCCAACAAGTACCTTAAAAAATTTTAGCATATTTAAAAAAAAACTTGCATGAGTTATGAGTGTCACGTGACAGCACGTGAACACCGGTTGTACTTGTCATTTGTACTTTGCATTATCATAGGACATGATTCCGAGGCATGATCGTGCCAACTTCAGGTTCAAGGCTGGAATTATAATTCGTTATCATTTCTCCCTTGCACGCGCACTATTTGGCGAAGCTCCACGCCATTCTATGTTACATATTCGAATTCTTCGTATCGTTATGTAAGAGGAAACGATTTATCGATTTTTTTGCGAGTAACAGAGATGACAATGATAGTGCCTATAAAAATTGCACAATTCCTTCTGTAACTGACATTTACGTAATCGTGATTGCTAATTGAAAAATTGCAGAAATTTCGAAAATTTCGAATAGGAAAAAAACTTGATTATGAGCTGGATGGAGTTGGGATATTCCAAGCGGTCAAAGAATTTGAAAGTATAGGAAAAGTTTATAAATTGCAAAGCTTTTCAAATGAGTTAGGAATAATTTTTCCGTTTTTAAGTTCATAAATATTAGGAATTCTAAAAGTTTTCTAAATGGAATTAATTACCAAAAGAAAAAAAGTTTTCTGGAAAACATTCGAAAAAAACCGTTCCCCGAAAAATTGGGAAGTTCATAAATTGAAAGGCCAAGTTCGATTATTGTATATTCGAGGAAAATCTAACGATAATTATTTAATTTTCAGGAGCAACGTCTCCTTATCCCGCCGCAGTCTCAGTGGAAGTGTGGACGATGGACTCCAGGATTCTCATCCCCAATATCAGGACACAATTTTGACGATTGAAGAACTCCGGGCTCAGCTGAACTCATGCTTCACGTAAGTCATTTCATCACATATTTTACTAATTATTGTATAGGTCATAAGATTTCGAAAAGTCCGGCAATATTTGACATTTGGCTATTTTAACATTCCTTCAAGTATTTTTTAACTTCTCGATAGGGGAAGTTATTATTTTGCTGTTTTAAATAGAAAATCGATTTTCCATTGGATCTCCATATTTCATGGTATTTCTAACCGTTCTAAATCATTTGAATGAAATGTCTGAGTGTGTGTGTGTGTGTTCTTTAGGAAAATCTTGTAAAAACATTGGAATTTTCGAAACACAAAAAATGGAAAATTTGCAAAATTAAAAACCAAATTATATTTAAAAAAGAAGTAATCTAGACAAATTTCTAAAAATTATCGACTTTTCATTATTTTGTCAGCATTAATTTTTTGACATTTTAGGAATTTTGGAAACTTGGAAAAATTTTCTAAATTAATTTTTTCTTCTCACATTTAGAAATCTTTGGAAATTTCCCACATTTTCTAAAATTTCGGAAAAACTTAAATGTGCCAAACTTTCCAAACAAATTCCAAAATCCAGAAATTGATTATGAGGTGCAAAAATTAGATATTAAAAATTTAGAGAATTTTTGACATTAAAAAAGATTTTTCACATTTGTGGAATTTTGGAAATCTTTCAAATTCAGCATCACAATTGCTGTGGAAATCGCCATGAAAGTCAAGTTTGTTTAATAATGGGAAATGATGATTCAAAAAGAAAAATCGTTATGCGACAAAGAGCAAAATGTCTGTAACTCTGCTTGCAGTTCTCATAATCCGAAGCGTAGTAATTGCGCAACGCGAAATAACTCGACTGTCATTCCATCGTTAATGGAATCCGGTATGATCCAGAGCAAGGTAATTTCATAGTGATTCTTTTCCCAACTCAATTGGGTTAAAAAAATTAATATAAGTTATCCTTATCTGGGCCATTATGGTGTCGTAAGTGAGTGATATTTATTATACATGATGACAACAATTGCGGGTAATAATAGCAACAATTACTATTGATAAAGCCAACGATTGTTATCAGTAACATCTTTATCCACCAATTTTAAACAAATCTCTGGATTTTTTTTAAATCTTTTCTGCTATCTCAAAAAATAACATTACACAACATTTGCACAATTTCAAGCAATAAAAATTCGGGCAATTTCAATAATTTCCAAACCTTGAAAAATGGAGAGAAAAATGGAATCGCCAATCAATAAAGAACAGTGTTTTCCCCAAGAATCGTAACCGTTATTCAACCTCTCAGCAAATTCCAATATACTGAGAATTGATTATCTTTTTTTCTTATTTAAATAAGTAATTCTAAATGGTCTTGCAGATGCGGTGTTTCATGGAGTGAGCAGCACGTGTCTCTAGACTGCAGTGAATGTGGTGGTTATTCGCTTCAACGACCATGCCCACTGTGCGAGGGACGGTGTCACGCCTCCTGGAAGCGTGATCTCACCATGGTAAGAGAATAATCTTGATAAGTATCCACGGTGCAACAAATTAGATAAATCAAAAATAGTGGATTTTATATTATCAAATTTTTTGGCCAATTACATGATGTGAGGGAGGACAAATCTCGAGTTGATAAAGTTCACCAGGAGCACGTGCTCCATACTAAAAAAGTCACGTGATTCTCAAACCAGAAAAAAATTATCTTCGGGCTATCTCCTCTCAACAGATTGTGCTCGATTAATTGTATAGATTAAGTAATTTCTTTAATTACCGAATTCCAAATTTTTGAAAATAAAAGAATTTAAAAAATAGTTAATGTTTTGAAATAAAAAAAAAATTTAGAACTTTCCTATTTATGAAAAAAAAATTGATTACCGAGATGTTGAAAATTTTGCAAAACTTGCTTAAGATGTAAAACATTTCGAAAATGTTTAAAGGCTTGATAATTCTGTAATGTGACGATGACGAAGAAAATGATGAGAGTACTTTGGACTTGAATTAAAAACGCGTTATTGCAATAGATGCAGCGGTGGAGAGGGTTATACAATTTTGACCTGTCTACATGGTCATTAAATGCGTATAAAAATCGATAAAGACATGGCAACAATGTAATGACATAGAAAGACCTCAATGACATGACATACTAGTCCCATTTAGCTTTGAGTGTAATTTTCTTATGGAGATGTTACGACATTTGGACGGAAGGCATATCTCAGATTGGGGTGGGCGATTCTCGATTTGATGATTCAAAATTGGATGAATAGGAACTTTTTTATTTTCCATCTTTTTCATTTCAATTTACTTGGAGAGTAAAAACCAATAGTGAATGCCAAAATTAAATTTATTTCCATCGTGTTAATTACGTAATTACAAAGGACCGAATTTTTGAACAAGTTCGTCAGGTAGTGACGTAGCACTGTTACCAGTTACAGCATCCATGTATCTATGAGACACTTGGTCTCACCTCAGAAACTTCCGGTTAAATTACCTTCAAATTTTACTGATTCATAATAAATTAGCAATTATTTTTTTCCCAACTTTTATGTCACATATATTCTTCAAAGCACATAAAATATGAAGAAAAAAATTCAAGTCTCTTATGCATGGTTAATACACATCGGAATTCATCATGACTCACGTTGTAACTATTTTCATGAGAAGACGGATAATCGGATATTGGGATCAATATAATGTGAGATTAATTCAGGGGCAATTCGTAATATTCGGACAATGTTATCAGACAATTACCATTCGGGGATTGCTGTAAAAAAATTTTTTTTTTTTCATTTCATTTTTTTTTTTTAATTTTCAATTTTTTTTCAGCATTTTTGACAATTTTTTTTCCCAATTTTAACTTTTTCCAAAATTTCTAAAAAAAAAATTTTCATGCTCGTAAAATTCTTAACGATCTTCAAATTTTTTTTAAATTTAACAAAATGCATTCTATCCACAGTTATATTGAGATAATTTCTTTTTCTTTTTACAGTCCCATGCAAGTGGCAAAGCCCGATGGATTGGCGAGTGCGGCCTAAGTTGTGGCCCATCTCTCGATGAGAGTTTGGTGCCGGCGCTTGAAAAATTACGCGCCACATCGTGAACAATTTTTGATTGCGGGGGCGGCGTCTTCAGGAGCACAGATGCGCTGAAAACAAGCACAAGACTTAAAAGCAGAAACCATCGCCATTCATTATCGTGTCACAATTTCATTGACATTTGACAATTCAAGATATCTACGTGAATGTGTGACTGAATGCATGATGCGCGGTTATTATGTAACTGACGAGGCTCGAGAAATTTGTTTCATTTTCAATCGATTGTGAAGCATTTTGCAGATAAATTTTACGCCAATTATTTTTTTTGCGTATTGTAAAATTTTGGGATTTTAAGATGTCTGGTTGATCATGTGATATTGGAGGTCAAGGAAGCAAGGGACATTTTGAGGGACAATTTTGCCACACCTTTCATTCATTTATTTTATTTTTATTTTCAAATTTTTACTTTTCGAAAATTGGAAAAATTGATTTTTTTTCAATTAAAATTTTTTTTTATTTTGTGACATTTTTATTTATAAATTTGAAAAATTCCCACAAATTCCCCAGAATTTCTCCTTGTTCCAAAATTTCCAATGTTCAAATGATATTCAACCAACATAAGTTCACCCCAGTCCCATTTGCTCCCACATCTCAAAACTGGGAGGACATGGAATGTTTTCTTGTATGAAAAATAACTGATTCTTCATAATTTGGATAATATTGACATCACTTGATCCAGCTGAAAGACCCAATGAAATGAATCACTCCAAAATCTTCAATGATTCATTGAAGGCTTCACGAAAGTTTACATGCGCGTCCAAAGTGAATAATCGTTCCAAAAGACTTGGCACTTGAATTAAATCTTAGACAATTTTAGTGTAATTAATACTGTCCAAATTCTATGATAATGATTCAATACGCATTCGACTGACTGGAATTAGACTAACGAATTATTCGAGAACAAGAAAAAGGAAAAAATTGAGTGAAAAACAGGAAAAATTATGCTAACACTCACCTCGTGGAGTAAATACGTCTGTTTTTGTATGCCAGGAATTTTAACCATCGATTTAGAACTTTAAGAATATACTACGTTGTATTCCACAAAATTTCATGTTCATCTAAGTTAATGTATTCGTAATCATCTAAGTTTATTTTTCTTCTTTTTCTAAAGTATTAAAACTGAAAAATGTGAGGTTTTAATTCGCAGTTATCTGGAAAGCAAAATGAATACTGACCTTCCGTTGTAACTCTTATTTAATTATCAAAATTTTTGTAAAATCATTATTTATGAATTATTAAACGGAGTAATGACATTATTGGGCGTTCAATTATTTCGATGTTATTTTCCCCAATCCCGAATTCTTTTCAGTTTGCCTTGCTAAATAGTGCACGTGCAAAGGAGAAATGATAACGAATTATAATTCCAGCCTTGAACCTGAAGTTGGCACGATCATGCCTCGGAATCATGTCCTATGATAATGCAAAGTACAAATGACAAGTACAACCGGTGTTCACGTGCTGTCACGTGACACTCATAACTCATGCAAGTTTTTTTTTAAATATGCTAAAATTTTTTAAGGTACTTGTTGGGTGGCATGAGCAGGGTAGAAAGGTGTGCTTTGGGGTGCATGTGATAGATTATGGATTAAACCATGGGAATTCCATATGAATTTATTCTCCATATCTCAATGCATGATTAAATTTCTTTTGACGTAAGAATTTAGGGGACCAATTTTTACCTGTGGAGGTTCCCCCACCACGTGTCACCGAGCTTCGAGATAATTAAAAGTTCGTAAAAAGTCGTGCAAGAGGGGATGAAAAAAGTTGATTTTGGTAATGAAAATAATAGAGTCTGACTATGAAAGCCGTATCACTGTTATTTATTGATCACCAGCTCATTTATAATATTTACAGTCTCGGCGCGTTGTGTCGACTTGCCATTCCTTCCAATGAGATGTTCCAATTTTATCACCATGTACAGGTTAATGATTCATATTGTCCTTTAGTCGATTACCAAAATACTATGTCAGCTCAACTAGTAGCTATAGTAGTTAGGTAGTTATATTCATCCATGATTCTATATCCAGTGGATTTTGAAAACAATGCAGACCACGTAGTTTACCCGAAAACTATCATCTCTATAAATATCTTCAGACCAGATGCACTTGATGGTAGTTCAATGATGCTCAGACATTGTGGAGATCTCTCAGTTAGTAACTTGTATTTATATTATGAATAAGTCTTATCCTTCCTCTGACTCGAATAAGTTAATGATATTGACTACGCTGGTAAGTACGAACAAGAGATACACAATCCCTTAATACTCTTTCACAAGGAGCAAGATTTATCAGTGGCCAAGTCAATCTAGTTTATCAACGATTTTGTCCAGTATATCTCGTAATTGGAGGGCGAAATTTTAATGCAGACTTTTTGGGAGAGCTCACAAGGACGCCTCATTTTTTCCTGCTACAGGTCTAAGCTCCATCAAATTCTGCAAATTTGCGAGCAAGGTGTTTCCGAAAAATATCTCCCTCGGAAAATTTGTGAATTAAATTTTCGTTGCAAATTCATAACGAAACTTTCTTCTGTAATGAGTTCTTTGAAAATATCTTGCAATGTATGGGGAATTGTATCATTCTGTGGGAGCCATTTTGACGTCTCTACTAAATGACAAATAATTTTTTAAAAAATTGTAAAAATTGTACGAGTTTTAGAAACTTTTCAAAATTGTAAAAATCGTGAGAATTTTTGACGTTTCTAAATCTTCAATGACTTTCCCCAAAAATTACTCATCCCCATTCATCCTTCCCTCCTGCAATCAATGGCAGTTTTAAGTATACTTGGTATCAGATAATGTACCAAGAGTGCATAACTAACTCAAAAACCCCGTCAACATATCCCCATTATAATTTGTTGATAGATATATCAAGCTCTGAGAAGCGACAGAAAATTTCAAAAGTAGCTTTTTGTAAATTTTGATTATCTCTCCAAAAAATCGCAATAAAAATTCCTCTCCTAGATTTTGAGATATATGTCAAAAGCCCTTTGGTGTTACCAATGCAGAGGAAAATTATACGAATTGCAATTGATTTCTAAAAATGCTGAGTGTTTGTTTTTTCTAACTGAGAGTGAGACCATACTTTTGGTATTGGGCGTCTCTTACGAGACAAATTAATTAAAACTCACCATCATTTTCGTTTTATCTACAGTAAAAAAGCCGAAAATGAGGCTGCGGTTGGTCTAATATGAGCGAATTGCTGGGGGAACGGTTGCACATTCCTTAGCGTCTAAAGTGTTGTCTATAACTGGTCGATAATTGATTACTACTTTGTCGTTGTTCATTGTCGTCAGAGTGTGCTTCCTCCAATGCTGCTCCACGGGTTTTGCCTGCTGCCCTGATAACGGCTTGCTGTAATCAAACTCGTCAATTCTATCACGATAATCTTCTCGGGCATGAGCACCACGACTCTCCTTTCGATTCTCAGCTGCGTATATCGTCTGCATTGCATTCAACATAAGATTCTGCAGCTCCAATGTCTCTATCAGGTCAGAATTCCAGTTCAGCGATCTATCCGTCACCTGGAATGAGTTCATTATGGAGATTTTAGTTTTTTTTTCTTGTTTGAATTTCTTACTACCCTCGGTGGTCCTTAACTTCCCGATTTTTCGGGTAGTTATTGTAGTGACCCCTCAATCGATTTGGTTTATTCCGATTCGTAACTGGGGTTTCAAGTATACCAAAATCCTGTCGGTCGAATTCCGAACAAATATCTGTGTTTGTGTGTATGTTTGTATGTGTGAAATCGAAATTTTCCGTTAACGATTTCTCACGAACGGGTCGAACGATTTGAGTCATAGGAAACACATCCATTTCCGCCTCTCACATAAGACTGCACTAACAAAGAAATACAAGTAGTTACCCCACTTCCCTCGGGTCACTACCTGGGGTCCCAGGGGTCAAAAGAGTTACTACCTGAGGTCAAAAAGGTCTATCTAGGGTCAAAAGGGTCACTACCTGGGCTCCTAAGGGTTGAAAGGGTCACTACCTGTAGTGATCCCTAGGAAGGTCACTTGGTATACCTTGGGAGACCAGGGTTGTTCTCATATGAAAATACACATTTCATATAGTATGACACTTTTTAACACTTCCTAGGTTATTGAGTAGGTACAGAAGTAGAGAGAGGGTAATGAGGCGGATGAATACCAGTGGAAAATTTCTGCGAGGGTCAAAAAACAAACTAAATTGATCGCGTGCACCAATTACTAGTCACAATTTCAATTACTGACATCACTTGAGTTTGCTCATCACAACGGTTGCGTGCTTATGCATGGGATATTGGAGAATAATGAAGGTATATGCGGTGCAGAAATACCGAATTGAGAAGTTTTGTTTGTTCCCCGTATGCCACATCTATATTCACACTATCAGTTTCTTTTGCAGTTTCCATCTAATCAATGTTTCAAGAGGGAATTAAGTGGAAATTGGGAATATCACAATCGCAATTTTAGACAAATAATCTCACCTTTATTTCATCCTGCTTCTTGAAGAGATCGGACATTTTGCGACAGCCTTCCTGGAGGGTGGATTCTTCTCGAAATACAGCGGCATGTGTCTGCATGGTCTTCTGCATATTTAATCTGAGAGCAGCAGTTGAGATCGAGCCATTAGCATGTCTAACTTTGTCCAGATTGGCCACTGAGGCCTCACCCGCATTTTTACTGATACTTCCAATTGTCTCACCGGGCTTGTTCTCTTGCGAAATTGTCTTGGCACACGCCCGCCCAAATACCACAAGATCGAGCAGAGAATTTGCACCCAGTCGATTTGCACCATGCACCGACGCAGATGCTGCTTCTCCACATGCATAAAGTCCACGCACAATAGTGTCCTATGAACAGAATAGTAACAGAATTTTTTATATGGTGAATTTACATCGATAGTGGTCAGTGGAATCGAGTCTGCTTGCACCTGTCCTCGATCATCGATGGATTTATCACAACCTAAGAAAGATTTCCCAATTTAATTACCTCTCCATTGCTGCTGGACAGCACTTGTCCCCTATAGTTCGTCGGAACCCCACCCATGTTGTAATGTACAGTGGGTAGCACAGGAATGGGTTCCCTGTTGACATCAACACCCGCGAAGATCATGGCAGTTTCCGATATACCGGGTAATCTAGCCGCGAGTTGCTCTGGTGGCAAGTGGTGAAGTTGAAGGTAAATGTGATCCTTTTCCGGGCCCACTCCACGACCTTCACGTATCTCAATGGTCATGGATCTAAAATAAAAAAAGGAAAAACACAATTCGAATTACTAAGAGAATTACGTTCTACAGACAAAGTTTGAAATGCTACGTGTAACTAATCACTATTTCTTCCCCAAATTCGGATGTTACCTTGATACGACATCACGGGAAGCTAGATCCTTGGCCACAGGTGCGTAACGTTCCATGAAGCGTTCACCCTCACTGTTAATCAGGTATCCACCCTCGCCTCGGCTGCCTTCAGTGATTAGGCAGCCTGCACCATAGATTCCGGTTGGATGGAACTGAACAAATTCAAGATCCTGATTGGGGAGGCCAGCTCGTGTGACCATCGCCGTTCCATCTCCAGTGCAAGTGTGGGCGGAGGTGCAGGAGAAGTAAGCTCTGCCATAACCACCAGTTGCCAAAACAGTGTTCTTCGCCCGGAATCTATGGATTGAGCCGTCTTCAATGCAGAGCGCTATGACACCACGACACTCTCCCTCCTCCATCAGTAGGTCCAGGGCGAAGTATTCAACAAAGTAGTTGCAGTCGTAGCTCAAGGATTGGCCGTAGAGCGTGTGCAATAGCGAGTGACCAGTTCGATCCGCCACGCAGCAACATCTGTGAGCCTGACCGCCCTTACCGAATTTCAGGGACTGACCGCCAAAGGCACGCTGGTAGATCTTTCCTGAGATTGGAGAAAGATGATGGTAAAGCGATTTGCAAGATGCCTTGGGACATATCCGTGAAAGAATCCAGGGGAAATCCTGAGTAAGGAGTTTCCCCCACTTTTCTCGCGCAGCACTGGAGGGGTCAGGCAGATAGTGGGTAGGGGAGATTCCAGGAGTGAGAGGTGAGAAACAAAACCTAGAGTCACTGCGTTTGGATACATTGCGCATTTCCATGCGCATAGTGTCGCACAGCAGGAGGGGCAATGCATGGCGAGTGGGGGAACTATTTTGAGAGTAAGCAGGAAGAAGGGAAAGCGTTGTGAAAGCAAGGAAGTGGCACACTAGGAGAAGTATGAGAGGTATGAAATATTGCATAAAACCTGGTAAGCGAACATATAATGATGACAAGGTTCGGTACGAGAGTAAAAAAAACAGAAGTCAATCCGAGAGCAAATGTGAATTCGATTCTCCCGAACATTTTGAGTTCAAATCTTCGTTGCTATGCAACAAATTTGTTTGCCAATTTCCATCATTGCCACAAAATTGTTGCCAAGAATGGCGGCTTATTGAGTTGAACAAAAATAGAGCTGTTAGAATCATTCGGGAATTGCTCGACAAGCATGGAATCGGGCGACGACGTAGATTCTGATGAAGAGATGATGGACAGGACGAAAGAGCAGACTATTCATAATTCGCCTGGATCGGGGTCATCATCTAGATCTAGTGATAATTCCCTGGATGATCCTTCTCCATCTGCATCAAACACATCAGTAGCCATTTTACACCCAACTGGGCCCGTTAATGCCGGAAAATGGAAGACAGGGAACGCATTTCTTAATTATCTTCAAGATTTTCGTCAGGTACGTTTATATCAAGCCTTCTGAACCGGCGCTTGGTTCATTGCATTGATGAGCGGCAGACTGCTCTAGGTATTCTACCTTTCTATGAAAAAAAGAGTCATTTTTGGTTTTGCGGGATATTACATAATATTGTTTTTTCAAATCTGTCTCATCATTCTGATTATATTAGGATCTAAGGGAGTCGAATCAAAACGTAAAGCAAGCTGATGTAATGCGCAGTGCTGGTCAGCACTGGAGAGACTTGCCGGATAATGAGAAGCAAATTTATATCGATGGTGCACTGGCAATTAAAAAGAGTAAATCCACTAATTTGACGGAGGAAAAAACAGGACGTAAGAGAGCAAGAGCACAATCCAAGGCAAGGGGCAAAAAAAATGGAAAGTCCGCTAAGGTATGCTCACAGGATTCGCTGAGTTGAGAGCTGTTAGAATTTTTTTTAATTTTTACATAACGTTAAAACTTGAGATTTTGAAATTTTAAAACTTCTAAAATTATCGAAATTCACGAAATTTCAACAACTAAAAAAAAAAAATTCGAGATTTTGTTTTTGTAAATCTTGAAGTTGAGGATTTCTTGGACTCTTTCACGTTTCTGCTACTTTTGACATTTTTGAAATTTATTACTTCTAGGATTTCAAGATGGGTTTTCAATTCTTTAAATGTCATACGCGGGAAAATTAAGAAGAAATTTGAAATTTCCAGATTTTGAGAGTTTTTGAAGTGTGTTTGATCAATTTCCCAAATTTTGAACGTTCTTGAAAATTTGAAAACACTCGAATTTTTGAAGATATTGGTTTTTGAATCGTTTTTTAATTTTTCGGTAGTTGGTTTCCCTGTGAAGTTTTTATATTTGGCTACGTCTTTACAACTTAACCAACCTAAATTAATTCTCCACCATTTAGAACGTGAATACGGGTTTAAGAATGTACTTGAAAAATTTTAATCGTTTTTTTCAGAGGGTAAAATGATCGTTCGCAAATGAACCCCAACTGTTGCTGAATGGAAAAAATGAATAAGTAAAGTCGATTTATAATCAACTTGGATTCAAACAATAAAACATTTTCCGACTCCAGATACTGATCCTAATCCTGATTTTATCAAATTAATTCTTGAAAAAAAAACTCCCCCCCCCCCCCCCAAAAAACGCTTTCTCATTTTTGGATAACGAAAATTTTCAAAAATATTTCTGTCATGTGTTTTTTTCTTTATGTCAATCAATTACTTTCATTCAAACTTCTTTCAACCACCGTAAACGAAAATTCTGTTTTTTTTTTTTCAAAATCGAAAAATCGGTATATAGAAGTTCCCCAACGTACAAATTCCCCAAATATTTTTCTCCATACAATTTTTTATAAATCGCAATTTTCTATAGTAAAAAATTCGGTGGAAAATGTCCAAATTTCACGGAAAAAAGAGAATCATATCAAAATCTATCCATTTTTTTTCACCAGTATCTTTCATTTGTAAATTATATGCTATAAATATATTATATTGTTTTTATATATGCAATATGAGTTGAACTAGAGGTGATCCTCTGATCTTCTCTTGGAACAGTGTGTCCAAATGGATTATCGAATTTCTTTCCACAAATATTTGTCTACGATATGAAGAAACTGGTGTATATATATATTAACAATATAATATAATATATAATATATTAGAATTAATATAACATATTAAAATAATTCAACATTTTTCTGCACACTTTGATAAAATTCTCATTTTTTGACGAGATTCAAAGTTTTCGTTCTAAAAAACCAAAATTTGGTGGAAATATGCATCTGAAAAAATTTTACGTTAGCATGGTCAATAGCTTAACTTTCCAATTTTTCAAAAATTCTAAGTTTCGATATGCGATTGTCAAAACACTGTTCATCGAAATATTCGGATTCCTGATAAACCACGGGTGCAGATCAAATTTTTCCAAACGTTTTTCATAGGGAGCTGCCAAAATTTTCCAGATGTAACCTCAGCTTACGAGGCTATGATGCTATCAGAATGAAAACTGCAATACCAATTCTTTATTCATTTTGAAAAAATTTAAGTGGTGTTACCCTGTACAACAGAGCTATGGAGGAAGGAGCAATTCAGATTTTCAAAAATGATCGTTTCACCGCAGAATACACTCACATTAAGTCTTAATCTCAAAAACGGATAAAAGAGTTGTTTACAGTGGTGCAGAGTATTCTTAAACAAGATAGAAACATGATGATGTAAAACATTAGACTTTACCGTCTGAAGTGCGACTGAATGGCATTCCACAATTTTCCAACTCAATAACAGCCTTAGGGGCTTCCCTGGTCATGTAATGAATGGCATCCTGATCTCCAAGCCAGTCCGAGCCCTTGACCGTATCGTACATGTGCCATTGCCAATTATCCTCCTCCATGTTGCCAAGTGCGGCATTTATCCCACCCTGTGCAGCTACTGTGTGAGATCTTGTGGGAAATAATTTTGTTATTACGGCAGTTTTGAAGCCCTCAGCGACCAGGCCATAAGCGGCGCGCAAACCCGCACCTCCAGCCCCAACGACAACTGCATCATAAGTGTGATCAACGACTGGGTACTGCTTGGAGATCGCATCGGAGACACTTGCAGACTTTCCATCTGGCGTGTAGTGAAATTTGCGGGCTGACGATATTGATAAACCCAACTTGTTCTGCAAGAAATAATGAGTTACTTATTGTAAATTTTACCGTGGATTCTGTGAACCACCATACATAATTCATACATAGGATTTACCGTCGATATACGGTAAACTTGGGTATACGGTGGAAGCATGGAGACCTTAAGGACTGAATTCAAAAAAACCCGCCAAAAAATTCTGAATTCAAACTTCAATTAAAAAAAAAAAAAAAAAAAAAAATGATCCGACTACCAGACTCGGTCACAGTAATTGATTCAAATTGACCAACACAACTGACAGCACCTAATTAATCAGTTATTCCGATTCATTACAATCAATGAATTATTCAATTGCGCTCGTTTCATTGACACTATCTTATCCAAATGAAAACACCATACCATCCCATTTCTCGTTCAACAGATAAACCTACAATTTAATTACACTTTTATGACATACCTATATGTCATTCAGGAAAATTATTCTTTCCAAGTATTGAAAAAAAAAAACACTCGAAGTACAAAAACCGCGCAATCGCCGTGCGTCTCCTAGCAATTAGAAGCCGACATCCGAGGAATTATCTAACACAAGTTACTAAGCAAGAGGAGAAGTTGGTCAGTGTGACATAAAAATATTTTCATTCCGTGAATTAAACCCACATTAGCACAGATCAACCTGACATTCTCCAAAATATTCGAAAAATTCCCGGTAAACTAGTCAACCCCGTCACAATTTCCCCAAATTTCGCCTAAAAAAAATGCAATATTTACCGCACCCAATAATCTCTCAAAATGCATCAAAGATTCATCCAAAACCCCTATAAATTACGTAACATATATCTATTGATCTACCCAGGTATGCAAGTAGATCTCGCTGATAAATTTGCAAAAAGAAAAGAAAAAGCCGAAAAACACAACAATTATGTAATCCGCTAAAAACGCCTTAAGTAAAAATAGTCGAAATCCTACCACAGTTCTGCTCTGTTGTCTGGCAAGTAGACACGATATTTTGAGTATTCCACTCATTCTTGTATGCCTGGCGTTGTCGTTCGATAAACAATCACCAACTTACGAAATTGCAACCACCACGGGGTACACCTGAAGGCGGCGACCAGACTAACCCCTATTGTTGAGGAATTTTTTTTCCGCAATTCGCTTGAATTCGGATTTGCCGAATGACTATATATATATACACGTTTTCACTCGCGCACTTCTCGCACGGCAGAGTGGGACACAATGGTTGAGTACCGTTGGAAAACTGAGGAAAAGAACGTGGGTTTACCTCAGTGGTACCAATGTCCCGAAATTGAAATTCGAAATGGCCAGCGCGGGGAGGAGTGGGTGGAGCTAGCAGCTAGTCGCAGACTCGCAGTCGCGTTATTATAATTGTATGTTCTGTAGATAAATATTCCATACCACATTGTAATAACTGAATTTTCTTTGGATACAACAAGTTTTTGATGACCCGTATTTCTCCATTAGCACACACTTCACTTATAGCAAAGTATTCTATTCAAAAATTAATTTCGTGATCAAGGAATATTGGAGTTTAGATGCGTAGCAACAGAATCATTCATTGATACATGCTGTATAAACTAAAAGATTTTGTGGTTTGCAATTGATTGCCAGAATACGTTCATGCATTCATATCCAACAATCCAACGTAATTTACTTATAAGTGCTTTCTTTGCAAACACACCATAGACCTCCGTCGCTGATTAGCACTTAGGTATATAGAGAGCATAAATGCAGCAACGTTAAATGAAATTTTTAAAAATATAGTGGAGTAGGATCAACGAATTCTTGTAATTGGTGATATATAAATAACTAACGGGTGTAAACTACCGCACGTGGTCGATTGGCAAGTATTGGTTTTCTAGAAGCATATTCTTTACCTATTTTCAATACAAAAAATGGTTTTCAATAAAAAAAATGGGATCCAAATCAAGTTGTAGCAATCTAGAAACATTTGTCTCACTTCCGCCATGTGCGTGCGCAGAATCAGAAACGCCGGCTCCTATACATTTAGTGGTTTAGCATATGTTTAAAAATTGAGCGAAATTTTTTTTCAGAGTCTAGATCGTCCTATTCAATGCAAACTAGTTTAACCGCCGATCTGTCGGCGCTGCGAATAAAAACAGGAACTTGTTTCTCCGTAACGGCGAAGCCGATGATGAGAACGTGTTATGTACCTCGAGGGAGTAAAGGGAATTTTTGCGATTGTGGCTTCATAAGCACATGAGTAAAAAAAGCGCTTTACGTGATTTAAGTATGCACTTTCGTCCCTGGAGATATAAAATATGAAAGAAAATTTTATTGCAACTCGGGGACAACCTCATTTACAACTTTTTTTCATTAATGAAAAGTAGCGAATGAGATGTTTACATATGAAAAAATTTTCCCAGCAATTCCTGCAATGTCGATCATTATATTATTCATAAAAAAATGGTGAAAAAAATTGTGTTGCATCGTTCATTTTTATGAGGCATTTAATATACAAACCCTGTCTGCAAGTCAACTTTTTAAATGCGATTATCAGATAGCTGCTACCTCAGAACTATGTTATCTGTATTTTTTTCTTCATGTATGAAATTTATGAGCCCCAACATTGTGGTCTGAGACGCGTTATTGTGGGAGTTTATGTTGTGGACTTATACTCACTCTTAAAATGTGGGAGCAGATAAAAATATATCACCGAATGCCTCAATTTTTGTATACAATATCTTAGGCTTCAAACAAATCGATTGCTGTGTGGAAATGTAACAGAATTACATTTTACCACATTGACGATCATGACCTTCCGAAAATATTAGGTACAACAATAAAGTTAGGTCTTCCATAATATGCAGCAAAAGTCCCAAAAGTTTGAACCATCCAAAATTGGGAAAGGTTCCCTGATAAGTCGATAATGAGTAATTTTTTTTTTCACTGAAGGAAATTGTTTTGTTGAATTCAAATTTAACCCTTTCAACAATACCAGCCCTTTCTAGAGTATCCAAGGGAACTGACAATTCTGAGAAATAACATCTCCAAATTAATTGAGGCACCACTAGAAATATTTAATATTAAATTTAATCTGGATTTCAGCATTGTACATTCTAGTGGGGTAAAGTTTGTAGTAAAGTAGTCAATGATGTTCACACATACGCATTGAATGGAATTTTTTAATTATCAACTAATTTAAGTTATGGAAGAAAAGGCTTAACAGAGCCTTGCCCCAAGAAAAAAAAATACAATTCACTTAATTCAAAATTTTCTTACAAAAGTTTACACTTCAGAATTTCGTAAACCATTTTATGTCTGAAGTACGGCATATCGTCTTGGCTGAACGTGATTTTCCTATCGGCTGTTATGAATTCAGCAAAAGTGCAGGAGAAAACGCCACAATCACTGCCATTCATCTGCTGTGGAATGTCCCTCATACATTCGAGGCTCCAATCGCTGGTATCGTACTTCTGGTGTTTTTTGTCTAGACTTTCGTCTTCCAGGTAGTTTCTTAGGGCCTGCAGACATTTGCCATTCTTTCCTCCCATGCTGTCAAAATACCTGAAACATAATTGACCATTTTCATTTTTTTTTTGAAAGCTTTCAACTCTTCCGGTTTATTCGCGCCATCAACACACATAAGATGTTAATTACCATAAAAAAAAATTTACCATTATACAAACATAGTTTTCCTTGACTTATATTAGACTTTGGATAGTTCGAAAAAAATGTTTGGAGTATGCTATGCACAGTTACCTGATTGATTTGTCCCTAAAGTCGATAATGGACATGCACCAGTGCACTCCTAGATGTATGGGTACAACAACAAGATCCTGTGCAAAAATATCGACTTTTCTTGTCCAGCGTTTGAGGGCCGAGTGTCCCCCGGACATCAATTTGGGGTAGAAAAATGTGTTCATGGCATAAACATTGGGATATTTTTCCCCTTTCCCCCGCTCGATGAGGAGATTCATGTAGAAATTGATGACTTCATCATTAAGCCAGTTAAGCCCATACAGGGTATGCATATCTTTCCTCTTGATTCTGAGACCAAAACCATCTGCAAGGACCTCCTGGTCAGGATGTACTTCCAAAGCACGGTCAATCACATCCATCATTTCGGGTGTGAGCTCTGGTAAACCCTCCTCTTCATCAGGCTCTTTCAGAATCTCTGCAAAGAGCCTCATTGAACGCGCCAATTGCTCCTCCAAAATAGCCTCACGCTGGAGACGATTGTATTCGGCTAATGTCATCTTCGTCTTCTCCAGCTCTTCTACCTCCTTCAAACGATACTCCACGCGCTCATTGTACCTAGAAGAATCCTCTTTTTCAGTCATGGTATTGCAGTAACGTGAGAAAACTAAATTAGAATTGAACAATTTGAAGTATTTTAGGAATTTGCAAGATAATAATAACTTTTTGAAAATGGAACGATTGGTGAAATTTTGACAGTTTTGAAAGTCCAGAAATGGAAAATCATTTGGACAACATCAAAAAATTTTTTTTTAGAATCGACAAAACGTAATTCAAACACAAATGAAGGATTTGAAATCTCGCAGATGGAACCAAAATTAAATATTGTCATAATGGCAAACATGCCCAATTTAAGGTAACTGAATATATTTTCCTAGGACATAATTTGGCAATCAAGTTATCCAATCTTTTCGATTTCTGGAGTTGTATATAGATGGGACGTATTGATTGAGAATCGAATGATGTATACTTAGTTATATTTTTGATTAAACCATTTGAGGATCATCATAAATGGTTGAAGGAATTGTGAAGCACCATATCGAGCTTTAGCATACCTTTCCGCAACACTTGGGATGAAGTTGCTCTGCATCACAGCCATCCCAGACAGCCTATCCCTGAGTGAGTTTGTTGCGATTGATTCATTCTTCATACTGAGCTTTTTCATCGTTTTGGGACTGGATTTTGAGTCCTGGGACTTGGTTGACGTTTCATCTTCGTCGAGATTTATGAGTTCTACGGAACGACCCTGAAGTGTCTTGGTGGTCTGGGGATGCCAAGGGCACTTGAAGTGTGGCGTTGAGAATAACTCGGTTGATGTCGTGGGCTCGCAAGTCTCGATGTCGATCAGCTCGATGGGCTTCTTTCGGATGTCTGGTGTTGAGGGTATCACCTGGGGAAGGAGTTCAGGAAATAATGAGAAACACTATGGAAGTGACAAACAAAAATGGAGAAAAAAATAGAGCTATGGGAAACGAGTTTTTTCTTAATAGAGTTCAGTGGTAAATATTTTGATAGGATTGGAGCATTTTGCAAATCAAACATTCCAAAACATTGTGATTTTTTGAGGCTTTCAAATAATCACGAAATGTCAGGAAACGTTTCTAACGAAACTTTGAAAAATGAAAAACACAAATTATTTTTAAAGTTTCCAAGGTTTTAAGAATTACAAAAACTTGAACTACTCAGCCACAATTTGGATAAGAATACTCATTGGAGATTTTCGAAGAAAAATACTGTACCTGGATCCTAGGAAGGAAGTTCTGTAGCATTTGTCCATACTGTTCCTTTTCCCGAAGCTGATGTGTTTTGGACAGAGCCGTGTACCTAGATACTGACGGCCTGAAATTCAGCCGGCTTTTTCCCCCAAAAGACCCCATGGTCAAATGATTTTTCCTGGCGGCAATTTTCGATTGGGGTTTGCGTTTACGGAAGTCCTGACAGTTGTGCGAATTGTGACAATTGTGAGAATTATGGGAGTTATGGGAGGAGTTGAAGGACTCGAAGAGGTCCTCGCAAACCTCAACGTCGTCCTCCTCGAGTTCAACGACTTCTCGATGAGAGCTCATTCCACAATCACGACGTATTTTTTTTGGATTAATGTAATCATAATCATCGAGATCAACCGCGTGACGCTTGCGGGAACTCTCGTCACACCAACCGAAGAATTTCTTGAGAACGTCGAATATCTGCATTATTATGTGTTACCACAGCTGAAGATTGGAGAATTTCACTTGCGTTGGTAAGTCGTGCCATTCAATTTTGTTCTGTGTAAATAGAAAAAGAAATTGAATTTTCTACAGAATATTTTTTTTACATTTTTAGATGAACCCATTAATGTGAACTTTTGGAAACTGGGAATTTTGGAAACAGTGCAACTCATGGTATGGACAAACCAAAGTCTTGACTATTATTAGATATACAAGCCCGAATGTGCGCTCCACGCGCTGAATTAAAATTTGATATTTGATGTAATAATATATTTTCCGAAGTTGAAGATACTGTTAATCATTGACTCCAAAAAAATGAGAGCTTTCAATTTTCCAATTTGGTGCAAGCATCTTTCGTTTTTTCTGTAATTATCGCGTGCATATAAAATTTGTCAACACTGAACAGAATATGTAAAACACTCGAAACTTAATAAATTAACAGAACGTCAAAAAATATTCTGTGTATATGATTTTCAATAACTACATAAGCTATGACAACTTGAACAATTGTCATACTTTTGAAAACTAAAGCCGAATCGATATCCCAAAGATCGATGTTTATCGATGCAAACGCGATTATCAACCAACTTCACGATGTTATCTGACTAATCTGATCGAGCAATAAATGAATGACGATTGAAAAATAAATCATGTCACGATTTTCGAGATATTTCGACTCTAGCGATGTTCATTTATGTGTGTGCGCTTTCTTGAATAGGATACGTCTGCAATTTATGTGTGAATATTTTTAATTACTTGAATAGATTAGGATATGTCGAAGATTGACAGTGCACTGTGTCAATGGTGAAAAACATTTTTCTGTGATGAAACAAGAAAACTAAATCCGAACTGAAGCGTCAATGTCAAAGATTCTCAAACATTAATTTTCCAGTCAAATCATCCTAAATTAATTCTCCTTTTCTCTCATTTTTCAACCTTCATTATGAATGAAATTACTCACAATTTTTTTTTATGGAAGCACTATCCACTTATGTTCCTTCGTA
This sequence comes from Asobara japonica, assembly GCA_026005395.1. Classification (NCBI taxonomy): domain Eukaryota; kingdom Metazoa; phylum Arthropoda; class Insecta; order Hymenoptera; family Braconidae; genus Asobara; species Asobara japonica. The sequence goes on along the minus strand of BQMI01000595.1, from coordinate 458,856 downwards.
AACCATAATCCTACACAGCATCCAAGCTTCGGGTTATAACCTAAAAAAGGAAAACATCGATCAACGAAATTACCAAACTGCAAAATCGCCAGAAAAAAATGAGCATTCATGGCAGAAATGAATGGTGCAGTGAATTTGGGGATAAACTTAGAATTTTGTTTGTCAAGATAAGACGCAAATTTGGTTTCAAGGTTCTGGGCGCGAAATATTGTCGGCACTCACCTTGACGTTTAGTTCCTGCTCTTCTTTTCACTTGAATTATTTCAAAGTATCGTAATTGTTCTTATTAACGGGACTGGAAATTTACGGGACGTCCATGCCCTTGCAGGCCGCTGAGCAAATTTTTTCCTTTTTTTTGTCTATTACCGGAATTTTCGTCCGTAAGTCAAAAACAAATTGTATCGGGTGATTTGTCGTTGGGAGCGTGTTTTTAGGAGTTTCCAATGAACTGTAGATTTTGCGCATGAAAAGCAAGCTTCAGGATAGTCGTTACTTGTCGATACGGAAACATATCGATTAGTCGAATCCGAAAAAAACTCCCGCGTTTCTCGGCAGGAGTTTTGAATTATAATGGGGCGAGTGTCTTACCGGTGGCAGCTCCGCGATTACGTGCCAAGTGTGATTTCGAGTTCGATTTGGATTGCGATATCAATAATCGAGATTTTTATGCGATCGATATTATAGGGCAAGGGCTTTGCCGGCGAGCTATCCGTATTGTGACATCGATAATCGAGATTTCGTTTTTCGATAATCGAGATTTCGTTTTTCGATAATCGATTCATTCACATTCGTGGTCGAAACTCAAAATTATATAATGCAGAAAACTAGTGCCTTGATGGGGATCACTACACGCCAGACGCTTTTGCGAGTGCGATTTCGACGTTGATTTATATCGTGAATCGATAGTCGAGATTTTGCCTTCGACTTTCGACTTTTTGAATTCGATAATCGATTTATTTTCCTGGTCGCAGCTCTCAACTAAAGGACGAGATGGGTGGCGCGTGTTGCGCATGCGCATTTCCTCTTTCCGTCACCCTAACTAGTGTGGCGTTAGTTTCGGTCTTACGGTTTCGATAATTTCGATATATATCGATAGTTTCTTTCGTCGCTCCTTTTTACTATAGGAACTATGACTATAGGATTACCAAACAATAATTAGTATAAGTTTATAATGAAAATAAAAGGCAAATACAAAGGAATTAAAATCAAGGATATGAATTTTATTGCATCATTTTTTAAATGTTGAGAATGTTAACAGAAGTATCTACAATGTAATTATTCGTAGATCCATTTCTCAGCCCAGGAAGCCCAGTCAATAACGTCACTCTTCTTTTCCTCACCGAACCACAGTCCAATCTCGTGCTTGGCAGAGTCAACAGAGTCAGATCCATGAATGATGTTTCTGCCAACCTGGATGCAGAAATCTCCACGAATGGTACCTGGGGCTGAGTCCTTGGGGTTGGTCTCACCAAGCATCACGCGACCAGTCTTAACAGCGTTGAGTCCCTCCCAGACCTAAATTACATTCGTAAATGTATACTGCAAAGCTCGTAATCGGGCGGTTCAAATTTGAAGTAGAAATTTGACTAGATTTGGCTATTTAAACTGGAGTCCAAATAGCTTTTTGCACATTAAATTTTTGACAAAAAAAAAATGGTTCCATGTTTTCTTGATAAAAAATTCAATCGTCAACAGCCATTGAAAATGTGCACTATTTACTAAGAACAGGAAAAAAAAATTACAAAACTGTGACGAGTTTAGCAATTCTAAATTTTCGGTTCTTTATTGAATTGTATGTACCCAGTTTCCTCGACTTTTCCTGAATAGTTCCATTCTTATTTTTTTTTCTTCAATTTTCTACAATTAACCGAGAATTTGTAGAAGTTTCTAGATTTTTTGAAATCTTATTTTTTAGTAGGCAAATTTGTAAAAGATTCTGGAAGATTTTTAAGACTAACTTAAAAACTTATTAACTTTATTTTAAATTGAATTAACTTTAAAACTAATTTACTAGATTTCGAAAATAGTTAATTTTTGTGAGAACTTCATTGCATTATATGAAATTCTCTATGATTCTGAAGAACTTTTCAAGGTGTGTTAACACTCTCGATAAGAAATCTTTTTATAAAATTGAAACGGTATTAAGATAGATTTAATGTTTCCATAGGACTTTAGTAGGATTTCGTATTACCAACATTGAGTTCATCCCAGAAATATTATGTAACCACGACGGGTAGATAATGCGAGAGGTTTATCGCAAACGTCTGACATTTTTATTTGATTACTCACCATTGGGACAACTGGGCCAGAGCTCATGTATTTGACTAATCCAGGGAAGAAGGGACGGGCTGCGAGGTCAGCGTAGTGCTTCTTCAAAAGCTCCTCAGTTGGCTAAAAGGTCAATAAAATAATTAGTTTATACCGTGGAAGAAAAAAAACATCTGATTATGCTTTTTGTTTTAGAGAATATCTTGCAATTCCAAGGATACACTAATCATTTAGAGCACATTCTCTATCATATAAAAAAGTGCAAGTAGATAGTGAAGTGGCGCGAAAATTCAAAAATTGTGAAAGATGCAAAAATTTTATAAATTACAAAAATGCAAAAAAATTCATAGTTGGGAGTTTTCCAATTTCCAAGCACGTGGGAATTGCAATATCCGTAAAAATTCTCAACAGACATATGTTTGGATACATACAACACCAATCGCAAAATGTTGATGATCTGTTTTGAGATAAAAGCGAGACAAATTGAGGAAGAAAAAGTGCATTTTGATTTTTGAAATCGTATATCATTTCAAGACAAAATGATTTTTCAGTCATTTTTTTCCTACAAACTAAACTAATTGCTCAATTTGTTACCGAACTTCAGTCAGTAACTCTCATATGCCCTTGAAATCAGCATGACCTCTCTGCTTCTAACCTCTGACCTGACATCGCTCCCAACAAAAAGTATCAGAAATGTAATGTACTAGACTGTTAAATTTATGCGGGTTCATCATAAAATCATATAAAACAAATGTTCGTCATAACCATCAAAGGCCACGCGGCTGAAGTGCGATTGGATTGTAGAAAAAATCTCAACCACTTACCCAAACCATTTTCATGGCAACGAGCTTGAAGCCCTTCTCCTCGAAACGTTGGATGATTTTGCCGACGAGTCCTCGCTGCACGCCATCAGGCTTGATCATGATGAAAGTTCTCTCCTTGTTATCAGTCATGTTTATTGTCAATTAAAATAATTGGATTAAAATGAGGAAGATGTGGCAGTGCCGGCAAGCGAAGACCAAGTGGACGGAATGGCGGGTTTCAACGTATGCCGCTGACGATTGGTCCGTGAGAATGGCGGTTGAAGCGCGAGAGTGATGCAACGTGATTGGTTGATTCCCGTAGGCCCCAAAACGCACTCCAATGGCGCGCATTTCTGACTGATATTCATAAAGTTAAATCATCGTGGCCAGTGACAATGTCAAATGACATTGTTTTGTTTCCTTCGTTATTTACCATCACCAATAAATTCCAATTTGCATGATTGTTACATCATTCTTCTCTGATTATTTGTTTTTGGTGCGGGGCCGAGTGGTGCGCGTTTGAAAAATGGCGGGATATTTGAATGCTTGGGGTTTCCACGTAACATGCACACAACCGCCCATTGTGGAATCCATAAACTCTGTAATTAATGATAAATGAATAACTAATGGCTACAAATTACTCAAGTGATTGGTTTTTGAAATGTGTAGTGAGTTCTACGAGTCCATCAGAAAGTACAGATCCACACGTCAGGGGCGACTGTCCTTATTTGCCGCCATTTTTCGGCCAGTGTTTTCTGGGACGTGGAAAGGAGATCAAATGTAAGTGAAAAGAAGAATTAATCACATAATAAATTTGATATATGAAATGTATCGAGAATATTATAAATCCTATTACATTGTCTGCGAAACTTTTGAAAAAATTCCTTTCGAAAATTTGACAAAAATGGCGAGCGTCCTCCGGCAACGGCCATTTGTAATTTTTGCAATGTGAAAAACATTGAAACTGAAAACGGAAAAGGAAATTGTTGCGATTGTATAAATTGAAAATACTGCAAGCTTTTCAACTCTATAAACAAGAATGTTAAATGAACAATGTTAGTTTTTTCCCGCGCTGGGAGGGGGGGGGGGGGGGGGGGAGAGCGGGAAATTTAAAACGAACGTAGACTTGGCCCGTTACGCTATCTTGACAGAAATTGCTGTCAGTCGATAATACAGTAAATGTGACATCCAACCGACAATGGCTTATCCGTACTTCGCTATCACGCCATTGGTTACTAAAGAAATTTTCTGCTTCATCCTGTCTTATTTTTGTGAATTATTCAAAAGTCCTGTAAAACGTTCAACTGCGCAAGGTTTTTTAGAATGAAAGTACATCGAAAAACCATCATCAAACTTACTACAGAAAATGCTGTAAATCATCGATATAATTCGCTCTTCAATAACCTATAGTCAACATTACGATGGTTAAAAAAAAATATTGACTGTGGGGATTGCAACCAATGGGGGTATTCAATTCTGCCTGGCTGCTTGAAGGCCCGCATGACAGGACAGCATTTTATCCTGTCACATAGACTCATTGCACACCTTTGTCTCCTGGTATGCCACGTGTCTATGTATACGTAGTTCCTGTTTCACATCAACGAGAGTAAAAGTAATTAAACGGGGCGTCCCTGAAAACCGAAAGTACATGTACGAGAGACCAAGTATCTACCAGGTGATAGTTTGAAAAATTCAAGCGGTGCTTTTGAATAAAACAACGGGGAAGAAGAAAAAATGAATACTACATAAACACGGTTCCATCTGTGCACAAGAACACTATTCTGAATTGGGCCGTCTGTTATACGCCTCTTCCACCTGCCTTCGTTAAAATTATATTCCGCGCTTCAGTGTACAGGGTTTAAACATTAATTTAACCTTTAAAAATTCATACCTTTAAGAATTTAAGGGGGAAATTTTAAATCCAGATGCAAGAGTGAAGTAATTCCACCGCCTGAATTTAACCAAGATAATGCGCTCCAACAACTGTCAGTTGAGATGAGAAAAAGCCATCCAATATTTCTTCATTCTTCACTCATTAACATTTGAATAAGGGAACTATGAGAAAATGGAAACATACTGAAATCCAGTATCAAATTTCCAGTTTTCATGTGAATTTGTATGGAAGCTGGAGGCCATGCAACGATCAAGGAGTGAGAAGTAGAAAAACAGGAAATATACGAATTATTTTCGATGAATGTACTATATAGTTGACATGAATTGAATAGATATGTTATCATTACACATAATTTCCAAGGAAAATACAAAAATGGATTGAATAGTTTCGCGTGAAATTTTGATTTCTTTCTCGTCTCGATCAACGTGCGCGCGCACAAACGGAAACACCAAAATTGTCTATTTTTTAAATTCGTAATATTTTCGGGTAAAATTCTAAAAAAAAAAAATGTGAAAGGGGAAAAATTGTGAGGCCCCCATTCGGTAGGAAAATCATATTTATGAAGAAGCGGACAAAGGAAAATGGAGATAAAATTAGATATCAAGCTGCACATGTGTTATAGGCGATACGACCCACAACCACCAAAATATGAATAACATACACATGAAAAGCCGGATAGACCAACGGTATAAGAGGCCTAGGCTTTTGTGGTAACTCTTCTCTATCTCTCTCACTCCCGCTCTCTGCTATACACGCGGCGGCCATTTTGATTTTGCGTGATGTCACGACGTGGCCTACTTTGGGCCACACTCCACGTGCACGGGTCAACGACCTCCACTCCCGTACACATAAAAAAAAAGAAAAAAGAAAAACAACAAACTACATTGCCTCCCCACTCCACCAACTTCCCACTGGTACTTTTCTGTGGCATCAGTTACGTTCGTCTCTCTTCTGGTACAACGGCCCGTAATCCACCGTAAACCAAATGAATCCCGACTTCTTTATTCTCGTTTTTTGTGTCTCCAACACCCATACCATATGCCGCACCTGATCGCCTTGGTGTTTGTATTTCACTATAGCACACCTCGAAAATGGTTTTTGCCACTGGGAATTTATATGGCACTTGCTATTGTTGGGCGGAAAAAAATTTAATTTTCTTTGAAACTAAATTCTATGACTTCAAGTTCTACATGTTGGAACTAAACTAGCTCCATTCCTGATGAAGAGTTGGGGATTTTTTCTTGAACTCTGTAGCACTTTCGTTTTATTTTCTCATGGTTGAAGTTTGGAAACAGAAGGAAGGGACAATCCCTTTTTCAACATTGCGACATCCAGCAATGAAAACTACAATTTGGAATACTTTTTGTAGTAGCTAATGGACTTTGATGACAGTGGCTGCAAACGATGATTTGACCAATATTGCGAATGCTTTCAGTTGAAATCTGATTTGAAGTGCAGCTCGTTTTTTCTCTTCGGGTTGATCCGATTAGAAGCGGCGATCAAGTCTTGGGTTTGATCCCCCATCCGGTCCATGGTTCCCTTGGAGCTTGGACATGCCAATTCTTTTTGAAAAAACCTTCGTCCCCAGCTCGGATTCAAATCTCATTTCGGTCCCAACGATTTTTTTGTGAACCAAGTCTAATTTAAATCCAAGCAGAAGAGGACAGAATTATTATTTCAAAATTGATGGGGAACTGGTATTTTTTTTTCTGTAGGTATGTAGTCCACAATGAGGAAAAACGGTGACCTCTCAAGAGCCCATGCATAATATAAGTAATGCGCTTGCAAGCCATACCCCAGATTGACCTGTGGAAAATATAACTACTTTTTTTTCTTCGTCTGCAATTCTGCAGGCTAATACAAATTGGTCTAAAATTGGCGGAGTAATGAGCATATAGCTAGCCATCAAATTGAGACAGACGGATGTGGAAATAGATCAGCGGAAATCAATGTGGAATATATGACCTTTTCACAGATTTAACCCTCAAATGGCACAATTAATGGACTCTCACTATCACAATTAACGTGAACTCGTTGGCCTAATCTTGGACTATCAGTGAATTGAAATCTCATTAATTTTTCAGTGAGGCTATTAATGAATAATCTTCACTGGATTAGAAGAGAACATTCCTGAATGGGGTAACTGGGTAATTCTTAATATTGTAGTTCTAAAAATCCGAAAAAATTAGATAATTTGAGGTTTAGAAATTTTCGACATTTCCAAAATTAAAAAAAAAACAAAAAGGTGTAATTTTGAAATTGCAAAAATCGTCTCAAAAGATTTCAGTTTTTTCTAGAATTTTCTCTAGAATTTCTCAGAATTTCAAAAATTGTAAAAAAATAATTTGGACTTGTCAATTGCAGTCGAAATATTCTGAAAAGATATTACACAGCATCACATTGCGAAAAAGAAAATTATAACGGAAAGAAAATGACGCTAAAAAATAGTACACTCAGACGGAATTAGATAGAAATGCAATTACTGGTGGAAATGTCAAACTATGCTGAATAATTACCCGCCAATAATTACTGGTTTAATGTGATTATTATTTTCTCGGAGAATGTCTGTATTGATAGGGTTTCCAGGTAGATTTATCGCGAATGGGAATTTCCGTTATTCTATGATATTATCTATCTGCCTGGGATCGAGGGGAATTTTTTTCTGATCTATCTGATATTCTCTGTTGGCCGGTTCACCAATTATTTTCATTATATTACGTTTTAACCAGGAATGATTTTTCATTGCTAATGGGGCGAAAAATTTTGTGAAAATGATCTATTTTTCGTCCAGTGATCTAGGGAGAGATTTTTCGGTAATGGATAATCCTGTTTTGGTAAATATTAGGAAAACGCTTATTTATGTGGTCCTAATCTGTCACAGTTGTTGAATGATATTTTGAGTGATAAAATCATAATTTACTAGTATTCAGGCCTGCAATCCAAATTCAACTTCTTCAGCACATTTCGTCATTTTGCACATGTATAAATGCTGAGCAACTACCTCAAGCGATCCAACAGTACATTAGCCCATTTGCAAGATGCTATCGATTAATTTCCCTACGTAGTCAAATCGATGAGTCCTCATGGCCTGCATACAAACCGTATACAAACTCCCGTTGACTTACCAGTAAGAGGAGGAGACTGGGGTCTAGGCTAAGGCCAGTACAGCCCACGAAAACTTGAAAAAAATAAAGATGCCTAACAGTAAACGGTTTTACTGATTATCTCAACGAGTAGAACTTAATTCGTTCAGTTCATGTTGCTCAATTTAGGTGGCCGAAGCTGCGGTAATTAGGTCTCCAGCTGCCATGATGTGCGATTAGGACAATGTGATGCGGGTGCTTGTTTAGGATCAGTGTTAGCTGATGTGACCAGTCGTGGAGCAATAGCCACGCTAGTCAGATCAATGACAGCAGACTTCATCCATAGTTCACAAAAAATTTTAATGTAGAGCCAAGCTCGGAGAGTTTGGTGCTGAAGCACAGGACATCAACCATGTCATTTGGAAGTCTCCCATCCATGAAATCATTTCCAAAATGCTGTCAGAAAAACCATCCAGTAGACTCAATTACCAAGCTTTGTTTCTGCGGAGTGGAGTTTTCATCATTGCCCCAATTTTGGTGGATGCAGAGGGCGAAAAAGGATCGATAGGAGGTTGACCGACTGACCCAGTTACCCGGCGGTTTACAGACTGCAACCTCGATAGATCCATTCCCTTCTGTGCGACCCAGAAATCATCAGCAACCCCCTCGAGGAGAATAGTTTTCCATCCCCCACTGTCCCACTCTCTTTGTCCACTGAAACTGTCCCGGATTTTATCCAATTTTCCGGTCATTTATTTGTCCCCATTGTGTTATTGTTTATTCTACTTTGCCTTGTTTTATACTGAATTTATAACGGGCTTGGCTCAACATTGCAAAGTGGGTATATCGATCCATCAACATTTTTCGTTGTCTGCATAATATAAACTGTCCAAACCCCGATGCTTCATTTTCCCGAGGCACTTGGCTTGTCAAAGTCTATAGTAATAGATAGGAACTTGCATTATTTTTCAGTGGATTATCAGGTTTATGTTCAAGCACCCCTCATCCAATATTATCTAAGCTCTTTTTTCTCTCGGGAAAATTTCCAAAACATTTTCTTAAAATCTTGATTTTTTTTTTTAACAACGTATAAAATTTTGATTAAAAGTTTCCAGCTAGCTTGAATTATTGGAATATATTACATTTCCCCCAAAGTTTCAGCGGGTGTCTATCGGGAAAATTCTAACTTTCCACCAAATTCAGGAAATATTGCCATCGAAAAATCCCGTAGCTCATAAATATTGTACGGCAGATGAAAGATTCTACGGAAGCCTTTAGAGAAATTCCCCATTTTCCTATTTTGTCATTTTTTGGTACAACGAGAGATTACCGTGTTTCACCGAAAACATAATAAAAAAAATGGTTCTACAAAAAAAATGAATATAAATTTTTGGTGTAAGTTTAACAACTGGTGTGTGATGATGTCCCCGCTTCTCGGTAAATTACACGATGTGGAGGAAGCCGTGGAAATTTTCCGTGAGAAAAGAGTGAAATGTGCGATATAAGACGTTTTTGACATACTGTGCGTGAAGCAACGTTTCCCGCACGCTGCGCGTAGCGTGCGGGAAACATTGCTTTGCGCACAGTGTGTCAAAAAAGTTGATTTCTCCCTTGTGTCGAAATGTACTATTTCCGCACGTAACCCTGACAAGATAATGGCACTCGCAAGAAACCCGATGTCTCCGCTCATATCATAATTGCTATGTCGGTGGTAAAGCGGATGGATTTCATAACAATCCGTTTTATGGGGCTATTTTGTGTAGTTGTTCGGGTTCATTTGGTATACTGCGAAATGAATTGGGCAGACTTCGCAGAAATATGAAAAACAATGATTATCTTATTGATAGCCATAATAAGCCGGCAATGAATAGTTCCTGAGGGTCAATCCTCCCAAATAGGAATTTTACAATAGTTCCACGATGCGGTAATAGTTACCGAATGGGGAGTTGAGTCACCCTGTGCCGCTTGATATACCCTCCTCAATTGAGGCATTAGGTAACTCTTACCGAATATTCAGTTGTCCTTATTCAACAGCAACATTAGGTAATGGTTGGGAAAACTGTAATGTCAGCAAACTCTTTCAATCAGTATACTGCTAGAAATTGTCCTCCTGAATAGTCAAGCTGAGCCAGTGAATATTCTTAGTGAGCAACCTCAATTTAAAAATTTATTGATTTGGGGTTTTTCTTTTTGGTTTGATGAAACCAGATTCTCCCAATGATGGCGCCTTTTCATTCATCCAATGGAGCAATCACAGTTCTCCACTTGAAATGGAGAACGATGATTAGGTGAGTACACTGAGTGAAACACCACAATTACTCGTCCCTTGTCATTCTCTGCATTCATTAAATGCCCATGAACGACCAACAAATAAACTAAAGTGGCGGATATGATTGCAAAGCTGGAAAAGTGAGGATGGATTTTAAATACCGATTTTCATTCGCCTCTCGGAGATTTTTGAAACATATTTTTTCTTGGTTAAACCACCTGACTAAGACTTCCAACTCGTGAGTTATGTAAAATAGGAAAAAGAAAAGAGTGAATCAGTGGAGCCAGGTACAAAGTACAAACGGGCTGTATGCATATGTTTAAAGAGAAGAGGCAGAGGATGGCTGAAGAGAAAAAAGAGTTGGTGATGCGTGAAGTGGCAGACTTGTTCGTTGTTGTATGATTTTTTCTCGAGTGCTGTTTGTTAGCCAGTTCTGAGTGGAGACAAGAGGCAGAGCACCTTTAGATGGATTTTTTTTTTGTTGACATTTTTCCCGCCGTCTTTTTCTCTAAATGGGAGGGCAATGTAGAGGCTGTTTTCCTATCGAGGCCTGTCTACTTTCTAATATTGCCTCATCGGCGTTTACTCCCCGTCGATAATCTCGGAGACCCTCCGTGGCTGTTTTATGTCATTATTCAATTAAAATAAATTTTCCTCAGTTAAAGAACATTGAAGGAGAGAGAAGAAAATTAAGAATGTTTTTACAGTAAATAGGATATTGTATTTCCCTATTCATATATATGTCACCTCTACATAGTCTCCAGCGAGCGTTACATAATCATGTGTTTTTCTCATTTATTTTAAACAGTCAGAAATTTTTTTTTGCTAGAGAAGAATAGCGAGGAGAGCGAGCCACGCATGCTAATGACCTGGAAAAAGTTGAATGACACTCGAAAGTATTTGTTGTCACACAATTTTGTTAAACCAGCCATTCGTCTGAGTTGTAAATAAGTGAGAGAGATTTGGGGAATATATGCAACTCGAAAAAGCTGTCCATAATTAGCTCAATGACCCACATATTAACATATATTCGGCATATATTATGTCTGGTAAATGCAGAGTGTATATAGAAAGGCGATTAGGTGGTCTAACGTTGTAAAAAATGCAAATTTTTCGGGGTTAAACCATAACTTCCCTACGTCGCAAAGTTGAAAATAGAAATATTAAAATATTTTCCGATAATTACATTTTTCTCTCCACCTCTAATTGCCATTTAAAAAAATGTGTTGCAGTATTTCACGACTTTTTTATCGTCTTTATGTACCGAGTAAATTGGAAAAACTCGTTGGAATCGCTTTTAGAATTGTTTAGAATGAAAACAGATGGTGAAATAAACACTAAAATAGAATTGTTGCAGCGGTGAATTCATTGGCCGAATATATAACGCTCTATATTGGTATCGGAAACCATTTTATCTCCACCCAAAATGCCCTCAGTATTGAGGTCAACTGTATTATGTGGAATCTCGATGAAACATAGTAATATCCACTCTCTATCTTGGCTATGCCGGGACTGCAGTACAACCGAGTTCGTCATCTTTTCTTTTTTTTCTGTACGAACTCGATGGAATATAACGGGGTCACACCCTAAAAATCATGAAAAACGAGAGAAACATGAGGTCTCCACATAACTCAAAAGCAGAAATCTGGGCGGTAAATTGCCCGTCGACTATTCTCGTTTTTCTGAATAATATTCACGCATGCGTGTGCATATGTGTATTTCAACAGAGTTGCATACAACGGTGGAACGGTTTTTGACGTGAAACGGACGACATATTCCGCAGATCGTTTTTGCGAATGAGGTTACGCGTCTCGTTTAGAGAAATAGCATTTTCCTTATCGCTGTTGATGCCTTCATTTCTCCAACAGTGACAATCCACTCTTGTGCAATTGTTTTAATATTTAATCGATCAGCCAATGGTTGGACGGTTTATTGGGAACAACGGGGCTATATTGTGGGCTAGATACAACGGCGTAAGGCGATGGATGCATTTGTGGGATTTTTCGCTAGTCGCGGCGACGGACATTGATTAGCAATATTATGGTTATGATTTAGCAAAGTTCGAAGTTTTTAATATTTTGTAATTTTTTGCATTTTTTGAATTTCCTGATTCTTTCGGAATTTTTTTTGAAGATTTTTGGAATTTTAAAAAAAATTTCTTCCATTTCTCAAATGTTTCGGAATTAAATTTTTTTTTTATTTAGCCATTTGAAATTTTTGATGTTGTTCTGTACACACAGCATCCCCATCCCTCGAAATTTCCGAGATTCCTATACCCCTCACGGTGTCACGACCTCATTATTTCCACTGAATCCCCCGGCCTCAAATTTGAAACTTAACACCCGTGATTCATCTTTACTGTTTTCCCCATTTTTCCCCTAACGCCTCGGGGTTGATTAAAGCTCGCTCCACTGCAATAATGAAGCGAAAACAAAAACACATTAAACGTTGAATCGCCCTCATTCATTAATTATGTCTGAGACTTAAAAGAGATTCTATAGCCGCAATGCAGCTGAAACACCGTGCTGTTTCTTATTTTTTTAATTCAATCATGACTCAAGCTCAGCGAAACGAGATTCCCGATGCGGATGTTATTCCGGTAAAAGTTCTGGCTTCTATCCCACTCATCTCTTCTCATCCTTGATAAAAATGTTTTTCCCGAAAAGTAGCCCCTCCGAAAAAAAAACAAAAAAATCTCTGATTGAAGGAGGTTGCGAATGGATTCGCGTAGATATTGTAATCAATACGGAACTTACATGTTATTTTATTTTTTTTATTTTTCGAGAGTACACAACTAACTTTTGTGTTTTTTTCTTTAATTATCAAATATTCAAAATGACTGTTCTTCAAACAACTTGAGAACAGTTGTGACGTCACGAAAGTGCCTCTGCCGGTGATAGGCAATCACAGGCCGTTAAGTAGAAATTTGAGTGAAGTTGAACCCAACTTGAGTCAAGTTGAACCCAACTTGAGTCAAGTTGAACCCAACTTGAGTCAAGTTGAATCTAACTGGAGTCAAGTTGAACCGAACTTGAGTCACGTTGAACCCAACTTGAATCAAGCGGGAACCAACTTGAGTCAAGTGGTTCCTTGCTTGAGTCAAGTTGAGTCCAACGTGAGTCAAGTTGAACTCAACTTGAGTCAAATTAAACCCAACTTGAGTCAAGTGGAACTCAATTTGAATCAAGTGGAACTCAACCTGAGTTAAGTGGAACCCAACATGATTTAAGTGAATCCCAACTTAAATCAAGTGGAACTCAACTTGAATCGAATGGAACCTAACTTAAGTCAAGTTTAACTCAATTTGAGTCAAGTAAAACCCGACTTGACTTACGTAGAACCCCACTTGACTCAAGTATAACCTCATGTCAGTCAAGTGAAACCAGAGTCAAGTAGAACACAACTCGAATTAGTTAAGTAGCTCATCGGGTGAGACAATTTGTTTGCTTCAAGTGCATTTGCTCAAGTTGAATTGCATTTTAATTGGTAATTTGCGCCTGGAGGATCACTAGATAATCTATTTGATTCAAGTCCACCACTAGGTTATTCAACTGTATTCTCTACTTAACTCACATCGATGCTCTACTTGAGATTAATTATCTACTCCATTTACTTGAATCGGATGAAATGAAATCGCGATTCAAGTATAAAATCTGCTTGAATCAAGTTGCCATCTACTTTAATCGAGAATTTCATTTGGGCGGTCTTCGAAGGGGCAAAGGAGAAGCGATGGAGTAAAAGGAGTAATAGAGGGTGAGAGTGGGGGCGGGTGAAACGAGGGCGCCGTGTATTGATCCCTCAACGGTGTGGCGGTTGACACATTTACCGAAAGCTTGGCGTGCTCCACTTTTGGGGCTCTTGCCGACTATAGTATGCCCTGAAGCCAAAAGAAGAAAAAATATGCATGGTGAGAAAAGATAAAATCACCTTACATAGGGTAGAGCTGTACACCGGTGAAAAAAATTTGAAAAATCATGGATACTCTCATCGCGGTTTGCAGAAGGTTGCCCAGCAGACGTGTGTATGTGTGCGTTTTTAATTTGTTTTCTACATAATTCCTAAAATTTTTTGCATTTTTTGGATGCCTCGTGGGGTATACACAAACTCAGTCCACTAGTTACAATTTAGGTACAGAAGGGTTAATTTGCCGGAATGATATTGTAGTCTTGTAAAGTCTGAATATTTTTCACCCTCGCGTTTCCAAAATACTGAAGTGGCAATGTGAAAACAGGCAGTGGCAGTCGAGTTGTGGATTTTATTGCACTGCACAAAGTGTACAGTAATATTTTTTTTTTGTCCACCAATGACGAAATTCCACTCTCAATTTCGCAGCCGGAATGTTATCAGAATTTTATCAACCCCCTTCCACAAACACCAATATGTTATGCTGTACGTGTGTATGCGTCTATTACTTCTGTGCCCTGTCAACGAGCCCCAATGTGCGCTAATAAATTTAATTATACCCGAGTAACGAGACCGAGTTACGTGAGTAGGGAACCCAGTATGGGGTGGGCTAGAAAACAGACGAGCACGGGGAAAGTTTCCTGGGCATAGGGTGGTTGGGTGGCGAGTTTATCAACTAAGTGGAGCACCCAATATCCATCATACCGGGGCGAAATTTGTTCTGGTAACCATCAGTGTCATGGGAACAGATTCATTATTTTGAAAAACAATATCTAGCATCTACAGTGACGTGAACATTTTTTTGACGCTTCAGACGATTTCAAGATTTGAAAAAAAAAAATTGCTACATTCGTTGAATTTTTTAAAAATTCTGGTTATTTTTTCATTTTTGGATTTTTTCTATATATTTTTTTAAATTCGACAATTTTCAATTCTTAAATTTTTCGGAAATATCATCATGTATGTAACACACGTAAAATTGTCAAATTAAAAAAACTGTTGCGAAACTTTGGCAATCAAGTTTTCATGTCAAAATAGAAATCCCACTTTTTGTACTATCGCTTTAAAAAATTGACGCGGAGCCACCCCCCCCCCTCCCCCCCCCACCCCCACGCGTTTCCCCGATGACCCGTCAACGCCGTTTTTAATTAGTCCAAAAAAGCTCATGACATGTATATTGCCAGTTCCAGCAAAAGTGAAAAAAAGGCAAATCGATGCGTCACATCTCCAACACAATGATCCGCGCTCTGAATTAGTCGAATGGGAAAAAAAATATTCAAATGCAAACTCTTTTTATAACATCGAAAAAAAACCTTGTCGTTTGATATTTCCCATAAAAAAATAGAGAGAAATGAAAATCTCTTCTGATTTGGTCCAAAAACAAAAATTAGTATGTAGATCGTGATATAGTGTGCCGTGATAGCGGAAGTAGTGAAAATTTAAAATTTTTTTAAACATCAGATTTCTCAAATCTTTCTAAAGAATTCCCGGATTTGTTAAAATTATTATATTTGATGGCTCCCATCTTGAGGATATATGGTCTTTCCAGGATTTTTAAGATATTAAATATTTAAAAACCGAAACTTTAGACACATGGTCATTCTCTATAAATTTACATCACCCCAAAACGTTCTAAATCATTCAAAATTTTCTACATTTTTGGCATTGTTGAGAGTTTAAAAAATTGAAATTGCAAAAAACTCAATTTTTTACATTTTAAAATTTGCGTCGTTGTTAACATTTTTCATTTTTTTGTTTATATCAAAAGATTGCGAGTACAGCGATGAGCATCATTTAATTTACTCTTTAACGCTCAAAAACCCCCAGAAGAGGTGTATCACCCTCTTTGCGTTTCCGAATAAAAAAAAATCACACCTAAATGAAAAAAATTCTTTTTCCTTCTGCCTCAAAAGATTACCCGTACCGCGCAACGAAACACAGAGCGTAAGCTCGGGAATTCTGCCAAATGGGTCAGAGCACGAAGCTCCGTGGGCTTTGCAAAGGGCCAAGGGGTGCGGTGAGAAAACGCGGAGAATCGCGCAGCATTGCGCGCGTGTAGGTGAGCGCATTGTGGAGCGGCGGATTCGGTGGGTGGGCGGGGAGGTGGGGTTGGTTGGCCCCCGAGGGTAGTAAGTGAGCCAAAGTGAGAGAGGAGGCGAAAAAAAGAGAGAGGGCGAGAGAATGGGTGTGTGTGTGTGTGTGTGTGTGATGAGGCCGCGGAGGGGGAGTGGTTGAATACGGGGCCAAGAGTGTTTGATCAATACTTGCTGTCACCTACGCTGCGAGCGGTGAGAGGGGCCGCATGGTAACAGAAAACCCGCGGGGCCTCTCCACCGCCCCTCTGTATTAAATCCACACCCCCCCCCCCCCCCCGCCCTCCTTCAAGTTTCCTGTCAACCCCTCACGAAGAATTTGCATTCTATCTCAACCCATTACTACGCCTTCACCATCGCTCGCGGCTGTCGCGGTCGATCGAATAATTATGATTTTTCACAATTCCCCTACAAGTCACCCAAAGAACAACCGAATTTTTGTTATTCCCATCAACCCATCATGTCCGTTTGGGAAAACACAAGGGAACCTCCACCAATGTAATCAACTTCTTGACCGCAATTCTCAATTCAAAGTCAGGGAACAACCTTGAGGCATTCAGTTAGGTGAATTGAAAATTCAAATTTTCTGGAGGCATCCGGAGTAAGGATATTAACGAATGGTCAATTAAATTCTTTTAGGTCAATAAATGACGTACCTATTACGTATGGGTCGTTTTATGTCAACCATAGAAATTAAACATTCTTACAGAATTTTGTAGAATTATAATCAATCGTTCATCTAATGGTCTTGATGGAGGATTACATTTTGTGCAGCGGGAGGAAAACCTTAGTTAGCGCCCGCGAGGACGGAAAATAGTATATTTCTCACCTAGGGAGGAAAAGCAGACAAGTCATCCCCACGTGCAAGATTGACACCCGAGCCGAAGGCGAGGGTAGCAAGCACGTGGGGAATGGTTGTCTGATTGTCCTCCTCGCTTTGCACACATGTGGGCAGAAAAATTTCTTTGGCGAGTGTGTGCTTACAGATTGCGGCGAACACACTCGGGAGAAAACTGTTTTACGGCCTTGTACAAATAACCATCCATTTTCCGCATCGCCAATCTTTTTGGTGAACTATGGGAACTATCTGAAGGTGTTACGCTGTTCGGGCAACTATGGGGGGGGGGGGGGGGTAAAAAAATCTGGAATTCGCCTCATATAATCAAAATGCTCTTTTGCTGTTTACTTCCTCTTTTCCCCTTTACAATTGATAAGACACTTGTAGGATTTCTATTTCTGTGAGTAGTGATAAGAATATTGCATGAATCAGAAGTGTTAGATGAGAGATGTGGTCTATTGCATGCATAATGGAGGACAAAATGAATCGAGCACGAAGGCGTGGAGCACAGCAAGTCCAGGTGATACTCGAGCTGACTTCTCGAGATAGGCATCAAGGAGGCTTTGAGATTTATATACACTTTTTTCAGGCAACATCTTCATAACAATTTTCATACCTCTTTTAGATTCTGAGATATTTCTCGAAAATGTAGTTGAATATCAAGCCAACTTGATATGATCTACCACTTCACTACTGAAATAGAATGTATTGATAGCTTCTGAAGGAAACGACATATCTCGTATGATTAAACATACAAGATATGTCGTTTCCTTCAGGAGCTATCAGTATATCAACATCTTGGAAAACATGTGCTCCGCAATGAGGAAAAATACTAGCAAAAAATTTGTTTCTCCCTTCTCTATTTAACCTCCCGATTTTTCATCGAGGTCTTATTCGGAGCGCCTTCATGGAACCTAGATCGTATTAGATTTATTTCGAAGTGTTATCGCATTGAGAGTAGTCACAGAACTAACTAGTTTCCACTTTATTGTGAAGAGTTTCAACAGAGCATTTTCACACATGTTCCTATATAAAAAAAAAACGAAATCCTGGCTATGTTGCCAGAGTGACAAAAACCCTTCTAGCATGCCCAGTGTTATGGCCCTGGAAGCCCTCGCACAGGACCGTCGTTTTTCCGATCCGAAACGAAAAACTGTCCACGTGTAACTGGAGATAGTATATTTCCAGGCTGTCATTTTGGGGATTTTTGCTCGCGCAAAGTTTGCGCTGGAGGCGAGGCCGAGAGCAGGCAAAGGCGCGAGCAAAAAATCCCCAGAATGACAGCCTGGATTACATTTTTCCGTAGTGACTCTTACTTTTCCAAGTTCGGAACAGGGCTAATACCAATTCCCGAACGAGGAAAAGTACAAGGCGGTACGGAAAAAACCTTTCCCTTACTGAAAAACTTAACAGACTGGTATTTTCATGAAATATAGTCTTACAGTAAAATAAAACCCAAGTCAAATTGTTTTTGCTCTTTTCAATATCACGAAAGTGTCTTTCCTGGGGAAGTCAATCATTGGCTGTCTTTGACATAGCTGCAGCGGATGCTGCCAATGGAAAAGATAGAAACGCCAGCAACTCTTGCATGGTCACAAACGCCAAGTTGTACCTCTTCATAAATCCATATAATGCTACACCATAAATCCATCCATGTTGTATGTTATGCCGCATGTAAATAAAAAGAAGATGACTTTTATTCAGGCTAGGTACCTTTTCTATGGACTCAAGCGGTGTTTCCACACTGGCTTGTCGAATTCTTGGTGTAAACCAGAGACCGTTCAATCGTCGACGGTTTCGTTCATATTCCATCTATATTCAATTTCTTCCCATCAATCACTCGTTTATTGGCGGGAATCCGTAACAGTGAACCGCCAGGTAGCGTCGAGTTGGGTTCCGGTCCGGCCTCGTTGCATTGCGGATGGTTCTGTTGATCAGAATTCGAGGAAGAATATTTTATCGGGAAAAGTATTCTCCGGATGCTGGAGGGAAATGGACCACCTTCTGCGTAGACACTCTACCCATAACGTGAAATTCCCGATTATGTGTCGTTTCGTTCTTCTCTCGTGTTCTCCGGACCGTAGCTGCTCTTGGGCATTCCTTCAGAAGGGAGTATGCGACATCCACCCGAGCTGCTGGGACCGACTTTCGCCATCGAAGTCATCGTAAACCGTTGGCAACCCCTCGGGGGCGGGCATCCCGGTGGACCCTCACCCCCCCCCCCCCTTCCGCGACAGGTTGGTACCCGTCCGGCCTAGAGTTCTGCTTGCAGAGATATATCGCTGGTAGCTCACGTGGAATGTTCCTGCTATCGATCGGAATCCAAAAGGAAATATTTCATCATGATAATCATTCGCCGAAGACGGGGTACGAACCCAAGATCTATCGCATTTTGCGCATTCAAAAATCTGGCGCGAAATCCATTCAACTCCAACATATCGTTGGTGATTGAAACTTTGGGGCTCTCTTCCTATTTTCCGAAATATATTTATGGATAGAAATGAAAATGTAATTCTAATGAATGTTTCGTATGGAATAGAGATAAAGTAGAACGTGTGGAATTACATAACAAACTCCTTAGGTCAACTAACCATGTCAGAACTTGTCTATTAATGGAGCCCAATTTATTCACCTACACTAAAACAAATACTAAATATAGTGGAATATGCCGTTTCCCGTTTTAAAACACCGTATCATGTTCGTAAATTCCATGTAAACGTTATAGACAGTTGCCACATGTGGACACTATTTGATGAATTTTAATTATTCAAGCCATTGGCCGATTCATTCTATCAACCGAAAATTTCTGGTTAACACCATAGAATGTTCTCCAGCTAACTCATATTATATTTTCCGAGAAATTGAGTTTTTTGAATTTAGGAAAATACGCTAATTAGCAAATTGATGAACAGGAATGACCACTTTATTTCAACTACATTTTTCATCGATCAAATTTTAGTTCAATTGATAAGCAAATATTGCAAGCGATAAGGAAAACTCAGGTGAAAGTGTCGTCGATTTTTTTGCGAACGAAGGAGGTACCCATAAAAGACCACACGGTCGGGCGGGGACCTAACCCGACGCAGGGGAGCGAGGTTCCATCAGAGGGGCCTGCCATTGCAGCACAGGGGTTTCTGGAAGTTTACCCTGATTTTCGAAATACGATGGTCCAAAATGACGAAAGTCGGCCCCAGCCGCATGGATGGGTGTCCAGTAGTCCCCCTGAAGGAATGCTCAACCAGCAGATACCGTGGAGAGTACAAACGAGAGGGACGAAGACGAAACAAACACAACCTACCAAGATGAGGCTAAAAACCAAGAAAAGTGAAAATTTCATGTGCATCCCTTTTTTGATTTTGGAGATCGTTACCATACATTGCACAGTGGGGAAAATTAAAAATCTCATCAGCAAGTCAAATTCTCTACACATGATAAAATAATCCCTGTTATTATTCATTATTAATTTAGGTTGGATTGCATATTCGCCTAATGCGGTTGAGAATTGGCCCCACAACGAACTACTCTATCCGTCCCACTTGTATCGTTGCCAAGCGCGAATGGTTACGCAATTGGATCCAGGAACAAGAGAGATAGAGAGAGAGAACCTCAAACGTAACCCTAATGATCGTGTGTGCGAATGACGCGTCTGCGCGGCTTTCAGTAACTGAGAAAACTGAAAATGTTTCGCAATCAGCTGAATGCAAGAGACGAATACCTTGGTTGCAAGCATTCAGGATATTTTCAGAGATGACGACAATCTTAGAAGTCAATTTTCTTTTCTACCGCTTTGAAATGAGGAAAATTCTTCATTCGTCGAAGACAACTGACTAGTATTATTTCCGCGTTGTTCATCATACACTGACGGAACAGCTTATCTTTGAGTGTGATTTTTTATTAATTTAGGAGAACAATTAATTTCTCGTGGTTTAGACGAGCCTAGACCCGAATTAGTGTGACGCCAGCCACAGCATGACACCATGGTTGATTCTGACTGCTAAGGGCACTCCTCCTTCTCAACGATTTTTTATGCTTTTTTGACGTAGTTGGGATTTAGTATCATTCAGTGAGCGCAACTCCTGTACTTCCCAGGTGTTGATGACAAAAATTAATGGTAGGCAACGCAAGTTCTATTTGATGAAAAAAAATTTCACACTGATAATGATGATGATTCTGCGATATGGGAAGATTGTAGGTTGACAATTAACCCCACATTGTAAAGTTCCTCTGCTATGCTGCTTCCTTATTTTGACAGCGCCTCCCCTTTCGGCCTGTTGTCTCTCAAAACAGTTCTCCCACTCTTCATCCATTGCATCGATGTTCTGCGCGTGGAAATGCGCAAAGCGTCTAGACGCAACGCTTGTCGACTATGTTCCTCATCCCCCGCTTCCCCCAATATCCCCTACCACTAGCTATCTACCCCCTCCACTCTTGCCCGCGACATAAGTGGGAGAAATTCCTTACCTAGGATTTCCACTGAATTCTCTCAAGGACCCTTCCCAAGTCAGGTGAAGTAAAAGAGCTGGGCTGCATTTCCAATTTAGGTTTTTCCAAAAATTGGAATTAAGAGTGGGCGACACAATGATTACCATGCGATAACTGATATCAGGCGGAGAGGTTTTAAGAATCGGTGTGCCTAGTGAAGGCTTAATTGCATTCAAGAGCTCCACAATGTCCCTCGAATTGTTGAAAGTGAAAGGTCCATAATGTCACTCAGCATGGTGAGAATAAGAACGGGAACTTGAGGTATCACTAGCTGTGAATGGTTGAGACGTGTTATAAAATAATGAAAGGGGAAAGAATAAAATACTAAATTGACCATTTATACAGTGTCAGGTGTCCGGAATTCCATACCTTTAAAATTCTCAGATGTGGAGTACTGCAGGCGTGTTATATTATAACCACCGCATCTATCAGAAGAAAAAGAACGATTCTCAATTTAAAGATGACGTGACCCTTAAGTCAAGATGCACCTGACTTATGATTTAAGCATAACCTCATTCTTGATTAGGCAATAACGTGATTTTTGAATGAATGTTGATGTAATTGCACACTTCGTTATCTGCAAGGTAGTACGGAACACTTACACGTGCGGCTGAGGCCGTCTTGCGCCATTGACGCTATCGTATTTCGAAACACAGGGTAAACCTCCAGAAGGCCACTGTTTCAAGCTCAGGTACCAAGTTTCAATGTGAATTGTAAACCGCAAAACGACCACGTCTTACAGACACGGCTGGACATAAACTGCCCAGGTGGGGAATTCGAAGCTTGCACGATGAGATTAATCTTGGTCCGACCATCGATACCGAAGCTTGTTCTTGGTAGCTTCATCCCATTTATAAAGCTAGATCGAACCAAGCTTAGTTATATCAAAGATATCCAAGCTTGGCTCAATCTTAGCGTACCTAGCGTTGGCCCACAGGCAGAATCCAATCTACGTCCAATATTGGATACATACATGCATCCAAGCTTACGAGAATCATCCAAACCCAAGCTTCAGAAACCACTTTGTGCTAAGCTTGGTTCGAGCTCAGCTTTGTTAGCTTTGAATCTTAGCTTTAACAAGAATTAATCCTGGATTGCTCATACCATCTAAACCCAAGCTCTTGAACTAAGGTTGAACTAAGCTGGATTGAAGCATAGTTTTCCTAGTTTCGATCTACCGGCTTCAGCGAAACTCTGCTCAATATCGGATTCATATATAATTCCAGGATAGCTGCACCACTTAAACCCAAGCTTGGAAACGAATATTCAACTAAGCTTGGTCCAACCTCAATGTTCCTATCTTCGAAGTTTGAACCAAGATAAATTTTGTAGCTTGGACCAAGATTAATTTCGATGCTTCGACCACGAGAAGCTTTGGAACTTGGACGAAAAAAATTTCGAGGCTTGTACCAAGGTAAAGTCCGAAGCTTGAATGAAGATAAAGTTCGAAGCTTGTATTAACCTACGTAACCAAGGTAGGATGAAGCTTATTCTCTAAGCTGGGATTGGTGTTACATTCGCATGTTGTGCACAGATTGATCGAGGTTTCAAAACACAGGTTTGGCGAAGCTTAGTCAAGCCTCGTCCAAGCTTTGATCAAGCTTCATCGCATGGTCAATGCCCCCTGGGTGGTCCCAGCTGATAATCCCCTAGACTTGGCCACTGGCCCTGTGACTAGATGGAGCCGAAGATGGTACCAGGCTGATGGTGTCAGACTTGGGTCTCTAGTGGCGCGCGGCGCCAACGTCGGTACAAGCTAGGGCCAACCTTGTGCATGAAGGCTTGGTGAACCGAGACATTTCTTTCATGTAAAAAAAAAACAAATTTTCACCCAACGTATGGGTTTTTACTCTGCATTTCTCACAAAATGTTCAAATAAAAATGAATTCCCATTCGACGTTATCCACGGTCAGTCTTTGTTCCTCAACAAAGAGACGATTTAGTACGTGGAATATCGATCTAATCTAGCCCCATTGCGACGCAAGACCATTGGGAGACTCAAAGGTCTTAAGTACAGAGTCAATATTAGTAAATGGCATACAATGGGCCACAGTGTATATCCTATATATAGTTATGTCCACACGCTTGGTTGCATTGACTTCCACCTCGAGGAATTTCTGTGCTCAACTGATAGGCAACAATCGAGTGGGACAACTTGATTTCTCCAACCCCTCCCCCCCCCCCCTTTCGCCAACTGAATAATCGATTAATCTATTTTTTATCCGACCAACGACAATTTTTTTTCTCTTCCTCTCTCTCGGCGATCTAAAATTAACGGTGAAATCCATTGATTCTTTTTTTTATTCTCTATCCGCTTGGATTTTCCTTTTATTCCCATTATTGTCCTTCTTTTCTTGTCTGGTGACATAAAAATTGTGGAGTACAATGGGCTAACCGCGGAAGTGAGGCAGTTTTCAAGGGTCGTAGAGTGAATAAAAAAACGGGAAAAGAGAATAAATCCACGATTCCTTTCACCTTTAGCCATCATCCCACGGGACAAAACGATAACTCGGTTCTTCCAGTTGGGAAAAGTCCGCACGGTTATTCGGAGCTTCACCTGGAAAACGTCGGAAGCATCAATCTCTGGTATTTTTTTTTATTATGAGTGATTGTTAATAGCGCTGGAAGCTCTCTTCACTCGGCTCTTTATCCCATTCAATATTGGGGATCTAGGACGCAGTTGAATGTACCTGGGAGGTATGAAGACCTTTTAACTACTTCAAACTACTTCGAATACTTTCGGACTCTCACCCGATCATCAGCAGTTATGCTACAAGTGCTTTAAAAGAACAGCATATTTTTTCATAGTCTCATTGCCTACCACTAGGTTACCACTAGGACAATCCTTGGCAAACTTTAACATACACTTCTGGATGAGGAACCTTGACGAAAACATCCGATAAATTTCGCGGTAACAATCATGATTGACGGATTATTTATCCCTCGGATTTTTGCCAATGGCACAGCATCCGGATACATTTCACCCACTGTGTTTTGCTTCAAATATCACGGAGCAATACCGTTCGGATAGGAATTGAAAAACTATGACTGCTCTGTGCTTTCACGAGACCCAGCTCAGAAAGAGTTGGAATTAATGGAGCCGTCTTGGTGGAACCGCGGTGTCCGAAGCTCTCACTCACACACCCACACTTTATCTAAAAAGATGTCAGGAGACCATGAAAAGTCGAGAACTTCATGGATCTGACACATGTCATCTTCGGGGTGTAGCAGTTTTATCCATCGAGAAGTTTAATCCAGAAGATGGATGGAGGTGGTCCTAAGTCGTCGTCAGCACAAGATTTTTGCAGCCTCCCTGGCTTTACCTGCTGTGAAAAAACCCCCCTCGAATTTTGCAAAAAAAAAACTCATCAGCGATATTCCTGCTTACGCACTCAAGTGGCCGCCAACGGTAAATCGAGACAGTTCGTAACAATCGTGGAAAAAAATAACGGGCCCTGCACTGGGTGACTGACCAGGTGACGAAAGACGACGAAAGCAAAGTAGTTGGTGCGCGCCCTCGGGCGAAAAACCGTCGCTAGAATATAGAAAGGAGGGAGAAAACATATACATGGGTAGGGGGGAGGGGGGGGGGGTGAGAAAACTACCCCAAGTATAAAGAAGAAAAGAGACCTCTCCGATGGTTCTCCATTGTCGGCGGATATTTTCACCGCTAGTGATTTTAAAAATACGCCAAGGGTGGCGAATTGAAAGAATAAGAAGCACCAATGGTTAGACCCAGAAAAATGCAGTGGATGTTGGGGGAAAAAAAAAGAGAGAGGACAAAGTAATGATCCGTTGGACACGCGTCCCAGTAGCCACGTGCCCAAAGGTCGATGCTCCCCGTTTGAATTTCATTCGATTCTCCCTGTTATAACCGAATACTTCCCCTGTCATGATAGAGCTCTCAACAATCCAAATGGAAATACATCTAACTGTCTAACGTAGACTATACAAGAAGGGAATGGTCGACTACGGGAATGAAATGAGAGAGACTCATGCGCGCTACGTGAGTGGGAGCAAGACACCACCAGCAGTCCGACCGCTCGACTATTGAACACACGATATATCCTTAATTATAGAGTTCAGGTGAAAACTTATTGAACATGAAATGTGTATATCCGCATGAGGAATTAATTTTGTTGAACAAACCCTTCGCTATTTTCATTTGTTTAGGCAATAGAGCCTTATCAAGAAGGGTAATGATTTCCAACAATATATATACCGTACCCATTTCACCCAAAATCTAATGATCGCGAAGGTACACGTGAAGATGTTGACTCCCACCTTTAAGACTTCCATGCTGTCATTCGTTAGGACGGAATACTGAACCCTAATCTAAACATCCGCATACATACACACATCGTCTCTGGTTTTTTGTATATTAGTATACTGACAACTCAGTAGTAACAAATCAAATTTTGTGGGCCCAACATGACTGTTCGTTGGACGTATATCAACAGACAAAATTGGTTGACATGCAGTATGTTACTGCGACAAATTTATTTTTCTCCGAGCTAAGAACCCTTAGTCACAGACAATAAAAAAAGTACTAAGTAACTTGCATAAAGCAGGAAGCTCTCTTAATCCATTTAGCATTCGAATAACATTGACAGTAATAACTATCAATAATTTTCACCCAAAAATCCCCAAAGTTTTTACCTTTGCTTATTTTCTACATCCCTAAATGCCTAACCTGATACATTATTAGTCTACTTGAGAAAAGAATTCGAAACTTGTGGTTGGTTAAGCCTATCGTGCCGGCATCCACGAGTGTAGCAAGTGTTTGCCCCACGCCTTTCACTTCATTTCAATGTTTATTCTAAATGAGTTGTAGCGATGAGTCCAAGCCGAGATGTGGACCAATAAATACCCGGAGTCTGGGTCTCAAAGGAATGACTCTCAAAGCATCCCAAGACAGATTATGATGCGGTAAAATGATGATCAAAGCGCTAGTTGAAAATGTATTTTTAGTCGTTTTAATTTTCCTAACACCTGGACATGTCCCAGTTTTCCCACACATACAGGCGTATGCATACATGCACATATAAACAAGGTTTTTTGGGTTAAACCGGTCAAACATCAACTCGCTTTATTCCACAACGCGCGTACATTGAGGCCGCAATTCACCACATCTACTATCCTCGTTCCTCATCAGAAATAGAGTATCCTAGAGAGTGAGACAGAGCTATCAGTTTTTAGTGCGTCCCATACGTGCATCCGCCGTGGAAACTATCAAGAGTTGGGCAACCTCACTCCAACCTCGATCTCTACCATCAGTTTGGATACACTCGCGCATGATAAATAGACACAACCGGTTTTACATTATTACGATAAGTACCATAATCAAAGGAAAATGCTTTCCTGTTACTTTCCTGGAGTTTACGGTAGAATATATATTTGTTGGGAAAATTAGGGAAATGACGTAAATTGTGTATTTGTAATTAGGAAGGTAGGGGGGGGGGGGGGGTTGGGAGCACAGGGAAATTATTTTATCCGTATAACCATGCATGAGAACAGGAAAAATCGTTGAGTGGATACTGAAGAAAGTTTCTATCATCGCAAATTGGCCAATATTTTATTGTATTGTGTGCGAAGAGAGTAAACGGCATGTGGGTGTGAGAACGCTTAGCTGGACGCGAACACAACCTGCTCCGAGGGAATGGGGGAGGGGGAGGGGGATCCACACACACACACACAGATTGGAAATGTCTTAAGACGATAGCTAAGGTCCAATTTGGCGCCTCAAGTATAGTCTCCATCTCTGCAAACAATATTACTTAAGTACTGCTCAAATTAAGGCATGGACCATCTTCCACCAAAGTACTTCATAAAACTTCATGAATCTCATAGGACTTGACCTGCATTTTCATTCTTTGCATAATGGTAGATTAATAAGTAACTGTCAAATAGTTTATTGTTATGTAACGATGTCAGACTTGTCTGGCGCATTGCGTTATATAGTTGGCGCCCTAAATGCGTCTCGGTATTCCATGTAGCACAAACTCTGAGGGTTTTCGGTATATGAGCTCTACGACGCTTGCCGCAGCGCGTTTCATGGGGTTGGGATGGATGAGAATCGGTCGATGCAATGGGTTGCCCATAGCAACAAAACCCGCCAGCAGGCACCGAGTTCTGTTGGCCCCATTTGGCTCTATCCCAGGAAAAAAAAAAAAAAAGAAAAAAAGTACTCAGCCCCATTGACACGCGTATTGCGCCACACCGACTAGCGATGTGTATACTGCTTTTTTCCAACTCTTTTTTAACACCGATGTGAATCCCTTTCTCTTTGAGTTCCGTCACTCTCACTTTCAGTTTTCACTCAATCTATCGTGCGTACGAGTAAATTGCTCGATTCCCTTCCTGTCAATTTTTCTAGGAAAATAGTGGCATTAGGCATCCGTGGGGAATATAAAAGTGCCGTTCTGTACAATGGAATAGAATAGAATCCAATTTTCAGGCCAATATCTCTGCAAAATTCTACTTTTATCTTAATTAGTGACTCCTCAGAACAGGTGTTTTGAGTGCCAGGATTTTCGGGCCAATAATTTTGGCGCCTAGAAAATTCAAATGTCATACTTGAAGAGATTATTTTATTATTTTCGTTCCATCCAAGGATTCAATACAGTGAATAACTTTGGGATCAGTTTTTCATTATCAAATTGGATCAAAAGGTAGTGAAAATCTGCTTGAGGATTATGTAGAAGAGCGCAATGGGTGAGATTCAATAGAAATCCGCTTGAAGATTATTTCATCAGTATAAATGATTCGAAATTCGATGAAATATAAGCGTGAAAATCTGCTTGACCAAGCGAATTAAACCCGAATTTTCTCCAGCGAAGTGGATCAAATTTTATTGTACTTCTCACAGAAGCTGCTCTAGAGCCAGCCTCCAGAATGGAGTCCTGGGCAAACCCCCAGAAACCTCTAGTAATTTTCACCGTCAAATCCATTTTCTATTTTTAACCCCAGAACTATAAAATTTTTGCATTTATCTCAGGAGGGAGTAGTCCTGAAATGGAAAGCTCTGTCGTGAGTATTTTGAGGGTGAGTAAATTTTCTTACACCCCTATGCCGTCGATAACCCATCTATTGATCGAGTATTTCCATCCTCGAATTTCCCCAAATGCACCACGTGCCCTTCCCTTCAACGCGGAAACACGTGGCTCCTCCACCACTCCCCATCGATAATTCCCAAGGGTGTGTAACGAAGACAGAGAGTGCAGTGGAGTTTATGGAGGGAAAGCAAGGGGCTAAAGAAAAACTAAAACTCGATAGTTATCCCTCCGGATAGCACGACCGTAGAGCGTACCGAGGGTATCCAAGGATCGATTGATGCTTACTTTGGTATTTTCTCCAACAAAGAGACCTCCAGGAATATTTCCCATTGGATTTGAAGGTACCTAGCATCTGCTAGTATCGAAGCGAAAATGTTTGGCTGTTTGAACTGAGACAGTTGCTCCATGTGAAGTCCAAGGGACGAGGTTAACAAAAGCTAGAGGACAGAATGAGTAAGACTGCGTCGGGTTAGGTTCCCGCCCGGCCTTGCGGTCTCCTCTTATGAGTACCACTAATAGCACACACGGATTATTCTCCTATGTATATTTATCATGTGAAACATTATCCGTAGTCCGGGCGCGAACCCAAGACAATGGATTCTGTACAATTTATTTATTACCAAATTGTTTACTTCACGAAAAATACGGGTCAAATCGACGAGAGAAAACTCGTTTTTAGTCTATGGATTTTATTTTTTGCCTATATTCATGTTGCAAAGAACCGCTATAGTCATTGAGTAATGGTGAATTTCAATAATTCTTCACTCTGCAATTTGTATCACATCTCTGACACGCAGCAATTGGATATCACGGTATTACTCATTTTAAGAGTACTATTTCCCTGGGTAATTTTCATCACGCGATTCTCTATAAACGTATCACTGGGTCTAGAAATTTGACGCCCCGAAGGCTTTCCATTCCTCTCGAATTGATCAGTCAAAATGGAGAATTGTGGAACCGCATGTGAAGATATTTTCATATTTTGGATCTTGCTGGCAGGTGAAGTTGTCCCACAAACTTTTCTCTCATTTTGATTTTCATTTTGTGAGGCACTTGGAGAATGCTGCTCAACATATGGACTTTTAGAGTGTCCCACTTTTGCTATGGATATAATCATCAGTTGCAACACCTTGAGCAATTTTTTCACGTTGTATATCTCTAGGAATTACGTGAAACACCGGCGCCAGGTACCACTTGAATCGTCGTCTTCCCAATCTACACCAGACCAACAGCACTGGTCCAGATGAACCGGAAGCGCTCGCAGACTCCCAAAAATCTGGAAAAATTGACTTGCCACTGGATCGTTCCAAAGTCGTAACAATTCAGTCAATGCGTAATTAATCCGTCAGTGGTCGCGTCATGCTCCCAACGTTCGTTAGGCGCGTATGTGGCCTTCTTGCAATAAACCGTTGGTTGTTCTGCGATAAATAATAATGTGTCAGCGACATTGATGAAGTCGCGAGCCAGGGGAAGCTAAAATAGCGAAACCACGTAAATTCGACAAGTGAACTACGTTCGTTTTGCTCCCCAATAATCCCCTTGACATTATTTATGAATATTCTCCAATGTCAAGCCGATACCTTGATGTGGTATACACTTGACCCATGCACAAATTACCATACTTCATATTTTTTTCAATCCCTTATGATCTATAACCATGATCTTCCACTTACAGAAACACGCGACGAGACAAGAAAAAAAAACGACTATTAATATTGAGTAATATTTATTGAAGCATCCAGCCTCATATGCTTCAATTAGTCCTATTTATGCAAGAAAAATGTGCAAAGAAACTTCACCGTACTTCACGCAACTAGTACGAGGTTAAATTGAACATTGTAAACATGCAATTTGATTGCATTGCTTCGTTTTTCTGTTCCAAGAATTCAGCTTTTTTGTTGAATATATTAAAGCACTTGCACGGAGAGAAGAGATTAGTAAAAATTACGTGACTTGTAATGAAAGCCTCGACCACTTTACGTGACGATAAATTTTTAGTTACCATTACGGGATTCTAGGTGCGTTTAACCCAATTTTTACAACTCAGATTTTTATTATCTTACTTGGATTATTTTTTAATTTACGATTAATCTAATTGTTACGTGGTTTATTTTATCATGAAAAGTGTAGGTTTACCACATGACTCGTTAGAGGTTCGTACATTTTTACAATTCGAAACTTTATTTGGCAAAACATTTGAGATTTTTTATAAGTTTGAAGCAATTTTTCCGAAAATTCCATGGTGTTCCATGATGTTCCATGATGTTCCAAAATGTTCCATGATGTTCCATAGTGGTCCATAATGTTCCACGGTGTTCCATTGTGGTCCATGATATTCCATGGTGGTCTATGACGTTCCACGCTGTTCCATGATGTTCCATGGTGTTCCATATTGTTCCACGGTGTTCCATGGTGTTCCATGATGTTCCATAGTGGTCCATGATGTTCCACGGTGTTCCATTGTGTTCCATGATATTCCATGGTGGTCTATGACGTTCCACGCTGTTCCATGATGTTCCATGGTGTTCCATATTATTCCATGGTGTTCCATGGTCTTCCATGATGTTCCATGAGGTTTCATGGTATTCTGGGATTTTGTATGATCTCCTGGAATTCGTGAACGATTTTTATTGCCAATTTTGTTTCTTCTTGTTAAAGATACCTATAAAACGACCATGATTTTTTGTAAGTGATAATTTCAATACTAGAAAACAAAAATTGAAGTAATTAATCCCAGACAACGCTTACAGCTTGCCATATATTTGGGGAATATAGTAGTGGTGCACCATTGAAAAACTTCGATTAATGTACTGCCCAATAATTTTAAAAGCTGGGATTATTCCACGACATTTAAACTTGCAGAAGGTTTAGAGAGGCTTTTGAATTTCGTTGCAAATTCAGCAAACCGTAGAGGCAAGATTCAAAATTCCATGTCCTTATGTTCGGTGGTATCGGACTTGTCCTTTCACCCTAGACATCGAATATATCCCTCTCCCCCCCCCCCCCCATTTTCAATATTTATCAGACCTCCTCAATTTGGTTTCCAACCGAAAATCATTGATCCAGTGAATCAGCTGGCACCAGTATCAGACATGTCTCTTTTTCCCGAATCCAATCTGTCAATGTTGTCCCCGATGTCGTGAAGAAGTGGAGGCACGGTTTTTCGGTGTGCCAACAGCGATTGCGCACACTCAAGCCACATCGTCGTGTGAGGAGCGCCAAAGGATATTGTGGTTTAGTCACTTCGCTCTCGTGAACCGTCCAGTTATGAGTTGCTTATACTCAGTGGAACCCACCAAGTACCAGTTGACGTTCCATCCCAGTTCGACTATTCGATAAAGCAATCAAGGTAAATAATAATATTTTTTTATAAATCTCCTTCATTTGACCCATCAAATTTGGGGCCATTTTTGGCGAAGAAGAATATTCGTCAGCCCAAAACGAGCTAGGAGCCCAATGGTGAGATCCAACCATTCCAAGTCTTGATCAGTAGCGTAACCCAAAAAGGAGCGATGCATAAAAGAATACGGGCTCCAGAAATGGAAAAAATAGAAATTAGTGAGTTGCGCTGGTTTTCATGATTCGGTAATGTCGGGGGGAGGGGTGGTGGTGTGAAAAATGATCTTGGCCCCAGTCAATTAATTAATTAGCCTTCTTTGCCTAATGCGCGAAAACCGCGATTCGTGCCACACTTCTCGCGGTCGATTCGCGGTTAACGCTCTGAAGAACATAAAATTTTGTATGACATTCGGGTGGAAAAACGATTTACTGACTAATGTGATTGTATCGCTATCGGCTTGAAACGTAAAAACATATTTGCCGGAGGAAATATTATTTGCCCCTTGTGTCATGAATTGCAATTGTTTTCAATAAATATGCGGCTTATGGTGTTGAGCCATCGAATGTCCTGGGATTGTTGAACGCAAGTTGGTCCACTTAATCTAAACTTTATATTACTGAAAAATTAAAATAGACTGTGCAAAAATATTAAGTGATTACAAATTGCAAAAAATGTGATGTATATATTTACTTTTTTTCTTGAGCAGCAAAAAAAATAAAAAGATTTTTTTTTTGCAAATTATTTTTGTTTTTACGCTAATTTTTTTCTTTCCAACCAACGAAAAAATGATTTTAAAAAATCCTGAAGGTCAATGGTCGACGGAAAATGATTTGCATATTAAGAAAATAATACAATTTATTAATCACACTTAACGCCCATGGCCAGCTGACGGTTGTAAACCCACTCCATTTCGGTCGATTGTAAAAGCTTATGATGACAACTTCGGAATTTTTCAACGGTTAAACTATCAGTCGTAAAGCATGGGGCCCCCATAAAGAATTTGTCGAGATTTTTTCCCCCCAAGATCAGGTATTTCTTCGTGTAGTTAATTCGAATGGAACCCCCTGTTTCCACGTTAATCACTCCAAAATTGATACTTTGTTAATTAATTGAAAAGGAGGCGCCATAAAAAAAAGATAAATTTCATTTTATGTTCCAAACATTCTTTAGCTTTTAGTAGATTTTTTTTTCTGGCCACCTCACAATATTCAACATTAGAGAGGTAGTGCATTTTTTTCTGCAACATTGTGCAACTTCCTCACCTGACTTAGCAATTATCTTTATTTTTTTCACTCAACACATGCTATCGCGTAGTAATTGACTATCTTATCTGGTGACTAGTCGAGAAAATAAAGCCATTCGGATTTGGCCGTGTGTAATAAACACAACACAGAAATAAATTGTATTGAAGTAGGAGAGAAAAAGTGCTACATTAATCTGATTTGCATTGAGATGCAGCTGGATTGGTCCAGGGATCGAGCTAATTCATTACGAGATATCTTAACGTGATTTTGACTTGGTTATAGTTTTGGGATATTTCATATTTTCGCTACCTAACTTCTCTTTAAAGGGGAACGAAATATTGACCAACTAATTCGGAAATGATTATCTTAAGAAGTGTGTGTGTGTGGGTGCTTAGAAATCTTTCATCAAGCAAATGTTGATCAAGTACCTCAATCACAATTTTTTCTTCGTGTGTAAAAAGTTATCCCATTAACACAATGAATTAATAATTAATTTTACGTAATAATCCGATGGAAAGATTGACCACAAATAAGAACGTATTTCCTGTAATTACGCTTAAAATTGCGGTTTTCAATCGTCAGCACTTGAAAATGATTACGCCATTGTAATACAAAAAAAAATTGTTTTCCACCGATAAAAATCCTTTTGGCGTCTCGATGACATAATATCCTAGTATTAAACGAATAATAACCAATATTAAAGAAAAATGTGGGTAATAAACATAGCTTGTCGCATATATCAAC
Organism: Asobara japonica; assembly: GCA_026005395.1. Lineage (NCBI taxonomy): Eukaryota > Metazoa > Arthropoda > Insecta > Hymenoptera > Braconidae > Asobara > Asobara japonica. The sequence continues at coordinate 424,840 of BQMI01000595.1, read as the reverse complement.
GATTATTTCATTAAAATGTTTACACTGCATCTTGCTCTCTCATTAAATAACAAAATAATTAACAGCCCATACTGTTAAGATGAAAAATTCTAATGAGTAAAACTTGACTCTCATCGCAATTCTGAAAGTCTCGGTTCGTTCTATTGGACTTTGAGAGTGAAACGCATACATCTATATATGTGTATATGTCTGCCATGAGATGCGCGTTTAGCAATGCTTTTTGTCAGGGAATAAAGCATAAGAGGTCTTGTTTCCTAACGCGAGCACACCCACCCACCCATTCACCCACACCCACCCACGTACCCACTCACCCACCCACCCACTCACAACCACCCATTCACCCACACCCACCCACTCACCCACCCACTCACTCGCCCACCCACCCACTCACCCACTCACAACCACCCATTCACCCCCCCCCCCCCCCCCACACACCACACACACAATGGAGAATATGGAGACCCGATGAAAGCTCACGTCTCCAAATTTCGGAGCAGATCAATAACTTCCCCCATGGGAAAAAAATCTTTCTGCCGAATTCAGGAACACAAACCCTACATCCACTCCATTCCGTTACATAACGTGGGGGGGGGGGGGGGGCACATATACCGCTGAAGATAAGAGCTCAGTCTTCTCTGAAGTATGCCTCAGATATTGAAGCAATTACGCGGCGCTAATACAAGAAGGGGTCTCTGCATCGAATTACAACTACGTATAATAGTCGAAGAGCGCTTTTGTGCACTGCGCGCAGTTGTAACGATCGCCCCTGGTCCCCCGTTTGTGTGCCATCGGATCTTGTCCCTAGATTCATCCGCTAAACAATAGCAATGGGTATACAATAAAGAGGGGCCCGGGGGATAGTGCTCAGCAAAAAAAAAAGAATAATAAATAAAAGAAAACAGACACCTTGGAACGCAACCGATTCCTCGAATTTTTATTACAGCTCGCGCAACGAATTTCTTTGAATAAACTTTGATTTATTTTCCTTCGCGGAAGGCAAGAGAGATTTTTTGTCAGTTTGTTTGGTATTTGGATACTAAATAAATAAACTATATGGTTCATGTTATCCCTTTCTTATTGACAGTGGGAAAAAAATTATCCGCAATTTTATTGTATTTAGGATTCTATAAATGATATTTTACAGTTCTTAGGAATTTTTTACAGCAAATACTTTGAGCCGTAAAATTCAATTGAGATAATTGTTATTTCAATTTAAAATAAATTGGACTCCTACCAATTGCTCAAATTTTTCTTACATCTAGTGGGCCAAATTTCTGTGTATAAATTGCATTTGAATTTCCCGCCCTTCGCGGAAACACGAGGGCTGAGCCATCTAAAATGAACAACCATTTTGTCGTATCGCCGCACATGGGACTTTCCTTGAAGGAAATAAAACCTCACTGATTGTAGATTTCCTGTCTGAACCCCAATTAATCATTAAAACACTGCAATGTCTTTTTTTTTTATCGTGATCAGCATAATTACGGATTTCACTTAAGTTCCTTCGTTATTCACGCTTGTTAGCGCATTGTCTCATTGGACGTTAATATTCAATTATTTGAATTACAATTCCAAGATCGTCTTGATAATCGAAATGTCTGTTATTTTCCATCTCCACGTGGCATAGATAATCGTATCAATAACTCGACAATTCTATTATTTTATCGCACTTACACTCAGTAATCAGATGAGTAATAGAATTCTTATTCTCGTTTTTGATCTAATTGCCCTATGCAGATTAAAAAGTGGATTACGGAAGACGATCTATCCATAAAGCTTAATACATAATTCATTTTAGGATTTTTTCCTATATTACCGATAAGTCGGTAGTGCAGGAAGACTCCTGCTGCTAACTTCACGCCAGTGAAGATCTGCAAAAGGACAAAATCGTGAAATTAGCTGCATGTCCTCCTAGGTCACGTGCGAAATACTTGAAGTTGATGTAACCCAGTGACATAAATCTCTCTCCACAGCCGATAAATTTCCACCTGTATAGATCATTGGCACTATGACACTCATGGAATGATGAATACCAGTCATCCACTTCAACCGTAATGGTTTCATCAACGATATATGATTCATATGATTTGAGAAACATCCACAGATAACGCAAATAATATCTGGGCCAAACTGAGCCATGGGGGGTGGGAAGTGTGGACGGGAGTGTCGATACAATCCGAATTCATGCGTCTGGTCTCTCCAACACGTGGAGTACCGTTATCTCGTGTGTTTGGTGATAACCACCGGGCGTTCTCGAAACGAGAATGCGCCCGTCCAGCTCAATCGTCTTCCTCTACCTCTCTCCCTCTCTCTCCATCATACCCGGAATAAATTTTTACTCCGTATTCATGAGCAATGGAACCATTGGGATGGTAAAAAAAATATTAAAGCAGCGATGTACAGTTCGGCACTGACCTCACTACAGGTTTCGATATTTTCAAGTTTTTGACTACAGCGAAATAGAGCGGGAAAATTCAAATCGTACGACCTTCATTGAAATTTTATAGAGTAGGTTGTTTGAACTATATCTGAATTTAGGTGTTTTGGAAAGCCAATTTAAGAACATCGTCTCCATAGAACGGACACGTATGTTTCCGTTACTGACAACCCAACGCAATTTCGTTTCTTACGGCTGCTGCGTAAAATTGCGTAAGACATGCGTTATTTGAATATTTTCCTTATGTGAGAGAATAGCAGATAATGTAGGAAACATGCTATGATGTACAGCCCTAGGCTAGGCCTATGCATATCCGGAACAATATGAGCTTCGCTATTCGGGCTCCCCCACTCGGGTCAGGGGAAGGAACGCGCATGCGCGGACGGTGGTGGACAGTATTCGGCTGGAGACCCGAAGACTCTTATAGTCGCCCGACTATACTTTTGTCCATCAGCCGCAACTTTGGGATTTATTGTCGTTATAATTATTCTTTTCAATAGATAGATAGTATATAAGTGGGTTCCGAATGATATCATTTAGCATCACTATTTTCCGAATTCTCAGAATCCGCCAAAGTTGTACATTCGCAATGATTTGACGCGGTAGCTTCAGAAAGCTTTAATGAAGCCCAATTAATGGCTCAATTCAAGTTTTTTTCTGGATTTCACCTATAGCTTAAGTTGAGACAATTCATCCGTGTAATGATTTGTTTTGCTGCTACTTTGAAAGACCAATCCCATAAATACAATCAAATCGGTTTGTCCCATGTGGACGCATTGTCCATAACTCCAAACATCCATTTCTCACCACCATCTCTCACCTTAGAAAGTAATGGTATTGTAATTTTGTAACTTATGCTAAGTTATGTAGCAACTTGACTTCACCTGCATATTTCATCATTAAAAATTCAAAATAGCTCTCGCATTTGATATTCTCACACCATACATCTCTGTTATTCCCCTATAGGTACAGTTCACCGAGAGAAATGGATCTTAGGGGATGACTGATTGAGTTACTTGTGTATGTCGATGCATCTGGAATTCCCCTTTTTCGCGCTCCAGGCTTTTGTACACCCGGTGTATTTATTACAAACTGAAGAGTGTCGCGTGCGACAAATACCAATATGCTGATTTTCCAGGTACCTCGAGTGGCAGTGTTCCATTTTCACCGAGCACGGAATATTAACATTTTCCGGTGACATCCCCTGAATTTATCGCATCTCTCGTCTACGTTTTCTTAAGCATTTCGTTAGGTGTATTGATGTTCTTTTCCATATAAATTCCAACGACCAGGATTGGTATTCAATCGTTCGTTGTCTAGGTTGATTTTAGCGGGGAATTTTAAATAATTGCAATAACAAACTTCCAAATTTTCCTTTTTAAAACAGAAAAAATGATGAATTCCCGGTTCAGAAAATTATTGAATTGGAAAAAAATGATTTATTGCTGCTTAGAAGATAAAACAAAAAGTCCAGTATAGAAAATTTTCGCATTTTCGGAAGAAATATCTCGTATATTGGTACAACTCACTTGTGCATGGGGGACGCGAATAATTGAGAGCGGCTTCTGGATCAATAACGCGGAGCTTAAGCCCAAGCTGACCAGTGCCTCTTGTCCTCTCACACAAAAGCCCATGCCAAATGAGAATTTCCATCCCCGAATGTTCTCCCTCATAAAAATTCAGCAATCTAAAAAATCTTTCTCAATAACAATTTTCCGCTGGATTTTCCCGTGACACAAATTCCCCCGTGTTCACATTACATCACATCGCATCACACACATGTGCGTGAGGGGTATTTGCGAGTGTTAGAAGCGGAAGTGTGCATGTGAGTGACGTTTTTTTTTTCACACGATAACCTCTTTCGTCGAGATGAAAGAGGGGCGAGGGGGAGGAGTGCCAGTACCTCTCAGTGTGCCCCATAACCACCACGGATTGCATACCCGCATGCACACTATCTCCACGTAATTATCCAACCGATATCCCGGCTTCTGTGCAATAAAATAAACAGAATTAATGGCCCGAAATTCAGGGAATAAGTGGGCTGATTGAATATCAATTAAAAATACACAACTAATTCGCGCCATTTATTCTGCGCTGATTCCTTTTTTTTTTTTTTTTTTTTCAATTACAATTTGATTTTTGAAGTAACAATATATTTTCCGAAGTTGAAGATACTGTTAATCATTAACTCCGAAAAAATGCGAGCTTTCAATTTTCCTAATTGGTGCAAGCATCTTTCGTTTTTTCTGTAATCATTGCGAACTTATGAAATTTGTCAACACTGGACAGAATATGTGAAACACTCGAAACTTAATAAATTAACAGAACGTCAAAAAATATTCTGTGTATATGATTTTCAATAACTAGATAAGCTATGACAACTTGAACAATTGTCATACTTTTGAAAACTAAACCCGAATCGATATCCCAAATATCGATGTTTATCGATGCAAACGCGATTACCAACCAACTTCACGATGTTATCTGACTAATCGGATCACGCAACAAATGAACGAAGATTGAAAAATAAATCATGTCACGATGTTCGAGATATTTCGACTCTTACGATGTTCATTTATGTGTATGCGCTTTCTTGAATAGGATAAGAATTAATGGGGAAGAAGAACTTTGAATGTCCTCCGTGTGGCCACGACTTTCCGCACTCCAAGTGAAGCTCTGCGAAGGGACAAGTAATTTTTGCGCCTCCTCTGTTGCACAACCACCTTTTCCACTTTCCCAAACGCACAATCACCAACAAAAGTTGCTTATAATCTTGAGTGCAATTCTTTCGTGACTAAAATTCCCTAAAAAAGTGATGCATAAAATTTCATAGAACCACTCATTCGCGCCAAAATATTGAATCGCGAAGTTATTGGTATGCCCCTATTGGTTCATCCTAATGAACCACGACTCTCACTCGGGCGGTTTTAATTGCTACTTCCAATCAGTATGCTCTGCAGTTGCCCACATGTTAGTTCCAACGATGGACAAAATTCCCACAAAGTATCGTACTAGCATTGTAGGATGTGGAGAACAAAGAAAAAGGCCCTAGCAAACGGCAATGCGGCAAGCATAGAGCAGCGAAGCGCTTGCGCACATCACTATGTGAGTCAAGGACGACACGTGCGGGCCTCCAAGCGACCTACTTATGTTTTCCCCTCTCCACCCCTTTTGACTTGCCCCATGTCTCTCCCTCTCGGCAATCATCGCCAGAACATCCCGAACTCTCCCGAATGCGGAAAATAGGACGTCGGGATAATACCAATGGCACTCCCTCCTCGTTGTTCCTCCGCGCCCTTTTCCTCCCGCCCCCTCCTTTTTTTCCCGCCATTTCTTTTTCTTTCCCTCACTCTTTCAATCGCGTGCACCGTTTTCTAAATCACCCTATCAGTCTCGCGGTTCAATCCTCGGTAAAAAAAATCGGCGAGATTAATTTTTTCCCCCAATCCTCTTCATCCCCACGCTTCCGCCGAAGTCGCGCAGGCCAGGATAGATGATAACAGAAATAGAATGAAATTTCATCGGAGAACTATTAAAAGCAACTGCTTGTGTCCATCATGTGGAATTAGCAGTTATATTCGGCGCGATGATTCTTGCTCATGATCTATTAGTTGTCATCAAAACGCACCGAGGCATTTTTATCCAGTGTCGTTAAGAACACTCCCAAAATTGAAAAAAAAAAACAAACATGCCGAGTGAGAGTAAGGTATGTGGACCACATCGATAAACTTCCTGCAGTATTCCATATCCTATCATTATTTTCTCCGAAATATAGATTTTTTGGAACTCCATTCGGAAGTGTTGCTCATGAATTCCCCCAGGTACCATTACTCTAGTTTCTGCTCTCTCATAAAAAACAAATTAACTCTCCTTTTGGGGTCATTGCAGTGCTACCACGAAAAACAATCACAGATTGGGGGGGCGGGGGGGTCAGAAAAAAATTAGGGGGTGTTTTGCGTGCAGATAGCCGCAGTGTTCCAGTTCTATTCAGCTGTCCACTTTTTTTCCCCTTTTATCAACGCCTCCAACAGACTAGATCGATAGGAAAATAGGTCGAAGGTCTCACCCCGATGAGTTCACTTGGAAACTACCGATATATGCAGTCTGGCGTAAAGATTGAGATCATGCAATAAGAGCTACCGAATTCTCGAGAGCTAGGTGGGGTTTTCGGAAAAGCTCCAAGGAAATTGGTGGAAAGCGAAGTGGGGGGGGAGGGAGATTTCGACGGAAAAAACGGGAAATAACCCGGGGGAAAAAGGGAGGGGGGTGGAGGCATCAGTTTGGCCGTTGACCGCGCTTGCGTCCACGGTACCTCCCACGTGTACTACAGCATTTTCCTACCCCCTTCTGACTCGTGGGATCCCGCCCCCATCCCAGTTGTCCTATTCTCCCCCTACTTTTTTTTCCTTCATTTCCCCCCCCCCCCCCCCCAAAGTAACTAGCAAGGGAAATGGAAGAGGGCCACATCATTGTTTGAGCCCTCGTTTCCCACACCCGATGGACGGCGCAGGCATAAGTAACGCGTTATAGCACGCCGTACAGCCAGTTCCTGTTCGACCGTCGTTCGTGGTACGACCATTTGCCGTTAATAAAACGACGCGCGCGCAAAATTCATTTCCCCCACTTTTTTCCCCACTCGGGTAAGTTCTAGTTGTCTCTCTCTCAAGCATTTCATACTTTGGCGGGTGGGGAGAGGGGTCACGTGACCCAATGGGTGACTCGCGCGGTCGCACTTATAACCAATCAGCGAGCTGGAAATTGTGCGCAGCCGTGCCAACGCTGCAGTAAAGTAAGTGGGGGCGAGCTACAGTGCCGCGCCACAATCGAAACCAAGCACATTCTCGTTTGCTGCTGAACCTCCTGGAAGTCGGTTGTGTGTTAACTACGCGTTCTCATTCGTCACTCCTAGACTCGTGATTCATCATTTTATTTTCTTTATTTCGTATATTGAGCGTCAACGGTAATCGAGATATTAAGATAAAACGTGTCACAGTGATTCTCGATGAATCTGGTGTTAGTATATTTTATGTTTTTATATTGAATATACTGTCTTTGTTTTACGCTTGTTTTTTTTCTCTCACGGAGTTTAGCGAAAAATTTGTCCCAGTGTGGTAATGGCCAGTAATCAGAAACAAGAGAAAAAAAAAGAGAAAGAAATAAATAAACGGGCACTTCCGCATTGTACACGCATCGTCACGGCCGTTCGCCATATTGAGAGTATCAACTGGGTCACCGGATTTCAATAGCCTGCTGTGCGCGCCTCACACGCCCCTTCAACCGGAGGCCACGTCGCTGCTTTTGTAATGTAAAAAAAAAACATCGTACGTACATCAATTTCACGGGACTACCGCGTTCCCTTACAAATCTCTTCATTTTCTTTTCTTCCCTTTTTTTTTTTTTCAATCGCATTGTTCGCACCCCCTCCCCTCATCTTGAGTCTACAATACAATATAGTGTATGCGTGTCTTTTTCCCAACCTCAAGTGCACGTGAATACTTCTCTAGAAATCCCGGCATCTGCCCCCCCCCCCTCCGCATAAAACACGTTTTCTTTATTCCCATTTTTCCCCCTCGGATGAAAATCAACCCTAAAAGTTGTCGCGTAAAAATTTCACAAACTCCAGTGTTTAATCAAGTAATTGAGAAAGCGACAGTAGAAAACTGCGTGGCAACAGTCGGACCAAGGCGACTTGGTAAAAAAAAAAAAGAATCTGAAATTCACCGAAACGAGAACACGCGAGAATAAAATACGAAGAAAAGAGGGGAATGGGTACAGTGGGGGGGGGGGGGGGGTGAAAAAAAAATGTCGGTGTCCAGTCGAAGTCGGAATGGGTAAAGATGGCGGTGGTCGTGTAGAGGCGAGGCGCGCGCGCTAACTCTGACTTGGAAGCGCTCGTGGAATGGTGTGGGGTAACTTGTGACGTAACGGCCGGAATCACGTGACCAGTCCGTGGGTAGAGCAGTCTCTAGCTGGGGCAGTGTGTGATCTAACGTTTTGTACCAGTTGGTTTAGTTACGCGTCGGCAGCTGCCTCGAATACAACAGTCTCTCCGCCCCCCCCCCTTTCGCTCTAGTAATAAATTAATTATGAGGATGTTGGCGAATTTAATTGGACGTATTTGGGAAATTTAATGCAGTCGCTGGGTCAGTGGGGGTGAGAAACTGGCTTGGCTATGTTTTATCAGTCAGTCTTTTTCTCTCTCCTATCAACTCTGGGACATAATCATCAGTTTGAGGAGAGTAATGAGGTACAAAATCAAGTGAATTCATGGAAACAATTTTTCTCTCCATGGGTATTAAAATGTAAAAAATTTTTTTTAAAAAAACGTGCACACATGCGCTCAAACACGGATTCAGCAGTGAAAACTATGTTCCCCTTGCTGTGTAACACATTGAGGCTCTGGGTTCAGAGGAGACACTGCAGCGAGTCCGATGTGACATCGTAGTTTATTTTTAACATTTTCGAACACGTGGAGGGCATAAAAGCGTTAATTTCGTTTATTTTTAATTCACACGCCAGTGTGCGCCTTGGCCTCACGAAATATCATTCGGCGAAAAGAGGGCAAGGAAAAAGAAAAGCCTAGAATTCAATTGCGTTATTCACAATGTTCCCTGAATTCCCATGATACTTTACTTGGAGATAATTACAGAAAATTTGCTGTAGCAATACTTTGTCGCATTAACAAAATTCTAAGGCCTATTACACTTGCCGCTAGGCAAAAGTCGTGGCTACAAACCCGCCGTTCACCTAGCCATTACCTGTCCTCCCATTCTACAAAATCCCTCCTCCCGCGCGCGTCTGTGCCGCTTATACTTTCTAAATCCACTTACTTTCGTAACCGAGCCTATCCAAAGCCCAGGCTGTTTCTAAACGCTCAACAGCTTTGCCTTTCTCGTCTCCATGTTACATACTTTGCCTACTATAAATAATTGCCTGTTTCTCTATCCTCATTTTTTTTATCCTTCAGTTTTATTATTTCTTTAATTACAAAGTTAATTTTTCCCTCCGTCCGTCTACATCGACACTTATACCTCATTTTTCCGGACTATTTTCTACATTTTTCTACCTTTTTTTTTTCTCTCCATCGATATTAACGACCGGCATATTATACCCGCAACGTGCTGCAGTATTTTACAGCGCAGGTGGATTCCGCTACACGCGGGCTCGTACTGGCCATAAAAGCGAATATACATAGCCAAGTTAGAGAGCGAGAGAGATAGATGCAAAAGCCCGCCATTTTCTTACAGCAATGGCAATCGGCCGCCATCTTTGCCACGCGGTAGCCCCTTACCAATTGCGAATAGAGAATTATTTCAAACGCAGCCTACTTTTAATATTCTTTTGACTACTTTGTTGTTGTTTTTTTTTTCACACGCACAATTTATTATTCTTCACTTGGCGCTGGACACAATTTACTATGTGGGAAGGCCATGCACGTTCGTGCGGTGAGCACACTTCCTGTCCTTCGTGACTGCGGATATGTGTTACGCGATTATTTGTCCCGAGATATCCCCCAAGAGATTACAATCTCCCATTGTTTCGTTACTATCTCGGTTGGGCTCCGAGGCACGCGCACACACGTCTCCATACGATTATTCCATCAAATTGCTGGAGGAAAAAAAAAGGAAAAAAATGGAAAATTTCTCGAGGATTTATCACCGGTTCATTGATCCGTAAAACTGTCCCAGTGAATTCCCCTGTTTCTCTTTTTCACCAACACTGGCCCGAGTGAAATTAAAACGCCGCTTACGCGCTTTCCGTCCGTGAAATGAGGAAATTACTCGTTTCGCCCCGAGAGACCCAATGAGACGATTCACGCTCACACGATCACGTGGGCTTGATCCATAATTTTTTTTTTTTTTTTCAGTTCCTAACTATGTCCAGCCTCGGTCCCCGGTCGATTCGTTCAATTACGTGAAATTGAAAGTGACGAAACTTGTGTTGCACTGCCCATTGTCCATGAAACGAGGTAACTAATAAAATCAAGAATTTATGGTAATTGTAGACAAGTTATTGGCGCAATGCGGAGGAATTGTTGATGCATTGGCCTGTGTATCAATGGCTCGTTGAGTTCAATTGAACAAAAAAAATGGGTTTAAACGAGGCAGGCATCGAGGTCGCAGCAACGAGCCATCACTGGAGCTTGTATTATAACACAAGGCGCGTGTATTCCGCCGCGGAACGCCCCGCGGATGACATCACTGCTAGGCGGTTGGGCATATTCCACATGCCCGGTCGCAGGTAAAAAAAATAGATGTGAAAAAAGGAAAAATACAAAGCTGCAGGGAGAGAGTGTGGATCTTCTGTCTCTCTCCTCTTGTTAAAAAAAAAAAAACAAAAAGAAAAGAGCCTGGGAGTTGGCAAGACGAGAATGAGAGAGCGCTCATACCAAAACGTTGGAAAGAAACGAATCGTCGCGAGCGCGGGAGGGGGCGGCGGGGAAATGAGGATGGGAAAGGGAAGGAGTGCGCTAGGGTACAAAGTATGTAGTTGGAATGGGTTAGCCTTGGACAGAGAAAAAAAGCGACTCGTGCATAGCCCGAGATTCACTATATTTTTTCTCATCAAATCCACTGTGCCAAGCATCCAGGCTACTTGGTGAACAATTAATCATCGCCAATGATAATGCAATTGTAGAGAAAAACCTTGTGACTTGTGATATTGCAACAGAACATGTTTTCCGCATATTTTTTTTTCACTTCATTCCAAGCATAAAATAGATAAATGCATAGTGCAGAATGGACTATTAAAAAGCCGTATAATGATATTGTAAATGGGTAAATTACTCGATGCGAATGCTTGTTGATTATGAAACAGTCGCTCCTCAAGGCTTTTCTCGCAACTGACGCGCGCGTACGCCGCAGGCAGATGCATGGTCTGCACTTCTCTTGTGCTCTTATCAGTGTGCCTCAGCAATAATGGCTTTGAGACGTACGCGATTTACTTCATATCAGCAGCAGCTAACAGCAGTACCAGGGTGCCGAAGCCAGGTGGATTATTCATGGAGAACATTTGAGATATTCGGGAATACGGGAAGCCCATTGCGCACCTGTATGACATATATAGATTATGGAGAGGAGCGTTTTGTTTTGTCGCCAAACATTTGCAAATGTGACAGTTTACAACTTGCAAGCTGAATGCCCTCCATATGCTACGTTCTCCAAATGGAGTCAACTCGAGACACCCCTGCATGTTCTCAGAGTAATCGTAAGGGTGGCTGAAAAAAAAAAGAAAAACCAACTCAAGAGTATTTCCGAAGAAGAATGCTGAAACCAGGCGCACAGGAGTGGTCCACTATTTCATGGAATATCTTATTTAATTTCTAACACAAGTAGTTTTATGCAGAAGCATCGAAAAGCTTGAAAACGAGTTTTACAAGGCGGGTTTTGGTGCGTAGGAATCCTTGCTACCTGCCTACTTTGGCTACAAATTCAAATGCGAATGGCGAACGTCGTGGTGGATGGGGAGGGGAGGGGTGGGGGGTGGGAGGCCTAGGGGAGATGCTGGGATCTACCCCCTTGGAAAACTTTCATCTGCCTATCCCTCTTTTCCAACTCCAGGACAAAATGGCGGATGAAATTGCGGGGGTGCGTAGGCCACGCCCTTACTTCCAGGGGTTCACCCCCCCCCCCCCTCCTCCCAATTTTTTTTTGTCCACATGGGAATGATTCAAGGACGGACCAAGGACGTGAGCCAACACGTGGGATGCTGCGATAAAAAATCAATTGTACATTAATTGCTCATCGTGCAATATTTCAGCCTCATTAACATTAACATTCTCTTACATAGTTCCTTTTTTTTCCACGGAACAGTAATTGGTCAGTGTGCAATCTAACACAATCTCATGAATATTAATATTACGTTAGATAGTTTTATTTGTGTTGTCCATACTTCACGTGGGAGAGGGCAATTAAATTGTGATTATACAACAAGCTCGGCGTTTCTATTTCCAGATATCCTTCGGACCCCATTAACCACTCATCACTGGTAATTTGTAATAAGATCGATCGTGTAGGGTATCAATGTAATCATTGTTGCAAGTGCGTGAAGAAGTTTTTTTGGCGAGGAATGCATGCGAAAGAAAATGTTTACCTACGAGCTATGAATTGTGTGTGTGTGTGTGTGTGGGTGGGTGGGTGGGTGGTTGGGTGGGGTGTAGGGGGGTGGGCACATGTGTGTGTGTGTGTGTGTGTGTGTGTGTGTGTAGTTTCCGGAAAGCACAACTCGAGGCATTGCGATCAAAAACGATTATTTCCGACTCAAATATTCCACAGTTCCCACATTTTTGATGCGACAATTCTGGTGAACGCCTCATGACGTAATAACGGCTTCACCACACTATATGTTGTTATTCTATTTTTTTGTCTCGACTTTTGTCATTCCTCGAGAAAATCGATCGTGTCTAATTTCGCTTTGTGCAAACTATTCTTGTCCGCATTCCCGATCCAAAATTCTGTATAATGTTCCAAGAGAAATGATCAGTCAATCACCCCCCCCCCGCCCCCGCCCCTCCTACATGGTGTAAATAAAATTGTTTTTCTGAATTTCTTATCTGGAAATCAATATTCCCCCAACAATCTGAAATTGTGCAATTTTTATTTACATATTCAGTGTGATTGAGTGTGTTTGATAGAATTTGTATCTCTCTTGTTGGCCAAACTGGAAGATATGGCAGTTCAGGAAGAGGAGAGGCACCCCTCTACGGGCATCACCAACAAACTGGTTATACGCATCGGGTTTTCATTGAGCTCCCCTCCTCTCTCAGCTTGCTCCTTTTTTATTTCTCTCTTTTTGCTCCTTCATTTCATTCTTCTTCCTTTTTTACCACTGTTTCCTGGGCTATCACGTGCGAATCCCCACCCCGGTTGACCTTGAAATATTCGCAGAGTGACCGTTTCCGCAATTGCACGACACGGGTATTCTCACCCGCCGTGCATTTTTTCATTAGAAAATAGTCATTGGTGAGAAATACCCGTGATGACGACTTTCGTAGTCTAGGGGACCATGTTCATGATTTGTATTATTTCAAGGTTATGGATGTCAATTCAACAGGAAAAAAATAGTTTGAGAAAGTGTCAAAAAAATTTTAGCCCTGCAAAAACGATAGAGCGGCTTTAACGCAATATTCATGGAATGCCAGCACACCAAATAGACCTCAACGCACAAATACACTCTGCATATTTCAATGTGAATATCGCATGGACGTGTAACGTCAATTACCATGGAGTATCTCAAACTAATGGACTCCAGGTTGCCGTTTAATTTTAGCCCGGATAACCAGCATTTCGTCCCATTTCCGTTTCTTCCATTCCAACGAGCCCCTCTCACCCTCCCCCCCCCCTGCCCCGCCTTCAATTTCCCTTTCAACCCCTTCCTCGACGTCAACACTCAGGGGTGTTTACCCAGACTGATGGACCCGGTCCAGACAACCCCAATCAACGTGATCCAAATTTTAACTCAAACACTCCAATCATGCTTTTCCTACGCGCACTAACGGCCTCCAGATCAATTCTCTCATGTGGGAAGAACAACGCCATCTGTCGAGATGAGTAAAGTTACGGTAACAACATTGAGGTACACGGTAAAGCAATATCAAAACGATAACACAAATTGATAACCCTACGCACATGAAGTATATATCGATTTTCAAGGTCATATGGTCGCAAGCGGGATTCGAACCCGGATGTGCCAGTTAAGCGCAGGACGCTTGTGCAACTCAGCTACTGGCTTATCGTAGGATTTCCGGTATGGAATTCGGTGCTACCATCGCTTAGCATCGTTGGGCATCAATCGAAATCGAATTGATGAGGATTGCGGGGAGAAGGATGATCCGATGATTGCCGCGCGGGATTTGAACCCGGGTCTCCCAGTTAGCAAATGGTTTAGGTCCAGTTGAGGTGTTACCCGGGGTCGACCGTCGGTCAAAGTTAAAATGTCCTCTGGATTAAGGCTTCTGATAGGCGGAAATCTGACTGTAACCAATCGCAACCCACATCCCGAGAGTCAAATATGGCGCTAACCGCAATCTTCTGATTGTCAGAAAATTCGAACGGCCGACGATCGGATACATCAACTGGCAACAATGACCTGATTCAATTGTCTACAATTAACTGTCATCGAATTAGCCGGCGCGAAGAAACAAATCGCCAGAAAACTTGAATCAAATTTCTGAGGTGGATACAGCCTATTGCTCCTATGGCTGCGCCGCAGTGGCGCTCCCTGTGTCCCAAATGCCACAACCAATTTAGCAGAATTTCAAGGTTGATCTTGAGGGTTTACTCAAATCTGTTTACTTTTTTGTTGTCAAAGTCTTGTGTTAAGTGAAGAAATTCGATGCTTTGAGAGAGGAAAAATTAGTTACGGTACATGAATCTCATTGATTGGGCTGGACGAAAAAACTTAACCACCTGCAATTTCTGTTAATGATTGTATTCATTTGGTGGAGGTTTCGTTGCAAAATATCTCCTTAGGAAACTGTTCTTAGAAGAGATCTTGCAAGACATTGTTTGGGGATAATTTTTCTCTGCATCAAAAATGTTTAGTGTAACTTTTCTCCGAATGCTAATTCTACGAAAGTTTAGTGATTGGATTGTTCCATATCGAATGTGAATCACACACACACACACACACATTCTTAAAATTTTTATTGATTCAAATTTCCTTGTATTGAACATATCTTTTCCCCTTTACCCCACAACTGTATATATTTGTAGCAAATACGTGACCGTTGGTTTGCACAAAAGGACCACTTTACAAGACAAATATAGTCATGCGACAGCCAACAATAAAATTGCTTGGTTCAACAGGAAACAGTTTTTTTTTTCTAACAAAAACACATGTTTGGGATGAAAAATATTCGCCTCAAGGTGAGTCTCAAATGTGTCATACAAGTATCTTATCATATGATCAAATTTCACAAACACAATGTTTAATAAACAACAAAGTGCATTGTCAACGACTAGTCGACAATCCGAAACTTTATATTTAACAACTTTATAGGTCAACAATTTGACATGTGTGGGGGTGAACAAACCTTCAATTCGCTTCTGATATTGCACTTATCGGCAGATGGGCATATGATGAATAATTTTTGGGGGAGTACTGCGCAGATTCACGTACTGCGCAGAAAATCCCAGAAATGAGCGCTACTGCGCACCATCGGCGCATATTAGCGGTTTAGGGGATTCCCCGGTTTGTGTAGCTGCACGGATAGACCGGTTTAGTTATTGTTGATGGTTCGATTGGCGCATCGGCGTGATTTAGCCCTCAGATGAAACTCCGAACTGGATTTAGTGCTATCTCAATAGTTAATGACTTGTCTCAAGCTAATATGCCCAACTTCCACTGCGTCGTTCGTTAACGATTACCAGTTTCCCGTGTAACAGTAACTGAATCATTCTGCTTTGACAGACGCATTCAGTTGTTATAACTAACAAATATCGTCAACTATTAACAAATAGCGCAGTTGAACACTAATCACATCTTGAAAATCTTCGGAGAAGAAATCAACAAGACAATTGGTAAATTTAGCAATCGATGGCAATAACCGAAACAACTTAATTTCCACTGAAAAAAAATGCGGCAATATGGCCAAGTGAAGGTTAAAAAATAGGCGGGAACCCGGCATTTCCGGCCCAGGCTGTTTGGCAGGCCCGCAGATTCTCCTCTCCCCTCCTCCCCCCCCCTTCCCCTGCTTTTCTACCAACCACCTCCACCCGGCATATGTGCCAGTGGAGTCCCAGCACACCGGTTCGCCTTGATCCCACCGGCTCATGCTTCTTTCTTACGTAAGCACGAAACTTATCAGCGTGCGCCCGGTTAGTGTGAAAAAAGCCCCCCGAGGATGAATAAAAAGAAAAAAAGAGAAGAAATAAAAAAGGTAGGAAAAGACGAGAGGAGCCTGAGAGAAAAAGACGCGAAGAGGGAACTCGCGAGATTCTGCTTGGGCGTCTCGTCCCTGGGAACTGGGGACCGTTGCATGTCCCTCGATGACGTCACACCCTTTCATCCACCAACCACGTGTTAAATTTCGGTTGATGTTTTTTTTTCTATCCACTAAACACTCCCCCCCCCCCACCCGCCCCTCTTTCCACCGCGATTTTTTGCTGCGTCGCTCCCACCGAAATTGCTAGGGAGTGAATGAGAAAATTGTTCTATATAATGGTTCTATATAGAAATGTTGGATGTCAAACTAGATTTTTACTGTGAGATTTAATTTGCTTTAATTCACACACGCACACACACAACGAAGTATTGCTTCGCAAATGTCCCGTCGTGATCTGGGGACAACCACGCACGCCCTGAATTTTCAGGAGTTAGTCTGGGAAATTCAGATGAAACTTTTCACCCTTGTAAGTTTCCCTTGTCCCCAAGACTATCCCATCTCCACCATCGTGTATAGTCTTTCTCACTTGCGCTCCTTGGATTATAACTGAGAGGGAGCTGAAACGGTCGCGCGTGTGGCTGGTATATTTCGTAACCGATTTGCCTCTCACGCTTCCCTTTACCCTCTGGCCTGGGCCCCTTTACCGCAATTTTCATAGCTGGATATACATTAGAACGGGGTAGACAAGTGTGGAATTAAGACTGAGATATATATGAGAATATATGGTTGATTGCTGAAAAAAACGTGAACAAAAATTAAGAACCAACCGCAAACAGTAAAAGTATAAATAAATGCATATGTTTCCGATAATATTATAAAATTTATGAAAAATTAAAATTGTCATAAAATTTTTTAAATCGCCAGAATTGGAAAAAATTTTGAGAAATTTTTCAAAAATTGAACTGAAAAAAAATTTTTTTTTTATCAAAAGGGGAGACAAAAATTGTGGAACTCATAAATTTTCATATTCTTTGGATTTCCAAAAAAATGTAATGGTCAGTGCAAATAGCTTTGGTTATCATAAAATTAAAAATTGGATTGAACATTGCCTTAACCAGCTTCCTGAATTTTCGGATGTTTCCTTTTCCATTTATCCCTATCTGAATTTATGTAATATGCTGAGTAATTAGCGTCGCATAAATTGTATTGTTCCTGCATCGAGATCTTTTGGATATATTGTTAGCGGCTGACGCAGTGGTCCATAAATTAGAGGGATTAAATGGGGAGGGGAGTAGGGTGTGCAAGTGGGAGGGAATGTCCTCCGGGTCACATCGATATCAGGGTGTATTGGTATCATCCATATCCGGTAACATGCACGAAAATTAATAGCTTGTTATCCACACGTTTTGATACCCCTGGATCATCTCTCTCCGTCCACAATTTTACCTTGAAACTATTGATTTTGCTCGGAGTATGTGGTACAGTAACTTTATATTACCCTTGATGTAACTCAACCCTTTTGTAAATTCGGAGAGCAATGGTTTATTTTCTATGAAATACACGTTTAAGTGTTATGAATAAAAAACGTATATCATTAATGCCGTCCGCAATTTTTTGATACACATTTTTTTACTATTCGTCAAGTTTTTCGTCTTTATGAATGTAGTGCCTGTAAATATAATTATGAACATGCTGCACCGTATATAATACAAATCGTGCTCTCTGTGAAATATAGGTATGTATGCGTTCGCACATATGTGTGTGTGTGTGTGTGGGGGGTGGGTGGGTGGATGGGTGGGTTGGTTGGTTGGTTGGATGGGTGGGTTGGTTGGTTGGTTGGGTGGATGGGTGGGTGTGTGTGGGGGGCGGGTGGATGGGTGGGTGGGTGGATGGGTGGGTTGGTTGGTTGGGTGGGTTGGTTGGTTGGGTGACGGTGGGTGGGTGGGTATGGGTGGGTGGGTGGATGGGTGGGTGTGTGTGGGGGGCGGGTGGATGGGTGGGTGACGGTGGGTGGGTGGGTAGATGTGGATGTATGAGTGAGTGCGCTTGGATGGGCGAGTGTACGTCACAATAAATTGACCCCCTAGTTATAAACCATATATAGATATATACATATGTAATCTCAATTGGGATATGGACTAACTAAAAATCATGAATAAAATGGTAGAACAACACAATTTACAGGTAAGTAGACTCACGTGTTATTATGTCTCTACAGACACGATCCAGACATGGTTAAAACAGTATTTGGTCTATGACTCGCTGGTGCGTAGCTGAATATATTCCCTAGCGTCTAAACTCATGGGTAACACGCACGATAAATAGCCCGGGAGCCCACTTGGTGTACGTGGGTTGTTAATCATGCGTTTGTGTCGCAGGGTTGCTTGTATGCATAATGATGTATACAAGGCAGGAAGTGTAGTGTGGATGAAACGAGCCATGTGGACCCCCTCTACTCACGAATCTTCAATGTCTCAATAGAGGATGATGAGTACGTCAAATTGGAACGTATTAAATTTGTACTTCAATTTCTTCCTTTACTCTTTCTCATTTCATCTCTTTATACATTGGTCCCCCTATGAAAAAAAAAATTACCAGTGAAACACATACAAATCATTTGCGGAGTACAAACACACAGGAAGCGACCTCAATTTCAGCTGTGCAGAGCATTGAAATAGGTTCTTTGGAAAAAATTTTCCCCCATGCTCTCTGGGGAATTCCCCTATAAATAATTTCAGAGGGAAAAAGGGTAACTTCGGAAAATATATTGTTACTTCAAATATCAAATTGTAATTTAGGACTCAAAAGTTATGCTTACATGTCGTTCATTGGGTTTAGTTTTTATGCGCATTTTTCTCGCACATTGAAAACGTTAACGAGTTATATATAGATGCGTAACATATATATTTTGTCTTATATATTTTCCACAGATGACCTTACCGCCGGGGATCTCCTTGGATTTTTTTCACCATGTGTCTTTGCTTGGAAATTCCTGTCAGGAATGTTCGCTCATTTTTTTCTTCTCCTTTATTTGCACTTGAGTGTTTGGCATCGCAGTTAGTTCACAACGTGCATCTGTGTGTGTCTATCAAAAATTATTTGCATGTGTATGGCATGACTTCGGTGGGCACTGATCTAATGTGTATGCATGAGGCACACAAATTTAAATATGCATGTGATGTGCATACACCATATGCATAACGCTGTACACTTTTGCAGTTGAAACCCGAATGCTTTTGCCCTTTTCTCCTAGTTTCAATCCCACCTGGCGAATTTGGATTGGATTCAAGTATTTGAAAATAGATTTTTGTATGGCAAGGTGGTCTCGGCGAGACTTAGAAAATTTCTTCGGTCTGAATAAACCCTCAACAACAATAGTATTTTTACATGCAGTGCAATGTGAGTTTCCAAATTTGCGGCTATTTGCTGATATAACTGAGATAAAATTGACAATGTTCATTTTATGTTTATTTTCAACAAATGTGGTGAAAATGAGAGAAAGGTTATGGAGTGTCTGAGAGTGAGTGGGGAAGTGACTGTGAATGAGTGGGTGGACGTGGGTGTGGGTGGGTGGGTGGTTGTAGATGGGTGGGTGGGTGGCTATGGATGGATGGATGGATGGATGGGTGGCTATGGATGGATGGATGGATGGATGGGTGGGTGGGTGGTTGGGTGGGTGGGTGGGCGGGCAGGTGGGTGCGGGTGGCTGGATGGATGGGTGGGTGGTTGGAGGGGTGAGTGGGCGGGTGGTTGGGTGGGTGGGTGTGGATAGCGGTGGGTGGGTGTGGATGGCGGTGGGTGGGTGGGTGGGTGTGGATGGGTGGGAGGGTGGGTTGGACATTTGGAAATTCGGAACTCTTCAAACAGTAAAAAAAAATAGGAATTGCTAAAGCTGAAAATTTAATTTGACAAAATTTCAATGTAAAAAACAGCCAACTAAATTTTCTCTCCCCGCCCACCGAGGAAAATGGTCGGTGAAAATTAATGCAAATGCACTAACGATTTTGTAATTTTTTTACGGCAGTATAAAGTGGTTATTCAGCTGTCTAGCATTGCAGTAGGCTCGTTAAACGAAGGAAAAAAAAAAGATAATTTACTAAAATTGATTTTCAAGCTTTCTAATGGATAGCAAGGGGCCTTAGACATCCCGAGAATGCAATTGAACGTGCCGATGTGTGGAAACCGATAACCCAGTACAAGCCTTCTTCTTCAGTTACAAAACTACTCTGTGTCGCAAGCTGGTGGGCGGCTTGATGAAAACCGTTAGCCATTACATTTCTCCGTGCTCGATCACGTACGTGGCCGAGCTTGTTACGCCGAATAATGTATACAAACATCTCAAAACAAATTGTAACAATGGATTTGTATGTGCGACAACAGCGAAGCCACGTTCGTCTTGAGTAATTCTTAACAGTTTCGATTTATGTGGGTAAATTGTCAGGTGGCGAGGTGCAATTTTAACCTAGGAAAATGGTTATTAATAGTAGGAGTACACTATTTTAGTACGCCTGCAAATTCATAAGGAGGCCAATATATATAGTATTCAGCTTTAGAAGCGGAATAATTGCTCAAATAGTGAGCGCTCTCATTTTTTTTTCACCAGGATAAATCGAAGGATATTACGAATTGCGCAATCAAGATTTATGATATTCGCAATTGATACGTCTGCTATCCAGAAATGACGATTGTATCCTTACATAATGGTAGAATAATCAGTAATAATTAGTAACAAAGTGCGGGTTGAGAGAAACGGCGCAGTGCTCGTGGTGCTACGAGATCCGTAGTGAAAAAATTCTAAGCGCTGTTGCCGGTGACAGTCTGTGATATTATCATGGGACATTTTTCCGATAACTAATTCTGGCACATAAAAAAAAAATTGTCTTCAGATTGTCTACAATTGTCCACAAAAAGATACAGAGCAAAATTGTCTTGAAAGCCCTTTCTTCTGCGGTCGGGTGCGCTGTCGAGTCGGGTGCGCTGTTGCTGAACGTCGCTGAACGCGCTCGGGCGGTGTAGAGTGAATTCGGCAACGTTGCTGTACCTATAGGTATATGAAAGCTACGGCGGTGCGGCGTATTGGCGGCAAAGCGCGCAAAAACCATTCCAGGTGAATCAAATGAGCCGCTTCATCCGCATACTTCGAAATTCGAAGCTACAGCCACTCGCAGGTAGTTCCCATAATTATAGATTATCAGCTACATCTGGGCAATAGCTCCCTGGAACTTGTAGCTGAAACATTGGGCCTTTTTTTGAGGACAATTGGCTCGGGATTACTGTGAAGAAGCGTCTCCAAGGCAACACCCAAGTATGTCTCACACATGTCCTATAAATATAACAAGGAGTGAGACACTCGTAACCTTTGAACACTCGGCCAACTCACAGGCACTCTCAAGTCTAACTACGTAGCCGTGCATGTCATTTCAGTTCCAGAAGGGGGGAAAAAAATATGGTACAGTTAACAATGGGACTTTGTTGCCTTCTTCATGTCCCCCCCCCCCCCTCCCTCTCTCTCGCTCTCTGCATCTGTCTCTGCCAGTCACACGCATGCTGTCTTTATCTATCTCTACTTGTGCTAGTGTCGTGCCGCGAGTTTGTTTGGTACATTTTATGTGCTTCTGGGCGCATCCATGTATTATATACACTGGGATTGCATAGAAGACTCTGCCTGGCCTACATTCCAACCAGCGATACTACGATGTGGGTCGCGGGGTTCCCTCGTTCTACTTTTAACGTGGTTTACTGCCACTATGTGTTACAATAAAATAATGACTTTCATGGATCTAGTGGATGTGTTATGATATTTTTATTCAAATTTTGTTAATACAACAATCAACTGGACAGGTTTTCCTCACTTATCCTACATGATATTATTGTAGCAGGCAAGGCTGCAGGTGCAAATTGGCGCTTGTATATTTTTATATGTTTATACATTTGTTTTCTTTTTAACTATACAGAAAAAATATACATGTTGCAGTTTATGTCATATTTGCGTGGATTATTTGCAACGTAAATCCGGGGAAAAAATGTTGGGCTATACGTGCGAGCTCAATGTAATTAGGTTAATTTTTTTTTTTTATTAGTTGCTACAAACTGGGCAGAATTGGGAAGGAAATCAGGCGAGGATAGGAGGAGTTCAGGAGTAGGTAAAAATTGGCGAAATTGGGTGTAGGGAGTGAGTGGGCGGGTGTCGGTGTGGGTCGGTAGGTGGGTGTGGATGGGTGGGTGGGTGTGAATGGGTGGGTGGGTGGGTGTGAATGGGTGGGTGTGGATGGGTGGGTGGGTGTGGGTGGGAGGGTGGGTAGGTGGGTGGGTGGGTAGGCGGGTGTGGATGGGTCGGTAGGCGGGTGTGGGTGGCTGGATGGATGGGTGGGTGGTTGGAGGGGTAGATGAAAAGCAAAATCAGTGGCCTTCAGAACTTATGATTTATTTTGACGAAGCAACCATAGGAGCAAAGGGTCTTTGAGCTTTCTAATAAGGGGCCCTGTGGCGCTATAAACTTGAAACGACGGACGTGTAGCACTGCCATATGAAATGTGACGGGACGTCCCACGTGCACTGCCTCCTATACATACATATAAAAACCCCACCTATACCCATTCTCATTTCAGGCGAAAAAAAAAATCCTTTGCAATGCCGCACTCAGTGTGTCGTTGCGTAATCGTAAAAAAAGGGGGATTTCAGCCTTGAAGGAAATAACGTTACAAACTCTCAGGCACTTCTCAGAGGCTGCTATTCTTCTGACATATCAACTCATCTGCAACGTAACCCGCTTACTTGACACAATTGTTTTATTTTTATTGCTAGTCAGGCAGATTCATAATTCCGTACAACGGTGGAGACGTAATCTCTCTATTCGTCGCCAGTCCCTTTTTTTTCTTAATAAAAAAAAAAAAAAAACAAATGCAAAACTTGGAACACGTGGGATCCCCTGGGATCACACCAAAAAATACGTGGCACAATTTTTCTTCAGAATTTTCTGAAAAGTTTAAGTGCCTTTTTGAGATAAACGAGATTATAGATATTTTTGTTACACGGGCCGCGAAACCGCGATTCCAACCCCGATTCGCTCAGTTAAATCGCGCTTGATCGGACTAAGTGACGGAAAAAAAGTGTTTGTCATTCAGCCTAAAATAGATATTTTAGTAACTGCCTTAAATATTTTTTTTTTTTTTGGAAATTTACATCTCTATACAACATATTTCTAGGAAAAATGTCGAGACTGTCCTTTATTCCTAGGAATTTATGTGAGCTCTGACCCCGAAATGAGGGATTGAAAATGTTGAAATCTATGAGATCAATACAAAATTTCGCGATTTAGCGAGGTTAAACACCAGTTTTAACGGCCAATTTTCTGGCACCAAAGGAAAAACCCCTAAAGTTTGGATTCGTAAAAACCAAATAAGTGCGCCATTATGTAATTATTCAGCACTGGAATAAAGTTCATTTTCGTTGTTTCTACGAAAGCTGTAATTGGACTCGTATAGAAACTGACGTCAAAAATCCGAAAGAAAAAACTTCTCGATTTGTAATTTCTGTTTGCCATTTCTAGATTTTTCGACACGTCAATTAAATGTTCCAAGACTGGTTTCAGGAAAAAAATACTAGCTTCCAAGAGAATTTTGCATCCCCATATTTTCATCTCCGTAATACTCGCACCGAACTTTTTCACACAAACCTTTTTCCCGTCCATCCAAACGGACTTTTTTCACCATGTATTTCAACACAGCTTGCAGACATGAAAGTCTTTATGCAAATAAGAGGCAAATGTTGGGTGAACTGTGTCACCTTATGCGTCGATAAGTCGCAAAGAAAATCAAAGTTTTCCCGGGAAAAGATTGTGATGGCGAGATGACGTTCCTCGAACCAATTGACATTGGCAGTCTCTCCTTTCTTTCCCACCATTTCCTCATGCTTTTGAATTCATCGCAAGTCACCTTCCTTCAGGAACCAAAAAAACCATAGAAATTCCGAATAAATGAATTGAACTAAGCATTTACCCTAAACCTTAATTTGCAAATTTCCTCAATTCCGATTGACCATAGAGCTATCCTCAGGAAGTCATTGATTTGATCTCTGGAGGCTCACACCCACAGACTCCTATATTCTTCAGCTCCCCTGTATCCTCATCTCACCTCATCTGCTAAGTTTGACTCTGTTGTTTTTCTATCATTTTTTCTATTACTTTTTCTGCATTACTATTATTTTCTTACTGGATCTTATCGACCATTTACAATGCTTAGTTCCTTCTGCTGTAGATGATGTAATTTTTCTATCTCAATTCCTATTTGACTGTTTCGTCATGTATTGTTTTGTAGATCATAATGTACAGTTAATAGATCTCAAATAACTATCTATCTAACTATCTACCTACCTACCTACCTACATAACTAACTAACTAACTAACTAACTAACTAACTAACTAACTAACTAACTAACTAACTACCTAACTACCTAACTGACTGACTAACTAACTAGCTAACTAACTAACTAAGCTAGCTAACGAGCTAACTAACTAACTAAACTAAGAAAATTACCATAGCTTCCCGAGAAATCGAGAAGTCAAAAAAAAAGGTTTGTACCTGGTAACGCACCCAGTACTCTTCAATTTCGCAGTCAATAAATACCAAGTATCCAAAGAGGACGGTGCGACGCTGGACTCAATTTATTTTTAGCAATGGATTCAGAAAATCAGAATCATGATGAAGGGTAATCCCATTCAGACGCAAACAGTACGGTATCTAACAGGAAGAGATGGGGAGGGGGCAGATCATGGTCGAGCCATCGTACGATATCGATTTTATGCATGTATGCCGATACTGCATTCGATGTTATACTTCCATTTTTTCTTTTTTTTTTTTGCAATTTTTTATACATTCGGAATATGCTATGCACGGAAACTTATGTTGTTACAACGGATATATGACGGGTTTATGGATTCAGACGACTGCACTGAGAGACAACAAAAAATCAGCAAACGGATGTGTGGTCCGTGTCGTTCTAGAGTCTTTACTGGATATCCCCCACTCTATTCAATTTAGGAAAAAAAATGGGGGAAAAATGGGCAATTTCAGGGAGAATTTTACTCGAATTTCAGGGGTATTAAGGTGAGTCAGGTTTAAGGATGTTGGCGCGCAATTTTTTTTCCGCCCGTTTTAATTAAACTTTTTAGACCAAATATTTTTTGACAGAATTTTTTAAGATATATTTTTTGACAGAATTTTCTAAAAATATTTTTTGACAGAACTTTCTAAAAATATTTTTTGACAGAATTTTTTGAAAATATTTTTTGACAGAATTGTCTAAAAATATTTTTTGACAGACTTTTCTAAAAATATTTTTTGACAGAATTTTCCAAAAATATTTTTTGACAGACTTTTCTAAAAATATTTTTTGACAGAATTTTTTGAAAATATTTTTTGGCAGAATTTTCTAAAAATATTTTTTGACAGAATTTTTTGAAAATATTTTTTGACAGAACTTTCTAAAAATATTTTTTGACAGAATTTTTTGAAAATTTCAAGGACAACAGAATTTTTAAACTGCACCGTGAAATCGAGGAAAGCAATTGTTTCCTGGTGTATTTCATAATACCCATAATCACCATTTTCCTCAGAATGGTCAAGGACCATTGACAAGACCTTGAAATGTGGAAATATAAAAAGTATTTTCACATTATCCATTAACTAGTCAAAGACCCATGAAATTCAGAAAAAAGGTGTTAGGTCTTTTTATAGCCCATAAAATTTTCGACTTGCTACGTATGTTGTCGCATGTCCCTTACCTGCAATAATGAACGAAGTTTTCAATGGGATGGCCATTCTCAAAAAAAAAACTTGGAAATTCTTTATTACCTTCGTGGAAACGTTAGGGACCTATCAGATACGTGTTATCTTAATCCTAGTTGTACTCTTTTCAACACTATGACCTTCCATAAACAAATCAAGTTATAAAGTATCGGACCATACAGCCATTTGCTCGTAGCTTGCCTTAAATGTTAATTACTCACAATATCTACAAATTTATGATGATCATTTGTACATTTAGGATCAGATTATTTTAAAGACAAGAATCGAAAAAGGTAAGTTGTGACGTCATGCAGAACTGTTAGATATGGTGTCATTAGTGGCATACAATTACCTCCAAAATTATGTATCCCAGATCATTGGAAATTTTATCACCATAATTGGTATGGTATCTAATCGAAGAGCATGTCGGACAATTTTGATATTATCAAATAATATTTGTATTGGACGTTTTGCTATATTTTCTAAAAAGAAAGTCTTTCCTGAAAGTATTTCTCAAATGGTATTTCATACCTTGTAAGGGAAATTTGCCAGCTCGAGAGGATTGTGGAGTTGGAGAAAGGAGGGAGAATAGAGCATATCAAAATTTTACCCGTCATTCATATCCCCCCCCCCCATGGGGCAAAACGGGTCGGGCCTTTGGCAAAAGCCTGAGTGCCGCAGTTCTCTTGAGCAGAAGTGAGATCCTATAATTTTTGAGATCCGATAATTTTTTCAAGAAAGGGAAAAGTAGACTGCGGCACTTTGCTCATGGCGCGACCAATGGGAGGTTAAGAGCTCTTCCTACGGCCGAGAAATTTGGTTTTCACATATTGCCATGAATAATCAAACACCCTCACTTAGGGGCTAGATTGCCATCCGAGGCGCGGTGGAGGATGGCAAGCAGATGGGGGGAGAGTGATTAGGTTTGCATGGCATGTCTGAGACAATATTACTCCGGTCAAGGCGTTTTCACCCTGTAAAATGCCAATCGTTGCGGCCGGGACCGAAAAAATATTCTCACCCGCTTCGCGGGGACGGAATCTTTCTTTCCGCCTCCCCCAGCACGAAAAACTATATTATCACCCCATGACAAATAATATCGTACGTACCTAGGTTAAAAAATTCTATCATCTCCATCTAATTAATCCGAAATAGCTGCTTGTGGTATGACGAAAAAAAAATCCTCAAATATTACAATTAAAATTTTTTTCAACAACCGCATTAAAAGTACTTGTGAAAAAAAAAGAATTATAGGAAAATAAAATCAAATAAAATTCACCTCACTTGACTGTTTCGCCTTTTCGGTGATTCGCAAATGTGAATATAGGCGTCAATCGTTTCCTTATGTAATACACAGTAGCTAACTTCTCTCATGCATTGGTACGAGCCAAACGCATCACAAAATAGATTTCGGGGAAAACGGTGTATTACGAAACTCAGATATTCTACTCAGTGATTTAATTAATTACAGCCAAGAGTGAGATTCGGTGTTTGAGGTGACAGAGAGTGATTGCTAGGAAATATCAGTACATGAAGATTTTTAGAAGATGATAATTCATCGACATAAGTTCCTCAATTTTTCCAATTGTCCTATATGTCTATTTCCAGAATTTTAGGTAGCCTGTTAAATTTAAAGATTATAATCATACTGGTCCATTGCTTCGGATGCTGACCACGATCCTGATAAACTGAAACAAACTTTTTCACTAGCAAATTTCAAAGTTCCAAGCGTGTCATTCCCAAGATCTCCAACACCTCCAACCAAAATTTTCAAAAGATCCTGCAATAAAATTCAAAATATCCTGCAAGCTCGAAAAAGCTTCGACGGAATTGAATAAAATAGTGAGAACAATCTGGCCTCATAACCCTTACGAGCGCTCCTGTGTACAGTTTTTATTCCTGGAGCTTGCGGCTCTTGGACACCACCATGGAGCTTTAGCGTTTGCCCATTAGTCACACCCCCCTGACACTAAAATCCCATTGAAGAGTGCTTTTCATAAAAAAAAAGAAAAAAAAGGATTGACGAGCTAGGGCGCATCCACAACTCGCATGCTTGTTATTTTCGTCACTCCTCTCAGTATTTCCCTCCATTACTCCCGCATGTGAGGCCACTGCAATGGAAAAAAAAGAAGAAGAAGACATTTTGTAATTTTCCATTTACGGGAATAGGATATTTCAACACAGTGGAATTTATCTGGCATTTAGAATCTCTCTGCGCGCGAGGCGACTGGACGGTTGTGCATGGTTATTAGTTAGCGGGTAGTTAGTAACGCTACAGAGGCCAGGCTAATCTAGGGGAACCTTGAGGATCTTTCACATTCGCACGCGCTCATCCTGCGTTTACCTTCACTAATACTCGTTATGTCACGTTCTCAATATTTTTTAACAAAATTTGCAAAAATGGAAATTATCAGCGCACTTAAGAATGCACTTAAGGTGCATCACCTGCTATCTTTAAGAGGCTCTTTTAATTCGCCTGAAAATTCCAGAGTCAAGCGATTCTGGTTCAATAGAAGGATCAATTGCACTGATGGGAGTTGGACGAATGGTGAAGCTCAACCTATTATCAATAGGAAGCATTTAAGGGGCTGGAGCACTCCAATCTGTCAATCGAATAAATGTTAGAAATATTGAAAAGAGTTTTGAGAATTTTCAAAAAATTGGACACTTAAAAATTTTGAATAATGTTAAGAATCACTCAACAAATTTTTTCCCAAGTCACTAGTTTTGATTGCATTGTGTGGACTTGGCTTCTAATCGGCTTTTTGCAAATATATCGTAGACAGAGTTGAGCGCTGCAAATTTTGATAAGGGATTTCGCTGAGCGCAAGAAGTTGGGATAACCATCAGGAACTGATGCCATAAAGACGAAACTTCATCGCTTGTACCACAAAAGCTTCAATACTATACGAATTTCAAAAGGAATAATGAAGTTAAATAGTGTCTTAAACCATAACAAGTCGATTTCATGTTTGGCTCAATTTATGGGATGGATCTTTTTTTTGTTTTTTTTTTTTTAATTGGATGCTATATATACTATATATACTATGTATACTATATATACTATGTATACTATATATACTATGTATACTATATATACTATGTATACTATATATACTATGTATACTATATATACTATATATACTATGTATACTATATATACTATGTATACTATATATACTATGTATACTATATATACTATGTATACTATATATACTATGTATACTATATATACTATGTATACTATATATACTATGTATACTATATATACTATGTATACTATATATACTATATATACTATGTATACTATATATACTATGTATACTATATATACTATGTATACTATATATACTATGTATACTATATATACTATGTATACTATATATACTATGTATACTATGTATACTATATATACTATTTATACTATATATACTATGTATACTATATATAGTATACATTGGAGATACTATATATATTATACATGAAATACATTGGAGGCACGTTCCGCAGATTTTTTTTTTTTTTTTATTCGATATAATCACAAGAATTTCGTCGAAGTTCGGGACTTTCATTTGAAAGACATGAAATTAAGGAAGATTATAGAACAACGGCAGAGTCTACCTGCGGAGTGTCTTGTCAAAATCCTCTTAACGTCACCCCCCTCAGTACACACAACCACCATTGTCCCTTGGAATTATCTATAATGAGTTTATAATTGCCGCTCATAACACGCTGTAAATAAATGGGGGCAGCAATAAGCATTGAGCGCTTTTTCCATGAATGAGCCCCATACAACTCTATTTCAAAACATGTAAACCATCATGCGCCAAAACAGACTAAGTGACCACCTTAGTGGAAGATTTATTGGCCACTTAGCAGGAACATTCAATGACAAATTGGTTTCATTTTCGAGGAAACTAAAAATTTACAATAGTGCTCTGTTCATTTTTGATTCATTTTTCGTTTGAAAATTCATTAAAAAATCTTGGAAAATCGGGCAACATTTTTGAGAGGATACAGACCTGAAATTGGGTTCGTATTTTTTTGGCGGATGATATAAACTCAAATTTATTTGTCTCCTTTTTTACCAGTGACGATTGTTGGTGCGGGGTTTGCCCCAATGCCCCTAAAAACTGGTGCATCTCCGCCCAATTCCACCCGCCCCCTCCCCCTCCACCCACCCATCCTCAACCGCCTCTCTTCTGCTTTAACTCGAGGCGGAAGAGCGATTTATCTCGCAGTCAGCACGGCGGAACCTGCAGATCAATGTTGGGAATAACGGGGAGGAGGGAATATATAGAGGAAGTAGTGTGATAGGAGGGGAGTGAGTACTCAAGAAGAGGGTTAAGGGTTTCGGAGGTCGAGTGGAGGGTGTTGAAGGAGGCAAGGGGAAATTTTCGAGGGTGAATTAACTGGGGCGAGGCCGGGCCTCACGTAAAAGTCTTACATCCACTTTTTGCGACCTCTTGACAACTGAGAACGTCCAAATGAACCGGAAGTACTTGTAGACTCCGAAAATTTGGAAAAAGTTCAGTCATCACTTGTCAGCGAATGGTTCCTAAGTCGAAGTCATGACAATTTAATCAATTAACCAAATCAATGCGTCAATTGTCGCATCATGCTCCTAACGATCCTTAGACGCGCATTGAGAGGATCTCTCATATGTCGTTTTGATCGATGGCAATGGTCATGTGATTAGAGCACGGGCCTTTGACGCACGAGGCCTAGGGATCGAATCCCCGGATGGGGATACCAAGAAGATGAGACCGCACGACCGGGCGGAAACGCGCCGCGGTGGGGGGGCGGGGGGGGGGGGGGGGGGGGGGGAAGGGGGGGGGGGTTCATCAAAGCCCCCCCCCCTATAAAGGTTTACCCTGTGTTTAGAAATACGATGGCCTAAATGGCGAAAGTCGGCTCCAGCCGGATGGGTGTCCACTAGGCCCCCTGATTGAATGGTCCAACAGCGGCTACCGCGGGTAGGATAAACGAGAGGGACGGAGGGAAAAAAACATCATTAGCGAATTCAATTGTTGTTTTTCGAATGAATAATTATGAAAAACTAATTATGTAAATCTTGTTTTGAGTTATTTTTAAACGCATCTTTTATCCATTGAGTCCGCCCATGGATCCAGAGCTTATGCAGTATGGAACACAGCGATATCCAGGAAAACCCAGATGAGCCAAAAGCAGTGAGTCACCTGGGAAACTCCGAAAAACTCAGTTGACGATGGATTATCCGTCAAGCCTGGGTAGAAAATGTATTGAATACCCTCTTGAAAATCCATTTAAACCCATCAATTTTTATTTCCACGAAGCCATTTTATTCCACGACCATTGAACGTTTTACAGGACTACTGTAGCTATCTGAATGAGCAAAAAAAATTCACCATTCGACGTAATTTTGTACAGGCTATGTGAAATTCAACTGATAACGTTTCACGATTGGACTGATAATTGTTTGTGTTACCCATCAAAAACAGAGGATCTTTTAACCGTTTGTTGAAACTGACAGTTGATTGTTTTTTTTTAATTACGCTTGGATTAAATTTAGGATATACCGCGTTAATTATGCATTGACTGAATTGCTATGACTTGAAAACGATCCGGGAACTAAACTTCCTCAACGCGAACAAGCGAGATCACCCGAACGAGGAGTCAATCTATTAGACAAATCTTTGGGAACTTTAAATAGAAATTGATTATAGCGTTTTTCATTAAGAATATTCATCTAATTAATTGTTCCGCAAGTTCACCGAACCGGATCGCTGGTCATGATGCACCTGCCTGAGGGCGTCAGGTACTAGTCAGGTGAAATGTCCGTCCGTAATCGAAAATCTTCGATATGTATTGGTATGAGGCTCCTAAAAAAAGCGGAAATGGAGGCGCACAACTTTAAAAAAAAATCAGATTAAGTGCAATCTTCATTTGACCTGAGGAGAGTTGAATTAAGCTGTCAATCCAATAAACGCCCATTTGGTAAGAGTTCATTCAAGTCAACTTCTACTTGACTTAAGTGAACATTCTACTGAGTCATCAATTGATATACATGGTGACTCAATTCAATTAGATTACCTACTCGAATCGGGAATTTTCAACTGGATTCAGGTACTTGAATATTTTTAAATCCGGTACTTGATTTCCAAGTAAGAGAATATTGCTGTATGATAATTATCGCGAAGTAAAAATCGTCTACTCAAAATGGGTTGAATAGTGACTTGCATCAAGCAGAGATCGACCCAAGTGTAGGTTCAACTTGAATCACGTAAAGGTCCACTTGACTTAAGTGGAAAATGATTTGATGTGAGTGTAGGTTGACTTAATTTGAGTCGTAGTTGACTTGATTTGAGTCGAGGCCGACTTGGCTTGATTCGAGGTCGATTTGATTTGAGTCGATGATCGACTTGACTCAAGGCGAGGCCAACTTGATTCAAGGCAAGTTCGACTTGACTCAAGGTGAGTTCGACTTGACCCAAGGTGAGTTCCACTTGACTCAAGGTGAGTTCCACTTGACTCAAGGTGAGTTCCACTTGACTCAAGGTGAGTTCCACTTGACTCAAGGCGAGTTCCACTTGACTCAAGGTGAGTTCCACTTGACTCAAGGTGAGTTCGACTTGACTCAAGGTGAGCTCGACTTGACTCAGGGCGAGGCCGATTTGACTTAAGGGGAGGTCGGCTTGACTCAACCTGATGTCGACTTGACTCAAGGTGAGTTCGACTATTGATTCAAAGTGAGTTCGACTTGACTCAAGGCGACTGAATGTAGACTTGGATCAAGAATATCTACATTTGAATCAAATCAATCTAGATTCGAATCAACCAACTGTAGACTTGAATCCAGTAAACGTAGACTTGAATCAAGTGAAAATAGACTTGAATCAAGTAGAATTCCACTACAAGCAACTATCTCATATTGCAATTCCATGACATCGACTTGATTTATATTCGACCTAATTCAATTGTGCTCGGGCCCAGCCACGCTTTCGCATTGCAAAATAAATTTTCTTATTCGGTGTACTTGAATCAAGTCGTAATGTCTTTTGGTCAGGAAATTTTGCTTCAGGTGATGAGCAAGCGGGAAAGAAACATAATGTATTTTCATTGTCTAATTCTTTTTTAATGTAGGTTTTGATAGTGACACGGGCCACATCGCGACTCGTCGATCGATGGCGTTGTCATGGCTACCGGGGCCGCGCGATTCTCTACTACTGATTATTTATGTCAAGGATCCTACAGTGAAATGCGAACGCAAACGTGTACCAACCCCTAGCGCTCTCTCCCTCTCCTTTTTTTGCGAATCCCCCTGCGCCCAACCCCGTGCGCATCGTTAACGAGAGAGCGCGCCAGGGGGGGGGGGGGGGGTAGAAGAGCGGCTTTTCACGAACCCCCCCTCTCAAGTCATTTCGACCCAGTTTCACCCTGTGGTGGCCCCGTACGGCAATCGATAACTTCCACCCAGAGAGTGCGCTCAAATCAAGGGGTTACTATC
Organism: Asobara japonica; assembly: GCA_026005395.1. Lineage (NCBI taxonomy): Eukaryota > Metazoa > Arthropoda > Insecta > Hymenoptera > Braconidae > Asobara > Asobara japonica. The sequence goes on along the minus strand of BQMI01000595.1, from coordinate 391,307 downwards.
ATTCCACCCCCCACCCACCCACCCCCTCACTCGACCTCTCCCACTTTACCCATTTTCCAGTTGCACCAGTTACCCTGTTTCGTGGCAACAATTATTGGAAGCAAACCGTTGGTCTCTCCGTTATTTGTACTTATTTTCATCCACCCTTAAGGATGTTCCCCACACTGGTACGGATACTTACGACATTTTTTTTTTTTTTTTTATTTTGGAAAATTAGGGGTCGACCTAATGGTCCCAGAATTATGCATTTTTTTGGGTCATGAATTTAACTCATAAATGAAGTATTCTATTTCTGACGGAAATTTTTCCAATTTTAATTTACAATTTGAAGGACACACATATGATATAAGAGGACACATTATATGATAAACGGTGTTTTTTCGCGTTGTATATTTGCAAAAAAAAAATGGCGCGGAAAGCCACGTCCGATTCGCAAAAGTCAGTTCCACCCATGTCCAAGAATACATAATTCCAAAATTGACGACTTCGAATCATCGTGAAGTCCAGATATATCTCCATGAAGTGAAAGCCGCAGAAGTATCGTAAGCTTCGAAGAGCTCAATTGGCCAATACCAAAAGGGCAGATACCTCTTTTTCCTAGGCGGCATTCTGTCCACGCTCCACCTTCCCCAAAGCGCCCACCAAAATACGCCCAATATTCATTTGTCCCGTCCTTGGTGGCTTCACCAATGGTTTCCATCCACTTTCCAGGTAAAATTCTCATTCGTTTGATTTTAAACGTTACTGCGAAACACCTAAGCAGAGAAAACAGAATGGAATTCCTATATTTGGGTGCCGCCTTTCGTTTTCCCTTTTCAGCGAGAAGCGTCTGACAACCACCAATAATGGCCACACACAAAATTCCTCTTAATTCCCAACCACCCTTTGACTGTAAACTCCCACTTTTCAACTTTATTTTTACTTTTATTTTTTTATTTTTTTAATTTCTTTTCTTCCATCGGCTTCTCCTGAGGATAATTTATCACCGCTTGGAAATACTCGTACATCCAAAAACGCTTGAAAAAAATGAAAACTACTCTGAGATTGCGGCCCTCAGCGCAAGATGATTGAGGCACTTAAATTAGGTTTAATTAGTGGTCCATTGGAGTCTGAGTCCAATGGGGCAGCGCACAGTTCTTCGGGATCATTTCCGCTTCAGATTATTTCCTCTCCCATCCTTTTTTTTTTTGGTTTAGCGAAAAGTATTAGGAGCAATTTTTTTGGGGTTATTTTTTTTTCAATAAATGGAGAATATATTAGAACGCGATACGCAATTTTCAACTCAGAGGTCAGAGAAATATTCTCAATAATGGTGGATGGGAAATACAGTGCAAATGGACCAGTTATCATCTAAGATGGGCCAAGGTGGAAATCGAGATGAATCAAATTAAATAAATGTGAGCGTATTTTTAAATCCTACTTCGCCGGGTTTAAAATACAATCCTGCTCATCAGAATGATATTGGATCATGATGACATTGCGAAGATTCCTTCTCAATTTGATTAAAATTACCCCATTTTCAAAGTGTGCAAACTGTAATTGATATTTGTAATTCATCTATTTTGATCTCAGCGATCGATCACAAATTTATGGTCAATGGAAATAGATTCCAGTCATGTCATCCTGTCGTCTCATGTTTGAATAGAGAGTAATTCCTCCTGAAATCGCTGAAATAGATTTTTATTCGGAAGCTACTTAATTGGGGAGTGAGTGGTATCTCACCTGAAAAGCTGACTTTACCATTTTTACACGTTTGGGCTCAGTTAAAAGTCGTAGCTTAACGTTTTGAGATTCTTCGGTTTGAGAGTCTCTGGCTCAGAGGCCACTCAAATTTTCAAAAACTCGATTTTATTAGGAAAAAATTCTTTGGAGCCTGTAGAATCAACTGAAAAAACTGCCATACTCAAATGCCATTTATTTATTCCCATCGTTTTTTTGCAAACAAAATAATTATGACCAGCCACGCGGGAGCGGACGCTTATAGTGTTGCTGCTCCGTAAGACATGAGAAAGCTCAATTGGTGATGAGAAAGCTTTCTTCAGACCGGAAGTATGTGGCAAGCGGTGACCCTCCGTCATTCCAAGTCCAGATAAAAACGACTTTCATTGAAGGAGAGACTATAGCTAGGACAATCAAAACTGATTGGGAGATAGACATTCCGGCAGATTTAACGGAGCTTTTTGACACAACACATCCACGAAAAAATTCTTATCAGAACCACCGTTATGACTGGCACATATTCAAATTCAGAGCACGTTTTAATGTGAAAAAATATCTCAGTAAAAAAAATATGTAGCTGTATGTTCGATCAGACAGTTACATCGTTTTTTTAGCACTTGTAAGAAAAAAACAAAATTGTGATAATTCGTTCAATTTTCGGAAAAAAATACAAAATTTTATACACGACGCGACAATTCAAATATTTGTTTTTTAATGATCACTGAATCATTGAAATACGTAAAATTTCCTTTTGGCTTTATTGATGATTTTCCAATTTTTAATACGATAAGATAAGATATTTCATGATGAATCAAATGGTGAATTTCATTTTTTCATGCTGAATACTCATTGTAAATGTAATCTATTAAAGATAATGTGAATTAATAAATGCGCTTATCTTTGGCGGTTTTTATGAGTTTCGAAATTTCCGAGCTATAAAACTGAGAATTTCCACTTATTACATGCATATATATGTGTCCATGAATGCAACAATGAATGATGTGTCCATAAATAACTCTGAATGATAATCCTCAAAAAAGAATGCGCTCAAGAAAAGATGTGCTCTAGATAGCAAATCTTTTAAAAAATCACGTGAAGATAGTACGTCTCTGTCCCTCTCGTTTGTACTCCCCGCGGTAGCTGTGGTCTGAGCATTTTTTCAGAGGTCCTACCGGACACCCATCCATGCGGCTGGGGCCGACTGTCGCCATTTTAGGCCATCGTATTTCTGAACACAGGGTGAACCCCCAGAAACCCCTGTGCTACGATGGCGGGCGCCTATGGCGGAACCTATGACCCCCTCCCCCTCCCGGGCGGGTTAGGTTCCCGCCAGGCGGTCTCATTTTATGGGTATCGCCGATAGGACACACGGAACATTCCTGCTTCGGTTGGAATCCATGAGGAAATATTTTTGAAAAATATTCTCTGGCGGCCGGACGCGGACCTAGGACCTTTGAAGTAGTAGGCAGATACTCTACCACTACGCCAAAGCCTCGACTGTGGCAGTGTGTGCGTGTGCATCTGTGTGTGTGTGTGTACCTGCCTATATGTGTGTGTGTGTGTGTGTGTGTGTGTGTGTGTGTGTGTGTGTGTGTGTGTGTCGGTGAATCTGTGTGGGTCTGCAGGTAAGTGAATGGGTGCATGAGTGGGTCAGTGTACGGAGGTAGATGAGTGAATGGGTAGCTGGGTGGATGGGTGGGCTGGTGTATTGGTGACAGTGTGCGTACACTGTGCGGGAGTCAAATCTTGCTTCACATCGACCCCGGACCGAAAAATGATGTTCTAGCCATGGAAGGTAAAATAAACAACCTCCAGCTGCGGCCTTAGCCTCAATCTTAGATTTTGAGGGATTGAGGATTCGCCCCCTCGCCCCCCCCCCCCCCCCCAGTTAGAAAAATAGTACTACATCTAGAGTCTCTCCCTCGATCTCCATTATTCAATCAGATCGGCTTCGATTGACGAGAGCGGACGTTCCTTTACCAGTGGCAATTCTGAAGCTCGAGGGTGATAAATAATTTGAATTGATGGGTTTTCATCAGGAATAAGTTCTTTTGCAGAGGAATGAACATTTATTATTGAAATGTCAATTATTTAAAGGAGACTTTCCGAAAAGTATGATCTTCCGGGTGGTTGCACATCGGAAAGTTTCTCATGTGGCCCACATGGCCCACACGCGCAATTCCTTTACGTTAGTTTTTCATGGAAAGCGAAAATCTCACGAAGTGACTGTGATGATTATTGCGGGGAATATGAAGAAACAAATTTTTTTAGGAAAGTAGGTGATGATCATTGGGCTTAGTTGGTACGAAGGGAACCGCCGCCGGGAGTTTTGGGACGACCAGAGGTCATACACGTGGAGAGGCCAAGGCGTCCCTGACGCCCACCACACGCACGTTACCATACTTGTATATCATACCCACATACAACACATGCACAGACCGAAAGAAAGAATAAAAATGAGAGCCAGCGACAGCCGGCGATCGTCTCTCCGCCGATGAGTTGTCAAAAAAAATACTGCTGGGGGACTTCCGTTTCGTCTATATTTTTCCGTAAGGCTCAATTTTGCGGATTCGATAATTTGCTTCGTTGCATTCAAATTTTTCAAAATCCCCCCCCCCCCCCCCCCCCATCTACAGAAATGATCGCGGTCGGAAAATTGCTGATCAATTTTCACCTGTAAATTTTCCATGCTAAACTGCTCACACTCGCGAGAGAAATCCGCGAGACATCGCCGTTACTACAAATAAAACTAAGCTTGCCTCTCCACCTTCGGAATTTATTCCTCAAACTTTGAAAGTAATATTTCAACGATATTTGAATGATAAATAGCACTATGGGCAGAATGATTCACAGGCGGTTTCTCGTAAATGCACGCGTCAACGAATTGGAAAATCCAAACGTCTGTCGATCTCTGCGCGCTTGCATTGCCGTACCGCGTTATCATGCAGCATGCACAAGCCACTGGTAACGCCCTTTTTTTTCCTACAGAGAATCATAATGCTGCGCTGGCAACGCACCATGACTTTTAATCGTTCATACTGAGTGATCGATGGCTCTCCACCATCTCGGAAAAAAAAACCTGCATTAAGAGATTGCGAAAATGTCAGTAACGCAACAATCGGCGGATGAGAAAAAAGTGGATGCTGGAAAATGTTCACACTTTCCCGCAAAAGCCATTCGGAAAATTTCCCGCGAAATCCGACTTTTTTTTTTAGTCGATTGAGCGCTCCAAATGAAAATCTCATATTCTCATACAACACCAAAATGCTGACGCGAGTATCGCTTATCAGTGCTGACGCGGCCCAGGAATGGAATCTTTTGGTGTTGAAAAAGCCCGTCGCCATTTCGCATTAATTCACGTAAAAATCTAATTAAATCAGCAATTAATCACATTGTCAATAAGAAATTTCTCCAAGTCGGTCATTCACCGAAATTCACCTTGATATGATTACAGGAATTTGCGTACACCAGCGTGTAGTGCATAGTTTTCACACATTAGCACTGAGGTGACTAAACCCCCCATGTTTTCCAACGTCTCGAATATCAACTGGTAATCTCAGCGACCAACGATATTCGATAAAGATCGGCAGTATTGAGACGTGATAATAACGGGCCATTGGAGACTAGAATTGCAATTGATTTTGCAAACTGGAAGAGACTTCATTGACTGAAAATATAAATTCGTTTGTGTTTTAATTCCTTGATAAATATCTGAGTTCTATCCTCTGTGACTCTATGTAACAAGACATAGACTGGCAACGGTGGTTCATCCAATTGGAATTAATTAATGTGCCACTCTGTGCTATCAAGTCCGCTGACCTATTCCCCGGAGTGGGCGGGGAGGGAGGGCCGGTTAGATAGAATACAAGGCCCGCTAGATTGATGTGATGCAATGAGAAGAGCCATGGGGGGAATTAAAAATTATTCCTACATATCTGCTGATGAACTAATAAAATTCCATCTCACAGATACTCTCCATCTTTTTCAATTTTCATCTTAATGATGCAAAAACGAAAATTTATCTTAATTTTCATGCAAAACGGAGGAAATCGGATCAAATGTCGCATCATGAAATTCAAGACTGTCGATTGATTGGCTATCATTAGTTAGGTGGATTTTGTGATCATGAAGGTGTTACTTTTTTGTCAGGCTTATGAGGAACTTCATGTGACTTCATGTGACTTCTGGGGAAGATAACGTCTTTTGCTATCTAGCCCGCTTCTGAATGTGCGCGGGCTTGCAGAGACATCTGCCTGGTGACTTTTCTGTTGGTTGGTGGAGTAGAAATTTTCTGTACCATATGTCTTTTCCATTGCTCTTCTGCTCGGGGAGCCTGACATTCCACCTGGCCTAGATGCTGATTTAAATTGTGCTTTGACACGGGAGTTTAGCTTTTAGGTTCTAGGTCCCAAATTAACCGCAGGGGCTTGCGAAATATCTGGAAAAGAATCAGTCGTACATAATACAATGTCTTTCTTTTTCAAAATTTGGAAAGACAATCGGATCTTTTTTAAAAAATGGGATTTTCTCACAAAATCGAGTGCCCAATTTTGAGAAATAATGTGCAATTTTCAGGTAGGGAAGTTAGGAGAACTGAGTAAACGAAAAGGTAAACCTTCCTGAAAATATCGACTGGCATTTTTCCCATAAATTTATCAGTTTCAATCACTCATAATGTCCTATCGTAGAAAGCGTTGAAGTTAGGAAGAAATGTTTGTAACAAAAATTATTGCTGATTACAAAATATACATTCTAGGTCTCATAATGTTTATCGCCAGCACCCGTCATTCAGGAGATATTACCGATTGAAGGTATCCCTGATGATGGAAAACTTTTTTGTCAGAAATCACGTTTTGTATATAAAATACTTCAGATTTTTTCCCCCACCAATCGTTCGGTTATTAAACACATATATGTCACGAGGAGGTTCGCGTAGAGGGAAATGAGCCAAAAGAATTTTGGCTGAGAATCGAATTGTCAATGAAATATACATTGCATTTTTTGTGTGGTTCATTTTCAATTTCTATCAAGAACTTATTGGTGCAACACATCAATGATCACACTTATCCCATTCATTATTTTCCACTAATGAGCTGTTCAACTTATCAAGAATGCTCAAACCATTGGTTTGAATTTCAACAATTTTAACAATTTGTGCATCAAAAAAAAAAAAAACAGAACTACTTTTCAACATCCTGACCCATCTAACGTTCAATTTGCACTAACGGATATTGCCGAAGATCTTCAATTAATAAATAATCATGAACATGTAATTATGAGGCTATATTTTTCATTTGGATTTACATAGCTATGTCAGGTGTCTACACATAATGTAATTGTTCTGGTTTTCCCCCACATTCAACCATAAATTTCCCGTTCACATATTCTCAATGGATTGCCCACTATCCAATCACTAAAATCATCAATTACCATAAAAAAAGAGAACTTCAATTACCATAAAAAAAGAGAACTTCAATAACCATAAGTAAAGCTAATGTTTTACTTATTTACAATGTTCAATTTTGAATCTTTATGTCAAGTTGTTATTTTCTCATTCCACAATACTCCCACGTAAACACCTGGGAAGTTTTCAGTGTATCTAGAGATCAAAAATTGAACGGTTGAGTGAGCAAATTAATGTACCTTCAACATGTGAAAGACAAACGACACTAACACGAGCGCAATTATTAATTTTCCATGTTCAATAAATTAAATTTCAATCGTGTACTCGATAGTTTGTCAGTAATGATCACCTCAGATTTTATATAATTCTTGTGGTCAGCCCTCAAATCCATCCATTGCTTATCACCCATTATCACGTCTTATAAATTAACTCTAATGTTCACCCTAGTCTCGTCCATCTATTATACAAAATGAGAATAATCCCAGGATCTCGTCAATCCATCGCCTTCATCCACGCTTGTCATCATTGTCGATGTAAAAAAAAAGACCATCCCTCCAAGGCATTTCGGTTTATAAATGCAGTCCTCGAAACAAATCATTTCTCGTGGCCAGATATCACTCTCAACCAATAAAAAATGAAAATAAATGAAAATATATTCTCTCTGTGAATGAACAAAAATGTTAATGAGATCTTAGGGAAGGAGAGCAGCAAAACTAATTTACGATGCTGTTGTGCTTTTCTGATTCTGTTGACTCTCGCTTTTATCAATTGCTGCAATGTGATCTGGCTTCTCACCACGTGCATAGCGCTCCCACATTTTCTTGTACAGCATTTCCATTCCCATTGCGTACATTTTGCAGCTGAAGAGCGGACTCTCGGAGCGCGCCTTCCACACCTTAGCACGGATGGCTTTCAAGCTGGAAAAATAATAGACATGTAGGAAGAAGTGAATGATTTTTGGAAAATTTTTGGATAACCCATAATTTATCAATTTAAATCACAGTCAAAATTATATTACGCTAATTGTCTTGAGGATCAATAAGTTAAAAATATTGTCATGAGGGAATTTTTTGAATGGCAGGTAGATAAAAAATGATATTATATGAGAATAATAATTTTAATGGGTAGCACAGAGAGTGATTTTCGGTTTTTAAATTTGGAGGAGTTGGAAACGGTCCATTAAACATTTTATGTTGTGAGTACAATGGTTTAGAAAACGAATTGGAGAACGTGGGATTTTCAAAATTCACTAAATTGTTAAGTTCGATTGATTTAGTATAATAAGTTGACGTAATTTTTTTTCTAAATAAAAATTGGGAAAACTGTAAATTTTATGCAAATCAATAGTCGTAAATATTTTTGATTTTTTTTTTCAATTATCGTTTTTTTTTTGTACTTTCACATTTTTGGAAATTTTCTGTTCTCTCAAGCTTTCCACAGAATTTTTTGTTAATTCGTGATTAGTTGCTAAGCACGTGGTTTACCCTCATTTCTTTTATTGACAGACCTTCAACCCCAGAAACATGGAGGTATGCATTGACAAAATTGGGTTTAAAGAAACACGCGTATCTTCCATGAAATGCCAGAGAAAAAAGGGCTAATAATTTTCGTACAATATAAGTGTTAGAGGCACAAAATGCAACATTTCGGCTTTAACCAACCAAATAATATATTTGAAATTTTTGGACTCTGATGGTAACTACCGTCAAAGGAACACAGTCATTTAACCCATGAAAAAGTTTCTGGAGCAAGTACAACTATTCCACCCAGACCGCACGAGAAATTGTAATTGTTTAGTTCAAATGAAATCCATCCAATTGCAGTTTTATATAAGAAACGAGAAAACCAAATACAGATTAATGCTTCACAAGTTTTCTGAGGCAAAAGCTGAAATTTAATTAAATTTCGAATTACCATTTTACCAAATTTCCCAAATATCTTTAATTCAAAAACTACTCCAAATTTCAACTTTCGTTTTTAAACTTTTTTAAATTTTCACTTTACGTTCTTTTCTCACAATGTATAAAATAGTCTCCGAGCCGATTTCCCACTCCAAAATTCTCAAAGAAAAACATTGAATCGAACAACTTACTACTCTCGATCCGTTCCTAATCTAATGGCAATCTCCTGATACTCATGTCGTGTCCTAGCAACCAATTCAGGGCAACCGAGTGTATTCAACTGACTGGCAGCAACTCGGGATGCTAAAGTTTCCCCAGGCAATGTGACCACAGGCGTTCCAGTCCACAGAACATCCATGCTGGTAGTGTGGCCATTGCAAAGGGGTGTATCAAGACAAACATCAGCCAACTGTCCCCGCCTTACATGCTCCTCTTTAGCAGCAACATTGCTGAACAAAATTCTCCCCGGTGTAAGACCAAGTTGTTGGGCAGTTGCTTGTAGATTAGGCTCACCAACAGCGGGAAATCTCAAAAGCCACAGCACTGAGTTTGGCACGTGTTTCAATATGTACGCCCACATGTGAAGGGTCAATGGGTCAATTTTGTACAGCTGATTGAAATTGCAATAAACAACAGCGTCCTCGGGCAAACCGTACTGTTGTCTCGTCGTGATAACTATATTCTGGGGCACTTCCTCACCAGTTGCTGTTTTAGTATTGACAGGAGTTGGGGCCATTCCATTTTGAACAACCACACCATTGACGGACATTTGACATTGGCCTGAGGCAATCATCGTTTCAATTGGCGTTGTCGTTGGTAATTCAGCGACTTTCAGTGATATTTCAACTGGTTTGTTCTTTGCATCTGCAACGATAATTTCACGAATTTCCTTCACCATTGTGTTCTCAATCATCGGTGATAAATCAGTGGCATTTATCACCGCAATGTTATCAGCAACTTTTCCCTTGAGACCTAGCTTATCAGCTAATATCAGGCGCTCTTTCAAATGTGGAAACATTTGTTGATGATCACCAATGAAATATGTATGGGGCATGTATGCCAATTTCTCGCTATACTGATTTGCCAATTCGAGGGGTGATGTTACTTCGTCAGTTATCAAATAGTCCATAAAACTTGCACCAGATGTGCCAGGATACCCCAACCACATAACTTGAATTGGTGCTGGTCGTAATGCAAATATTTCATTTCTTGCTCCCTTAGTGTAACCATTCATGTTAACGAGAATATGTATTCCATCGTTATTAATACGATCTGCTGCTTTACCATTGCAGGGCGTTTGGGAGAGATCGATGAAATGTTGTGACTCGCGGGCAATTTTAGAACGGAAATTGGTGCCGTCGTCAGAGCTCAGTGCGTAGCAGAAAATTTCAACATTATTTTTATCATGTAGTCCGGGAATTGATTGCATCAAGTGACTCGTTGGGTGATTACCAAAGTCTGAGGAGACGTAACCAATCTTGAGACGCTGACCAGATTCACGTGGATATTTGTACGGCTGTTTGTGCAGCACGTGAATCTGAAAATTGAAATAATTGAATGATGAGTACGGTACCCTTGATTATAAAACGTAGCTCAAGGTCGTGCATAATGAAATCACGTTCCCATAAGGTCTGATTAGATTTTGATTCAGATTCAACGTTTTCACGATAGAGTGTTATAAATTTTTGTGCAGTGCAATGAAAAAATCAAATTGGTGCTATCATCTCATTTCAATGGGACCTGATGAGAGTAACGCGAATCTGGGAGAGAAAGGAACTGTTGCGTTGGTTTGGACAACATTTTAGCTGGTTTTTTTTTCTGGACAAAGTCTCATTTTCATTATCTCATTTCATTAAGAAAAGTTAGTTTTTCCTTCATTTTCCCACGAGTTTGTGTTACGACTTATGTAAATTTCTTATATTACCGCCCTTCTTTACGCCCCGCAGCATCTTTACGGATTTTTACACAAAATGTTCATATGTGCGTTTACGTATATGCTAAAGTTTGTGTACACGCGACAACAATTCCTTCTGGATTTACGAACCAATTCAACTTCTTTTTTCCATTCAAACATGCTCCTGTTATATAGGTCTGATAGGATTTCAAAATTAATCACTACTTTCCCGAAGTTACCTAGCTACAATAATAGCGTTCCCTATTACGAGTTTCGAGGCTAATACCATTTGTCAATTTCCCCAGAAAGGGAAGTTATGGTTTTGGCGCCAAAAAATCGATTTTTCATTAAGTCTCCACGTTTCGAGATATTCTGCGATTTGGACAAGAATGGCCAGTTTGAACTGTGTGTGTGTATGTGTGGGAGGTTGGGTGGGTGGAGGAGTGGGTGGCTGAGTGGGTGTGTGTAATCCATATGAAAATTTCATGAGTCTGCCGTATTTCATTTTCAAAGTTCTAATTTTTCCCATACGAAATTGAATAATGCAAAAAAAAAATGTTCACCTTTTCAATGCACAAATTAGCATGTCTCGCAGCAATGGCTTTCCTGAACTCATGTGAAAGTGGATAAAGCATAGAATGATGTGGATGAACACTTGGCAAACGATTCTTATCCAACTGTTCAGCAACAATTGACACAAGTTTCTTCATTCTTGCTTCATAATCAGTCCAGTCGCAGGCAATTTGGAGACAGTGGGCAAGATTGCAGTAAGCATCTGGAAAATCTGGCTTAAGTTTCAATGCTGTTCTGTATGACTGAATAGCTTCAGGAATGTTGCCCGAGTCTTTGTGAATCGATGCTAGATTAGAGTGTGCATCAGCAAATGCTGGATTAATTTGAATAGCTCTTGTATAACACTGAAGGGCACCCTGAATATCCTGCATCTCCTTTAGGGTGTTGCCCATATTTGAATAGGCATCAGCGAAGGTAGGCTGTATGCGTATTGCCTCCTTGTAATGCATGAGTGCTTCGTTCAATTTTCCCTGCTGTTGTAATACCGAGGCTAGATTGCTGTGGGCTGCTGCAAACTCGGGGAATACTTCGAGGGCCTTTAGATAGAGACGAGTTGCCTCCTCAATATATCCCTGCTCCCTTTTTATGTTGGCCTGAAGAGAGATTTTAATAAATTTAATATTTTATCGTCGATATAGCGTGGGAAACGAAAAAAAAAATCGATGGAGAATTAAGGTAATTTTGCAGCGTAGTCCTCATGAAAAAACATATAAGAAATTTCGCAATGAGTCAAAGCCCTGAAATTTTGAGTACGTATTTTTGGGTAGGAAACATATCCAGGAATATATAATAAAAATGTGGTAACTACCAGAAAACTTCAAAAGCAAAATACCGCAAGTAACAATTTCTAATTTTATTGTTTCACTATTCCTCTTGATTTCTCATTTCCAATGACCATTTGAAACTCCTGACCATTATGCGGCTTTACATTTGGTGCAACCGTATATAAGTACCCGCAAAATTTGAACACACCTGCCGCCATCAAACATCGACAAAATGAGTGCGGGAAGCTGCATGGACCGCCGATCGGAAATAGGGAAAACATCATTAACTGAGCATGGGAAATGGAAACATGTCAGTTATTTACCCTGTTACCCCATTGTTTTACATCATCGTATTTAGTGCATTATTTCCCGTAGGTCCCCACTTGTTTCAAATTCTTATTGGTATTTTTTACGAGTTTTATGCATTTGATGATACAACTCCGTAACAACCCGCCATAACATAGTTCGGTGATAATGTTAAGAAAGTTGAGTCACAACAATTTGTTATGTGCCCAGTTACATGAAAAAATAAATTTCACAATAATACTTTAAACCACCTCAAGTTCTCCACATAGAAACTTGTAGAAATTGCCCAAATAATTTTATGAAACTGGCTTGGTAATTTGTGAAAATTCAACCAAATTCAGACAAATCTCTACAGAAGAAAAACCCCCATAAACAGCCGAGGACCCCCCCCCCTCCCCCCACCGCCCGTATCTAAAATGGCCACCCGTCAATTAAACTACAACGAAATTCAATTGAGCGTGCATTGAGGAAAATCCAATATAATTACCAAATTATTAAGAGAATCAGCGTGAGTGGGGCATAGTCGTAGAGCAGTGTTATAGCACTCCTCTGCCTCCACCACTTGGCCCTTCTCCTTGAGTGCATTGGCCAGATTGCAGTATGCATCTGGAAAATTGGGCTGTAGCTCGATGGCTCGCCTGTATGTATCAATGGCCAAATCGATGAGTCCTTGCTCGTAGTAAACGCACGCCAGATTCCCGTGGACGACAGCATTGTTGGGGCTCAAGTTCAAGGCTCTGAGATATGCAGCAACAGCTCTGTAAAAAAAAGATTGGGTAAGGCTCATAAATAATCATTCAATTAGCATGGAAAAGGCGAATTAATCCACACCCCTCCCCCCCCCCCCCCCGCCCTTAATCAGGAGAAGAGGTTGTAGCGAGCAAATGAAAGGGAGCAATTAGACTCGCGTGTTCCCAAGCACGACCCATTGATCAACAGTATCAGCACTGAGAAAGGCCAGCGGGTCAGTTAGTCACAATTTCTCAAAACTCTTGAAAATCCAATAAAAAAATTTGTTCAATTTAAAATAAAAAAGTTACATCACAGCTTGGGTATTGCTAAAATGAACTTCATCAATGGCTTTACTGCACTGCTTTTCATTCACGAGCGTCAAAGCGCTATTGCAGTTTGCCCTTTTCATCCAAGTTGCATTTATTAATAGTCCTAGGGCGTTCAAGGACGAGCCCTGAAAATCCGAGGATTTATTATTTCAAGGATAAAAGATGAACCTTTTGATCCAGGACTTGAGCCAGGCGACACATCCAGTGGGTACTGGGCTTGTGATTGTATTTTCAATCTGAAGGCGTATCGATGGTGCCACAGAGCTCGATGGCGATATCACTGTGTATACAATAACACACTGGTACTCCATATCTTGGCCATTTTTTATCCTAACATTATTTGTCTGATATCTTCACTAACTTGATTATCATTAGTGATGGTTGTTTTATGTTTAACGGTGGTACTGAGTTTATGGGAAAAGTTTGATGGGAAAGAAAGATGAGTAGAAAAATAAAAATCACGTTGGCCGGATAGTCTAAGAATTTTAGGTAGGACCCTGTTGCTTCTTCTTTGGTTTTAGTTAATAGAGCATCATCAAATTGTGCTCCGATGATGATACGTTCAGTCTCTTGGTTGCGATCACTTGTGCCAATGAGCCTGGCAATTATTACTCATCTGTTGGTGTTGGGGCAGGACTTTTTCATCTTTCAATTAGACGGATAATCGTGATGGGATGTGGCTCAGAATTTTCACCTGGAGAACTTGTCAGTCTCTGCAATTGCCGTGTAAGCGCACTTTGTTGAAATAGTACGTCCCTTAGATCTTTTGTAATTCAGTCAGTGAGATTGTGTAAACCTTACTATTATCAATATCGAAGTGGTTATTTTACTCTCTCGAGGGAATTGCACGTTCATTGAGATAGGGCACAAGCACTCAGTTCCCCCAGTGGCTTAAAACTTACAATTTATCTTCCTATTTAATTGGCTTTTATCCTCAATCTCGCTAATTACTTTAGATCCAGTTGAATTATCAATTAAGTACCTACAATCTTCGCCTAGATTATACGAAACTAGCTTGTTTAAACATCTTTTGATCCCAACACGGTATTTTCAGTGAACAATACTAACATCAAACAACAAGTTTTCAAGTAGAAATGCAAATATTCATCAAATTTAAACGAAATTTGCTCTCAGTCAAACCTATTAGCGGACAATTGGGTGTGCCAAAACACTGACAAATGTGTAAAAACCGGAATTGTCACCTCGAAAAAAAGTTTTTTTCAATTGCATGTAAATTGTTTAATTGAGTTTTATTAAAAATTGTGGGTCAACTTGTAATGGACCGAAAAATTTCACCGAATGGTTATCGTTAGTCAGTAGTTATGAATAAAACTGTCACGTGTTCTATTTATTAACCACAAAAATTTCCATGTATTAGACTATGGGCAGTACGGCTCCTTAACTTGAGATAACTACTTAAACATCGGAAGATGGAAGTATGAAAATTGTTTAATTGATGCTATTATACTATCTAATTATATTTGATTATAAGGGAGGAAAGAGAGAAAAAGAGATAGAGAGAAAGAGAGAGAGATATCGGAGAACCCGGGGTTTGGACAGGGATTGTTTGAGTACGACGTGCTCCGGGTACTACGAACTAAACTACTGGCTGTGGCGTTATGCCGTGTGACTCTTGGGGGTCCTCTCGCACCAACCGCGCGTCGGCGTCGAGCGCCGTGCGTTTTCTCCAGTGGTTTTCCCTCTTCCTCTCATATCACTGTCCACAACGAAAAAGCCATCCTTTTGAAAGTGTCTAACGACTGGCTCCCACAGTCTAGCTACATCTACTGCGGAAAAAAACATCCAATGAAAATTATCTCTCAACTCATTGGAACTAATATGTGCCATAATGGATGGTGGTCGCATCCAGAAATTGAGGGAATAATTATTCGACCGGAAATCGAATTTTATTTATCAATGTTCGAATTTTAGAATGATGAAGGAAAAATGCAGAAAAGTTATGGCAGTATTTATATATTACAGTGTAGAACTTTTATGCTGACTAATTTTTTTGGTGGAATGTCAAATGAGAGCTTTGGGTAAATTTGACTGACCCATATCTATGCTTCTTAGTGAGGCGAGCCCGCTGGCGCGTGCTTCGCACGCGCATTTCCTCTTTCCGCCGCACTGAATGGTGTCGCGTCGGTTTCCGTCTTACGGTTTTCGATAATCTCTTTCGCTTCTCCTTTTTACTAGAGGATTCCAATTATTATTGATTGATTTGGCTTTCTCGGCCCTTATTACCTTGCAAGGTGAGGTTTTTCCTATATAGATATACTTGAACAGTATATAATTTTCAACAAATATGGGACTTCCATGCTACTACATGCTTACCAATCTACGATAGTTTAAACTAATGTAAGAAGATGCTTCCGTTATTGGAATTTGAATAAGAATTTTAGGCATAGTTTGACAATTTTTACAGGAAGTGCAAGTTATTGAACTAGGCTTATGGTTCTTATTGCAACGTTGATACAATTTTGGAACGGTGTGGTGAAACGAGATAACATTATAGATTTTATCCATCGTTAATAAAAATTAATTTCTCTCTTTGTACATTTCCCCGCTTTTATGAATAACTCAGAGTTAAAACAGACTTATTGTACCATTCGATCAAAGGGGCAATTTAATTACACTCCCTATAATCCCAGCTTATCTCATATATGTTCGTGATAGCAAACACGCATTATTCCTGGTTCACTGGCGAAATATAGCCGACATTGCGCGAAATATTACGGCAAGTTTATCCACGTAAATTATGTTTGATAGACAGCGATTTGTTGGCATTAATATAGGGAGCAAAAATTTGAAAATGGCAGGGTACTAACAGAGTCTGCTTTTCTTAACATTCAACGCAGGTTGAGTTTCGAGGTTTGGATTTATTGTAATTTTCTTGTCCCAAGACTTTTTCTTATGGAAATTCAAAATTTAGTTATGCAAAGTGCAAAATAATTGAGATTAAAATTTTCAAGATAGGGCATTTAATTGGAGAACGAGGTTCTCTCCACAATTGGAGTACAAAATATATTTATGCCCCTGTTTTTAATATTCATCAACGATAGGGTTGCATATCGCTACTTAATAGGCATGTCGCTACTTAATCCTGCCTACAAGTTGGAAATTTTGCAAGCATTGCTCAAGCCCAGAAAAGAAATGCCTAGCATTCAGAAATTGGATGACTGCATTCTGGTTGCGAAACAATCCATTTACTGAATGCTACTACCTTTTTTCTCAGTGAAGTTTGATCTATATGCTGATCAATTTTCATGGAAGTGAAGAAAACATTGAATAAATCGTAATGTATATGTCACCTGAAGACGAGTTATACTGACTGAAACACAATTACCAACAGATCTACAGATGCGTCCGTCAATTATCGACATACTTTGTGAGCTTAATCCCCTTATGTCTAAACTTTCTCTACTAGTCCAGGATATAGAAGAAGTTCGCTCGATTTTCCAAGCCTTCAATTGAATTAAAAACAACTATATGCCCAATTGGATTTTTGCTTCATTCTACCCCCCCCCCCCCCCCCCCCCCCCCCCCAGAATTGTGCAGACACAATTTCTGCTTGAACACGAAATTGGATAAAACTTTTTGTTTTTTTTTCTTTCTATTTTCGTTATTTAGGGAAAACTCAATAAAGTATTTTCCGCCTATAGAAAGAATAATGAAACAATTTACGCTGTCCCTTTTTAATACTCATGCAGACACTAAATCCAAATGTAATTGAGTTTTGAACAGAAATAAGTTTACCAAAAATTCAACAAATTATTTAAAATTGTAAATTCTGTTGCATTCAATGTTCCACCCCAAATTACATTTACTAAATATTGAAACAAAAAAAAAACAAATTTCGTTTTAATACGTTGGATAAGTAGAGCCCAGTGGCCGATAGGTGTAATCGATAAACCGATAATCGGTGAAATGGCCCGTACAAAATAAATCGGAATACGAAATAAAATTATGTACCCTTTGTACAACACTATTTTCATTCTATGTAACAGCCTATGCACCGTTTTGGCCGTTATATACTCGTGTATAATTGAAGTATATAGCACGGAACGCGCCTTAACGCATACATAATAATTATGGATTCCGGGCTCTGTATTTCCTCCCATGCATTTCAAATTATTCACCTGCATCATTATCATCACTCAAATTGTCAGGTTAAGATCAGAAATATTTGTGCAAAACCAATCAAACAAATATTGAAGAGTTTTGTCAAGCCGAATTTTATATGTCCGAGGACCAGGCTGTCCACCAAGAAAGCGCATACACATAAATGAACATCGTTACAATCGAAATATCTCGAAAATCGTGACATAATTTATTTTTCAATCGTCATTCATTCGTTGCTCGATCAGATTAATCAGATAACATCGTGAAGTTGGTTGGTAATCGCGTTTGCATCGATAAACATCGATATTTGGGATATCGATTCGGGCTTAGTTTTCAAAAGTATGACAATTGTTCAAGTTGTCATAGCTTATGTAGTTATTGAAAATCATATACACAGAATATTTTTTGACGTTCTGTTAATTTATTAAGCTTCGAGTGTTTCACATATTCTGCCCAGTGTTGACAAATTTTATACGTGCGCGATAATTACAGAGAGAACAAAAGATGCTTGCACCAAATTGGAAAAATTGAAAGCTCTCATTTTTTGGGAGTCAATGATTAACAGTATCTTCAACTTCGGAAAATATATTCTTACTTCAAATATCAAATTGTAATTCAGCGCGCATTCGGGCTTACTGCAGAAAAAAGCCGAGGATGTGTTCATAGCATTTCAAATTTTGACATTAATCATTCAGCAATGATACGGTCAATTGTACGACTATTCATGTAATGAACATGGTCAAAAATTATGGAATCATATTTTTTTTCTCCCCTTCAGCAAATTCATAAGGATGATTTTTACCTAAAAGCTACTTTTTCTTTCTGCTCTCAACGCGCACCACAAAGATCTCATTGTCCCGATAAAAGGGTGGGGTTAAAAGCCTGTGGGTGGTTGCATTATCTGGTTTTGCTCTTTGCACGTCACGGAGACGTTTTATCTACTGTTGGAGACTGAAGAATCATCACAAGCTCGAGTCCATTTGTGGTTTTTTAATCAAGAAACTTCGTACTTGCACTCCTGCAATTTAGGCCAGCTACAGTAGCTGCGAGGCAATTGCACATCAATCACATTTTGCGAGTGCTTCTGGTATCCAGGGAGGCCAAAATAAAGAGGATTATGAAAGCTGAAATATGGGAGGCTATTAATCAAAATAACTTTGATCATTCATGGTCACTCATTGGTGTTATTGCGATTCGAGCTTCTGGGCAGAAATTCGTCAATTTTTTTTCATCATGAAAATTTCGGCCATGCCCACATTTCAATTGATCTCACAACCAAAATGAAAATTCAGGGGAGCATTTCTTGCAAAATTTGGGATAATATCGATTTCACAGTGCTCCGCTCATGCGCTCCTTTTCAGACCTGACACTGGTTTTTTAATAAAGATTTAACTGGGCATTCTCTCCAGGGGTTTTTCCTAATTTTTTTTCTCAGTTGGCTTGCTTCTGGAAAGCAGAAGCCATAATTCATGTGACTCCAAGAATATTCCTGTCTTTTTCATTTTCTTTTTTTCCCATTCTTATTTTCATTTTATTGTATTTTGGCACAGTCTGCGGCTGACATAAAGCACTGCAGTGGGTGGGTGGGGGGGGGGGGTGATTTTAATGTGATCCAAACCACCGGATATTTGAATGCCTCAACTCGGTCAGACGAAAATTCAGGTGATTCTCATTTCGCGCCAGCGGGGATAATTCCTCGTGGTATAGAAAAAAAAAGAAAAAAAAAAGAGAATTATTCACGACTCTGTTAGATCAAAGCAGAAACTGTGTTTCAATGGGATCTCCATTCTTTTCAGAATAAAAATGTAAATGCCATGGGTGTAAATTATTCGCTTGATAGAATGTGCTAGTTTGTTCATGAATTCAATAAAATTCAATATTGAATTGTCATCGAAGTCTTTCAGCCTTTGCACCGTGGGAATTCACTCCATTATCACCAAGTGCTCTCCTTTTCTCAGTAAACATTGGTATACCAGGGTTATTTGTTCCATCAGAAAACACCGTGATGTTTTCTTCCCTTGCATTTCTTCCTCTTAGAATTCAGTGTTGGAAGCCCGAAGTTTTCTGAATTGCGCAGGGGGAAAATATAAAGAGTCGGGGTAAGATGAGAAGAGGAAAAAGTTTATCCAAAAAAAGTCAAGTTACCTTTAATGGACTGAAAGTCCCTGTGCTCGAGCAATATTTTTAACGTTGAAGTTACAGGCGTCACATATTTTATTTTTATTTTTCACCAGCCCAGTAGTGCTTTGTCACCTAGGTGCTGAGGGAATGTAGTGGAAAATTATTTTCACGAGTGGTCGACGAGAGTGACGTCTTCCACGTTCAAGGGGATGAAGGATACACTTGGTGAATGGAAAGCAAATGTTGGCAATTGAAAATTGTAGATTTTACATGTAACATCAGTGCAATTCCCTCAAAAGACAAATAATCTCGACAATTTTTTTTTCTTTTTTAACGACATGCAATATTAATATTTCGTGAAGTTCATAAACATGTAACTAAGTGTAATTAAAAAAATTGAGGGAAATATTTGACAAAATAGGCAATATATCTTATGAAAAATTTTAACCGGTGACAAAAAAATTAATCTACATCAACTGCATAATACCTAAATAAATACGTGCGGAAGTAGATAATAAATATTACGTTTTCTCACTGCTTGAAATTCTACTTTTTTTTTTACCAAAAACATAGATTTTCGGTGGATTTTTGCCTTGCCCAATTTTGGTTTTGTTCGTTTCGTTTTGTTACGTTCTGATTGAAATAATAAAAGAAAGCCCTTAATTTTTAATTGCATGGTTTTACCCCTTCCGGAAATAAACTAGGTAATGGAATAGAAGCTCTGCTTTGCCATTAGCAGGGAATAATGCATTTAGCATTTACTTTATTCACTCAATTTTTATTCACTCTGCAGTGTATCGATATCGTTACCGGAGATGGAATTCGAGATAATGGTGGCACGCAGTGACGACGGATATTGAAATAATAAGTGTGAGTTGTTCAGACGACGGGCGCCTTACAAGCTCTGTAATGCCTCGGCTGGTAGAATAATAAGAAAAGAATTGGAAGAATAGTGCTACAAAGGATAGAGTATTTGTAAATTGAAATTCCTTTTTCCTCCTTAAAAAACCTCAGAGCATTTTGTTTTAGTAAAAAAACATCATTCTCTACTTCTGAAGCAGCTCGTTTGTGAAATGTTCCTAGATTAGAGGATGGGATGACTTGAATTACACGCCGCAAATGCATTTGGTACCAAACTCAAATTGCCAATGAATCTGGTAACTGCTCGTAAAGTCACCTTTGAAAGTGTAAACTCATGGCCCGAGAACAATTAGTCCGATCATTGAGCGCATGAAATGGACTTGTGAATTTCATTGAATACCTCAGGGAATTCTCTAACCCTATTCAAGGAAGCACATACGCATAGATGAACATCGTTAGAGGCGAAATATCTCGAAAATCGTCACATGATTTATTTTTCAATCGTCATTCATTTATTGCTCGATCAGATTAGTCAAATAACATCGTGAAGTTGGTTGCTAATCGCGTTTGCATCGATAAACATCGATACTTGGGATATCGATTCGGGTTCAGTTTTCAAAAGTATGACAATTGTTCAAGCTGTCATAGCTTATGTAGTTATTGAAAATCATATACACGGAATATTTTTTGACGGTCTGTTAACTTATTAAGTTTCGAGTGTTTTACATATTCTGTCCAGCGTTGACAAATTTTATATGTACGCGATAATTACAGAAAAAACAAATGATGCTTGGCACCAAATTGGAAAATTGCAAGCTCTCATTTTTTCGCAGTCAATGATTAACAGTATTTTCAACTTCGGAAAATATATTGTTACTTCAAATATCAAATTGTAATTCAGCGCGCGAAGTGCGCATTCGGGCTTGTAAAAATAAAAATTATGGATAATGTATAACACGTGACTATCGACGACGAGTATGATGATCCTCATCACCGAAATAACT
Organism: Asobara japonica; assembly: GCA_026005395.1. Classification (NCBI taxonomy): domain Eukaryota; kingdom Metazoa; phylum Arthropoda; class Insecta; order Hymenoptera; family Braconidae; genus Asobara; species Asobara japonica. The sequence continues at coordinate 369,577 of BQMI01000595.1, read as the reverse complement.
ACGCGTTAACTTGCTCTAGCACAGTGTTTAAAATCAACGTTTATGGTATTTTTTCAGCGTTGATTGATCAAACTGTGCTGTTGAAAGAAATTAATTAATAATTTAGAACAGCATCGGGACTTGAACCCATGATCCTCAGATCAATAGTCAAACGCGCAAGCAACTGCACCACACCTAGGTGACAAATTTCAGCTGTGCATCAACGGGCTTAACCCATTGCCATTCATCAAACAATTCTCTCTGTGAATTTTTCCTCTCCTATTTCCCACTGTTTGCAGCTCAGTGTCATAAAATTGCGTCAACACGTCATAACCAATTCGTTCATATCATAAAACAGGCAAGCTGCAGGGGACAGTTTGAGCTGGTGGGCGCGTAGCTACGTAACAAGTATTGGCCCGATTTTTTTGCCAATTTAACTTCCGTTGCGAATGCAAATCAAGTCATCTGATCATAGATGGACTGTGATCTGAGATTGACAGGATAGTTTGAGAAATTTGATGTAATACGGGGAATGATGAGAACACGTGGTTTGATGGTTTGAGGTTAGGACCCCAGATGGTCATTCTGTATGTCGCAATTCCAGGGAATGCGTTAACACGTGACCTGATTTTTTTTAACGTAAAACATCGAAAAACAAAATAAATAAAAAATGAAAGAACTGTATCTAGGAAATTTTGGCGGAATTGGTGTATTCATGTTTAACCGGATGGAGTAGTTTAATATAAGTATTTTGAAAAAAATACTTATATTAGGAATTGATGGGATATTGAATTATGTGATATATTTATACAATTTTTGAATCATTTTTTTTGGCTTAGAAAACTCTTTGATCTTCAGAAAAATGCAGGGAAATAAACATGTGGACATGTTTTTCCCAACCGAAGATTGAGGAAAAAAATTTGTAAAATATACAGCATAACTCGAAGAATTTCAATGATTAATAAGTATCCACTTAACATTTCGAAGAAAAAAATACGCTAACGATTTTCGATGCGTCGATTCAAAAATTGTATATCCACAAATAACTGTCCTATTTTTGGTCTTAATGTGAACGAAATTATTCAAATACCTGACAATCAGAGGATCAATATTTCTATATGTCCCAACGTCTCTAGCTACCTTCTAAAAATTTTAAAAATTGTGCTTCAGTTTCAAACAATTATTAATTTGGTGTTTTTTACGTGTTACCACAAACTTTGTTGTCAGCACAACTGATAAGGTAATTTTGTGGTCAGAAAATCAATAGAAGAGCGCAGATATGTGACATAATTTTCTTAAATATGATATTACATAAATGGAATTTAAGTAGAAGTTTGAGAGACGACACATAATTTAATTAATCTCATAATCTTCCCATTTTTCTAATCAAATATTTCAATTCTGAGCAACGTACTATTCACTAAAATTCAAAGTTACGCTGGCACTTTTGGAGAAAGGTAAAGGAATATTCCAAGAACATTTCAGGAACGTGTATATAGGTCTGTTAATGTAGATGATAGTGAGTGAAAAAAGTAAAAAAATTATGGCAATAATTCATAGAATAGTCATTGAGAAGGAAATTACTGCATCTCAAAGACTCCAAAGCCGATAACTTGGATCAATATACTTCGTTCCAAAATTGGACTTCACCGTTACCAATACGACGTCAAATTTAAGTTTACTATCGAAGCATTTCACCGGATTCGGTCATATTTTTACAAATATTCTAATATTTTTCTCGACGTATCTCCACATTTCATACTATTTTGCATAAAGTTCCCGCAAAAAAGAGAAACTTAAAACGTCAGAAATACGAAGGGTTCGGTGTAAAACACCAAAAATACACAAATAAAGTTGAAAAAAAAATAGAGTAAAGTATGAAAAGAAATATGATGAGTATTGAGCATTGACTTTCTGTACTACTATTGATTTTCAACATCACGAAATTTATGAGATTTACTTCGAGCCCCAGTGAAGTTAAATATTCCACCATGAATGTGGCTTTTACAGCCATAACGTGGACCTTTTATTCACATACTCAATGATTACCACCAGAATATACTATTCCAAACAATTGTACATTTTCAACATTTTGATCGCCCCCCCCCCCCCCCCCGGCTTTGGCCAATAATAGAGTCAAGCATTTTGTTGTCACGGACGGAGCATGCCTGGGCAAAAACAACTGTGCAATAAACGATAAGACGAATACCCCGAAATAGCTCTTCTCAATTTTTATTTGTTTTCGAGGTTTTTTCCCAAGTAAACTCATAAAGCCGGATAAGATGAAGGGAAGAAAATGAAACTAAGGAAAAAGTACGATTTAGAATCCACGTGCTGAAAGCCACAGTCTTGGCCAACGCAAGAGTTTCTCCTTAATTTCCACCTGAACTTCAAGCCTCATAAATCTCCGTGGTAACAGACTGCTAGGCTGCGTCATTTTGTTTTTTTTTTGCACTCCCTCCATTTATTCCGCAAACACTCTGCCAAGAGAGTTAATTCCACCGAATAATTCAGGCAATCATTACGAATACGTCAGAGATTGAGTTTGAAGTGGACTGATAATAGAAATGGGCAAATCGTGACGAGCAAATTGAGCGTGCTAGAGGATAATAGTAGAATGATAAAGACAACGATGATTGAGATAACGAAAAGTTCGGCTCAACACGAGGCAATTTGAATCTCAAGATATTTATCATTGGAATTGTCACCATATATTGCGAATGTCTGAATAAAACGAGAATAAAATCGATAAACCAATATGAATGTTGAATATCTTATTTACATGTAATCGTCGAATATCCATTCCACATTTTTACGGTAAAAATAGTAAGAAAAATTGAGGTGAAATATTTCAATAAATCCGTCGTCCAGTTATTTTTGTTAAGGACATGAATCCTAGGTATTTCTATTGGATTCTGAGTATTGCTGGGGATTTGAAGCAAATGGAAAACCACGGGATTTGGAATTGGATACACAGGCTTATACGCGTGTAGCTGAGAGTCTTTCAAATCAATAAAGGCCCTGCGCCAAGGACGATAGGAATAGCTGGATGAAATCAGCCCTGGGATGTGGGGAGGCAAGTTGGATGGGTACTTTGTCAATTTATCATGTAATGAAATTCCACAGTTGTCGAATAAGGTTTAAGATGTCCAAGTTCGAATCATTTCAATCTCTTAGGGGCTTCACCGAGAGTAGATTTACTATTTCACCAAATGAAAAGGATCTTATATGGAGAGAAAAGTATCAGATTGCCAACCAACATTTACTTGAGCTGCACAAATCGTTAGTTATATTTAAGTAATTGCAAACTATCGTGAATATACCTTATTAGGAATCTATTCTATCTTCCTGGAGTGTAGATTATTCTGCTATTCTATGAAGACATTAATTGTCGCCGTTCTTCCACCACTTTTTAAGCACACATTGAGAGAACCTCATTTTGTTTTTGGCGCCAGGCATTTAAAACCAAAGGCGCCCAATAATAACAATAAGTATCTTGTGTCAACAGGGAATACTAATTTCATTATAATAACTGAATTCGTTTTCGTAATAAACAGCATTTAGTTGAGGATAAATCTGGAAGAGTGGAGACAAGTTCGTTGGTTGTTACTAAAATTCAGCTAACGATTTGTTTAGAGTAAACAAGCGTTAGCTGATAATCTGATGCTTCACTATCCGTGTAACGAGAATAAATTCACAGCTTTTCTAGGGAAAAGCATCGTATTACAGTGAAGAGAAAGTATCAGGTCATTAAGTAACGCTTGTTTGTACCCAGCAAATCGTTAATCAAATTTAGCCAGCTTGAAACTATCTTGTGTTCAATATCTTAGAGTTGACCTGAATTGAATATTGTTGAATCCAAAAAAAAGTGAAAATAGAAAATGGGCAAGTTTTTGGTGTGGCCCCAATGGGCCTATCTTATGCCCTTTATAATACATAAGACCGAATAAGCGCTGACTCACAATTTGATATTTGAAGTAAGAATATATTTTCTGAAGTTGAAGATACTGTTAATCATTGACTCCGAAAAAATGAGAGCTTTCAATTTTCCAATTTGGTGCAAGCATCTTTCGTTTTTTCTGTAATTATCGCGTACATATAAAATTTGTCAACACTGGACAGAATATGTAAAACACTCGAAACTTAATAAATTAACAGAACGTCAAAAAATATTCTGTGTATATGATTTTCAATAACTACATAAGCTATGACAACTTGAACAATTGTCATACTTTTGAAAACTAAACCCGAATCGATATCCCAAATATCGACGTTTATCGATGCAAACGCGATTACCAACCAACTTCACGATGTTATTTGACTAATCTGATCGAGCAATAAATGAATGACGATTGAAAAATAAATCATGTCACGATTTTCGAGATATTTCGACTCTAACGATGTTCATTTATGTGTATGCGTTTTCTTGAATACGATCAAATGCAATGTTATTGGGCCAACAATTATCATTCATCCCAAGATACCACTAGTCGTTAAGCATAAGCAAAATGGATTGTTTCTCACTTTCAACTGTGTACCAATAATTGCGATAATGGAAATCTCTGATGAGAGTTTGCAAATGAACCAAAGTATAGTTGTATTTTCCACTGAAAATTTGCGTTTCATTTGCGAACACCTAATTCCAAGACTGAATAATCTACACCAATGTGTTCAACACGGTCGAACACATCAAGTGTTTTAGTTGGCAAAACTGAACTTAGTTCGCAACCTGAAGCTTCCTCTCACTGCGTATCTTCAAGAACCATTCTATGTAGCTGGATGGAATGGCTTAATCGATTAAAGTATTTAAAGTATTAATCCTTACTCCCGAGGATATTCCTCGATTGGAACTCTATCCCCGATTGTGCACAATGCAATCACACCCTAGATTGGCTATCTTCCGTCCTCCATTTGTGCTAGGATATTATTAGCATTATAATGGATTTCAGCTCACCTGTCGAAGATTCTGGCCTCCTTGAGGACATTTCCAAGATTGATGTACGCATCAAGAAAATTAGGATCGAGTGCAACGGCTTTTTCAAAATGATGAATAGCTAACCATATTTCACCCTGTGCATTGAACACACAACCAAGATTGCTCCAGGCAACAGCAAAGTCCGGGCGCGTCTCAATTGCCTTCAGGTAGCATGCCTAGAGTCAGATATTGAAGAATGTTAAACGAATTAACAAATATTGCTGCTCGCAATTCTGAAAAGTGGCGCGCGCCGCGCAGCAATTATAATTTTTTTCTCATTCTATTTCTTTTTGCATTTTTTTTCCGCCCGTCCTCTTCGCGCCGCGCCCGCAGCCATTGTGATGTGTGTCAACATTAGCTCATTGCTATCATTAATTTATTTGCATTTGAAATATCAACTGATCATGGTGCACTAGTCAATGATTAATAATGAACACATTACCATGTATTATGAAGCCAGGATTTGCTGGAGGTCCTCCGAAAAATTAATCAGTATTTTTTCATTAGAAAAATTATTAGCATATGCTTTATAACATTTTCACAAGTCAACGAATGCCAATGAAAACCTTTTATGCTTGTCAATCCCCAGCTGTGTGATGCAATAAAGAAAATTCCATGCAATCCAACTTTTATTTCGAGTTATAATTTTTTTCCTCCCCCAAGAACTTGCCTCATCATCTCAGACAGATAGGGAGATAACAGCACAACTTCGAAAATCAGGTCGCTCGATCAACATCCAACCATTATTCTGTTTCGTCAATTTTCATCTGAGCCATTAGTAAGAAAAAATTCCGGTCTCATGACACTCGTCAACTTGCTTTGCCATCAGAAAATCTCATCATTATATTATTAATGCAACAATTTTCTCTCATAATTCTGCAAAATTGTTCTCATTGATTCTGATATTTGGAGGACTCCGGAAGTATTGGGATAGGATTGAGACGCGCGTGAGAGTGTCACGGGCATTAGCAAAGTTGTAATGAGTCTCCGGAATGCGTCTGGTGGACCCAATGCAACAATTTGCAATAATTAATTAAGCAGTTATACTAAATGAGCATGTGAAAGCAAAAGGTACTTATAAAAGTACGTGAGACTCTCAAATAAATGCAGTATAATGGAAAGTCGCGCATATCGAGGGACGGGCTTGCACCTTATAACTTCTGTAAATAATCTGTACCTAAAAAAAAATTAAATAAAAAGGGAAAAATTCGGTAAAATGGCCGGTCTCAGGTGGGAGCCAGTAACACATTTGGACAATAACAAGGACAGGAATAATGAATTTCCATCATAAGTGAAAGAAAAAACCAATACGCGCAACAATTACACTATAGTTATATCAAAAATTAATAACTTACTTACCAAGTGGTCAGTTCAATGGTCATTGGTATTTTTCATTATCTATATTATCAAGGAAATTATTAAGTGATAACTGGACACGAGGAGAGGGACAAGGAGACCGACCTTGGGAACTACATTACCTTCGTATTACCCATTCGGTAGGTTGACGTTTATGGGTGGCAATCACTCTCATACTAATACAATCGACAGAGTGACTTGTGTGTGTTACTGAATAACCAAATTCAGATTGTTTTGCACCCTTTGACGAAGGAACCCAGTGGACACAGAACGTTTGCATTGCTCCATGCTCCCCTCCTAGAGTTGATCATTCAATCCACAACAATAAGACAGCTGCGTTAATGTCTCTTCACCAAAACTACCACCTCACAAAAATCTCTCTATGCATAATATTTTTTTTTTTTCTTTTTCAACATCCTATAAGGATACTACACTCGTCAGCCACTAGTCCTCTCATCTTGATTTTCCTTTCACTTTTTCAAATTTTTCAAAACAGTCAAAAAAACAATTTCTACATGCATATTGTAATGATCTTTCGCTGCCAATTGTTATCAATTGAATGGGAAAAATTGCGGCTGATCGAGTAATGTTTGAGAAAAAAAAAAAAAAGACAAAAAAATATAAACTGGGGAAAAAAACAATAATGAGACACAGGCGACGAGTCCTCGGGAATGGTGACTAATATTGCAGAAAACGTCCCCTCAATTGTCAGCTTGCATATTTGAATACAGAAGAGAGCTACCGCGTTCTTTGCGAAACCATTTCATTTGTCAAATATTCATATATGATTTGTTGTCTGAATTCCATGAATTATTCAGTTTGAAAACATTCTTCAGAGTGAATTTATAGACGAACGTGGGAGCTCTGTTGAATCTTCGCCAGCGCCGCGCTGCAGCAGTAAACTTGACCACTTGGTAGGATAAAAGAAATTGGCGATAGTGTATAAAACACTAGCATAAGTGGCACTTGCTAAAACCAATCTAATGTGGATGGTGCATCCATTCATGATGCAAGGTAAACCGATTTACCTGTCTTGTGCATTTCAATACTAGTCAAAAAAAACAATTTTCAATATCGAGGTCAAGTAAACTCGCGCCAAATGTTGATGCATAATGATTATTGATGATTGTGTTTGGCGTACATGAAAATGAAAATTGGAGAATTGTGGAAAGGAACATAAAAAATATATGAGATGAACTTAAAAACTAGTGTCGCTGCGCTGCTGATCCCATTTAAGTTCTACAAAAAATTTATGTGCATTATTATTTGAATTGAAGAAAATTGGGTAAAATCGAATCAGCAATAACTGTCATTAGCACATGAGAGCACCATTTTTTCTGCCATCTCCATATAATCAATACTGGTATCAAATGGTGATTTCATGTCGCGCCATATTGCCAATAAAGTCTCACAATTAATGTTTGATGCCATTCCACGTAACCACCAGTCCGACAATTGATTTCACGTTTCATTAAAATTCTTGAACGTGCTTAAATCACGCTCAATGACATCAGACATTGCTGAAAATAATTTCAAAAAGACAAAGGAGTTACATAGTGTGTTGTCTGCAATCAAAAAACGGCAAATGCTGAAAGAATGTAGTTTCTTGTATTTTTCAATAAACAAAATTTTCTCATTTTTTCAATCGTGAATTTTGATGGCAGATATTATGAGCGTGAAATGAGCGCGCGCGCGCATTGCACAATATAAATGTTTTGTACTTATTAGCTTTCAAAAAAAGTGCGCATTAATGACCAAAGACAGGCGGCTTTCTGCAAGAGCTTTCAATAATCAATTTAGGAAAATTGATATTATTATGACATATTGCTCCAACACATTCCTCAAGAACTTTGCGCCACCATAGACCACAGACACATTACGTATTAGTACTCAATAACTACAGATTTTAAATCCAATATCACCTCTACCCGATAATTTTCCAAACCCACGATTGATTATTACATGAGTGAACAATTTCTCACTAAGAGTACTAATTCATAACTAATGTGACAAGTGGATATTCAGTTAAATATGTCATTTGCACAGTTCAGACTTACCTTGGCTTCGTCGAGTCTAGCTAATGCTTTCAAAAGATTACCAAGATCGCTGCGAACGCAATATAGGTCCTGAAAATAACAGTCAACAATGTTATTTTTTATTCGATTTAGTTGGGTTGATATCGTCTTAAGAGCAGATACACAGAAGCATTTGAATCCTGTTATTTGCAGACTTTTCACATTTTTATTTCTATCAGATATTTTTGATCTATTCCGTCATATGTGGGAAGGTCAAAAATCTCAACATCAAGAGAAAGAAGCGACACTTGAGTGCTATAAAAAATGACTTCCCGAAAAATTGGGAAGTCAAAAATCTCCAAAAATATGACAGTTACGCAAGTTTGCTTTTAAGGTGACTATGTACTTCAAAATTAATCACTCACTGGATTGTATTGGAGAGCTGTGACATATGCCTGTACCGCCTGCTCCATGTCCCCGGCTGCTACCAGTGCAGCCGCCAGATTGATGTATCCATCGATAAAGTCTGGCTTGAGCCTGACAGCGTGTCGGTAATTCTCGAGGGCTTCCTGGAGTTGTCCACGTTCTTTGAACACGTTTCCCAGATTACTGTACGCCTCGGCCAGCAAGGGATTCTGCTTTATAGCGAGACTACTGTAATGGGCTGATCTAAGTGACAGAAGAAGTGAACGAGTATTAGAATGGCGTGTAAAAAACAGAGGTAGATGGATGTAAGTGGATGTAAAATAAGATGAATATACTGTAGTGAGATCTTTCGACTCTTCAGATTGTCACAATATTCTAAAATGAAATACCCACGTAAAATAAGATAGGAAACAATTTAACATAATCGAATCTTCAAAATAACAGTCAAACACTAATCATTGACAGTTGCAGTGTTTTGATGATTGGATAAGATTGATTATAAATAAATATAAATAAGCTAAAAATTTTTAGTTATATCAACTTGGAGAAAAAAATTCGCCGTTGTCCCGGCCGGAAGTAACTTACTTGTCAAGCCTTCGGCACTGGAAGTGGATTGATGATAGGAGAAGCAATACTCCAGTGTTGTTCGTCTCTTGTCTCCATAATTGCATACAGTGTCGCTCAGCATTGTCATAATCACCGGCCTGGTACTCCCTGTGGGCCAATTCCAAGAGCCCTGGTAAAAAAAATATTGGGAAACGATTCAATGAAAGGTGCTATTCTACAAAGAATAAAAATAAGTGGGAATTAGGGTAGCTCAATAATACGGAATAATTGAAGATCCTATGGTAGGAAGGAGAAGCGAAAGAATCTATCGATGTATATCGAAATTATCGAAAACCGTAAGAGCGAAACCGCAGCGCCGCCAGTCAGAGCGGCGGAAAGAGGAAGTGCGCATGCGAAGCACGCGCCAGCGGTCTCGTATTCGAAAAATTGGAACCTGTTAATTTATGAAATTCTATAATCTTTTTCATCCAATTCCGTTCAAAAAATCATTAATTGACATAATTTTACGATGATTTAGTTTCCATATAAAAAACAGCTTTTATAATTTCACATTCTTCCGCATCTTCACAGTATGTTATGACAGAAAACTGTAGCAACTTTGTTTTTGCAAACACTTTAGTCATACTTCGTATAATGGAAAAAATAGCATCGACTTTTTATAAGACTCCCTCGGGACCCTTCCATTCTATGTCAAGGAACAAATAGGATTGTCAAACGCATTTGCATTTTGCCGGAAAATAGCGAGAGGAGGATGTAGTAATTTTTTTATAGTCTTCTAGAATCTCGAAGGACCATTTCCATAAAAGATCAGCAACAGCTCAGAATCAACATTGTGAAAAATAAATGGGATAGGATGAAGATGTGTCCTGATGCTGTAGTGGAGCAAATGGATTATTCTCTGAGTTCTGATACTTTCATCGAGGATAAGTCCATTTTCCTCCTCTCAAGAACATCATTTCCGCTTTTGCGATCAATTTCAAGGCTTAGAACTTAATGATCACGAAGAGCGCTGAACATTTTCTGTGATGTTCATTTATGTTACATTGCTTTTAATGGTTTCTTGGATATTGTCTAAGATTATCAATCAAAAATTTTTTTTTTTTCACGGAGAACAGTACAATTTTATCCAATGAAATCCATTTAAGCGAGGAATCTTCTATTCATTACGTTATCATATCATTTATAACGCGATCTGTACTACAGAGCAAGAAGAAAATTCTCTGGGTCGAGTAAAAGATGTGCCATAAAAAAATGATTATCGCAATAATTAGATTCAGACTCCAGCAGTGGCTTGATACACTCTCAACCCAAAAATATACTGAGAAAGTGGGGCGTATATACCGAAAACTATCATATCAGACTTGAAAAATGTGTATGTGCACAACTAGGAAGTTGGTGCACCGCACTAGGATTTTACCGCAATTTACCTCTCAACTTGAATTTCAACCTTTCTCGTTAACTATATTTCCGTCCCGAGATTACTGAGAAAACACATTTTTTCCCGTGCATACATAAAAAAAAGGAAAATTCTGTAGGGAGAATTGTGTCTATTCGGTACATAACGAAATTCGAATAACAACTAATTTTGATATTATCATAGAAATGAAGCGATGGGTGCCTGAGCAACTCAATCTGAAAACCCCAAAACTTATTGATTATAACTGTATTGTGAACTAGGAAGGTCGTAATGAATCATTTAGACTTATTCGCAATTTTTGGACAAAAAAACCCCGAAAAATCTCTTTTTTTGTCACGTCGCCTAAAGCGCGAGCTAACCAAGAAAAGTCGGGGTCACAATCGCGATTTAGCGGGCGCAGTCACAAAAATGTACATTCTCTTATCGTGATCGTTTGAACCAGTCCGAAGCATGTGGCCAATGTTCTTTTTTCTCCATAGGCCCTAAATATCAGGACAAATTAGAACTGCAGAGTTTTTCCACTGAAGAACAGATAATGCGGATTATGTGTCCCTAGCACAGTATCGGGTCGTTCAAGTATTCCGTTATTAACAGAATGCTAAGAAACACATTAAGGTGCTTCGTTTACTGGAAAAAGACAAGTAGTAAAATTCTTCAACTCTTCATCGCTCGCGCTATCACGTGCACGCCGTCGTCTTTCACATTTCTCAATTTTTCTGTTGAACTAAAACTAATGAACAGCTAATAACATCCTGATTTTCTCGAAATGATCTTCCTCAATTTTAGAGAATCGTCGCTTTCAGTTGAATATGCCAAGATGCTATCGAGAAAATACTTAACCGACGATTTAAAGTATAATATAATTTTAATTTTGTCCGAATTGGAAAATATATGTTACGGCGCTGCCCTCATCAGGTGTCCTAAGTGTGCTCGGTGAAGAGGTACAAGCAGTGGATTAAATAATGTTCGTTGAACTCTTTCGCAGTTTGATAATGCCTACAGCATTTAGTGCGTCATGCCATCCTGGCGGGAAAATTACGATTATCGCTTCGCTCTGTTCAATCTCAATTTGTAGGTCGGGCAATATGTAAGCTACATTCGCCACAAAATCATTTTCTACCATTGGCTCACCAATTACTGTAATGACCCAAAGAGAGAAATAGTAAATTTCTAGGCTCGCCGGGGAAGACTATGATCACCCGCGACCACGTGCCAGATTGCCATTCGCGGTGTGCGCTCGGATGGCAACACGTGGGAGAGAGTGATTATTTGTTCACGGTCCAGATTTCTGACCCAGATGTTATACAATATTCGTTATTATATCCTATTTACCCCAACAATCGCGATTCACGTAAGCAGGGGGAGGTGAGGATCGCGGTTTTCGCGCCCCAATAATGTATTTCATCTATTCTACTTCAAACAAATGTATTTGCACAAGATAATACCATTACGAAGGATTTTGAAGAAATTGTTATTGAGGACATTTTAACCAAAAAAAAAAGCAGATTCTGCCGGCAATTCTAAAAGAGTCAATGGTAAAGGTTTCTCTTTGATACAGGTTAGGTGTGAATTTTTTCTGAAGCATTCTTGACCATTATGATCAAAAATGGTTCACCAAAAACTGAAAAATTTTGTTGCAGCTGATGATGTCATATGATGTCTGACTGTGACATAATGTACTACAAAATATATCAAAATGATGTTACATTCTTCCGAAATATATCATTACACCATGATATACCCCAATTTACTGTTGTACAATTGGTACTTAGTATCAAATGTTCGTCGCTCATGTTATTCCCGATTAACACAACAAATGAAATAGTGTTTGACAGACACAACCATCGAAGATTTGACATTTTACGACAACCGGTGATGTCCACATGTCACAATTTGCCAGAATATTTCATAATTTCTCACATTCTCTTCACTTCATGTCATCATTTCTCATTTTATGTGACATTTTGACATCATCTGACAACGCGCTTTTTCGCAACAATAGTAATAAAATTTTTATCTCCTCATTTTTTACGATTTGATATTTGAAGTAACAATATATTTTCCGAAGTTGAAGATACTGTTAATCATTGACTCCGAAAAAATGAGAGCTTTCAATTTTCCAATTTGGTGCAAGCATCTTTCGTTTTTTCTGTAATTATCGCGTACATATAAAATTTGTCAACACTGGACAGAATATGTAAAACACTCGAAACTTAATAAATTAACAGAACGTCAAAAAATATTCCGTGTATATGATTTTCAATAACTACATAAGCTATGACAACTTGAACAATTGTCATACTTTTGAAAACTAAACCCGAATCGATATCCCAAATATCGACGTTTATCGATGCAAACGCGATTACCAACCAACTTCACGATGTTATCTGACTAATCGGATCACGCAATAAATGAATGACGATTGAAAAATAAATCATACCACGATTTTCGAGATATTTCGACTCTAACGATTTTCATTTATGTGTATGCGCTTTCTTGGATAGGATGGCTGCTGAATTATTTTTTTCCCATCGAGAAGGACGCACATCCTTAAAATGCCACCGTCTTCAGTCATTCAAGGATAACATTTGTTCCGGAAGCCTGCGATTAGTCACGAGGTGTTGTGACCATGTGAAAAAAAATTGAATCATTGAGGAATCTAAAACCACCAAAGCTTGCTATGGGCGCATCACAAAAAAACTCTATGACTAATGAACAAAAAATTACGCACAATAAGAGTCTACAGCAAGTGTGACAGCTTGTTCGCCATTAATCCTTTCTTTGTCACCCTCCTGCGTTACAACGATGATATTCTGACGTCTCTGCCAATCGTTTAATTCATCATTAAAATAACCACTATTAATTCCTTGATTGCCACCATTAACAATTATATCAACATCTGACACCTGTCCACTGTGCATCATCTTATGCCTTTCAAATCAACCGCGTTTTCAATAACAAACCACCTCCAGTATCACAATAACTATATCTTACGAGTAATAATTATTTAAACAAGTAAAAAAATAATCGAAAATGCGCCAATGACTTATAAAACAGTTTCGATTAGGTTTCCAACTCTACTAAATTGTACACGAGTGTATATAAAAGACAGAGATGAGTTTTGCTGGTGGAGGAAAGGTAAATGCGATGAAAGCGGCAGCCCCCCTCCGGCATTGATCAGGAACGTGGTATCATACGTATGTACCCTGGGCCTCCAAAAGCTACTTGGTGAAATTAAGTTTGCAACAAAATGGCAATTTTTACGAGACTAATTCGTTGTGTATCTTGTTTGGAGGGAGCGGAATTTACACGGTAAATGTCATTAAAATTCAATTCAAGAATTGACTGAGAAACTTTTAAATGCAATTATCTCATTGCAATTTTCGTTGCAATAATTTTGCTATCAACCACTGACGGACATTATTTGGACAAATTTTGGAGATTGCCATATAGGGCAAGTAAGGACTGTGGTCCTCAGGTTTTGTTGGCATAAATATGCGTGGAGAAGAAACATTATTTGCAAAATTTATCAGTTGTAGGAATTCGTTATCTCGAGTTTTCGTGATTGCAAAATGGATCAATTGGACCCCCAAATGACATTGAAATTACGCTCCTGGCCCTTATACATGAAGGGCTTCAGGACTTGGCAGTTGGTCTTGTTGGCAGATGGAGAGGCCAGCCCAGTGGAATATTCCATTGGTTTTGCGAGGAGGGTACCTGAGGGGCAGAGGGGGAGAACAAAGATGCAGGAATCTCCCTCACCGAGTCCTTTGTTACACACACCAACCTAACATTTAATCCTGTTGCTACATCTGCCAAGCATTTCGCATATCTTCAGAAATCTATCGTCTTGCACACTTTCTTATAATTGGTATATTATGTGTGCATATTTTTTTTTCAAGGTGTAATAACTCATACTTTCCATGTAATGTCAGCACAAAATATGCCGTAAATCAAGATTCAGTTCTTTCCGGGGAATTTCTACTTCAAGATACGGTCGCCGCATTTGGGCCATGAGGAAAGATTTGAGACGAAAAATTTGGAAAACAATTTTTGAAAAAAATGTCGATTGCATAGTATATATCTAAAAATGGTGAAAGAGTTCCTTGAAATTTAAACAGTTGTATTTTCAGTTGTGTCCAAAAACTTAAAAATTGTGTTTTCTTATTATCCCAGGATTATTCAATTTTTGCCGAAGCTTCATTACAAATTGATTGAATAGCGTTTTAAAAAATTTCATAAAATTAGCGACATTTTCAAAAAGTTTTAGTTCACAAATCTATAGTAAAAAAGGGAGACCAAAGGAAATCTCGATATACGTCGACATTATCGAAAAGCGTAAGACCGAAACCGACGCGCCACCAGTCGGCGTGGCGGGAAGAGGAAGTGCGCGTGCGCAGCACGCGCCGGCGGACTCGCATCTAAAATACTGCATTAAAAAAATTCGATTGTCGTTTTGTTAAGAAATAAGAATGAATATTAAAAAAAAAAAAAAACAAATTTGATCCATATGACCAAAATTCGTAGAAAAAAGGGTCGTCAATACAAATTATAACAAAATTACTAACACAATTTTTGGATTCTCAGTCTCATTGGAGTGCCCTTAAATTGCTCTATGGTTGTTCCAAAAGACAAAAAAAAAACAAGACTCTCATACAGTGTTGTAAAGTAGAAATCGTAAATATCGACGGCTGCTAAAGCCCGCGATTGCGTTGCATGCAACAGTTTTCTGTCATAGGAGCCGTCGATGTCCAATTTCAATGATATTTTTTTCCCCAATTTTCCACGATTTCATAAACGTCCAAGAATTATTTTTCTTCCAATTTCGTCATTAACTGCCGTTGTCCGGGGTCAAGGCAATAGCCCCAACGCCTCCTACACCACTTCCGATAAGGCAGCGTAAAAAAAAAAGCAAGTGGAATATATCCTACAATCCTCATCAGTCTCATTGGTGGAAAAATTATCAGAAGAGGATTTAATTAATTCGTGCTGATGATAAGCCGCATTTAGTAACATCCGCTCAATTTAATCCATCGGCCATTCCCTACCTCTCCTTTCTCCAGTTTCCACAGCCCAGCAAACGGGGGGATCAATACAGAAGCACGTGCTCAAGCTGAGCATCAGTGCGAGACTCGTGGGGGTCAATACGAATTAAAGGGGTGACTTTATGGGCCTAGGAGATTAGAATTTTTCCGCTTTCATTATTCGCCCCATAAACTTCTAAAAATTGAATAATGGTGCATGAAAATTTGATGAATTTTTAGTAATATGGAAAATGCATGATCGACAAATGACATATATATGGCATTTTACCAAGCTTGGTCTATACGATTTTTCTGTTTTTTTTTTTCTTGTGTAAAAAATCGATTCATTGATATGAACATACCAACTGTTGACAGCTGCTGTATCTCGTTCATCTTAAGTATAACACTGGCACCAGCAATTTGCTGATGTCCCTGTTGAGGTTGTTGAGGTGCTTGCATGATTAAAAATCACCTGTTAACTGACGATAAGTCCTCGGCGAAAAATTTAACAATAAAGAGACTTAAAAAATGATGTTGAATGTTTGGTGGGAAAACTCCTCGACCGAGTGAGGAATACGATGAGTCAAGTATGATTGTCGAGTATTTCACTCAGTAAGTTTCAAGTGTTAACAGTATTTGTAATAGTTTTTCTTTTTGTCACACGATAGCACAGCTCTATCTCAGCTTTGGGACAAGTCGGAGTTACACTTGATCACCGCCATTTTAGAAATGTCCGTGGCTCTGCAGACACTATATTGTGGTAGTTACGATAGCGGAATAGGTATAGTATCATTCGATCAATTATTTCGGGCTGCAATCTAGAAGAAGGAAGTTGCGCATTGGACGAAATGTTTTTCCGTCTTCTAGAGCCGAATTTTTCGCGGGATATTTCGTCCTCTTTCGGCGGATTTCGTAAGTAAGGCGTTCGAATTTTGGCGGGAAATGTTTTGCGCTAAGCTGTACTTTGATGTACTTGTAGTGGATTCCTAGAATTTTTTAAGTATGCTGAAGACGCAAAAGTTGTATATTACATAAATATTTCGAGGAATATTATGATATAGGATACAAAGTAGGATCCAGTTTGAATTAAATATTTTAGAGTTACACCTTTCAATATTTGGGGGATGTTAAGGTGCGAACCAGATTGATTAAAATTGTTTCATTACCTTAGCATTTAAAACCCAAAAAGGTTAAAAGTATCACAATAACGTTTTGACAAAAACGGACACACTAAATTTTCCAAATCCCTCCTAGATAAGTCACGGCCCACTTATCTTACTGTACTTCCGCAGTTCAAGGGGACTCACGTAAAAAAATTGCGACATGCAAAAGACCCAAAATTTGCATATGTAATTAAATTCAAATACGTTAAGACTCCGAAAATAGGAATCCTAGTATTTCCGAAAATTGGCATGACAGACCCAGAAAGCACGTGCTCTCCTCAGTCCCAGCGAAATGCACAACTAATCGCAATGTATTACCATCAACGATCCTAATTACCCTATCATTATGCGTCTTATCACATTGCAGTATCAATGAAAAAATTCCAACTCCCTTCAAATAGTACGCGTGACCCAGTATTCCTAGCTATTCCTATCACCGCCTCATTGCAAACTCGCCCATAATTGTATACAAGATGGCGGCGCCCGGGTGTCCTGCAGTGACGAAGATCGGCATGCACTGTCCGAGATTGCCCTGGGGACGCGGATAAACGGTTGTCGTCCACACGGTCTCCAACCTTCCGTACATCAACACACACCCACCATTAATTTTCTACTCGTGTATGTGTATATGTGTGTATGTGTGTGCACCTCGCCTGGTGCGATAAAGGCCTCGGGTGTCGTGTCAGTGTCTAACGTGCAGTCCAAAGGAGAAATCAGTAAGCCGTGAAATTTTTCTAAACAAAAATAAATAAATCCATTGCAATAATAATTCAGTGTGGAAATTGATTGATTAAGGAGCCTCTATAATTACCACTGTTTGCATTTTAACTGAATAAAATGTGATGACCGTATGGGCTACGGAGGGGCCCCCTCGAGAAGAGGCAGTGGCGATTTCTACCCAGGGTTGGCAAAAGATCCGAGAGAGACAGCATAATTGAGACCGGAGAGTGGTGGAGGCCAATAGTGTGTTGCGAGTAGAGTGGAATTACTCGGTGCCTCAACCACGAGGAAGCCAGGGCTCGAGTCTGAGCTGAAGTTGAACGCCAGTGTTCGCCAGGCTCACGTCATCATCGAGACCTCAATTTGATAACACATCGACTAATATCATCAGCACCAATCGATTAAAAAAAAAGAAGCAAAGCGATAGTTAAAATAAGTACATTCAGCACATGAAAATTGAGAGGGGACAGGAGAAAAACAAAAGATATCATCGAAGTAAATAGAGTCAACCTTGTCCAAACAAATAAGTGAATACACCTCAACGAAGATGGAGTCGAGGGAACGTTACGACGAATTATGCAGGCTCTGCGCCTCTTATGATGCAGTTAAAATGGATATATTCGGGCAGGAAGGAAAGAATCGTCAATTAGTGGATAAAATTCAGACGTGTCTTCCTTTCAAGGTGAGTTGATTTTATTATATTATATTGTGTACCATCTACATGTTGGCCATTTGTACCCCACGTCCCTGTCCTCGTTTTAATCAGCACCTTTGGACTTTCGAATGGGTAAAAGCATCAGTGAGGTAGTGCCTCGAGGACACTTGGGGCATGTCCAATGTACGCAATATTCGCAGTAGTCTCTCTAGTTGAGCATGAAAAAAAAGAGAATGAGAAAAAAAAAACACTGGCTTCAAATTCAATGGCCAGCAGACAGAGACAGATTGATAATGCTTGAACTGTAAATGATCATACTCTGCCACGCCGAGGCGGAATTGGCTGAGGCGCGGCACTTGGACTTGTGTCGGTTTGCGTTTCCTCCTCTGTATGTATATACGATATATATAACGATTACCAACTGGCCAGCGCAACAACACAGGCCTGAGCGAGGTCGGCTGGCTTAGGCTAGTTCGGTAACGATGGTACATAAGACTCAAGTAATGAAGGCCATTGGTGCGCCACAAGGCGACATTTTGTTCCGAATCCAGGCGCCGTCATCAAGAACAATTTTCTCCACCTTTTACATTTTCATCCATTCATTTTTTATTTATTTATTTTTTTTTCTACTCGTGACACTCGTGCTACACCATCACGTGATCATGTGGTGGGAGGGGAGGCCAGTTCCAATTTTATAATAACAATTATTTCAGTTATTTGATGAAGAAGCGTTGGGATGAGGAAATAATACCTTTGATGATGGCACAGTGAGCGGACGACTACAGACGAGGGTCTATATCGATCGTTGGCATCCTTGAAGGGGCAGCTTCCTCACTGAAATCTCTTACCCTCTCTCTTGCTCTCATTCAATCTGCCTATATATCTCGCTCACTCACTCGCTCATCAGTGAAAACGTGTTCTTATTTTTCTCTCTCTCCCCACTTTGCACTTCTGTGCCATTTGGTCAGACTTCCTGGGGCCCAGCGGCTGCACGTAATACGATAGTCCCACATTTTTTTTCACCTCTTCAGATTAGGTGTAATAATCAATTGTGCAAATGGCAGAAATTGTGTATGAAAAATTGTTATTATTATTGGTTCATATCAGGCGAATTTTCAGTTATTTATCTCTTGGATGTGGCTCGTGAGTCGTTGGCTACGTGGTATTGCAGTCGTCTACGTCTCTGCATCCGCCCGTCTCTCACTCTTCCTCACTCACTCGCACCCGCTTTTTTCCCCCTGGCCTTTTGCCTCCCCCCCACCCCCCTGGCTCCCCTCGGACGCCGCAGTTGTCTCGTTCGTGATGGCTTCCCACCACTTCCAACCACAGTCCCCTGGCGCAGCGATGTACTGTTGCGTGGGTCCCCATCTTCTACGGTCCGAGGGTCACCCTCTCTCATCCTCTCTCGTCTTCCAAATCCATCTCCGTACCCATCACCACAAACCCATGACGCAGCCACAAGCCCCTCAAGCACAACCTCTATTCATCGACGAATTCTGCCGAATAATTTCGCTACAGTGGATTCTGTCGATTCAACCCTGGATTGGTCAGCTCAGTTTTTTCGCTCTTCATTCAAGTTACCAGGAAAATTTTTGCTCTTTAAATATAATCATTGAATACGTTGTCACGTGCTTTTTAAAGTCTATGATGACCTCTTATGAGTAAAACTGTTATTTAGTCACAGGCTGGTACCAACTTGGAACTATACCACCTTCAAAGTGTTTTTGTAATAAAGCTTTTTTTCTTGTTATAAATTGGAAAATTTGGTTATTTTTACAGGAACTGGAGCACATGTCAAGTTGTGATATATAGTTTCGAGGGCATCAAACATCTAAGGAAGATTTAAATTCAATTTTAAAGATAATTGGTAATTTTCTTTCCGGCTGCAAATGGAGCACGTTTACCAAATTTGGGATATTTCAATTAGAGTATATAAAAAATCAGGAATCGGTGTATAATCCTGTACAGGGACTTGTGTTTATAATCTTCGTCTTCGCATCCGACTATAAACTCACAATTGCAATGGAATTTCATTTCGGCCTAGTGACGAAATCCGTTACTTTATTGTTTCCATGGCCTCCATAAACTTTAAAGTGCAAAAAAACAAGTACAATTTACGGAATTGTACATCTCGGATTTTTATTTTTAAGAAATTTTAAAAACATTTTAGATTACAACATTACCGTCTAACTAATAATTCCATTTTTCAAAGAAATTGTTTCAATTTGTACAACACCAAATATTTTGTTTTTCGCAATTCGATTGGATTATCATTTCACATATTTCATAAAAACAAAATATAGATCGGAAATTTAAGAAAGATAAAATTTTGCGGCTTATTTTTCTGATCATTACTTATCTTGGTTATATATGGTACTTCCCTTCTCAAAATAACATTCCAAGATGCAACTACATTATCTGCTCATCCTTTCCTTCCTTCGCCAAGATGGTACCATCCAAAAGAACCAGCTTGATTTGATTACACACCAAATTGTACAAATATTTTGAAAACGAAATTCACGTACAGGCATATTTGATTATAAGAAAAATAGAAGTTTAAACCGTATTGGTTGATCATCAGCTCTGATTGTATCCATGCATTTGTTGGGTCAGTTCAATTCTAATCCTTAGCTCTGCGTCCATTTTCCAAGTGGATAGAGAGGGAATAGGTGGAGTCGTGAATACTTGATGACGAGTCTTCCGGAGACTCGCGATGCCTCTTAGGATAGGCTAATTGGGTGCTTAGACGGGAAAAGAAAGTCCCAGCCCAAAGAACCCATCAAACCGCAGAATAATTCCAGCAAGAATGCTCCTTGATGCCTCCCTACCTCAGCTCTACTTTAAACATCTTCAACAGTTATGCAATTATTATTATTATTATCTTTTTCATCTCCACCTAACAATTCACTTTGTAGTTGTTCAACACTTGTCTTCCTGCTCGTCCTTAATACTCCATTGAGTCTTTACAATAATACCGTTTCCCATTCAAATGGTGAGTCAGTTCGTTGAAATTCATGCACCTTGACCCGCTTTGAGCATGAAAGAAATATGAACAATTGTGAAGCGCATTATATTACCTTATCAATTATCGGTAAACGCATACCGTGCTTTACGACTTATTATTGTTTATTCTTTTTTTCCCCCCACTTTTTTTTTTAATTTCAGATCGCTGATGATGATCGACTACCAAAGTGCTTGTGCTACAGATGTATGTACAATCTTGAGAATTTCTACGATTTTAGAACAGCCTGTGTTAATGCAGTGGCTATTTTGGAGAGATCACTTCCACCAATCGAATCTGTAAGCTCAGTTTTTTTTTTCCTCTTTTTTTGGTACAAATTAATTTTGGATTATGGAATAGGAAAAACTAATGACTATTTGAAATTTAGAAAAATGGCCAGGCACAGGAAGTCACGGAGAAGCACTCGGAATTACGTTCCGAGTTACTGAAGGAGAAGGAGAAAATGCCAATTTTGATACCAGAAGCACCAATAGTCAATCCAAATGCAGCTCTAGGCACTCCGCCACGATTGAACTCAGATGGAGAGGCTGATCATGATATTGAAGAAGTAATGGACCAGAGTGGATCAGAAGAAGGTGATATTCACGTTGATTGCGTAATTTCTTATCAGTTTGGAAATGAGGGAAATGTTTAAAGGGAAAAATTGCATTGGTGGTAAATGAACAATTTGGGGTCACAAAAAGAAAATCGTGATTTGTAGTTTTTGGAAGGTATTCGTTTTGCTTCAGAAGTTCTTGGCAAAGGAAGTTATTGTAATCACCCAAAAAATTGAACTATTCAGGTGATAATATTGATATTGATGTATCTGATAAGGATAACCAACTTCATAACATCACAATAACTGGAAACTTAATTCCCTTTAGAATTATTTAATCTCTTAATAATCTCTTTGGAGATTATAGTATATCGCATTAAGAACAGGAGACACGAACGCCTCAGGACAGCAAGGAATATTCAGAAAAAAAAGGAAATTAAAACGGGATAATTCAAAATCTGTTATTCATTTTCGTTCCAAATATTCTCCAAAGAAAAATACTGCAATACAATAACTGTGACGACTAAAACATTTTGCTATTTTGTACAATACGATTTGAAAAAAAAAAAATATTTTTTTTCTAATTAGTTTGATATGCAACTCATTACTGGCCGAGATGGCTGATTTTATACGGAATGCGCTAAATATAATGTATCAATAGATCAATGAAACCATCTCCACGTCCCTAACTCAGTAATTATTTTCCCAGGAATAGACGATACAGAGGAGAGAAAATCGGACGAATACGAGATGGACATGGAGACAAATCCCAGTGATTTTCTCGAGATGCCCCCAATGGTGACTGATGATGCAGAAGTGTCACGCCAAAATGCTGAATTAGCAAGTCCCGCACCCTTCCAACACACTTCCGAGCAGCACGAAGTATACGTATGCTCTCTATGCAATAAGGCATTTAGTTCCAAGGGTCATCTGTCCCTCCACGCTCGAATACACGTGGGTGCAGGCGACGTAATTGGCGAGAAAGTCATCACTGATGATCACACATCGTACAAGCGTCCCTACCAGTGTGATTTGTGCAACAAATCTTACTCAACAGCTAAACACAGGTGGGGACATGTATCAACGAGTCATCGAGGCCATCCAGCAGTAACATGCAGATACTGTTCACGAATATATTCAACGAGGACAAATCTGGAGGAGCACATAAAATCAAGGCATACTGGCTTACCACCACCCCCAGAAATGCCAGCACCCTATGTACAACAAGACACTAGGTATCAGTGTAAAACATGTCCAAAGATGTACACAAATGTTACGGATTTGAATAAGCACAGTAGAGTGTGCCTGGGGGATCGTCAGCGAGAGGCCACAAATCGTGTTACTGTTCAGCCTAAGGGACGCTCTCTCATGGACACATCAGATGTATCTAGTCTTGAATCTGACGATGAAAGCCGAGATTATCGCAATGCGGAGGCAAAATTATGCAAAAATCCACAATTAACAATTCTGAAACAAGCCTTGACCAGATCTGATGAAAAAACATCACCCTATAAATCATTGAAATCAATCAAGAACAATAATCAATTGGAGATGAAGAAAAAATGGTACTGTGAATTTTGCCCTCAAAATTTCACCTCAGTTGATGCTTTGAAAGATCATGAAACAACACACGAGTCTGATAAACCCTACATTTGTATTCTGTGTGAAAAAGATTTTGTTCTCAAGTCATCTCTTAGTCGTCATATTGTTGCGTCTCATGGAGTTGACCCAGTGCCAATAATCGATAGTGACACTTGTCTGAAGAAAAATGCACTGGCTAAATTGAGGGTTAATGAGGTGAAACGTGAGCCGTCCGAATCACCATTTCTCGAGCCAAAGATTGAAAATGAGGATGATGATCCTGATATCAGAGATGATAATAACATGATTGAAATTGAAACTGTTTTTGTATGTGAAATATGCACTAGAGATTTCAATGATCGTGCCTCATTGTGGCTACATATTAGAGCAACCCACAAAGAATTTGCTGCATTTGCCTGTGGTGTTTGTTTGAAAATTTGCTCTGACAATGAACAATTATTGAGCCATGTGAATATGTATCACGGTGGCTCTAAATTGCTCGTGTCTGAGCAGAGAAGGTATAGTTGTACGATATGTGGACGCCAGCATGATTCCCGAAAAAAATTGATGACACACGTGTCTATCCACAATATCGATTCAACTTATGATCCAGCTAGTTTTGTTCAATTGAACAGCAATTACTACAATGAAAGTATAAACAATGAACAGGAGGATTTTGATGCTGAGGATGGGGAAAAAGTGAATTGTTATGTATGCAAAAAATCATTTCCCAATGAGGACCACTTGATTCGCCATCAGAGAAATGCACATAAGAGTGATCATCAGGGTGAGCCCTCAGCAAATGGTGCAGTTAATCCAAATGGCAATAAGGCCCAATATCATCTGTTTTTTGTTTGTGAATTATGTGGCAGTTCACATCCTTCAAAATGGGAAAGATGGCTGCACGTTAGTAGTGTCCATTCGGAGGAGCCAGCAATACGATGTGAGAGGGCAGATTGTGCAAAAATATTTGCCACAAAGTCACTGAGAAATGAACACTCACAACACCATCTTCTCCAGGGAGCATCGCCCAATACTTGTGAAATATGTGGTAAACTGTGGGGCAGCAGAGTTGATTATTGGAAGCATGTGATGGGCGTTCATGCTGATACTGTACCATTGATCTGTGGGGTTTGCTTAAAGGTATTTCCAAATGTTGCTCAATTGAGTAATCATGTGAAATCCAAACACTGGCCATTGAACAATGGTGACTTCAGTTGTGATATTTGTGGCCGACCCTACTCCAACAAATCGAAAATGTCGCGACACAGAAAGATACACGGTGTAGACAATGATGGACTTAACAATGGCAATAATGAATCAATGAATGACACAATTAACTCAGAGCACAGTCCACCTGAAGTAGATCTAAATTGTGAGATGTGTCCTGAGCTAATTTTTGCAGCGTGGGAAGATCTTTGCAATCATCGTCGACTCATTCATGGACTATTTCCCTGTGATTTGTGTAATAAATGCTATGGAAGAACATCGCACTTGTGGAAACACGTGAATCGTGTTCATAAGGGACACAAGGACATCACATGTCCATATTGTATGAAAACAAGTGCATCCAAGGATCATTTAGCCGCTCACATTGCCAAAATTCATCGTTACGAGCCGGAGACTAAGGAGAGCAAGGATTCAGGGAATTATGTATCACCAAATGCTGAAGAGGACATTATTCATCACTGTGAAAAATGCAACAAGGGCTTTCACAAACGCTATCTACTGCGTCGTCATATGAAGGGCTGTCAAAATTATCGAAAGGATCCTGGGGCTCTATTGACACGCTGCAGAGCATGCGAGAGGATCTTCAAGGATCGTGCTAGCTTACAAAAACATATCGAAAATCATCACAGCAGTTATACTTGCCATTTGTGTGATGAAACAATCACTTCCAAACTGGGAATTATGACTCACAATAGGATAAATCACATGAATCATCCAGACCTAACGTGCAATAGTTGTAAGAAACTTTTTAGAACACGAGAGGACCTGGAATCCCATAGGAAGGACCATAAATATCACAATTCACCCAATGTTTGTGACTTTTGTGGTGATACTGTTGATAACAAATTAAAATTAAAAATGCACATTCTATCCCTGCATAGAAATGAAATTGGCGTTTCTTGTGGTGTGTGTTTAATTCCAATGAAGGATCCAAAGGATTTGAAGAAACATGTAGAGGAGGTACACGCTGGTATTCTTCTCAAGCCAAACACATGTCAAGTATGTGGTAAGCAGTATGCGTCCAAGTGGAAGGCATTTGATCACACGAAAAAATGCCATGGCAAAGTCTTTAGAACGTGCAAGCAGTGTTTGGCAGTATTTACCACAGATGCAGATATCAAACACCACTACGAGGACACTCACAATGTTCCCAAGGATCAATTGGGAGGCTTGGAGAACCACGTGGAGGCAGCAAGTAAACCCGAAAAGCCATCACCCATCAAGGAAGAACTCGATGACATCGAAGTCGAACATGCTAATGATGAGGATGATCCTGACGTCTCCAGTGCTAAACGCAAACGATCTGACACTTATGACTGTGAAATATGCCCAGAGATATTTTTAAATCGTGATACCTTATCAGAGCACTACAAAAATGTCCACAATAAGGACCCTGAGAATATGTACAAAAAAATAAAGCTTGCTACTAAATCAAGGATGAGAGCGCGGGAGAATTTTGAGTGTAAAAATTGCACCAAACAATTCAGTACAAAAACATTATTCTGGGATCATATTGAGACGTGTACACGACGAAGTTCCAAGGAGGATTCACGCTCTAACTATTCAACATCGATACTCGAGACACATTTGAAAAACAATAATCAGATTAAGAAAGATTTGGCAGAATCAGCGAATGATTCAAATTTAAATATACCAGACTTCAATCTCTTCGAGGACATCAATCTTCAGTTATCCGCACAAAAGCCAATTCCAAATTTGATGCCACTATCACAAGCAAAGATTCCCCAGAGTAGCATGAAGTGCTACAGAAAGGACTCGAGAAAGGTTTATGATGAGTTAACGAATACTGTTTGTGCGTGTGAAGTTTGTGGTAAACAGTGGCCAGCAAAAAAGCATCTCTGGCAGCACTTGATACGTTTCCATCGAACTGAGGCAGCTGTTACTTGTGGCGTTTGTTTGAAACTTTGTGTTACGTATAAAGATCTTGCCCAACATCTCCGGGATGCGCACGAAGCAATTTTATCCTGCGAGGGAAACAATTTCACGTGTAAAACTTGCGGAAGATATCACAATGCCCGAAGTAAATTGTTATTGCACATGAGCATTCATATTAATAATACAGAGGTTTGGTGCTCAAAGTGCGCTAAGAGCTTTGAAACACAGGAGAAATTGGATGAACATGTTGAGAAGTGCGCTGATAAAAGTAGGGATGAGTCTGAGGAGTACAGCATTGATATTGATGAGGACATAATAAAACATGAGATTGATGATGATAAGGGGAGTTTAATCGGAGATGGTGCGTCCCTCATGGAAGAGGTCGAGGATGATGATTTTGATTCGGAGCACGATGTTAGTGATAATGGCGATAATTCAGAGCACTCGGAAGACTCAGGTAGTAATGAATCGGGCAGTGATAACGAGGAAAACGATGAGCAGGATGGTGAGTCCAGGCCCAATAGCAGAGCTACTGGCGATGGTTGTCAGACTGATGAGGAAGCTGGAGAGTCAGATGTTCCTGAAGCGACTGCTGAGGAAATGCAACTGACATCTGTTAAATCTCCAAAGCGTAATGAATTGAATTCCGAGGAACTTGCGCAAGAGGAGGATGAAGATGTTTCCAAGGAAATAAAATCTGATGTAAAGAAGTCGAAGAGAACTGGGGGCAAGGAGGCAGAAGCGTCCGACGACGAGGGACCACCTATATTGAGTCCGATGATACCCTTGCTGTCTGAAAACGAGCGTGAGGAAAGTCCTGAGTCTCCTGCAGGGGAGAACAGCGAGAAAATGAGCCAGGAAAGAGCACAAAGTGTTAAAAGACAACCGGAGGAGGATGAAATCCCAGAATTAGATGGAATTGACAAGACGGAAAATCAGGGCTTATCACCACAGTCCAATGTGGTTGATTATGATGAATACTCGCCCACAGCTAAATCCCCTAGTGCAGTAGCATCGGCTGAGGAAGATTCTGATGACGAGATGGATGACAATGACAGCAGACTTGAGATTGATCAAACTGGGGACTCGAATTCCAAAGACTCGGAGCAAATGGACGATGAGGATGAGGATATGGTGATTGCTGAGGATGTGCAAGATGATGAGGAGGGGGAGGAGGAGGAGGAGGAGGAGGAAGAAGAAGAAGAAGAAGAAGAAGAAGAGGGTGAAATGCCAATGGAGAGATTGGAGCATGGCACTGTTCT
Organism: Asobara japonica; assembly: GCA_026005395.1. NCBI lineage: Eukaryota > Metazoa > Arthropoda > Insecta > Hymenoptera > Braconidae > Asobara > Asobara japonica. The sequence goes on along the minus strand of BQMI01000595.1, from coordinate 341,754 downwards.
TGTCGTGGCAAACGATGCCGATGGCAATCAGATTTTAATCCAAAGAAGTGTCTCGGAAATTGGGAATGATGATTCTATGGGGGAAGTCGCTGGATTTATTTATGAGGATGCACATGATAATGATAACGAAAGTGGTGACGAGGAGCAGGATGGGCATGAGGATGAAAATGTGAATGCAAATGAGGATGAAGACGATAATGAGAGTGAGTATGAGGAGGAAGGCTTCAATGAAATTGAGAACGAAGATGAAGAAAAGGAGGAGGAGGAGGAGGATGAAGAACAGGTGGAGGAAGAAGACGAGGCCATGGAGGTAACAGAGGCTGACAAGACTGGTGATGATGGTGATGACACTGATGATCATTCAAGTGCCAAAAATAATGTGTCAAGGACGTAGTTCCAGTGATTGTTTCACACCTTGATTTATCTCCGTGTGAAAAATAATTGCACGTAATTTTTCGGCTCTTTTCAAAGACTTTTTAAGATTATCATAATTCAGTAAAGTAATAAGAGTGTACAGTAGAAAATTTTAAGTTGACAATGATTGGCAATTTAGTTGTGGCAGGACGATTCGAGGAGTGGGAACATGCGAATTATATGTTCGAATTTCTCTATTTTGGGCATTGCGATTTGAGAGTAGAAAGTTAGCAGCAACTTTTCATTTTGCGAAGGAAAAATTCTTTGAATCATTGATTCGTTATTCTTGAGCACCATTACATTGGGCAGATTTGATTAGTTACTTTTCTTATGAAATTATTGTTCGTCTTTATTCTTTTTTTACTGTCACAAGTGTGTGACAGTCAATGTTTACTTATTATTCCTTTTTATTTATTGCACCTCATTCATTCCAAAGTAATGTAAAACTTAGAACGATTAACACGTGTTATTTTTAGAGTATCGAAGAGATATATGTGAGTGTAATTAATAATTTTTTTTTTCTCGTTTGAATTTTGTTTTTTTCCATTATCACAATTTCAACAATCGATCGTTTGGAATACAAATATACAAAATCCTCTGTAAATACTGTAGCATAATAGTAGGATCTATGACTAATTAGGAGTCCAAGAACAAGACTAATTAGTAAAAATCCGAAAATAGTTGATTTCCACTTCACACGATATGTGACGAATGAATACATTTAGAAATATTATTCATAAAAATTGTATGAGGACCGAGTTATATTATATTTCTACAAATATAGATTATTCAGTAGGCCTCTAAGATGTAGGTGTAAGAGTGTAACGTTGGAAATTAAAAATGGAAAACAAAATTGTATATTGTGATAAGCGATCCGCTGCGCCATGTGTAAATAAATATATATTTACTAAAATCAAGGTTAAATACAAATTCAGGGTGACGATTAATGTATATAGAGAATAAAAACAAAATGGAAAAACGAATTTGAGAAATAAATAACTGGTATTTAAAAGTATAGGTCTGGCTTTCATCAATTGAGATACCCCATTATAAATAATAATAATTCAAGTAACAGATTGAAGTTAATCAGTGTAGTCATTCTGAATTTTCAGTTCTCAGGATATTTGGATATTTATGATTTTTCATCTTGTCAGATTCTTTTTTTTTTTTTTTTTGACAAATTGTTCGAAAGTTTTTGATTCTTTGATATTTTCTATGTTCCTAGGATTTTATGATAATTTTGAAGTTATAAATTTTCCGCTTTTATCATTTATGATAATATTTATTTTATCATTTTTTTAAATTTTCCAGTTTTTGGAAATTGGTGTTTTTTTTAATACTCACAAATTTCTATGTTTGCAATTTTTTTTTTCAGTGATATCTGTTTCCGGAGCGTGTTTCTTTTGCAATGAGATTAAATTCAAAGTTTCGTTACCAGAACCTCCATTTTTACGTGTAATTTGTAATTCAGCATTATGCAGTTGACGTTTACAAAAAAAAATCGTCCCTCTCTGTCTATTGCACAGGTTACCCCAATGAGATTGACAGAGAGCACCGTGCCGTAATGGCGCGCAATTTGAATTACCCAATTCGGCAACAGAGTGCACTGCACGTCACTTCCCCTTCCCAAATTTCTGATTCGAATGCCCTTCTCACTCGCTCCCCCTTTTCCGGTGGTCCTGTAGCGCGTGAAAGGTAACGAAATTTATCGTGAAATTAAATCCCAATGAATCCACCCATAAAACAATGCAATAATTAATATTTCCATAAGGATTATGTTGCCCTGAGTGTGTTGTTTAATGTTGCAGTGATATTTTTGAAATTATTCATTGTTAAACAATATCGAAAGTTTGTTAACCTTACTCCGGACGACGTGTACCTGTCATGCATACCGTGCCCCTAGTATCAGAAATATTAGTGAATTGATCTGTGAAAATATTTACAATAATTAGAGCGCGTCGTTCTTCGGAATTTTTGATAAGATGTTAATAATTTTCGCATCAAATATGAGTGTAAAAGCCTCTGAAATTGTTCAACTATTATGCATTGTTGTTATTTGAGAACGGATGCTGAATAGTGTATAGTAAGTTTTTAAGAATCTTTATAATAATACGTTGATTATTTTTCAGCTGCAGAATGAAGCAAATTGTGACGAATCAAACCGTCAAGATCCCGGAGGGATTGACTGTTACAGTCAAATCCCGCAGGGTGACTGTTAAGGGACCAAGGGGCGTGCTGACCCGTTCATTCAAACATCTTGCCCTTGATATCCGCGTAAGTACCTCATTGAATTATTTATCAAAAATTAGAAAAAATTATATGAAAAAACAAATGATTTTTCGGACTGCTCCAGGAAGCAATTCTGTATGACCTCCAACATACAGATCTGTTATGCAAATTGTAATTGAGATTTCGACATTGATGACTTATCCTTTACTTAAGAAGATTACCTCAGTCGAAAAGAAATTTGAAAAAATGCGGGAAACTGACTTTCAAAGCGGGTCACTTATGACACGTGTTAGCGCCATTAGTTTCTGAATTTGACAATTTGACTAAAGTCCATGATAGTTGGAAAGTCATAGCTATTCTAGAACATGTACAAGAAATCTATCGCCCCATTTTTGTGATAAATTTGAAAATGACTGATTTTGAAATTGAGTCATCTGACGCTTCCATGTGTAACCTCAAAATATTAGTGGCTCATAACAATGCGAAGTGTTTATTGAAAATACTTACATTTCAGTCAAATTTAAACGTTAGTCAATAAACTCACATTTAAACCTAATTTAATTAAGAGAATTAAACTTTTAAACTTGAAACAAAAAAAATTCTTATCCACATTTCGTAAACTTGTAGCTATATGTTCTAAAAACCAGACACAGCCAGACAATTTTTCACATAGAAACTATGAGTTTCATGAACTCTCTTTCCTCAATGTTAGGATTTATTAGTTACCTTAGGATAAAACTTGAAAAACACAATTTCAATTTATGTTGAAAATTATATGGTTTTCAACATTCCCGCAAAACTCTCAATTTCAACAATTTAACTCATTTTGTATTTTGCAAAACTCCATTTCTCTACACAACAACCACTACTGAGGATACTATTTTTAACTAAAAAAAAAAAAAAAAAACGACTCATATATGTCATTGAATTTCTATATACACATTTTACTTCCTATTTTTTTAATTCCCAGAATACCACGAATGCCTTACTGACATACCTTTGATATGCTCGCCCTATTATATTATACTACCCATACAAGAATGTATGTAGAAACAGAGTGAGTCCCTAAAATGACAGTCAATGACAAATTAATTTATACAATAACGTGAGATTCCTTTCTCTCCACTCATGATGATTTGTTTGGATTCCCCTTCATTTTATTATAAATGAAACATCCATTACTGATTAAATACTCCCTACAAACTATAAATGTTCACTATAAAATAGTACTTTAATCGGAGCTCCACTTGTCTAATGTTACAGATGATCAACCCAAGAACCTTGAAAGTAGAGAAATGGTTCGGTAAGAAGAAGGAGCTCGCAGCAGTCAGGACTGTTTGCTCTCACATCACCAATATGCTCAAGGGTGTAACTAGTGGTTACATGTACAAAATGCGCGCTGTATATGCCCATTTCCCCATCAACTGTGTTACCACAGAGAATAATACGGTTATCGAAATCCGTAATTTCTTGGGTGAGAAGTTTATCAGGAGGGTCAAGATGGCACCTGGAGTTACCGTATCAAACTCCGCTAAGCAAAAGGACGAGCTAATTCTCGAGGGTAACTCCTTAGAGGATGTATCAAGATCAGGTAAAGTCAAGATGCATCACTTAACTCAAATTAGTCACCGTGTATTGTAAAATCTACAGCAAAAAATTTACAAAAATTCGCTTGAAAAGTCGACTCGGAATCGATTTTTTTTTTCGTTTTAATTCATTTTTAAGTTATGAAGTTAACTTTGTTCAATTGTTTTCTAATCGTTTAAATCTTTTTCCTCTAGCGGCTCTCATTCAACAGTCCACAACAGTCAAGAATAAGGACATCAGAAAGTTCTTGGATGGTCTTTATGTATCTGAGAAGACGACTGTTGTCCAAGACGACGATTAAATGTTTCTTATAATAAATATAATTAACGATAAATAGCTTTATTTATTTATTCATTTACACTCATTAAGAACTGACTTGTTTTTCAAAAATTGGTAGTTAAATGGTGGTCTATTAATTTTAGACTGAAGTTATTATTATTTTCGAAGTACCTGCTGCTTTTTCATGTCTCCAGTCGATTCTCTTGTCGTTGCTTCCATTTTTGTTTACGAATAAAAAGTCGAAGGTGGAATTTAAAAAAAAGTCACAACTTTTGTTGGACAGTTTGGTTACTCTTCGATACTTTCTTTTAGTTCGATTGATTTTATAAGAACGGATTTGCAATTACGTATTTCTGGAAGCAGGAAGAATTCACCGATGATCAATCATGGATGAAACAATGTTAGAAATTAAAAGGAAATAACACGTAGCAAGAATCCTCCTATAGTAAAAAGGAGAAACGAAAGAAAATATCGATATATATCGCAATTATCGAGAAGCGTAAGGCCGAAACCGACGCGCCACCACCCGTGCGCGGAAAAAGGAAGTGCGCGTGCGCAGCACGCGCCACCGAACTTGTTTGAAAAATAGCAAGCACTAAATAATAAAAACATTTTACTGAAATAATTCACGAACAGGGAAATCGATTTCAGTTAGAATCTTTTTTTCGATTAATATCTTCTTAACAATCAAACATTGAAAATAACTGTTCTAAACGGCTCGAGAACGGACATGACGTCACAGGCTACTAAGAATGGAGAGAACCAATCACACGACTCTAACCTACCTCGAATGGATTGTGCCTGTGGGCGGGGCCATCAAGTTATTTTCAAAGCACTCGTACGATATTTCTAATTAATAATTTTTTGGCGAAATTCTACTGGTAACACTTTCAAACGAATAAAAAAAAAACATGTTTTCGAGTAACGTAGGAATTTGCAAGAAAATACAAGGAACACAGTGAGAAATAGTTAATTATTTTTATTATCTCATTTATACACTTACATTGTTTTTGAACGTTCTCGATTATTTTCACCGATTTCATTGAGACAAGTGAGAAAAACAAATTTGATAATTCATTTCACTCAGTGAACGAGGAAACATTCCACTTAAGTTATCGTCCACCAATAAAATCGGCCTGAGAAAAAATAAAACCTCAAATAATGTGATGGATTAGAGGAACAAAATCTAGCCAACAGATTGATTTGGCATAGTAAATTGTGAGGGGAGGGGGTATTCAGAGACACAGCCATTGAGCTTCATGAAACAGGCCACATTATGCAATTTTTTTTTAAAGAAAAAATCGTGTAAAATATTACTCGTCTCTTCTAAAAAAATGTACAATTTTCTCATTCACGAGAAATAAATCTCAAAATCATCCATGTCTGAATATTCCCCAGAGAAATCCAGATCGGGGGAGTAGTCACTGCCAGTCGTTGAATTATCTCCATCAATACTTGAATCATCATCGCCATTGTCTTCATTAAGATTTAAATCTTCTCCGTTGTCCTCGCCATTTGCATCAGCATTATCACCATCTGAAAGATCATAAAAAAAATCGTCTGAAAATTCATGAGCCCATAAAAATTATGAAAAAAAAAATGACGGATATGTCTCATTCCTGTAGTCATAAATTCTTCAATAGAAATTGTCATTCAATAATCAAATATCCCACACATGCCCATTTTTTTACCTGCATCATTATTGTCATCAGACCCGGAGTTCGATCCATCATCATCGCTGGCATCCATATCCTCCTCCTCCTCCTCTTCAGCTTCATCCTCATCATCTCTCCTCCTCCCAACATCGTACAATCTAACGCACGACTCTTGAACACTATTATATTCACCTTGATTCTCCACAATAGCAATTTGTGTATCATATTTGTTACAAGCCAAACTACAAATGGACCTCCTCACATCATATGTAGCAATGCTGCTGTAATCCAATGCATCAAGTGTCTTAAACGACGTCACATAATTCGACTCATCGTCAGCATCCTGGTCCAGCGACACAGCATAAATAATATGATTGATAGGTGAGAATATAGCATTCATTTGATCAAGAGTAGGCACAGTCTTCAGCAAATGGAAGGTCCTCAAATCCCAGACCTCAGTATTGGAGACAACTTCTGTTCCATTAGGATGGAAAACTCCATTCAACGTTTGATTTAACTTATCAAACTTATGAATCTCTTTCCCTGAATTAACATCCCATAAAATTCCATCACTCAGCACTAGCTCATCATTCATACTAAATGTTGCTCTATTCTTCGTGTACTGATTAGATATTGATGGTGTTAGTGTATTCAATAATTTTCCACTACCGATATCATAAATTGTCGCAGTCTCGCTTTGCGTACCAATGATTCGGTCCTGCATTTTACTAAATTCAACATGGTCTTCACTCTCAAAAGGCATCTTCATATCAAAAAATGAACCAATGCTCCACAGAGCTGACATTGGACTTCTCCAGGCAGTCGAGGTTACCATTAAATTGCCCTTACTATTACACTGCATGTGATAAATACATGACTCATGACACTGATAAGTTGCCTCCTCATTGCCAGTATTAGCATTGTACATCTTGACATCTCCAGAGTAAGTTCCCAGCATCAGATATTGCTGACATGGAGTAAAAGTGCAGCAGGAGAATGTACCATCGACATCAGCTGAACGGAAAGATTTAACTGGACAGAATCTACTGTAAATATGCCTTCTATCTAATCTTCTGTCATCCATACCCAACTGTCTTCTTGCAACTCTCATAGTCATATTGGTGGCAGCTGAATTTTTCGCTCTTGGATCAGGACACTTATGTGGCTCAAATAGATTGAATTGTGGACACGTTACCATAGGATTTTTGCATAGTGCATGTTGATTTGTAAGGTATTCAGTGATAATTGAGTCCAGACTAATAATCGACGACATGTTGCCAGTAGCAAGAGTTCCAATTCCACCACCAGGATCCCTCGATATTTGTTTTTGTAATGATCTAGACGTATTTGGTGATTGTAAAAGTGATTGAAAGCTAGATAAGGAACTACACGATTGATGCTTATCCTGTTGATTATGTTTTTTCTGGTGAATTTGTAATTTCATTGGTTGATTATTACTAGTAACTGGACTTGGGTTTAGACAATCCAATAATTTGAGCCTACATGGAGTTTGATTTGCCGTTGGTGTGGTATTTGGTACATGAGTGATGAAGCGTGATGTCGATGATGTTGGGGTTTGAAGGGGACTTGGCCGAGTGCCTCCCTCCCTGGGGCCTCTACTTGTATTGTACAAATTCACTGGTGCACCTGGTGAAAAACCAGCGCGAGTTCCAGCGGTGACAGGACTCCTAAATGTTACAGGATGATACTGAGTGACTGGCTTCAGCATTGGATGGGTGTCCAAATTGCTCTCCCTTTGAAGGGTGGCAGCAGTGTCGTTTAAACCTTTGGCAACCAAATGCTGATAAATCAGTTGATTCAACTGCTGCTCATTGTACTGTATTCTAGTTTGTGCGACTACATTGGCTCGATGAAGACTGACCAAGGACATCTCATACTCAGCTCCAGTGGGTTTAGCTTTTCCCGAGACCCTCTCCATCAATTCTAGGGCGTATTTTTGAAAGGTGACGTGCTCCTGGCGTTTCTCCTGAAGTATGGGATCTTTCATCAGTGCCTGAATTTGTCCATCAGTGAACATGGGAAGTTTAGATATTATCTGCCTGACTTTTTCACTCCTCGCTAAACCCGCTAAGGATCTGCAAGCAAGAGCTCTTATACTATCAGCATCGGTGATGGGTGTCTTTACCATCATCATTTGTAGCAAAACCATTATTCCATTATTAGATCTAACACTCTCCCACACTTTCTGGATAATTTCCTCACTATTCTGTATATTGGCCTTCTTCTTGGCAGATCCCACTGATAAAAATCTCGCCACATTACCACCCACTCTACTCAACGGTGCACAAACACAATTAACAACAACCCTTAATGCTGCACGCTGTACATCAGCATCAGCAATAATCTCACACTCAGCAGCAGCGAGGAGCAGATTGATAGCCATCGTCATTGACATGTCCGGCATGTCAACTCTGTCACAAAGTAGTAACATAACTTTTGGCACTACCGAACAAATTGCTATGACATCCAAACAAGAACGAACAGTTTCAGCGCTGGATGACGTATGGGCACGACCATTGTAATTCCATTCACGTGCGAATGCAATTATTTGGAGGAGTAAAGTAATGCCACCAAGTCTGTAAAGTTCTTCTACAGGTGCCCAGGAGGTTCTGCAGTTCATCAGCTCCTGGAGAATTTCAACTTTCGATTGAACTTCTTCGGACGATAACTTGCAAGCCTTGTAAGGTAGGATGGATGGTTGCCACGTGTCCTTCTCGACCCTGGCATTCTCCACTCGCTGAAGTTGCTCAGCTTTGAGATACAAATGTGCCTCCATGTATCTTTTGAGGGCCACAGCAACGTGCCGAACAATCTGCCTCGATGCACACTCCTCGTCATCATTGAGCGTCGTTTCCTCTTCTATATTTAGAATTGGTAGTGTTGATACAACATTGTACAATTTCCTGAGACCATCCTGAGCATCAAACTCCTCTAGGATAACTCTGAAGGGAAAGGAGAAGCCGAAGAACATGGTTGCATGGCATCTTCCAGAATCATGGCTGCGCTCTAACAGCCACAATGCATATGTAACTAAATCCGATATTATGTGTTTTGGCAGTAGGCACACTCGCTCCATGGCATCCTCACAATAAGCCAGATAATACAGGCAAATGGAGACTCCAGTTGCAGCTACACTTGGCCTTGGCACATCCAGAAGTTTTTGTAATCCTCCCACATTTAAAAATTCTATGGAAAATTTTTTATGACAGAGAAGAGAGGCCAGGTACTTGAGGGCCTCGAAGGCAAGTCGACTGTCCTTGGTCTCACGAACGTTTATGTACTTGAGAATTAGGTCTAAGGCATTCTGCTCAAATACATGGCCCAAGAATTCTTGATACTCGCCCATTGGCGTTAAGTATCTCAGGACCAACATTTGACGGGTGGCGAGGGTTGGTGGATGAATTTGAACATTTCCTATTACGTAAGATTCCAACTCGGCCCATGAGGAATTGGAGTTGCCCTCGATGAGCATTGATGGTGTTGTTGAGGGTTGAGGAATATTTCGAGTGAGGCTTGAACGGCTTGAGTTGAGGGAGAATTTTGGGGGGGTTACTCTGACGGGCTGTTTTGTGGGAGTTATTTGACTATTTGTGTGATTCTGGGATTTTGGAATTGATTGGGGTGGCGACATGATCTCTGGATAGGGAATTGATTTGACTGATGTTGAGGCATCGTCAGGTTCAGCTTTAATTTTTTTTGTAGGTGTCTCCTCAGTACTATCTAGCTCTTCATCCTCCGAGCCGAATAGGGTATTTGGACTTTTAGCAACTCCATTTTCTCTCTTTTTTTCTCTTGCCTTGCGCTTGCCGAGCACCCCTTTGTGCTCAGCCTCACCAAAGGCACTTCTGCTTTGGCCAAAGTGGGCAAAGGGACGTGAATTTGATGAGGTTTGACGATCCTCGTAGGCCTTCTCCTGGAGCTTGTGAAGACGCTGAAGCATCAGGGGAACCATTTTACCGTTTTGCTCGCGAAAGCCTGTTGCTATGTCTTGGACCTCCATTGCTGCTGCTAGAAGACCGGTAGCGTAACTCTGGAGGGGCTCGACTGATTTTTCTGCCCAGGAAAAGAGACGGTGAATTAAACCGTCCATGTCGGGCTGGAATACTGCTGAGGTCTCCAGACCTGGAAGGATGTCCAGCATCAATCGGCAGGCCGCTATGTTGAGCTTACGAACGTCACGACCTTGAATCCCTGCTCGTGACCAATACGTGTCACGCAGATAATCGTTTATCAGCTGGGGACCAAGCAAAAAACGTAATTGAACTATTTATTAGTTTGGAGGGAAATGTTGCTGTAGGCTCAAAACTGTTTTTTTTTTTTGCAATTAAAGCGTTTTGCACTGCACGCATTTCCAGATACTTGAACAGGGAATTTTCCTACTATATTTTACAGCATTTTTAGAGGAGTGCCAGAGAGTAGCTGCTATGCAAGCTTTAAAAATGTCAGTTGTATATATCAAACAATAAGTTTGGCTGTTTACCTTGGTCATAAAATTGTCTTTGCGAAATAAAACTTTGAGTATTTGCCCAAAATTACACTCCGGATCAGTTCGCGAGGGATGTCTCTCGTCAAATGGATCTGGATCCATTTTGAGGTAGTTCTCAGTCTCCAATTCAATGATTTCTGCAAGTCTTTGGAGCGTTGGAATGGGATCATAAGTTGCTGCTGTGTGATCCTCCTCCCATTGCCGCAGTATCTGGACCACATCGGTCACCTCAGCAAGTGATTCCACAGTGGCCATTATTACTGTAAATATAAACATTGAATTGACGTTAAAAAAAATATTGTAAAAAGTGTAGGAAGTCCTGGGCCAATATAAAGAATTCGAATAACATTAATTTTAATTATCTCACTCATGTGTGGGAATGAACGTTATAATTATCAACAATTTATCATTCGTACAGAATGACCCAATGATCCGAATTAAAATCGCAGCAAGTGGGTCCTAACCTCAAAATTTAATTCCAAATAAATTGCAACATTTTCACAAGAAATTTATCACCAAGAGTAATTGGCCGTTATTCTGAAAACACATATTTGTGTTGTAAATAATGCCAAAAATTTATAGTGTTTGCAAAATAAATATTGATGAATTACAATGACGAATGTGAATCGGAGTAAACGTGTATCGCGTGCACTTGATGATGAGGTTATAGTCAATGACTGCCGACGCTGGACTAGAAGATGAGAAAAAAAAATTTCCACCGATTGACAGCTGCTCAAGGCCCCCCCAAAAACTATTTCATGGCATTACATACCTGTATCACTAATATTTTCACTTGTAATAATCAATAATCAGAGATAGTAAACTGTTTGAAAATTAAAAAATATATGCAATTATTCCAACTTAGTGTTGGAAGAAGGGAAAAAAATATGATCCAACTGGCGTACGCGTAATTCGTTGACTGAACACTCTGATCGTCTGATTCACTTGGCTATAACTGCGAAGCAAACGAACAAGAGAGAAATAACGGCGGGAACCAGAGTCAAGTAGATGTTGGAATTTAAATATATTATTGTGGTATTGCCGGTATATTATTAGCTGCACTATCGGTATGTACTCTTTAATTTTAGTGCGAGTCAACAGTGTTGGTTATAATGACAACGCAAAAATGCGGTTCTTAACGTTAACAATTGCGCAGTGATCAATGTAATTTATATCTGTTTTTTTAATGATTTTTCTTCCCTTATTGTTATTCCATGTTGTATATAGACAATTAATCGTATATTGCACTAGTGTTAGCCTTAACATCGTCATATATATTGTGCATGTTGTATTAAGAACGATGAGCTGCATTAAAATAACACAAATGTCTCCAAATTTCCGAACTAAAAACGTCGAAACATAGGCCATATAGTTATGCACTGCCAATGTTGTGAGAAGGAAACGAAATTCGCATCTGCCAAAATCTATATATTTTTGCGAAACTCAAAAGGACACTAACATATATATGTTTCTACATACCTATTCTACAATTGTATATCGAACAGCATGAAATTAATGTTTTCCGACATTTTTCGGATAATTAAAAAATGCCGGCAAGAATACAATTTCAAATATAGACGACATCACTATAAGTCTTTCGTTGATTTCAGAAAATTAAATATTGTTATAATTATCGACCTAGGTACTTTAAAAATCTATTTGCTAAATTCAATAAACTATATAAATGCTCTGAATTTGATATAGGTATGAAATAGAAAAAGAGTAAGAGAATTTTGACAGATATCCGCAGTGCGCAAGCGCAGAAGAATCTCGAACCACGTGGTCCCCCCCTATGCCCGCGCGCGATCGCACTCAGTACAAGTCAGTTGTGATCCCGCTCCCCGCGTCGTTCGCACTCTCTCTCTCTCTCTCTCTAAAAACAATCTATTGTCTTTTGTCCAAACGCTTTATTTTGTCTATTGCAATTACTGTCCACGAAATTTAGTGTCTGTGTGTCATATGTGTCGAATTTCATGTTCAAATTAATAGACGTTAACCTCAACCCTGTCAACTTGACTACCAGTGTTTTTTGTTTTCCCAAGAAAATGTAGATAAACAAGCCATACTTCTCACAAATAGTCGAATAATTTTGCTAAGGCAATGAAGATATTATCACAATGTCCAAGCGTTTTGGAAAGGGTTTACAGCCCGAGAAATCATCGCCAGCGAAGCGGCCGAAATTAGAGCTGCCAAAGCCTCCAAGCTTTCCCGAAAAATCGGAAAAGGACGAAGAAGATTTATGGGGCGAGGACTTTCTCGATGCCGATTTCGAGCAAATAGATTTAATAGCATCACAAGCATGTTCTCAAGAAGTGAATGTATCCACCGTCGATTTCAACCACCATGAGTCGAAAAGTATTGTCAAGTATGGGAGTCAATTTAATACGGGACCTTCGACATCGGCAGGAATGCGATCCTCAGCACAGATCAATGGTCATAAAATAACAAATGGGAGTAATTGTCGAAGGCCAGAGGCACAAGATCAACCTCTCGCTAAACAGCCAAGGCTCAACTCAGGTCTCCCAGGATGGAGACCTCCGGCGTCCCAAAAACTCGGCTCTTCGGAATTAATTGGTAGCATTGATGAACTACCCACAATGGAGCAATTTAAGGGCTCGCTGATGGCTCGATCCAATCTAAATTCTACGTTTCATAGCCAGGGACTCAGCCAAGCGCCCCATCGCGTCGACAGTGTCGACCCTCAGCTTCAGGTAGTTTATTAGTATAGAAAAAAAAATCGGACGCTTGAAGCACACAGATCCCTTAGAAGGTTTCATATATTTTTGAGCTATATTCTATGCAATGTATTTATTGCTATCGAAGAAAGCGCATACACATAGATGAACATCGTCAGAGTCGAAATATCTCGAAAATCGCGACATGATTTATTTTTCAATCGTCATTCATTTATTGCTTGATCAGATTAGTCTGATAAAATCGTGGAGTTGGTTGATTTTTTGACGTTCTGTTAATTCATTAAGTTTCGAGTGTTACATGTTCTGTGCAGTATTGACAAATTTTATATGTACGCGATAATTACAGAAAAAACGAAAGATGCTTGCACCAAATTGGAAAATTGCAAGCTCTCATTTTTTCGGAGTCAATGTTTAACAGTATCTTCATGTTCGAAAAATAGATTGTAACTTCAAGTATCAGATTATTCATGTCCTCGTTACTTTCTAGGTACTGACTGGAGAAGTTTATTATTGGAAGGAGAAGGTAAAGAAAACTGAGCAAAAGGCTGAGAAAGATCGACTGGAGAAGGATAAGATCAACCGGGAGCAGCTTACCAAATTGGAGAATGACATTAAGCTGATGACCAAAGAACGAGAAACGCTCAAGACTCAGAACGATTTGCAGGCTCTTCAACTTGGGAGTTTGATGGAGAAATGCAAATTACTGGAGACTAATGCTGTGAAATTTGTTCAGCCAGCTATCTCAGCAATCTATTCACCGAAGAATAAGATTATTCGATCTGCCTCTGTAGGGAAAGCACCCAAGGCAGAAAGTAGTGTCCAAGTGGATCTGACTTTGAGCCTAGATCATGAGTTGAAAATTTTAAGTCACAGTTATCCGCTCAAAGATATACCAGCAGCGACTTTTGAAGCACCACTCCCTGAGAAATCAGTTGTTGATGTTAAGGTTGTGGAGAAAATTGGACAAAAAAACTTACCTATTTTGCAGGAGGAAGAGACTTTCAGGATTTTTGAGAATCCCGAACTTGTTAAACCCATTGTGACGATGGTGGATGGAAGGCAATTGAGTACTGCCTTCTTTTGGAGTGATGTGACCTTGATCATGAGGAAGACTAGTGTTGAAATTAATTCTAAGGATTCTATTCCTATCATCAATAAGGTAAGCATAATGTGCCAAGTTTTACTATTAAATGCTCTTCCAGATTTTCTGTTGGATCTCCAAGATTCCAAATATGTGTGTGTGTGTGTGTATTCTCCTTTCTACAAAATATATGCGAAGAATTATTTTCTCATCATTCTAAAAAAAGAGAGTTAAAATTTGTCTATTTTTCAATATATTACTCTTTCATTTCAGATCATAGCAACCACAAGAGAACTTCTATTAAACTGCACCCTAGTTCTCAAAAAAATTTCCACAGCCATGAAGAATGACGACATAAGAGATATGAATGATCTGTACTTCTCCGATTTTTACGACTCACAGATTAATTACAAACAGTCATTGCATGATTCTAATGTTTGGTACAAAGAGGAAAGAGGAATTGAGGCGAGGAGAGCCTTTGGCACTCTCGCGTACATTACACAAGCTTCCAAATACCTCGGTGGATATGTCACAGGGATAACTTCGCTTGTAACTGATGGGGATGAAAGTTTCAGAGAATATTCAAGTCAGATGACGAGGTACAATACTTGGGCGAAGCGGGGACATGAATTCGAAATGCTCGAGATGATGGTGGAGTTTGTGACGACAGTAGGACTTATCAGAAGATCACATCAATTTGCTGGATTGATTTGTGCTATTGTTATGACACTTTGTGAGGCTCAGAGGCATGTGGCATTCAGCAATCGAGGGATGAAATACGTTGGAGAAATATTCAGGGAAATTGTTTTTTCGAGGCCGTTGTTACAGTGCTTTGTGACATTGACTGATGTATTAATCTGCTTCTGTGAATCCCATGTTTTTAATGCTCATATTTGTCCATCGCCAACGGGTAATTTTTTTCGGAATTTTGTTTCAAGACTATTTTCCTTACTATTTTACAGGACTGTTTAATCCAGCATTGTTTTTTTTTTTACAGAAAAATCGGCGATTGAATTATGGAAACGCGCTCAGTATTTCACACCAAGTATGTAAATTACTCTTAAAATATTAAGTAATCCAATGTATAGCCATTATTAAATTTTCAACTAAATATTTTTGTTATTAGATGCTTGTGCCCTTGAAGTCTTCATGGCACAATTAATGAGGTTCAAACTTGATGAAGTCACAACGATAAAACTCGCCAGCTCGATGCTCATGTTGGTCGATAAAGCATTTTTATTGAACAGAATTACTTGGCCGGATGAAACTAATGTGCACAATTGTAGAACAAATCTACTAACCTTCACGATTACACTATTATACAGTTGTTCGAAAATTAATTTGGAAAATGTGAGAAGTAAATTAACTGCTGATGAGTGCCCCAGTAGCAACACGTGGAGAAAATTGGATGGCAATTTTTGGAGAGGTCTCAAGAGGCAGCAATTCAATGCATTGAGAAGTGGAATTCGTTTTTTGAGCTTTTTGGCTAAACATGATCCCGATTTTATTGTACGAGCCAGCGATGTGGACGATCTTTTTCAGCTTTTCATGCAGCAAGTGACTATGATTGAAGGATTTACATTGCACGAAAATGAACGTATGTATCGGAAGTCCACTTTTAATTTGAGGGTTTTCCGATGGGTTTCTGTTATTGCAAATTCAGACAAAATTTTATGTAGTTTTTAAGTTTAGTATTTCTTAGTTTTTTATTACTTTTTTAGGAGAGGCCCTGGCTCTTATCACATCCAGAATCGCCTTGGAAAAAGTTTCCTCTGGTGAGTCCACTCTATCAACGGAGAAATTATTCAGAATAAAAAGTGCCTTACAAGTTCACCCATCAACATCATCAAGCCCCAAAAAAATTGCCAAGAACTCCCACAAAACACGAGTAAATATCACAAAAATATACAAAATGCAGTTTCAGCCAAAAACTTAATTTATGAATCCATGACCCAGTTAATGAACAATTCGTGTTATTCAATACCTCGTTTTTTGTAAATAGTTATATGTACGGCATGAGGACAGATAAATGTTGAATATGTATCGACTTTGTGAAAATATATTTTATACGTTTTGTGAATATTATTTTAGCATGTTATGTGTTAAACTCTCGGGAAATGAGAAATTTTTGTTTAAACAATTTTGGTTTTAGGCGAAAAATGTCGAAGGGAGATAACTCGACAACTTGACAGCAAATTACGAAGCGATTTCCCTAATACAAAATATTTATTTAATAATGATAGAAAAAATATTTCAATACATTTCATTTTCATTCTGACATATATTGTCAACAGTATTGTCAACGAACCATAACATCATGCATTATTTCATTGCTAAGACGCAAAATGCAACAATCTGATTTTTACATCTTGTTAAATCTGCTATTATTTAGCAATCGTTGTAAGGATTCAATGATTATTTTTATGAAACTTTTCTGTGAAAACAAGTGTTGGGAAAAATTATGGGAGGGAAAAATGTCCCTGAATTTATTCCACGAGTTGGTCCCAAAACTAATGACTTGTTTTTCACTGCAATGCCTCCTGTTTTCGTTTGAATAGATGATCCCGTCATAGCTCATGACAAAAAACTGCATTTTATCAATTTGCTATGTTCAATTGGGTATGTCTACTCAATTGCGGAAACTTGTTATATCTACTATTATAATCTTATATTAATTTATGATTACTATCGATGAAAAAAAACTAGATTTCATTGATACTTTGTAGATTTCTCCCATTACATCTTTCAGAGTCCTTAGCCTTTTTAGCTGATACTGCATCCATCCGTTGACTTGGCACAAGATCTCTTCTTGTTCAGCTTCTTCACTTTCTCCTGCATTTCCATGAAGTTCCTCTGTCCATCCTTCATTTTCGTCAAATCCGGATATTGATAATGAGCAGAGATTCCAGGGTCTACAGGGGCACTTGGCTGATAGTAAGGATTCGCACCAGGAAATGCACCTGGCACACATCCGGCCGACAGATGATTCTGTTGGAACCCTAAAATGTGAAACAAACTGGAATTTAGCATAAAGTATTTTTTTCCTCCAAAAAATGGAAAACCCAAGAAAACTACAATTTAGAAGTAGGTAATTTTTTCATAATTAGCCAGTCATAATAGATTGGTGGATGAATAAAGATGTGCAAGCAAGACCTTGAGGCACTCCTGCATAACTGGATGGTCCATTGAATAATGGTAGGGGGCCAGTTTGGTGACTCGATGGATTAATCACCGGAGGAAACTTTCGAGAGTTGGACAATAACGGATGGACCGTGCCCACATTTCGACTCGCTGTGAAATGGTCATTTTGGCCTTGGGAAATTTTGGTGCTTCCTGGAACAGGTGCAGTTTTAATTTTCTCTTGCTCATTTTTAGATTTTTGCTGAGACATTTTGATCAATTCGTCCTTATTCTGCGCTTGCAAATTCTTTTCGGTGTTTTTTGTGGAGTTCATCCGACGTGATTGGATCCACATTGGATCCAAAGCATTTGTATTGGTGACTTCGGTCTTCTTGTCCAGCTCTATGGAACAAGTGAATTGCAACGAGCGCTGGAGCTCAAGTTGAACATTGTGATTTCGAGAAATAAATAAACCGCTTTTGGATAAGCAATTTTTAGGAATTCGGATAGTATAGATGAGACCTTCCGTACTGGAATTCTGGCCATTGCACTGAATTTTTAGTTTATACTGAAATTTCTTGGCCTCTTTTGCGCTCGCATACATGAATAAATGGGCACGCAAAGCTCCATTATCGTAAATACTGATTTGAAGGAGAAATAGTCCCACTTCAGGGATGTCCAGGAGTCGATGGATAATTTGAGGAAAGGCGTAGTGCAGATCAATGCTCGTGCAGCGGGGGAGATTGTTGTCCGAGTACTGAAAAACAAAATCACCATTGCAGTAAGAAAACAATATGTATATCAATATAACAATTGGAGAAGTAAAATGTAAAAGGTATTTTTGAAATTACCTTGATGTAGAGTTCCTTATGGCTGTGTTCATAATGCCCACGAATGTCGTCGATGAGTCCCTGAAATTTACAGTCTCCAATGCAACAATTGAAGGTTTTGTAGTGTAAATGGTTTTTGACAGAGCCCGTATCATTGCCATCTTTCTTGCCGATTTTCTCCAGGATCGTTTCCATTTTTCCTGCTAAATTCTCCGCCAACATATTGCGTAACATGGGGGCGCCCTTATTGCAGCTTGAGCACACCAGACGACCCTCAGGGTACTGGTAAATGGCGGTAATTAATTTCCTTTGGCATTGACTACAAGTCAGGTACTCTGCCAAGGAATCACACCAGCTCTGAATCTAATGGACATGAATTTATTGTAAATGCGATACCATTGCGAACGCGAAAGAATTATCCAATTTGTAATTTCTGTTTGCCATCCCTACATTTTCCGATACGTCAATTAAATGTTTCAATCCCATTTATCAAGCACATAATTATGAATATTTGACTAGCCGCATAGTCAGCATGAGGACGAGAATTATGCGCGTTACTGGAGTGGGAAAGAGACACCAATAGCGGTGCGAACGCCCGAGGGTTAAACCCGGCATACCTCCTTAATTATGACAAATAGGGAAAAAAGTGATAAGAAATTGAATATGCATTTCCACTCACAGAGCAAGTTCTGCTTAATACTTTTTGCCGTATCTATTACCGTTTTTGGAATAGAGCGTTGTAAAGAATTCAATTGTGGATAACAAAAAAACTGCCCGGGAATTTAAATCAAAAACTAATCCGATCTAAGGTCCATGAAGATGCTCCGAATAAGACCTCGATGGCCCAGATCGTTCGACCACTTCGTGAGAAATCGTTAACGACACATTCCGATTCCACTTCCCGAAGAATCGGGAAGTTAAAAACATATACATTACATTTTTGCATATAATTGGCGAGATCATAGTCCAAGTACTCTCCTGAAATATTGACCTAGTGGAACCCATAATTGTATGCTCCCTTTGGAGGAGAAAACTCCCTGAACTGTAATGGCCACATGTCAACTTCTTTTTCTCAAAATGTTGAACAGTTGTAAAAGGTTTGAAAATAAAAAAAAAAAAACAAAAAAAATTACAGCAATTGACACCTCAGATTTTTATTTCTTCAACAAGTCATTCAACGCGGACTCGCGTCATCCACCCATGATTGCTCCTTATATAGTTATGCATAGGATAGCGACAAAAGTTATTCAAGAGAAAACGTGCTTTTGATTGTGGAGAATCAGTTATTGTTAATCTTTGTTTATCTATCTCCAACCGTTTTCGAAGTAGAACGTTCTAAATCATTCAAATTAATATAACAAAAAATAATATACAAAATGGACCAATGTTCTCCAATTTGATTCAAGTTACGTGAAGATCCTTTGAGTCGGATGCCAATGAAGTTGAGCCGCATTTTGCTCTTGAGAAATCCTTGAACAAAATTCTAGCCACCAACAAACACACACACATAATAAACTCAAAATTTATCGGGAATTAGTTAGCATCGTTAAAAAAATTGGTGACATATATATAACGCTATTTCCAAAATGGCGGTCATTATTGCGTCCTCTATATCGGTATGTTGAATAGTAATTATATATATGCATTACCTGTTGCTGTAATTCCATCATATCAAACCTGCTTGTCCCGAATGAACCCTTTTATAAATCTGAAACATAACAGAACAATTGAAATATAGAATACTTCAAATATTATCTTAGTTGAATTATTGTCTGTATTAAGATTGTTATCTTGCAGATTCTTATTCTTTAATCTCTTATTATCTCTTTTAATCTCTTATTATCTTGCAGCAATTCTATTCATATTAAAGCGATACCAATGGATGTAGAAATGTTTATGCTTTCCTCGATACTACTCTTTTGTATATATAGTACCACCTGTTTGTCTCTTTCTACTAAAAAAAAAAAAGTAAATAAAAATAGTCTCGAGGACTATATATATCGTCGGGCCAAATGACGTTCTGATCGATTCAAATCATTTTTGAATTTTTCGTTTGGTCGTAATGTAAAATAAATAGTAGCTGTCAGATAGTCGAATTTGCCAATTAGAAAATGTTGGCCATTGTTTTTTTAAGAAAATGTTTTTTATCACATCCTGGTAGGGGGAACTTATGGCCCTCCCCTAAACACCTTTTCCAAATAGATCCCAGAAAACACTGAACCGAAAAATTGCGGCAAATAAAGGCAGATTGCGGATAATTTTCAGCAAATCTTCGGATTTTGCTGTCTGAGATTTGTGCCTGTGTGTACGTGTACGCAGTTTTGCAACCTCGAAATATAATTTGAACTTCTCGGTTTAGAGGAAATCCAGGAGAGACTTTTGTAATCCAAACGGAAATTCTCACGAAAAAATATTCAATAACATTTTCTATTGAAACCATTTGTGAACTGTGTATTTCACACTCCAAAAAATCTTTGAGAAGTCTCGGGCAGAAATTGCAAATTGAAAGTTTTTTCTTGAAGCCCCGATGGTGTCAAAATCACGTCAAATCTCATTTGCTTTACTTTTTAGTTAACTGAAATTAGATGAGAACGTTAACCATGTCTGATTGTTCGATTGAAACTGTACGAGCCGGGATTCCCCGAATGATGTTAGATGTATAAAACGTCACGGTAAAGGGGTGGGGGTCGACAATTCTACCGGAAGCGGGATGGTGAAAACAGTGCAGAACGCCCTCTAAGGTTATATCCGCCATCAATGCACGGATTTGAAATAAGTGATTTCTTGATAGATGACAGTTATAATCCGGAGACGGCATTTTTACTATGGAAAAATAGCGAATGATATATAAGGAGAATATTCACAGCATTGATATAACTATATATAGATTGCTCTGAATGGAAAAGTAATTCTTTTTGCAATGTCTCTCTTGCACTTTCATGATTGTGAGTTTACAGTCCGAGGCAAAGCCGAAGGATTTATTGTGGTCCGGTGACGAAATCTACTGTATTATAGTACCTTCCCTTATCGTAGATCGTATATTTTCGAAAAAGAAAAAATTATCATCAAGAAATCGTTCATTTCAAACAGATTTCAAGTGATATGCATTCATGACAGATATTCACCTCGGCAACGGGTTCAAACTGCTGTACTTTTCGGCGGATGATACCCCCCCCACCCCCGGCGACATGTCAACAGTAGAACAGTTTGAAAAAGTGGCCGCGTGGTGGCGAACTGGCGTGAAGGAAATGTTGAGAATTCCACTCTCACAAATATACCTTGTTTATGTTTCACGGTTTCCGAATGTCTCATTTGTCTCTGTTGTCTCTTTCCTGTTTGACTCTCGTACCGAGCGGTCGCGTACCGTCCCGCTTTGCTCGTCATGACGTGAGTACATTTCAAGTTTTTACCATTATTAATCAGAAAAGTGACCTAATGATCCTCAAAATTGTGAAAACTTGATTAATCGAAATCTTTGGATATTCCAATTTTATCTAGAAATTCCGAATAAGTGACCCACGCCGTCACCTTTCACTTCATTTTTTCACTTTAAATTGTTCACGTGTGTATTATCATTACTTCCTCATTATCCAAGGTGACGTAATTCATTACTTTTTCGAGCAATTTGTTCTAAATTTTCGTTGGAAATTCAAATATTTGAACTTTTAGATTTCGACCACGTGGTTAAGAGGTTAGGTAACACTTGCCATATTGAGCTTGCTCAAAATTCCAGAAATGTCGAGTTAGTACAGAGATGAATCAAATCCATAATTTCCGGTTTTATCAATATTTGTTGTCCTTCCTAAAGGTTCCTACATTGCCATGCATAGCAATGGAGTCCGTCGATGTGAAGGAAATTAATTCTTCACTGGGTGTGGGCATTGAATTTCAATTACTTTGCACCTCAATCAGTGTTGAAACATTTCAATGTTCTTTTCTTATTTCATTCAAAGTCGCAGAGTGTTTCTTATCCAACTAAAAATTAATGTGATCAATCAGTAACAGATAATCAAATTGATGGAACTTAAAAATTAAATTTTCTGGTGAAAAATAAATATGCAATGAAGATTAAAAAAAAAAACGAAGAAAAATCAAATCACTATCAGATTTAATTATTTTAATTATTTACTGATTAATTATTTCGTTTGAAATATTTCAGGTCCAAGGTATCACGTGATACATTCTACGAGTGTGTAAATGCACTCCTAACTCACTCCAAGGAGAAGAAGAGAAATTTCCTGGAGACCGTGGAACTCCAAATTGGATTGAAGAACTACGATCCCCAGAAGGACAAGCGTTTCAGCGGTACCGTCAAGTATGTTTCTACCTGACTCTGAGATTTCTTTTTCGTTATGAAAATAACTATCCAAGGAAAATTCAATGAATTTCCTTTTACAACGATGAATTTTTTCGAACGAAAATGTCTGGCTCAGAATAATGTCAGGGAGCTGAGTTTAACTTGGCGGACCCTCACCCAGGGTCTTAAATATTGGGAAGGTTATTTTACCGTTAATTTTAAGGCGTAATCCAGGAGCTCAAGTGGGCCCTGATTCTCGTCTTGGCGGTAAGTCTTTTGGAAATGGAGTGGATTTTTTATTCCACGAGAATTTCATTGGAAATGTTGATATCTAGTATGGTTATGGGCATGGTCTTTGGCTGGTATCAATTTAAGGATGTAATGAGGCGATTAACATGACAAGGTTACTTAACCTTTGGATTATTCAAATTTTTAGAAAGAAAAAATCACAGAAAATTTGCTAACAAATTCTTCATCAACCTTCCCCAAAGCACCTGCATCGCTATGAAGAGCAATGCAGGTCGTCAATGTGAAGGAGATTAATTCTTCACTGGGTGTGGGCATTGCACTTTAATTACATTGCACCTCAATCAGTGTTGAGACATTCAAATTTTGAGTTTTTGCTTGGTTTGGTCGCGTAGTAAAACATAGTTTGAATAACGTTAAAAAGAACTATTGTTACCTAAGAATTCTATTGCAGTTGTAAAAAATTAGAAAAATTCCATTGCATCCTTAACCCAAATGATTCACCAAAAACGAATGTTAAAACCCAAATTTTCCCCCCACACAATGTTATTCATGGCTCGAAAAATTACGTGTGTACGGTCTTCGAAATTTGACCAATTCCTTTTCAATATAATCAAGAGCTGAAATTCCGTATTTAGCGAATAAATTTGTTTTCACACACCAGGAAGCGGGATGATATATCATTACAACTTGATTATCTTGAATTCTTATAGGTTGAAGAACATTCCCAGGCCAAAAATGCAGGTATGCATTCTTGGAGATCAACAACATTGCGACGAGGCTAAAGCCCAGAATGTACCATTCATGGATGCTGAAGCCCTGAAGAAGCTGAACAAGAACAAGAAGCTCGTCAAGAAACTAGGTGAATATTCTTTGCATTTATCTTTCATGTATACCTTCCTAAAAGCACCTACATCGTGATGAAGAGCAATGAAGGTTGTCAATGTGAAGGAGATTAATTCTTCACTGGGTGTGGGCATTGAATTTCAATTACATTGCACCTCAATCAGTGTTGAAACATTTTTTTCTGCAAGAGAGCCTGCTGTTTGTCGAATATCGGAGGGATATGACAAAATCCCAACCGGCGCAATACAGTCTCCCTAAACCATTAGTGACCACGTGTATGTGTCTGTGTGCGACCAATTCATTAGCATTTTCTGAATTTCAGCAAAGAAATACGACGCTTTCTTGGCCAGCGAGTCCTTGATCAAGCAGATCCCCCGTCTCTTGGGTCCTGGTCTCAACAAAGCCGGTAAATTCCCTGGTCTTCTGACTCACCAAGAGTCTATGACAGCGAAAATTGACGAGGTCAAAGCTACCATCAAGCTTCAGATGAAGAAAGTACTATGTCTCTCCGTGGCTGTTGGCCATGTTGATATGACCGAAGACGAGCTTGTACAGAACGTTCATCTTGCCATTAATTTCCTGGTCTCACTGCTCAAGAAACATTGGCAAAACGTTCGCTCTCTGCACATCAAGTCCTCGATGGGACCACCCCAACGATTGTACTAAATAAACTATGTTTATTTTTTACTCTAAATTTCCCAAAATAAAGAAACAACAGAAAATTGTAACAAACGGTGTTTTAATTTCTTTCGATACACATTTACAATATATATATTTATATATGTATATTATTTATATACTTCATTTATTAATAACTATCAAATAGTTCTCTATTATTATTGGTGGGGGGGGGGTAATGTGTCAAAATTCATTTCGTTATTTTAACATTTCGTTTGTTTAAACAATTATTTAACTCAAATTTTAATTTCTCTCAGTGAAATGAATTGCTCATCTATTCTTATTCCATTTTGCATTTTGCTTTTTTTTAATTATTAATTTTAGCATTCTATCTCTACACGATGTAGCATTCACTTGTCAGGGGATTTATGATAATAGGGAAGGGGTGGGGGGAGATATGTATTTTATGTACAGAAAAAACAGGATGGCTGAGGGATCAATGAGTATGAAGCTTTTTTTCTTGTAGATTAAATTCACCTATCCCTCGATCGTTTTTTCCTCCATACTTCACAACGATCTTTGTAAATTTTTATACCATTAAAATTGGCTGATTTGGGATCCAGCCAGTTAGGATCTAATCGGAACACTGAGAGCTCATGAGAGCGCCGATATCTCCAGACGTAAATCGATTGACAATTTTTTTTCTTCATTTTTCATCAGCTAAAATTGCCTCTTTATTTTCCTCAAATTGTCATGAGATAAGTTCATTGGATTAATTATTTGGTACTTGATACAATCAGTGGATCGACTCACGTCTAGAGTACACTTATTATTATTTACATATAGCTACACAGTAATTAGCTCCAGGGGGAGGACAAGTTAGTTAAATAATTAAGAGTTTGTAATGTATATAAAATTGCTTTCATGATAAATTCAGTGATTAATTTTCACATGAGAAATGTATATTCTCATATGGGCTGAATTATTTGAAAATACCATTTTTAAACTGTAACTGAATCGGTTTTAGTACTCGACATCGTCAACTAAAAAAAGAAATATAAAAGGCTTTGCGTGACAATTCGACGTTACAAAAGTAAAATTGAAGGGATGAAACGTCATGAGTGGGTTATTGAGTTTTTTCTTTTTTTTTTCACATTATCACTAATCAATTATTTCAGTAAAAAATATCAAAAGACCTCGACAGTTGAAAAAAAAATGTCTGAAGTATTGCGTCGTGATTAATCAAATTAAAGATGACATAATTTTTACGACGTTTCACCACTTCATCTGCACATAATCATTATGCTTCTCACATTTCCCACTAAGTTTCACACTCATAACTTAATTATCACTCACTGCCATCCATCGCTAACAAACTCCAATTTATATCCAAAAGAAACTCTCCCAGTAACAAGTACAATGAGAAATTGAATAACATTACCGAAATTAAATAGAGAGCTTTTTTCTCTACGCATGAAGTACTTTAAAAAAAGATTTTTTTATATTGTAAAAAATGGAAAAGAAAAATGAGAATACTGTCACTGGGAATAATGAAATTGAAAATCTATCCGCTCTCGGACAGATACTATGAATTGTGAAATAATGAAAACGAGCGAACAAATCCACAGTGAAGTAAAGTACAAAATAAGGAAAATTTCAGGTATTTTTTCTCAATGTTCTATGAATTGTAAAAATTAATCTTTAAAACAAGATGTCTTTTCGCAGTAATGTGGTTGGCCAAAATTCAGTAGCAACGTGGTCAATTCAGTTAACTCGAGTTCGTATATAAGATGCTATTTTGGGTCAATTTTGAGATATTTTTTTTGGAAAAGTAACCCGAGATGAAAACTCACTGAAAGCGACTGATCACGTGGCTACTCAATTAGTGGTTTCAATGTCGTTTTGTGCACATCAAAGTGGGCACTGCACTCTTCTCACGTATTACACATTTTGCAAAAATGTGTGTACATGGTTGAGATGTAAAATTGCTGACTCACTTCGTTTGAGTAAAATTTGTAAATTTTTTTGACTCACTTCGTTTCGTGTGTTCACTTCTGTTACAATCATAATTGGCCGAGATAAATGAAAAAAAAAATTGCTTTCAGACAAAAAAAATGAACATTGACGACCAAGAATGTCTAGAAAGAATAAAAAAAAACATTTTCGTTTCGTCAAATTTGCAGTTCTTTTAAAAATTTTTGTCCAGTTTATCGATCATTTAAGTATTATTTTTCTTCCAATTTCTATTCATTTACGTTACCAAAAAAAAGAGAACAGTGAATCTTGAGAAACAATCAATTCTCATCGTGATAGAAATATGCACAAAAATGAAGCAAGTAAAAGAGTGAGGTCACATCGTTCACGATTTACTGCAAAATGATGCACAGTACAATATTGACTAACCCCATGACCACGAACAATACTGCAATTTTCTAAAACGTCCTAAACTTTACAATTTTTCCCAAAGTTACCAAAATAATTTTACACTAATATGAAAAAAAAAAAAAACAAAAAATCACTTGTGACCACTCAAAAAACACCTCAATAAATGCTCTCAGTCTATATCACTCCCAGCGGAATGTCTTTTCACAATGTTTTCGAAGGCTAGAGCCATGACGGTCGATGATGATGTGATGGTGGTTGAAGTGCATACAGGGAATGGAGGTACTGTTGATAAGCAGCAGGATCAACCCCGAGATTTGGTGCATGGGGTGTGACATAGGCTGATACAGGTGGTCCATAAGGTGCTGATCTTTGTGTAGAATGTAAAAATGGATGGGGTGGATAATTTCGGGGCGGTTGATTCGTCATTTTATTAGCCTGCTGTCCAGCCTCAGTTACTGGAGTAGTCTGTGACTGGCCCTGTTGTTGTCTCAATATGCTGTAATAACTATTGGGATTTCTAAATTCATCCAGAAAGGCAAATGCAGCAGCAGCTGCTGATGCATCCTTGTCATAAAAAGGTGAGCTATTAGTAGAGCCTGCTGGTGTAGCAAAATTGAATGCACTGCCTCCTGGAGGAATGGTCGTTGTATTTTTCAGGCCAATTGAATCAGTGGGATTTCCAGAATACTGTGAAAAACCTGGCATTGATTCTGTAATAGCCGTCTGTTGAGTTTGTGGTGCCTGAGACTGCGCCTTCTTCTTACTTTTTCTTCCTTTGGATGGTGCAGCTGTAGTTGTTGTCTCTCGTCTCGAGTGCACAGCTGGCATTGTCTTGGACGCTGCATTTTGAATACTTTGAAGAAGATTGAGATCCAAATCTGAAGAGCCCTGTCTATAGGACAGTGCATCTTTACTTGATGGTCTAGGTATCGATAGCAATTGCTGCGGATCCTTGGAGTTTCTTCCAACAAGCCCTAAACCCAGCCTAGCATAAGCCGAATTGCCCGCTACAGAGTCTAATCCAGGAAAACCACCATCAAACTGACCAGCAACTAAATTCTGTTCAGATGTCGCTAGTTGCATCATTTGATCATATCCAAATTGCTCCTGAGAACCTCTAGCTTGATCTGTCAAAGTGCGTGTTGTGTCAGTGGTAGGTTCGTTGTACATACGTTTTTTAACTGGTGCTAGTGTAGATACTGCCGAGCTTGCTGGTATCGATGATGATGTTGAGGATTTAGCACTGGCGTCGTAGTAGTGAGGACTTGGATAAACCGGTCGACAACTGGGATTTGGCATGGGGTAGGGCGGTGCCTGAAAACCACCTGCAGCTTGGTAAATTGTATCGTGACCTGGTAGATTTTGCTGGAAGCTCAAAATCTGAGATTGATCCTGACGTTGGGCGTATTTCAGGGTCTCTGCGTCAAAGTGACGTTCTGTCGATTGCTGAGAGGTGTCCTGGTTCAATCGGGTGGATCTCTGGGTGTCAGTTGTGGTATAATTATTACCATACGTTGCAGAGAATTGATTGGCTTGGTATACCTGGTGATTGGAGTTGAGACCAAGGGGTGAGTCTGCTGTGAAATTTCTTGGGCTCTCCAATTGTTGGACTGGAAGCTTTTCCTCGGGCTTGAGATAATCGACTCGTCGTTCTGTTTCAACTGGTGCTGGAGTGGGCGCCACATATGGAGGATGAGTGGACTTGAAGGTTTGCGAGTAACTTCCTGGGGCGGGGTAATCCTCGGGCTTTTGATAGGTCGAGGTCGATTGAGTTGCTGGCTGGCGTGGTGATGGCTGTGAGTAATTTGTGGGTCGAACTTGGGGAAGACAAGGTTGGGGTGAGGGCTGTGGATAGATTTTAGCTGGTTGAGGTGATACTTGGGATGAATATCCGGTTGATGATGCTGTTTGTTGGGGGGAATGTTGAGAGTAATTTGGGGTAGGCTGGGGAGAGGGTTGTGAGAAATTGAGATTTTGGGGTGAGGGCTGGGAGTAGGCTGGGGGCTGGGGTGAGTGTTGGGAGAAATTGCGGGAGCTGGGAGATGGTTGAGAAAAGTTGGAGGTGTTTTGAGGTGAAGGTTGAGAGTAGGTGGGCTGGGATTGAGACGGTGGCTGGGGGGAGGGCTGGGCGAATTGAGGTGAGGGTTGAGAGTATGGGGATGGGGTTTGTGGTGATACTTGGGAGTAGGTTGGTGGGGGTTTTGGTGAGGGGAGGGGTTGAGAATATGGGGAATTTGGCTGTTGGGGAGAGGGTTGAGAGTAGCTTGGTGGGGGCTGAGGCGAAGGCTGAGAGTATGGAGAATGTTTAGGTTGAGGTGATGGTTGAGAGAAGGTTGATGGATTCTGGGGAGAGGGTTGGGAGTAATTGGCGGTAGGTTGCTGGGGAGAAGGTTGAGAATAATTTGGGGTGGTTGGCTGCTGTGGAGAGGGTTGAGAGTAGTTTGACGGTGGGGGTTGAGGTGAATTTTGTGGGTATACGGGGAGAGCTTGAGGTGAGGGTTGAGGGTATACTGGGGATTTTTGGTTTGGAAGCTGAGGGGAGTTAAGGTAATTTTCATTTTGTGGAGAGTTTTGGGGGTAGGAGTAGGCTTCGGGGGGGTTTTCAGGGGTCACTGGCTTCTGGTAAACCTGATGGGGTGGCTGGGTGAGCTGAGGATACATAGGATTTTGATCGTATGTTGCTGAGGAGGGGTATGCTGGAGATAGGGGATGAGAATAGTTCTGGGGAGATGGAGTTGGAGGCAATTGGGCACTGTATCGGGGCGGCGTGGCGTAGTAGGGACTATTGTTGGGACTGCTGCCAGTTGATAATGCATCTTGGTAGAAGCCAGCGCGAATAGGCTGTTCAATGGCTGTTGGTGTCAATGCCGGCTGACTCTGGGGCGATCTAATTGTTAGACCGGGTGGGGATTCCTGAGAAAAGCTTGATACTGACTCACTGACACTACTACCACCGGCACTTAATCTTCTCTGACGCTGAGGTATGTCCTGGAATTCCTCCTTCTTAACTACTTCCTCAGTGGTCTCCTCCTCTTTCTTCTTCGACTTTGGCGCACCAAATGCCTTGAACCAAGCACTCAGATTAGGCGTTGCTGACTTTGGTTTCTGGGATTCTGTAGACGGCGGTTTTTCCGCTTCTGGATCAGTTTTTGGTGTTGCTTCTTTTATCGCTGATTCGGATTTTTTGTCTTCGGTTTTCGCTGACGACGCCACCGTCGGGCGATCATCGTCCTCGTCTTCGTTGGATAAATTCGGATTTGGCGAAGGTACTAAGCTCTTGCACATTAATTGAATAGAGTCGGAATTTTTGAGAACAGTACCAAGACTCAATTTTGGCTCATCAGTGCTGTCTTTACTTGGATGATCGACATCCGAGGTTGATTCTCTGGTAGACGTGTCTACGGAATTACTTGAACTGGGTAGTGGTTTTTTAAGTAACAAATTACCCTTCGCTTTACCAGGCTGAAGTCGGTCGATTGTCCTTTGAACCTTTTTCGGCCGCGGTGGACCATTTGGTCCCAAAAATTTCATAGTCGCTGGACGCTTGCGAGGTATCTCTGGCTTTCCAGGGCGCAATGTCTCGCTGGTTGACGGTTGTTTTGGCTGAGGGGAAATATTGCCAGCGGAAAATTCGGATAATTTTGGTGCATCATCCAACCACTTATTAATGTCATTCAACGTTTGCTCCGTCGCCTGATTTAGCGCCTGTATTGCTGGACTCTCCTCCCTATTTTTACCATGTTTACCATGTGGTAGTTTCGGCTTCTTCAACTCAACAGGCTCCTCTTTAATCGCCCCAACTTTCTCATCTTTAATAGGCTTTTTTACTTTAGCTCGTTTGAGGCTCACCTTACCACTGTCATGATAGGTATTACCATTTGAAGGCACTTTCTTCTTATCAATATCAATTTTACTGGACTTTTTAGCTCTCTCCCTTTCCAGCTTGAGCTTATCCTCACGTCTGCGCTCACTTATGCGGTCCTTCAACGAGTCCAGTGATTCTAGGTCTTTATTACTCACCAGTGAGTCGAATTTCTTAGACGCGGTGTCCTCCTTTTTGATATCCTTCTCCAATTTTCTAACCTCACCATTTTTCGGCCGCTCTTCACTCTTCTTTCCTTTTGATTTTTTCTCCTTCTCTTTCTCCTTCCCTCTTTCTTTCTCTTTCTCCTTCTTTTCTTTTTCTTTCTCCTTCTCCTTCTCTCTCTCTTTCTCCTTTTCCTTCTCTTTTTCTTTCTGTTTTTCCTTCTCCTTCTGCTTTTCCTTCTCCTTCTCCTTCTCCTTATCCTTTTTCTTGTCCTTCTCCTTGGGCGCTTTGCACTCTTGTTTATCCTCAACTTTCGGTAGTTTTCGACTCGTTTTCTCCCTCCTTCCTCGATTTTTCTTCTTCTCAGGTGTTGGTGGATCATCTTCCTCAAAATCAGATAACCTTTCATCGTCCGATTCATCGATGATCTTTTCCTGTTTTCTTGTCGATCTCTTTCTCAATGAATCCATCACAATTCCTTCCTCAACTACTTTTTTCTCCAATCTTTTACTCTTACCTTTACTATTAACAATTGGCTCATGATCCTCCTCGAAGTCCTCCTTCTTCCTCCTGCTCTCTCTGTGATCCTTAGCCTCCTTACCAACTTGCTCCTTCTGCCGAGCTTTACTTCGCTTAGTTATCTCATCGGATTTCTCTTCTTTGGCCGATAATTTCTTACTCTTCGGTAACAATCTTTCAACTTCACCGTACTTTTTTCGTTTTGATTTTATCACAGAACATTCTGATATTGCACCATTATCATCATCATCCTCATCATCATCATCATCATCATCCTCCTCTTTGCGCTCCTCTTCCTCCCTCGCTCTTTTTGATCGTTTTTTACCACGTTTGTCCCTGGGGCTCTCCTCTCCATCCTCATCCCCATCATCATCATCATCCTCATCATCGTCATCACGTTTACCACGGGCTTTCTTCTCACTCTTGTTTGATTTAGATTTTTGCTTTGATTTTTTATTGCGCCTACGTGCACTACTCAATAATGCAGGAGACGATGCCGCTCGTGCTGGATACGGGGATGAGGGTGCGGCATTGGGGGATCCCGGCACCGACGGGCACTCGTCACTCGACGGCTCGGACTCCAGGTACCGATCCACCGCTCGATCGAATGCCTCCTTGAGATTAACAGCCATTTCTGTGTACTCATTTTCCGAGCCATTGTACTGCCTGCAATTATCCACAATCAGACGAAAATCCCGTTTAAATTGGCTGAGATTTTTGTAAGAGCCACCATCAAGCTTCTCCTCCATTGTTGACAAATCCATGGGCTTTCGAACGACGGAATAATAGCGAGGTGCGTACTCCTCATCAACGGGATCAACAAATGGCCATGCATCTACATGGTCTTTCAAACTCTCCAGAACCTTGTGCATGCCAACTCGACGTTCCTCCTCCTCGATGCCATATGTATAAGGGTAAGAAGATACGTAAGTGCTTGTGTGTTTTGGCACGCCCTTCTTGGGGCCACCGTCGAGCTCGTCACGTGTATGAATGACGATTTGACCATCAGCAGAGGCCAGAGAGTTATTGGTTTGCCTTCCCTTCTTTTGGGGCGGCGCTGGGGGAGCTGGTGGTACATCATCCTCACTGTCCTCTGCTCTTGTTGAGCGCCTCGGGGCCTTTGCCTTGGCTTTCATTTTTGCACGCACCATGATTGCCTCCTCAGTGGGCTCCGCTGGCTCCTGGGCTCGCTGTAACCTTGTATTACGCTCTAAGAGACGACGACGCTGCTGTCGCTCCTTGAGCTCAAACAGCTTTGGTATTTCTGGAAGAAAATCCTCGGATAATGTGTCGTATAATTTACGCTCAGTTGCGTACTCCGAGTCCTTAAATTTATCCACTAAGCGCGACCAGTCCTGCTGGGTGAAACACACCACTTGCCAAACTGTCGTGCGATTGTCTTGGGAATCACCAATTAAATTGTCATCCTCATTCTCCTCCTCCTCCTCTTTCTCCGCCAATTTTTCACCCCTGATGCGGCGTTTTTTGCGCCGCTTGTCACGCCGCCGACGTGTATTACGCAGCGAGAGGGCTTTCGGTGGGATGATATCCTCGCGGTACAGACGAGTGCCGTAGAAATACCAATAGGCAGAATTGCTACGGTCATGACCCAGGGGTTCCACGCGCAAGCTGTCTGAGTCGAGGTTACTCAGGGCTAGCTCGACGTCTTCAGCGTCTAGGCGGAAGTCGCAGAGACTGCGGAGAATCTCGACTTTTTGACGAAGAGGCAGTAGCTCAAAGTCTACATCGGTGTTGAAGGGGTTGTCGTAGTTGCAGTCCTAGAATTGGAAAAAAAAATATATTATTTGAGATTAGTCGCACAAAGCCTGGACTGTGGGAAAAAATCTAAAATTGAAAAATCAATTATTTTTTACTACAAATGGTTTTTTAAAATGATGTACATATTCACCTGACACTTTTTTCGAAATAATCGACGAAGAAACATCTGATAATTGAACGTAGAGATGTCATTTCGTGATTCATTGGGCAAACAGCCCTCCAAAAGTCGAACAATCAATTCCTGAAGTAATCGGCCCTCTGTGCCTCCGTCTGTCAGCAGTGCTTCCTCAAGATCCTGAAAGTACCGCACACATATTAATGTCGTAAAATCTTAATTCCCAGGATTAAGGATAAAAAAACGAACAGCTGATTAATAGCACAAGCCAGGTTATGCCCTAGGTAGCCAATCCTTGTAATCTTTTTTTTTTTTTTGGATTTTTGTCAAGTCAATTTGTTTGTTTTTTGCGGGTTTTTGCGTGTCTT
This sequence comes from Asobara japonica, assembly GCA_026005395.1. Lineage (NCBI taxonomy): Eukaryota > Metazoa > Arthropoda > Insecta > Hymenoptera > Braconidae > Asobara > Asobara japonica. The sequence goes on along the minus strand of BQMI01000595.1, from coordinate 308,156 downwards.
GCCTACGAGAGCATGTAAGCATTTTTTTTTGTGGATTTAGATACCTCGATATCAAAGTCCAGGAGATTGAAGGCAGCCCTAAATAAGGAGCAGAAGTGTGCTATACTCGGCACCTCCCACCACGATTGTATGTCTAGAAGAATTAACAATTGTTGGAAATATTTTTTTACGCTATTGATATTGTGGATTAATTGTTTTTCCCCATCCTATGTATATGTATCCAACACAGAAGTTTAAGTTGATAATTGAAATGAACAAATTAATTTCGGAAAATGAAAGGCAGATGATCTTTCTCTTCACAAGTATCTCGATAATTATGAGTTCAAAGAAAAATGTGAAAAAATTGTGGGGAAATTTTTAATTCTCTTTTGGAGTCCAATAGTTTTTTTTTTGATCGGAACTATAGTCACGCCCCTCACATATGAACGAAACTATTAAATTGTTAGAGAATATGCAAGCCTTTTTTTGCAATGAAGAACATATGTTTGACGGTGAAAAAAGTTCTTTGCTATTTTCGGGAAGATTCATGATTACCGAGATATTTAAAGAAAAATCTGTGCTCGAAAAGTTTCTCATTTTTTTTTTACTTTTTTAAGGAGAAATCGTGGGCAGTTGAGAAATTCAGGAAGTGTATATCTCTGATTCTGATAATTTTAATACTTGTACTGTGTGTTAACAATACGATGCTATATTATGTGTCATCTATTAGAGGGCTAATCCAAGCACCTACTTGCATCATAGCTTTGACTAAATTCTATGTGTTTTCTACAGTTAAAAAACTTTGTTATCATTTTTATTATTTTTCTTGGCTGATATTTTCGTTTAACTTGAAATGAAGAAAATCGAAGGATTTCCATCAATTTTAGCGTTTTTACGCACTTTGTTTCTCAATATTTTTGTTATAAAATCTATGATGAAAAATTCTTATATCGAATATTTTAGGTGAATCTTAGTATCATCGTATCCCTCTATAAGCAAAAGTCCAAATTTTCCCTGGCAATTCTGTGAAAATTCATACAGACAATGAGTACAAAAACTTCTATAGGGAACCCTATACTCATACGTGTATTGTCGCCACCGACCCTCAAAAAAAAAATCTAATAAACCTACAAATAAACATTCTTGAACGATTCTCGCTCTTTTTGTGAGGACTGCATACAGCCAAAGTTTTATTTACTGAACGCTTTATGTCAATTTGATTGTTCTAAGATCTAAAACAAGTACTAAAATTATCAGAATTTGAGATGCACTTCTGGGGAAATTTCTCTGAGGCATTTTCACCACTATTTCCTCCCAAACAAGCAAAATTATTCAACTGTCTTACATTAAAAATGGCCATCATTTCAGTATCAACTACGCCAATCCACGAATTAAAATGAGCCTGTAGTGAAGTGGTAAAAAGAGGTAAGTCAACTGAGCTGAGAAAAGTCAAGGAAATTTTCGTACTAATCCATCCAAAAGGTTATCCATCTCTCTTAGAGTCCAAGGTACTTAGGACTAACCCAGAATGGATTTGATTTACCAGGTTTCTTCACTTCACTGCAGAAACAAAAACTCCCCCCTCGCCCCCAAAATCTAACCTCACTAAGATCTACAATAACAATTATAAATAATAAATCATTAGCATAATTACCTAGGATTCCAATAAAAGTGGGAAACATAACCACCCGTCCTTGTGGCGGGCAAAATTTGTCCTACGATCAATCAAAATCCCTCGCGTATCAAATTGCGCTTGACGATTTGAAAAAAAAAAGCTCCCTCCACACCAAACAACAATGCCAGCAATTCAATTCCCAAGAGCCTCTGCATGAAGATTCAACGTTGAATAATTCCAAGCAATACCAATTGAGTTTCTCGTGTCGTCGACACCGGTTGGCACATCCAGGAGTCGAAGATACCATTCACGACGCCTCCACATTGCAGCCAGGTGGACCGATTTCCAACTCTGCTACGCAACAGTTAACAACAAAGCCCCACGTTCAACAATTCGCATAGCCAATTGTACACAAATGAACAAAATGACGGAAAAAAAAACAAACAAACAAACAATCACCCACTCCCACCCACTTGACCGATTATTATTTATCAACTTTATTTTGTCAACTCAACGGTGTACGAGATGCGCGCGACTACCACTCTAATCGGTCATCAACACAGTCTGGATGACTGAATATATACGGGGAAAACAACCACTCAATTAGCCGCAGAAAAGTCACTTTGCACTGGGTGAAATGGAGCTTGTTATTTCCTCAAGAAGCATCTAAAAAAAAGAAAAAAAAGAAACGTTGATGAATAGGGATTGATAATACGTTGTTGGTGGAAAAGACAAAAAAAAAAAATAGACACTTGCCCACTCCTTAGAGTCCCGTGAAAACTCGCGGGAACTGACTCCTATGACTGGCTTCTGTATCACTCCCTCTTTCCACCCAAAGCCCAAGTTTTTATTTCCCCCTTTTGCCACTCTTTTTCCCAACCACATTCACTAAACTCGTCAAGCTTTACTGGGGCCACTGATGCCACTTCGACACCTGTACAGAACGCTATTGTCGGGCCAATAACCACACACTTTTTGGGGATATTGATGGAGTGCAATCGCCTTGTTGCGACGATCGTGGTACATGCAAGAGATGCTTATTTCTGCCTTTTTTTGAGTGGCACCTTTTTTTTTGCACGCTTTTTAGACTGGTGAGAAAACTCAGTGTTGCGGAGAATTTGTGATGTTGGGTGGAGGGGGATGTAGGAGTGGTAATTGGGAGAATGATGACAGCGCCATCTGCGCCAAGGCTTCTTTACCGGTGGCGATAAAACGGTGGGCGGGGTTGTTCAAAATACGATATTTTGATTCGACAGCTGAACATAATTATCGTAATGCTTATTATGCAGAAACTATCAAGGACTGATTTTTCAATCCCAGACAAATGGTTTCATAATTCCACATGCCAATGGTGAACAGATGTTTAACGCGGTCATGTTTGAAAATTGCAAAGGCCAATGAAGATTTTTTTCCTCGACAACAATTTTCCGAAATTTTGTTCTCTTAGCACATATTTTTGGTTTTATGATTCTTCTTCCGAACTTGAATAATGAAGGCGTAACTTATGCGGTATTGGTGCTTGAGTTCGAATCCATAAAGCGCGCGCGCACTCCGCCGGATTACCCACAGGTACTTGAAGTTTTGAAAGATCTTGGAACAAGCATATCAGCACGGTATCACTAATCGGAATTCGCATTGGTTTGTCATTGAGGCACACACACCTCCAATCCAGTCATTTGGACTTCTGAACTTTATTATTTCACTTGTTTATATTTTAAATATTTCACTTGTTTATGTTTTAAATATTTCACTGGTTTATATTTCAAATATTTCACTTGTTTATATTTTAAATATGAATCGGACAGCATAGGAAGTTCCAACATCATGGTTACTCACATAAGAATTATGGCATCTATATTAGTTAAAACCTACAATATATCGATATGTACTAACACATTCTTCAAACATAGTTTCACTAAAGTGCCCGTTCGCACTCCAGATGTGCTATATGATTAGTTAGTTTTAAAAAAATAATTATCGGTTTATGGATCGGTTTTGTCCCTTCCGGTTTTCATGGAATGGTTCATATAAGATATAAATCTTACCTTTCGAATCACGAGCAGTAAAGTCCCATGTTGTGAGCATCAAATTCTCGTGAATGTGGGCACCTTGCACTTGTTTCACATCGCGAATAGTGATATTAGAGGGGAATGTATACATATACGTCACTATATGGCGACTTTGTTACTCGCCGTATCATAGTTCACCAGAATTCGCGGAGTTTATTATCCATGGCTCCCATAGTGTCTGCTATCGCCATGATAAATAAATTCTGATTTGATTTTACGCCGGCTTTATTGTAAATTTCACTGTCTAGAGGGAATTCGATAATCGCGCCATAAGTCGTTGTCAAGATTTAGGCGCGAAATTCCCAGAGCGGAAATGACACTGTTTAGGGGGGGGGGGGCGTAACGGTTGATGAAATCGGTAGTGGTGCCATCTGACAGTAGAACGAATTCGATGTTGATCGCAAGCAATACTAAAAAATCTTATTTTGAATGCAATGGACTAGGAAAAAAGAAGAGATGAGAAATGGGAAAGCGTCACTTTGAAGGGCGCAAGTAAAACCCAAGATAATATTCACGCTCTTGTGATGGCGCTTTGGGATAACTATACTCAGGTCTACTCAAAATACAATTTTTTAGTATTTTATGCAACACCTTTCACTTATATGCTGGATATATAATCTGTTCAAGTATTAGGTGGCACCACTACGTATTTCGCCCGCCATCTCCCTATCCTCACTGCGTCATTTCCGGCCTAGGAATTTCGTCCTTAAGATTTTGGCACTCACTCGCTTGCTGCAGGACTCATTCTCTTCTGTTTACAAATCACATAATAACTTAAGTATCTCGAAAAAACTATCAAATCAGGAATTTTACAACAATTTTTTTTTCCGTTGAAGCTGAAAAGTGCATAGAAATTTGTAGTTTCATTACGAAACTAATGTAAGGATCATCGGCGGCAAGTGTAAACAAATCATTCTCCATGCTTGAATCCGCTTAGGCGGGAAATGTTTGAATTATGGGTTACCGGGTAGGCTTAAACAAATATGAGACTTTATTTTATTTCGTCGCTTGGACTGGAGGCATTTTCTACGGCTTGTATCAACTATATCTCACTGGATCGTGTAAGAATTATTCAGTTTTTATGTCATCTAGGATACGAATAAAGCAATTTTCTTATTATAATGATGAAAATAAAACGACTACATAGTTGTTAGAGTTTCCCGCGCAATTTGAGCGCGGGAACCTCTATCGAAGTATAAATTATTAGCGAAGTGGTTCGTAAATTGAACTCAATTCACAGATTCTAAATTTTTGGGAAATATCTCGAGATTGAAGGAAATGTTATTTTTATTTGCTCAGTTGAACATTTCTGTATATAGTATAAGTTGCCAACAACATATTGCAAAAACCAATCACCAAGATTTTGTGATTTCATTTTCATGCACCTCATTAGAGGAAACCAATAATTCATTGTTTCTTCAGATTTCAAGGACTACAACGATTCTTTCAACGATTTCATTCAAGGATGGTCATGGGTGGGACGAAAGCGCGATGTATCGGACGTGGAGTGGTCCCTCTGGATCCCTTTTCTATATCAGTCCATGCCATGGATAATAATCCACTTGTCGATGTCTCAATTTCTGAAATGGTGTCAGTGCAGTAGTACAATTGTCTGCTGCTGGTATATTGTGATATCAATAGCCTTTTTATCCTACTATGCTGGGGGAGTTGCAATGATAATCCTTCTCACTCAGCCATGCATTGCATGTCTTTTAACATCATTTGGCAGCCAAAGAATAGCTTATGTTATTCATTTTGCAACACTGGGAATTCTTCAGTTGAGTCCAATTTTGGAGATAGTCATGCAGGATTGGCTAATGCTGACAGAGAATGTCTATCACATGATTGTAATTGCCATTTGCTGGATGCAACTGCGAACCATAAGCTGCAGTATTGATAATATTACTGATTACAAACATAAGGATCTCACTGGATTTTTGAGGAATTTCATCCAGAGCACAGCTTATTGTCTCTATTTGCCTACTCTGTTTTTGGGACCATTTGTACTTTATAGAGATTTTATTCGAGGAGTGAGTATGCTTCATATTTTAGGATATCACTGGTATGGATACTTTGGTATCTTCTCACTTTTCTGAATTTTGCAATTTTCTTGCCTGTTTCAACTGACCTCAAGATTATATTATAGATTCAACAGCCGTTCATAGGATGGACATGCCGGCGTTTTACTTTTTTCATATTGAATTTGTTTCGTTTCATCTTTTGGATATTTTTCACCGAGTTGAGCATGCATTTTATCTACTGCAATGCTCTACAGTATCACCCTGATTTTGTAGCCCAATTGAATCCCTGGGCTTTTTATGGCATGGGTTATGCCATGGGACAGTATTTTTTGAACAAGTATGTCGTTTTTTATGGAATTTGTGGGGAAGTCAGCAGAGCTGATGATATCAATGCTCCACCACCTCCTAAATGCGTGGGAAGAATTCATTTGTACTCGGAGATGTGGAAACATTTTGATAGAGGATTGTACCAATTTCTCATCAGGTAAAGCAAAATTTTACTCTTTCCCTGTTGCCATAATTCGCTGAGGCCATAGACTATTGTAAAAGATATAAGTAAAAATTTCAAACAGAATCAGAACTTTTTAAATCTCGGATTCAAATTTTCATTGCGATAAATTTTATCCATAAAAACTTTTCAAAATTGCAAAAATTACAAAACTTTTTATAACTTTCAAACTTTGTGAAATGTTTGACATGTTTTAAATTTCTGTAATTTCTTAATTTTTTTAGAAGACTTCATAATTTAGAGACGTTACAAGAACAATTTTTTTTTTTTCAATAGAAATTGTTTTTGCATGAAATATCCCATCGTGTCTTCTGATGAACAAATGTAACTCAATTATCACCTCAATTTTTCCTATTTCAGATATATTTATATACCAATATCATCTATGGAAATTCCCCTAAACCGACTATTAGCGTCGTTCATATCATTTGGATTTGTGTTTTTGTGGCACGGAGTACAGTTATTTATTTTCACATGGTCCTTCCTCAATTTTCTGGGTCTTACAATCGAGGGAATGGCCAGATACATTGGCAATACCTCAGGATTCATCGAATGGGAAGAGAAATGGTTAACACCCAACAACGCCCGAAGGTTTCACTGTGTACTTGCCAGTCCCCTGCTGGCTCTTTCCGCAATATCTAATTTTTACTTCTTCGCTGGTCAGGACATTGGAAATATTTTCATTTACAGGGTTTTCTACGGTAAGTCCTTATTCGATTTTCAAAAATTGTGGTACAACATTTTGCAAGTTTTCCCAGCCGTAACCCACTATAGACCCTATTGTCAATGGAAAATCATAAAACTGAGGTTCCCTTTTTTGCACAATTTTGATAAGCACTTAAATCACCATCATAATAGGTAGGAATCTTGGGGATTATTAATTTTCATCGCAGTCGCCCTATCAAAATCGTTCAATGAAATCTTATAAAAAATATTGTCCTAATGATTGTCTAAAAAAAATTTCAGACTCGCCCCAGGTTATGGCTACACTTTTATTTTTCCTCTACTGCTGCTGTCAAGTATCAACGGAAGTAAGAAATCGGGAAATACGAAGAGCAAAACAAATGGAGGATTATGGAATTAAAAGAATGTAAAAAATTGATGTGAAAGAACCTGAGTTTTATTATTGTACTTCTTCGAGAATCAAGGAACAGTATTCAAGGAGTTTGCTGCTATGTGTTCTCGACGTTTCTCTTGAAAATCCTTCTCCGGTAGAGCAATGAAGCTGAGGGGTGGATGGTCTAGGCCAGCATCCATCCACCTCTGGTATTTGTCCCTGATTGATTTCTCAGCTCTATGTAAGATTCTTGTTGTGCGGTATATGTCGTGAACCTTGTATCCAATACTAGCGAGGTATTGCAATTGGCTGGTGAGTTTTACAATACAGACTGATTTTATGTCTGGGTCACGCACCAGGAGGCGTTCAATATCTCCCATATCACAATTCAATAATTTGCGTATGTGTTCCTCTAGCGTGACATTGGGTCCAACCAGAGTATCCCACTGTATCTTTTTTTGTTCTAATCTAGATGAGGAAGAATTTATGAAAAAAATTAGGATGGATGAACACATCTACTATTAACGGGACAACATTTCTACCACAACCATTCAAATGAGACTTTTGAACTGACCCGTCAACTAGAGTTGTATATTTTTCCCATTTTATGCTGTATATTTCTCTATTTTATGACCAAAATTAATTTAATGAACTGATGAAACTCGAGTTTCAATGGATTAATGGATTAATAGACCAAGCAATGGATTTTTTGACTTTTACAATTTTAGCATCCACAGTCTAGTGATATGGAACAACTTACTTTTCAATACTGGAAATTGGACATCGAATGATCCAGGGCTTCATGGGGGATATACCAGCGCGTTTGGCGCGTTCTACCCTATTTTTTATAGTTTCAAGCTTATAACGATAGATGTTGATGTCGTTGAGTACATTATTTCGTTCCATGCCAGCTTCGCCTGTGAAATTAAATGCAAAAATATTTATAGTAGTGGGTTCTTACCTAGTACTTTAAATCCAAAACATATTGGAATAGTATGAACCAATAAGTTCGCATATGGTTCTTCATGAATATTTGTTTAATGCTGTTTGTTGCCAGACATTTTTGGTCATGTCCTTAGAGCTTCGCCATTTTTCTTACAGAATTAATAATATCCTTAACATAATTGTGCTTGCAGTGGTCTCTTCACGCTAGTAATCAAAAGTTTATGACAAGTGCGGAGAATCCATCTAGCATTAAGGATGTGTTATCATTTAATGAGGTCACGTGAAAGTTTGAAAAGGGGAAATCGTCAAAGGCTAATCGTTGGTCTATTGCAGTGGCTATTCCTCAACTTCTGGTGAAAATTATACTGGTGATATTCAAAATGTCAGTAAAATCCCCGGATTTAAGTATGAATGCCATCGGGGGAATGACCGATGAAATGCACTAAAAACCTCCTATTAGGTCGTAATAATTTGATGTCACTTTAAGATGAGTTTGTAATAGCGATATCCAACAGTAATCTCAAACAGGGATTATGGGCGTGTGTTCCTTCAATACAATCTGGAAATCTCATTTGAGCATTAAGGATGTTTGTTCTTTTGGGTCTTACGAAAAATTGAAATACACATTTGAAGTTCAATTACTGCATGCCTGAAGCTCCTGAAGGAACCAACATCGATTATAAGAGGAGCGTTACGATTTGAGAGTCATCGTTTTCAATTAATTAGTGAATAAAAGAATTTCCTTCAGAATTTGATCTTGTCTTTCGTTTTTTCTGGTCCTAGTGATGGCATAATTTGTATTGATAGTTTCAACGTAATCAATATTCGAAATTTTTGGGCAGCTTTTGGTGATACGATCCATCAACAGAATTGAACCAATGATACATACCCAATAAGAATGTTGTGATTTCAACAATTTTACTCATACGCATGATTAAAATCGGCGGGTAATGACAGGCCACTGCACAAATTGCACTAGTATGAACCTGCAATGGGAAATATGATAATTTTAGTGATGAAAAACTTATATGAAGTTTTGGGACTCTGGGATTTACTAATATTTTAGGTAGCTGATAAAACTCTCAATAAAATTGTATATACCTCCCCATTACAGGCACTTATAATTAAAATTGTAAAATTGACATGTAATTTCAGATAAGGAAGAATCAAAATTTTGAGTTGTCCCGATTTGTTCTAAATTTCTAATTTTATATACTGATTGATAAAAATTGATGTTTTTGTCATTGAGAAAATGGTAAAAAGGTCAAATCGAAGTAATAATCTCAGATTAGACAAAAAAATCACAGGTAAATTTTTCGATTTCCTAATAACCATCATGAAGGAAAAGTGGGGAAGTTAACATCAAAGATAATAGAAACGAAAAGTAAGTGATAATATTTTCATTCGGAAAAGGAGTATCTTAAACCCACCTCGAATTTATCTGCCAAATATTCTATTCTATTTGCATAACTCGGCACTTCCAGCCTATCTGTGGGTGTGTTTGCGGCCAATGATGATAAATCCTTCAATGGCATTTGAAACAGCGCAATACCATGATTAATTTCCAGATTCATGTCCAGTAAACAGGATATTTTCTTCTGAATGTCATCGGGATAATCAGCTAACGCATAAACATTCTGCCGGAGTGTGGTTCTGAAGGCACCACCAGCTCTCAAAAACTCATAATTTTTTAGTAATCTAGCCTTCGATAAAGTATTAATAATAGGCCATTTACGAGTGGCATTTGCTGCTGTCTCTCGTCGCACATCCAGAAGATTAACTAATGTTCTTACTGCAATGATGTGTCCAGCACAATTGTCGTCGAGAAATTCTTGATAAGTTTTCAACTCCTGATAATCTTTATTTGGTGGATCTTCTTTAGTTAGCGACACAGAAGATTGAACTGTGTGTTCAAATTGCTTTATTATTTGCAGGGATGATGCGGGCATGAAGATATGATTTTTTTGTTTTAAAAAATTGCGCATGAAACACCATGTAAGATTTCGCGCCATGGTTACAGTGCAACCCAAATAATCTTGTTATTAAAGTTGACGTTAAGCTTGCGAAGATTTCTCCTATCCAGGCATTCTAACCTCAACTGAAGCGGGACGTGACGACGTGTGCCAAGTTAACAGTATAGACGTATAATATAGAGACTGCGCTCTGCATGGCTCGCGTGTATTTTGAATGTGTGGAAATAGAAAGAGAGCGTAGGCAAGTCAACAGAGGCCAGTAAGGCGCGCAAAGGAAACGGCGCGTTTAATTGCAAATCGTGGCAATTTGAGAATTTATATTTTTATTTGGATAATAATAATTGACTCAAGATTCGGAATGCATTTGATTGCATTTGATTATATATTGACAACACTAGTTCTATCACTATGTTTACAAGTGTTCAGCTTACGACTTTGTAGAGCGCAAAATCAGTAGAGGGCGCCACCAGTTAACGCGGGAATTCGCATCTTTGAAAGTGTTTGCGAGGACAAAAAATACCGAACGTACTTTGATAAAGTAAAATCGTGTTTATTCAAATCAATTGGGCTTAACCTTAGTCAAATAATCGGAGTATATTTTCTACTAACGCAAGTATATATGATACATAAAATTAGAAGAATATTGTATATCAAGTGTGCGCATATATCTAGTCACGGAGTTGTGCCAATGAGACAATGACAGTTCGTCATCTTCTAGCCACTTCCGCCTCATTTTATTGGATGACCGGTATTAACTTTTTAGTGACTGTGTAGCCTGCGTTTGTTATTTTTAATTTCGGAAAAATGAAATTTCCCCTCAGACCAATTAAATTTCCAAACAGGCGGGAGTTACTGTTGTTTTTCTGGGGGTATCCCCGTTAGCGCCATTGTGTTTCCTTTTGGCGCGCTTTTTTGTGGGCGGAGGGGGGGGGGAGCGGGAGTAAACACAGTCTTGTACATCGATTCAGGCTGAGCAAGTATAAGTAATATCTGCCGTACCGTGCACTTTTATTTTTGGCGGCATGTTGAATTCAAAACAGCCGGTCCCTTCGAATGTGGGAAAATGATATAAATAAGGGAAAACTCAAACGGTTATACGAGTACCCATGACTGATTAGTGAATCAAGAAGTCAAGATGTCGATCTAGAGCGATGAACAGCTCCATTGGCCTGTATGACGGTTCGAATTCACGGTATGAATATCTATTTTCCCGTAGCATGAAATACCCTTTTAAAATTCATCCACCATCTTTTCTCACAGTCATTCGAGTAATTTATAGCTACCAGTTATTCGTTTATCGTCAATAACAAACATCGGTTTACGAATAATTACAGATGACCTCAAAAATTGTCAAATTTTGTTATGAAGACAATATTTTTTTCCGTTCATAATTCAATTTTTACAATCCTGCGTTACCCTTGAGGGGACCTGAGCTCAAGTGAGCGTCGTCAATCCCTAAGATTGGCGGTATTGATAGGGAATACGACAGGTGATGGATTTCTAATCGGAATGTTGTCCATGTAATTGGTGAATATGAACGAAAAGTAATGGTCAAGTTACAAGAATATCGCTATAACTAAAGATAGGGACTGGAAGTTTCGTTTTTCTCGATAAAGTTGTGTCGTTCAGTCACTCTACCCACTCACTCTTATCGAACCTTGTGTGACTGGCCACTGAATGTAGACGAAAATTTACTATCAAGGGAGATGGACGGATGAACACCATTTGAATGGAAGCCCTGCAGTTTTCGCGGTACCCATATCAATGATACCCATGTGACCCAGAACTCCAATGTAGTCTATTGGTCATTGGAGGTTCTGAATCGAGCGGGGAACCCCCAAGGTAAGGGTAAATTTTACGTATTGGGGCTGCTGGCTCCAAATTTGTCGGTTCGTAAAAAAAAAAAATAAATAAATAAAAAAAAAATTAAAAAAAAAGCTATTGGAAATAATGCTCGGATTTCTATTTTTCGTCTCAATCATTTTTTCAATGGCAGTTCCTGAAAGTCAAATATCTCGTTGAAAGGCCTTATAATGTCCAAGAGCTCGTCGCAACCAAAAGACAATTCATGGGCATATCCAATAATTGGAACACTCCAACTGAAGTATACTCTTCCTTTAAATGATTGATCAAATGGAAAAGTTGATCAAATAAAATGATAGCGGACCAAAATAATTACTAATTCCACTGAACCAACTCATCCGCCTACTCATTGCCTTTACCCAAGTCTCACTGCAAGTGAACGATGCTTTGACCCATAAAATTCGCAATACCTCGAATTTGCAAGTAAAAGGCGTTCTCAATGCCCCTAAACAAAGAAAATGTTTGTTGTATTTTTCCTCCTTTGAATCATCTCCAGTATGATTCTCCCCTCAAAGACCGAGGCGTGCAAAGAATTCGAGAATGAAATGGTCAAACGAACATTTCCCCCTTCTATAATTCCCTCGTTCTTTCAAATCTAAAGGAATGCAAAAGGGTAAATTCAGTGGAGAATTCGCTGTACCATAGCCTCTCGGGTGGAGAACATGGAGTATTAAAAAAAAAGAAGGCTGAGGGAAGAAGAAGTGGCTAATTGTATGGGTTCTAGTGGTAAGAGGACCCAAGGCCTCTTGGGCTGAATAGCAGGCACGTAGGCCGAAATTGTTTTAGCGAGGACTAAAGGGCGTGCGTAATGTAGAATAGACGGTTGGATGGATTCAACGGGTGGTGAAGGAGCAGAAGTAGGGGTCACAGGAGAGTTACAGGAGGTGAAGGAGGCAGGAGGTAACCCCCGAAACTTTATACCTATGTGGGTACTGCGCAATGCAAGCAGCCGTGCTTCATGTGGACGTTGTGCTTCAGCCACATGAATAAATTCGTCTCGCATGCCTCACTAACTCACTATTCTCACTGGTGCCAGGACCAATGGGCTTCTCACTCAGGTGCAAAATAACAAGCCCACTTGGACCAAGATAGGTCGAATCTTGGCCAGCCCAGCTGCCAGGTTCAGATTAACGCTGGCTAATTCATGAAGCTTGTGGAGCTTTCCATGTAGTGGCCTCCCTGTCTAACCAGCCATTCATTTTCATCTCGGTCTTCAAAATTCTGGAGAAACACGTTTCTATATTGAAACAAAAATATATTTTTATATTTTTTCCTCTTTTCTTTGAGTAATTTAGTGCAGGGATATACTGATAGAAATATTTCTGAGTTCACGAGAGCATCTTCTTGTGAGAAGATCTGCGATTCGAAAAAGATCAAAGTCAGACTCAATGAGTACTGTTCCTAAACCACTGTAGAATTATTACGGCATATGTGACCCAGAACAAAATCGATTTTTCAATTCTTGGAATCGTTCGGTTAATAATCATCAAAGCTACGCTATTTCTATCACTGTATCACGAAAAGTGGTGAAGTAAGCAGCTAGTGACTGAATTATGCGGGATTTGAAAAAGGTCGAATCATTGAACGGCTTGGGTCAATTCTGAATTGGGTTGATCCAATCCTTTTGTCCGAACTGAATCTACTCGGAAAAGAAGTGATTCACACTGTTGACTTGAATGTTGGCTTTCACGTTGAATCAGCTTTCAAACCAATTTTCTTAAAATTGCTGCTTGATCCAAATCGTATTATCGAGCTGATTCGACTCAGCAATACATTGATGTTTTTCGTAGAGAATCACTGTGTTTTTTTTGGGTGGGCCCAGGCCGATCGCACGGGTCGATTCGGTTCACATAATGCGCGGTGAATTATACCGGAGATCAGTCATTTAGCACCTTTTTTGGGGGCCACCCAACATTGGAGTCTGATCCAACATTGGAGTGTGACCCGATATTGGAGTTTGACCCGACATTGGAGTGCGACCCAACATTGGAATTTTTAAAAAAATCCAACATTGGAGTTAAAAAAAATCCAACATTGGAGTATAACCCGACATTAGAGTGAGACTCAACGTTGGAGTTAAAAAAAAAATCCAAAATTGAAGTTAAAAAAAAATCCAACATTGGAGTTAAAACAAAATCCAACATTGGAGTATAACCCGACATTGGAGTGAGATTCAATATTGGAGTTAAAAAAAATCCATCATTGGAGTATAACCCGACATTGGAGTGCGACCCAACATTGGAGTTTAAAAAAAAATCCAACATTGGAGTATGGCCCGACATTGGCGTGTAAACCAACATTGGAGTTTTCAAAAAAATCCAACAATGGAGTGTGGCCCAACATTGGAATGCGACCCAACATCAGAGTACCTAAGAAACATAGCCTTCCAATAAAAAAGTTTGTACGGTTCTCTCGATAAGCTGACGTTATGATGGTATGTCACGGCCACGCAAATCTTACATCTTCAGCGGAAAAAAAATGTGTGCAACATCTACAGGTAAATCCTTTCACCGTTCTGTCTGTCAGTGCGCGTATACTAGCGAACCGTGGCGTTAGAAATGCATACTGCTGGCAAGTTGAACGGGAATCGATTGCTTTCACTGAACATCAGTTTTGCAAATCTAAAAAGATCAGTCTGATTGTTAAAGTGGGTTGTCATATTTGAGAAAACTTAGGAAAATTGAGCCTGACTATTGGACAGTGGCTTATTGAAAGGATTCTTTCTATATTTCTACTTTGCACAACAATATGCTATTTCCCGGGAGGTTAACAATTGAATCAGACACTCTGCAGTTTACGAGTTATTATCTCAGGCTTATGGTGATTTCAGCGCGACATACGGAAACTGAGCAGCTGATAAGGAAGGCTAATGTTTCGGATTCTTAGATTTTGTTTTCCGTGTATTCAGTTGCGGTGTAACTTGCATGCGAAAGCGGTGTAACGATGGTGCGCAAGTGAAAACAGAAATGTTTTAGTGGTATTGTTTTTTCTTTTACGTATTGAATTGAAAGTTAATGCTCTATTTTATGATCAATGAGTTTTTAACATAGTTCATGGGAAATATTGAGAGTTGAATATAGTGAATAACGGTGCGAGATTAGAAGTTACCTGAAAAGCAGCGGTATACCATCACAGAGACACGGGCTTTCACTGCATCTTTATGCACTCAGAGACTCTCTATTCGAATTGCCCTATATATATAATATACCGGTGTAAACTCGTGGCCCAGTTTGATACTCACTGCATTGGTAAGCACGTGTACAACTGTCTTGTCAGATAACATGCGACCTCCAGACAAAACTCGAGAGCGTCATTGTCGCAATAGGAAAATGGCACTTGAAATGATAATAATGATTGAACATACGGTATTTCTACAGTTGATGTTGGCAGATACTTATGAATATGTGGGTAATTTTCTGGGGTCAATGATTATGGGCGCGGAAAGGGAAGTGGAGCAGAGATTATCTTATGCTGTGTGGAAATGTTACTCTTTAACTTTGAGGGCACAGGAAAAAAATATTAGTTTAGAGGGCCGTGACAGAAAGATGGTTACATATAGTGAGGTGTAATGTTCTAGCAACAATTTTATGCACTGTACTAGCCACATGGATATTCATGTGGCTAGTAGTCCTCCAATAAATTCCTACGTGCTACTCATAGTTGAGATATAATTTCTTCTAATACATCAATTCTGGATTAATCTTTTTGTTTATTATTTTTTTTCTTTTAGCGTTCTAAGGAAAATGGGTTGGAATTTTTCGAGTCAGTTTTGAACCATCTTCGTCCAAAAAAAGCATGAAATTACTTTTTATATTTACTTCTAATTAATTTTAATTTTCAGAACAAAATGCTAATATTCTTTATATATATATATATATATATATACCATTCATATAAGCACCATGAGCGTAGTCACTTCAGTTTTGATTTATGCTTATCTATTTTACTGACAATCCTGCCTTGAAGTTTGCACGGAATATGTAAAACAGCGGGTACTGAAAAAATATGCCAGGGTGTAAAAAAAAACATTTGGAAAAAATTTAAAAAATTTAACGTTTTTCTAGGCAGGAGATTTGAAGAGTTTTATCTCATAGAATAGCTCCATTTTTTGCACTCAGAGATCCCTAAGAATTTATGGTTAGACTCTATAGCTTTTGAGGGTACCGATGAGAAGTACAACGAACTACTTTGGCATAGCAAGTTCCAAGTTGTTGGCTGCCATAATTTATTTGTTTTGATAGACAATTCCTTCAAAAACGGTTAAAGATCGAAGAGAACGATCGAATAAACAGCTGTTTAACCATTGCCAGTGTTATCACGGTTTCGAAGAGTCTTTAACTTTTTGACCAGTATAATATTGGATAATAGCCCATTATACGCCAATATTTACTCACGTTTTTTATTTGTATATCTATAATAAACGACTGACTAGGAGCGACTCATGCAACCGCGGGCTAATTGAGGGGACGCAATGGCAGTGACCATCGAGGAGACTTAAATTTAAATATTAATCTGATACCAGATCCGTGAATCTTTGCCGGCTCATTAGCAACTGATTCAAAAGGGTTTTAAGTATACTAATTGAATTGAAAGGGCGAACTAGTTTGCCGTAGTTAGTAGCGGAATTCAGCTTTCGGCGATGATTGCTTCGAAAAGACTTCACTTTTCCTCGTCAGGAATTGGTATTTGAAATCTATCCAACTTGAAAAAGTGGAGATCACTAGGGAAAAATTTTGTCCGGGCTATGAATCTGGGGATCTTTATGAAACGGAATTGTCGTGGAATAAAATTATGCAAAAATTAATTAAATGATTAATTATCCTACAAACTGAGCTTGGCGTTTGCTCGCCCACGGCATCTCTCGAAGATTGAACCGCAATGAAGATCTCCCGAACTTGCTCGCTTCTCAATGCTTGAGAAAACAAAAGCCTAGAGGAATCCAATATACAATTGTTTTCGCATCATGAAACAACAATAAAGCCAATCATTTTTCATTTTCTTTATTGAAAATGCGCTTTGAATCGTTTGATTTTTCTCGATCTCTCACACCACCGTTATACCTCAATATAGTATGTCTATTGAATTCAACCGCAAATCAACAAAGCAGGCAAGAATAATCAAAACAATATCTATGGTGAATAGTATTCCTTCTTTTTGAATAGGAGAAAAAGTGTAGGCTACAGTAAAGCGCGGTGAGCCCTCCTAGTGCATTCCACGTACTGGACCGATGACCCGTGCTCAATCTTCGTACCTCGCTGGACGCGATTCCGTTGATCTGTTAACTCTCCCCACTACTCTGCAGATTTTGTATTCGTATCCGCCTTTTATCGCGTGGGCCGGCCTGTTTGTTATTACTGTATCGGCTTCACTTGTGCTCATCTCTCCGTCATTGGGGGAGGGGGTAGGAGGATGAGGGTATGTATGCATAGGCGGGTGGCTTTATTCATTGTTTCGTACTGGGGATATTATACGGGTACAGACTCTCCTTTGTGTTTATTCTCTCTTCTTCTTTCTTCCATTCTCTCAAAAAATCCAATGAGGGGTTTTAGTTATTCGCGAACATACACCGGGCTTTCACGATTCTTTACCACCTTTTTTTAGAAGATTTCACGAATGGAGAAGTAGAGTACAGCTATAGTAATGTGAATTTTTTGATAATTTCCGAAAATGTATATTTTAGATTGTATGACTTTTTACGCTAGCTCGCATAATTCGTGAGATATTGCAAATTGTTGCTGAAAAAGTCAACAGAATTAATCAACTTTTGGAACGAGCTGATCAACGGGTCCATGTCAGCGTGTGTATGCAAAAATAATTCAATTATGCACAATCAGAACTAATCGAGACATTGTCGGTATTACCCGCCAAAATAATACATTTCTGGCATACTGACCAGGAAGAGAATGCAACTTCCTTAACGTCACTCTGTGCGGGATCTCAGTTCCACCAACGGATACTTTACAGAGGTCCCCCTCTCTCTGTTGACGTGTATGGGCGCGAGAAGGACAGAGCGTCCGTTCCAGACAGAGAGGGGAAATTTTCTCCTGAGTAGAGTAAGCGTGGGGGAAACCCGCTTCCCCGCGGCCAGTAGGAAGAACAGCTTATACAAGTACTACTGTACGGAGCCGCTATTTTCGTGCCTTCCATGCATTAATTTCCTTGGAAGTGCGTTAAAATAAGTCGACACCACTAACGGTGAATAACTTGTCAGGTCTTTGATATCGGTTGGAATATTTAAATGTATCAAATATTCATTTAGGAATTGGGTTCAGGATGTGTTCGCCGACGACACTGATGGAACGGTTCAGTTATTGTTAACGGATACAGTCGATTGGCAGATTGGAGAGATTTAGGTCTCTCAAATACCGATTCGTTACTAGTTAACGAATGGATTGGTCTCAAATATGCATTCATTAACTATTAACGAACAACTTTGCCATTGGTTAACTGTTAACGAATGTCCCAATCGACTATCTTCAAACGAGAACGGTTATATTCAACTGCGCCCTTCGTTAACAATTAACGAGCCTCATTAATAACAACTAAATCCTTTCATCCGTGCATGCAAGAAAGTTGGAATCAAGGGGTTCACATTCTCCGGGTTTTCATTGAATAATCATTCCATCTATCGTTTTCTTTTATAGATTAGAGTGGAGCGGAATATGAATCCGAAGTTGTACGATGACAGATGTGAAGAACCCTTGGCTTGACGAATGTGCAATTAGTCTATTGGGAGGTGCAAATGGTGATAGTGACTGTTTGGAAACGGCGAGTGAAGAGGATAGTGACATTGAGGCTCTCCCTTTGATTCACGATAAACGACAAATTGAAGGTGAATTAGCAGGCATGAGACGAGAACGTAGGGATGTTGACCGCAGCACCTTCGACATGGGATCCCGCACGGTAAGTACAGAATTGAAATCGAAGTTTAAATTTAATTGAAAATTAAATTGAATTATCCTAAAAATTTCAAGTCAGAATCATTACAAAGCGAATGGGAATATGTTGCTCTATTTCTATTTTGCTCTATATTGTCCTTACCATTGCTATATTTATGCTCCTCTCAAGCACTAATTAACAACGGAGGTCTATGATGTGTTGGTGGACGAAACATTTATAGATAAATTATATTGGTGCTTGCAGATTGTATTAAGAACCGCCAATGATTTATAATCTTGACACCTGGTGTAACACCGCATGAAAAGTATGAATTAGTTTCACTGTAGCGGATGACATTGCGTGTTACTTTTTAGTCAAGCTGATCGTATTCACCGGAATGTTAGGTACCAACACTTCGAACTCTTAACTCGAAAGTTAAACACTTGCCAGGGTTAAATCTGCTCAAAGCTAGTCCTAATACGGGGTCGATCAAGGTAGTTGCGAAATCATGAACTATAAGGAAAAAGTGTTTGGAAGCTGGCCCAGATGTCTGTGCAGGGTCCAATGATTGTGCTGCACATATGCTTGGGTAGAATCTCGTAATTATTCAAACGGGAACATAATCGACCATCCGCAATTGCTGCGGAGAGGAGCTTCTCTTCCTGAGTAACCTACGAGAGAATTTCGGAGTGGGTAGGCCCAAGTAGTCAATGTCAGAAACAGGAACTTGTGATCAGTCGCGGATTGGCAACGTCTCAATGATTTATTGAAGCTTCGCTTTGATTTTAATTGAAGGTATTGAGCCACCCTTGAGTCGACGGGAGATACTCCGTTTCTCATTGAGTCATAGGTTCCATTGATACCGAACCAGTCTGACCAATTTTAGGGTCCGCTGATTAGGACATAGAAGTGACCTATTTGTTTTCTCAACATAATTGACTGTTCGTGTTCACATTTTTTAAAATGGTATTGTCCACAGTGCTTGTCCTCTATACGTGGTTTCCATCTCTCGTTACTCTCAGAAACTGCAGCTACAGCGTTTGGCCGAAAACTGCTCATTAAAAAGTTTTATTACAATTAAATTAGATCAGTTGGGGTCCACGGTTCGTGAACGTATAAGTAGAAACTAGTTACAAACTCTTGTCTGTATTGCTCGACTCATGAGTAAATGATCATTTGGTAATGGCAGAGAAAGGTGAAAACAAATAAACGTATAATGAAGAAGCGAATTATTCAGTGGGCATAGTTTTCAATGTTTAACTATCAGTGATCGTGTTTTATTACGCGTAATTAACAAATTTGGGTGTTCTTTGAAACGTAATTATCTTTCTCATCTCGTCATAATTAAGAAATAGAATTAATGAATGATCTCATTAAATTTTGTGTGTGTGTATGGGTGTGTGTATTTGTGTGTGTCATAATCTTTCGGCAGCGATTTCTCCAGTGTCAATTATGCAATTGAGCTCAATGATGAGCTGCAAAGATTGCATTTGCAATCTGAAAAGATTGTTGAAATTCATGGCGTAGTTCTTTCGTTTATAATGAAATATCGCGAAAATGGATCACGATAGGGAAAAAAGTCTTAAACAAAGTTGATTCCTTGCATCGAAATTCATATTTTATGTGGAGAAACTTTTTCTCTAACGTTCATAATTCAAGAGCAATAGAGGAATATCGCCGATGGCGTGAGAGCGCTCCCAAGCGATCTGCGCGCACTCCGCAACATTGTTGGTGGCAAGGAGTAGATACAGAAAATAATTGGCATGACGAATCCCATCAGTCAAGCTCTATGATCCGCACTGGTAATTTCAACTGGTAAAAAGTCTTCGAAAAGGCCAAATGGCCCGGGAAAACGCAAATTGAGAAGTTTGTTGTGTGGTCCCAATGGGTCACACTTACGATGTACATGTAGGATCATTGAAAAGATGCAGAATTGCAACAAATATGATAAACTTTATTTAGAAATTGAATGGGACAAAACTATGAAAACATTAGGGTAAAAGTAAACCGATGACGAGCTCATCAGCTCTCGATCTTCACGCTTCGACTCCTCATCGAACTCTGTCTCCTAGTCCGAACCAATCATAGGACCATACTCTAATTTCTTTCTTCTTTTCCATATTACTCTCTCATTCTCACTCACATTGGGCATAGGCACTCTTTGTCACAGACAATCATTTCTTTCATTCGACCGTCCAGTCCACGTGCATGAACCAAACGTCCGTCCGGTATAAACATTCTCAATTCCCAAACCGTCATTTCTTCTAAACACTTCTCACCTAACAGCATGATACCATCCACTTAATCTTAGCGTCTCTATTCAGTCTTTCCGATTTCTTTAATTTCTTTTCTGCTTATTGCCCATTAAAACACACATACACACAACACCGTTACTACATACATGTTTGTATCCAAAAGTTTTACAAAGTGTTTCTAAAAAATTGACACTTTTTGCTGGGAAAACTATTTGCATAATAATGGAGCACAACGCAACATGTAACGATGATTGCAATTTGACTGACAATGATTGCATTTTGCTAGCGGATGTAAATTGAGACAAAAGAATATCTCCTAGTTAGAACTGTAAATGGGCATTAACTGTAGTTGAGTAATTTGTTATTCTTGCGGATGAGAATAAGCACCAAAGACCTGCACACCGCCAATTCACGTTTAAAGCATCACTGCGAAAGGAGAGATAGGGGAGCCCGTGAACTCTACATGGTGAATTTTAACGAGAGCTTTTTCACTGAGGATAAATGAATCCGGTGTACTTTATATTAAACTAGGTGTCCAGTGCAAACTTCCATCGTAGCAAAAGTTGACAACTAGGTGGTTATTATTCAAAATTAGTGGAAAAACAAAGCATTTTGTAGATATTGCATTTTTTTTTTAGAATTGAGATATTAGTTACAAGTACTCAAAAATCTATTGGAGATGCCATTAGCATCGGCAATCTCTATTTTGGAATTTTCTATGAAAAATACTTGTTCAGTTTAACACTTCACTGCATCACAATTTGTTGTATACGCAGTCCATTCGCAGTGATTGAATATCGTTCGGCCAGGATTCAATTACATTTCAGGACGAAGATGGAGATTACGTACGTCATGAAAGTCAACTGTTGAAAGCAATGAATGTCACTGTATCAGATGTACTTTGAGAAGATGAGCTCGGGCTTCAGAATCTAAAAACCTCAAACTAGACCCGTGTCACAAGAGGACGATAGACTTTCTGTTACTCGTATATCATTCTGAGATGTATGTAATTTTCGTTCTGCTGTGAGATGTACACTCTGGGGCTCCCATTATATTTTTATTTTTTAATAAAAGTATTTCGATTGTAAAGAAAAAGTGCGGGGTGAATTTGTTCCCGAATGTAGGTGTTCTAACCCATACTAATAGAACAATTTGTTGCTAGGTAATTTGATTTAGTTTCTGAAATGTCCATTTGTTAATAGTCATAGAATGTTAATTTAGGAAGATTGAATGGACCTAAGCTCCCAACCAAATTTCGTGATTGATCCTTCTTTGGTCCCACCTCTCGACCTCATGTATTTGCCCGCAGGATGAGTGTAGCACCTTCCATGTATTTCCGATCGCAACAGCAATTAGCATTTTTACACTATGCATCTGCTAGCACCACGAGCGCTGAGCCGTCATTCTCGATCCGTACTTTACTAAAAAATTAATAACTAATTATTCTGGGATTATATAAGCATGGAATCCTCATTTCTGGATAACAAACATATTGATGGTATCAAGTGTGATTGGACGAATCGTGCTATGCTTCGATTTATGCCGGAAATAACAAAAATTGGAGTAGGTTTTAATGTGCAGCGGCGGTGCTGTTATAGTGCGAGCTCTCAAGCAGTGAGTTCGAAAATTCGCTTAGTTAAATGGTTTGTGTAAAAACAAAAGATGAAGTTTCACGCTCTGTGGTGGGAGAACTTGGCACGCGTATAGTATTCTTGTTGCGATCCCGACTCGGCGTCGGGACGCAGTTGCGTCCCTTAATTGCAAAGTTTCTATTAATTGTTGGGCAAAGTTGCCAACTTTTTGGGATGACTTTCGACGTTTGGGTTTTGTCACTTAGTCGAGGGCTGGATTTTCCCCGCTAATCTCACATCTCAACGGCACACCAACCGAATTGGCTCCTTTGAGGCTCTCTAACCTGGTAAACTAATTTCAGCGCTTCCGCTACGAGTTAATCCTTATCTTGAGTACCCCTATGCTCTTTCGGTTAGTTTGGGGTCACGTTGTTTCCAACTCATTTCGTATCGGATTAGCGAAGATATAAATATGTGGGTGATAGTGTGATTTATATTTCGTAAGCTGGGATGCTTTTTCTCTGCAGTATATCAGCGATTATTGCTATGGTCGCTTCTATAAATTGCTGTAAATACATGAATGAAGATGAACAGTTACAACTTTTTTTCTTTTAACATGTGTTATGGGCACGCTCAACATTGGAGAATTACAAATCCCCAAAAGAATTGGCAAGTTTGAAAAATTCTAGAGACGTTGAAAAATAATTAACACCTTCGAAAATTTTGAATGTGAAAAAGTTGCAGGCTCTGGGCGTCCATATGTATGTCGGTATATACATTACTATGTGATTGATTTTGAATTTTTTTTAAACTGTTCAATACAAAGTTTTCATGATGTCAAATTTTTTGAAAAATTAAAAATTTTGAAAATCTCAAAAACTGCACAATTTAACAAATGTCAAAACTCTGAAAAAAAATTGAAAGAAAACAATGATTTTCAAACATGCCGATGGATCCAAGCTGAAATAATACTTTTCTCAAAAGTTCTATCGTCGTTGTCTCAGAAGAGTGATACGAGAGATCAGAGAGAGACTTGGCCGACCGAGGAAAGATGACGAGTTCATCACGATATTCCTCATTATCTCACGTTTTATCTGGAACTGCCGTCACCGGCAATTTGTTATCTCGAATTATCCACAATTATTGAACTCGCGTGCGTGCAGTATAGCTATGCATATAGAGAGCCTATATACTTATCAGGGAAAGCCCCTGCCGCTATTACCGCATACGTGGCATCGCCGTTATTCTTAATTGCCGTGACTCATCTGATTTCGCAGTTGATTAGCATTACGAGTGACATTTTGGAGGGAATCCCAATATGAGAATGCTTCACTTATTTTTTCTTATGCAAGACTGGATAGACTTGAATATCATCTGACACCTCAAGTTGTCAGATAGCTGTTTATGCACAAGAAACAAAAATCCGTAAACAAAAAAAAAAGAAAAATATTTTATGGGAATTGTGTGGAGTATTGCGATTTTTTTGATAGCCGAAAAAATAAATATAACACCGAGATTTGTAACTAAACGTATATTTTGCCGTCGCTAGAAAATACAAAACACGAAAAAGGTGTTGTCTTCTGTATGTCCACGAGAGGAGTACCCCTTTAATATTTTCTCTCTTAATAATTGCAACGCATTTTTCAATTTTGGTATTAATGAATACTGGAGAGAAGAATGAAGGTACAGAAGCATTTCAGCATGAATATCACTCAATAGATCCCTGGTTCCGTATCCATAAACCAGCCTTCGAAAAGGGTCGTTCTAAAAGAGCACTTGAAAAATGGAGAAAATCGAGACGAGACGAGGCAATACGAGATTGGACTACACTCTTGACACTAGGAACGAGACGAAATGAGATAACAATTGGCTTCATAATTTATATACAAGACGAGAGAGTTGAAATTGTTGCCGCGTCCCGTATGGCGGCATCACCAGTGGTCACAGTGTTATCGATCTTAATCCAAGTATTCAACAACAATAACACGTGTGCATTTAAATAATTCAAATGTGACTCTAACGATATTCCGATGAGCAACTATTTCATAACATATTCATAAGAAAACTTTTCATATGCGCTTTGTCGAATTGCCTCTCATTTTACACTCGCAAAAGGAGGAACTCACTGCGAATATCTCTTTTTCGATCACGACAAAGTTTTTTTCTCCACTGTGCAACTTTTCCAACTGAAATAACGAAAAGAAGTGGAAAGGGAAAAGCAGATTAAAAAGACTACATCTGTAAACTTTCTAGTCCCTGCATTTTTCGTGAAAAACATTCGTACAAATGCGTCATTTTTTTCTCCTCCCTCCCCCCTCCCTTCTTGGGTACAAATAATTTTTTGCCTTAGTTTGCACCGCGGTAGGATAGTATTTTGAGATCCAACAATGAAACAACATAGCTCTACATCTGGTTTCCACTCTGTGTTTGTATTCTGCAGAATTTTTTATCCATTGGATATGCCCATCGGATATGGGGCAAATCCAAAAAGGGGTGCACTACCTAGTAGCGATTACCATAAAGCTCAACCGCTGAAATTTTTTGCTTGTCGTCAGTGATCCTTTCTTTATTTTCCATTCTCCTATTTGCAACTGAATATCTTGGGAATATCTTCTTCATTTACCACATCCGATGTTCTTCCCTGAAAATGGTCCGGCCAGTTGCTGGCTGCGATGACTCCACCAATTCAAAACACGAATATTTAGCTTACTGAAAATAAATTCACGTAGTGTGTATGCAAATTCATGGTAACTCATTTGTATAAATGATTTGAAATCCTAGCACCTGACGGCAGATCTCCCGAGGGTTATATAAAATTGAATAATTGCTAGTGAAAAAGTTGAGATAATTGGTGGATGCCTGAGGGAAGCGTAGGATTAATGCCGCTGTGATTTTTCTGCCAGTTTGTTCACGATTTTTTCGTTAATATTTTATAGTTGCTGTTTCATTCCATACGTACATTCATAAATTCTCCTTCACGTAATTGGACTAAAAGTAATTGGCTTCCTTGTAGGTGCTCTTGAGTATTGCCGTGGTAGGGACGACTGGGCACCCATCCATGCGACTAGCGCTGACTTTCGTCATTTCAGCCGTTGTATTTCTGAACCCAGTATTTCTCACAACTTGAGCTGTTCTGGATCTGAACGAATTTTGGTTGAAATTCAAATGCTTTTGGCGATTTTTTTGCCCGTAACAATTTGCTTGAAATCGTGTTTTAAAAAAATTTTGGCGATGCTGCTCTCAGATTCTTTCCAAGTTTGTCGAATTTATTGTGACGATATCCTAATTTTGTTCCGAAAAGACGAACGAAAAAAAAATACTCGGCATAAAACTTTTCAGCGTGATGACATTGGCATTTCTTCAGGATTTTCGTATCTTTTTCTTTCTCCAACACTTTTTGTTTTCATTCTCAATTCTTCTCTTTGAAGCGTTGTGTGCATTTTCCTTCAGGTTATAAAGTCCTGGAAAATTAATTAAGACGAGAAGACAATGGCCGTCGGGTAGTTTTTACTTCGTATTTAATCCCACGTTGGCCCGTCGAAGAATCGTTAGCGTTGTCCTCGGTGCGTTTTGGCTGGGACAAACTTTTAATTAAGTTCCGACCGCGCGTGTTTTCCTCTCTGTTTAACGGTGGGATTTGTAGAATTGGATGAGGGTACCGTCCTATTCGGGAATAGTCGTGTGGAAAATAGGCTTCACCATGTTTTTTTCCATTTGTTTAAACAACTTGCGGAAAAGTTTTGTGGATGGCAAAATAGCAAGTGAAATATAGATTTTTGGTCTATGTGAGAGTGTATACAGTGGAGACTCAGTGTTTGGTGCGTAAATAGCTTCAATGTTTACCACTCAAGTATTCATTAGAGTAAACCTCCGTCTTTGTTGAATAATCGATTCGTAAAAATTTCTAAATTTCCATAATATTTTAACTTAATAATCAATTCATAGTTGACCAGAACAAAAATACTATCATCTGTCGCAATTAATATTCTTGTTATTGTGGCCAAGTTCACCAATTGCAGCGGCAGGAGTCCTTGAAAATATTGGCTAATTAAAAGCTGCAAATAAATTTCATCTGCACAAATCCATGGAGTTGTGTACCCGAAAAATAGTGGCTTCATTTGCACAAATAAAACGCAACATCGAGCGTTGATCATATTGCAAGCGTCGATGACTCCACTCCGAGGGCCGCCCCTCCCCAATAACTATGCCTCATAACTTTGGCCCCAATGGGGTCCGATACTGAATCCTACTACGAGCGGCTGGAAAAAATTCACTCTATTCGGACAAAAAGGGTAAAGGGAATATTTATCAGTTGGAGGTTACCAGGAAAAAAAAGTAATATCGGTCGGATGGTTACACCATCAATTTTTACAGCTCTCTAAAGCCTCTTATCACAATTGCATTTTTAAACAAAAAAAAAAGGCAAAAACCAGGAACGAAAATGCACGGCAGATATTAGTTGACCCACCCCGATGGGAATTGACCATGCGATGAAGGTTGATCAAAGCTTGGACGAGGCTTGACTAAGCTTCGCCAAAGCTGTGTTTTGATGCATCAATCCATCTGTACACAACATGCGAATGTAACACCAATCCCAGTTTAGAGAATAAACTTCGTCCTAGCTTGGCTACGGAGGTTAATACAAGCTTCGAACTTTATCTTCACTCAAGCTTCGGACTTTATCTTGGTACACGTTTCGAAATTCATTTTCATCCAAGTTCCAAAGTTTCTCGTGGTCGAAGCATCGAAATTAATCTTGGTCCAAGCTACAAAATTTATCTTTGTTCAAACTTCGAAGATAGGAACATTGAGGTTGGACCAAGCTCAGTTGAACATTCGTTTCCAAGCTTGAGTTTAGGTGGTGCAGCAATCCTGGATTTATATATGTATCCAATATTAAATCGAACCAAAATTTGCTTCAATCCAGCTTAGTTTAACGTTGGTTTAGAAGCTTGGGTTGCGATGGTATGAGCAATCTGGGATTCATGCTTGTTAAAGCTAAGATTCAAAGCTAACACAGCTGAGTTCGGACCAAGCTTAGCATAGCATGGTTTATGAAGCCTGGGTTTGGATGATTCTAGTAAGCTTGGATGTATATATATATATCCAATATTGGACGTAGATTGGATTCTGCCTGTGGACCAAGGCTAGGGATGCTAAGATTGAGCCAAGCTTGGCACAAGCTGGGCCACCAAAGCTTGGATACCTCCGATATAACTAAGCTTGGTTTGATCTAGGCTTATACATGGGCTGAAGCTGTGTCGAAGCTATCAAGTCATGCTTCGGCACCGAAGGTCGAACCAAGATTGATCTCATCGTTCAAGCTTCGAATTCTCCACCTGGGAAGTAGCCATATAGACATGTGTTTATCTGCAGAAAGAGGATTGTCTGAGAACAACATGCTATAGTAACAAGTTACGTACAATTAGGATACCATAATATTTTTTTCTGGCGCACCTGATATACCTGCGGACTAAAATATACAATCATTGTAAACTCATATGATTCACAAGTAAAATACTAAAAATGGCATAAGGCATTGACAATCTCTGGTTCGCTAACTCCGTATTTTCGTCGAGTATTTCCCGATTTAATTACTCAGCCTATAATTCAATGCGGGTCATTTAACGCGCTGGGCAAAGCCCGGTGATATACGACGTCTGGTTAGTCCTATGGTGGATATACTAAAATCTTCCCCTCTGGTATTCACCGGCATCTAGAGATAGGGGTTGAGAACATGAGCTTTCACTCATTTTCTAACTACCGGTAAAACTTCTACGCTGTTTATTCATCGTTAATCCTAGCATTTGACGTTACATGAGAGCATAACATAGTCCAAGTATTTTAATCGGCTTCCTCCATCATTCTGTAATATTCAGAATTTATATGTTGGCGTTAGTGCTTGGGTGACAAAAAAAAATTAAGGGCCATTTCTCTCTGACGACCTCTATTTCATCGTCCGGTGTATGAAATTAATATTGCTATCCTGTTATGTATTGCCGTTATTGTTCTTGCGAACTTCTGATATAATTTAATTTTAGGCTTGGTTGGTACAAAAAACACGTGGCATATCATTCAATCGAGGAACGTTCGTACCTAGTTCATTCACCATAAAACTAGCCCGGATTCTTTTGCAGCATGTCGCAAGTATTTTAATCGGCTTGCTCCATCATGCCGTAATATTTGCAATCTATATCTTGGAAGGAAAAAATTAAAGAGCATTTCTCTCTGATCCTATTTTATCCACGCTTGTAACACAAAGTGCGTCTAAAATTAATATTGGGATGAGGAAAAATATTGCAGTCATTTGGATCGAAGAGGAGCCAACGTTTCATGGAGAATGAGGTGTAGGTGCGCCCTTCGTGAATCTCTCGCCCTTCAGCCAACTCAAGTGCGCAGCGTGATATCTCGTAAAACTCTTGCGTCAAGGACTCTGTCGCTTATTACGATCGGAGCATCCCTCACGTTTCTCGTTTAGCGCTTCCTGACTTTCAGGGCATTTTCTCATTTTTAGTGATTTTAGGGAGCTATTCTATGCGGTTCTACTGCTGTAGTTTGTCTTCGATGTCAGAATGGTATTTTGTAATTATGGAATAGTGTCATTGTGATTTAATCATGATATATTTATTGAACCTCAACGAGCGAATATTATCAGGAATTTTTATAGGTGAGCTAATCGTGATTTATAATCGAGGTGAAAGACTACTTTGTCAATGAATTGGAAAATATTACAGACACACAAAATGTAGTTTCGCAAAAGGTCTTTTTTTACAATTTTCTCTTTGGCTTGCTTTACAAAGAAGCTAGAATTATCTGGCTCGAGTAACGAAAGGTCCGGGGTCAAATAGCTGTAGTATCAAATTGCCATGATGCACTGTAATCAAATGCGTATTCGATAACTCGTAATTCTCGTGTGCCTGAACAGCCGTTTGATATACTGAGAAACGGTCTACTATGAATCTCGGTCTATTGAAATGGGAAACCCTGACGAGATTGTTTAATTACAGTAGATTTTAAGATAGTTCCTTTTCTTTTTCGTTTTCGCTGAAGGTGCAAGTTTGGGGATACATACTTCAGGTGGATTTCAGGATGAGTTTGTGTGTCTGTTTTTTCATCATCTCGGTTGTGCTCCCCACAGGAGGTGCTTGGATGTTTTTTATTTTTCGTCTTATAAACGATTCGATAATGATGTACAGCATTGAATCATATTTCGATCGGAAAGGGGAGAAAAACACAAATATTTTCAAACTGGTGGTAGTTTTTCATTTGAAGCATTGGTAAAAGGCTTTCAAAGTAGCCGACCGTTTTAAAATGAGAGTCGCATCGAAAAGATGAAATTTCGTTAAAAATCGAAGTTGGCAAAATGTCGTCTCATTTTCTTTTTATAGTTCACTGCCTCCTTAATGTCGCTGAGTTTTATGGTCGTTATAATGTGACACTGATATCGATCTTCATGGCAATTGAAGCAGTAAATTCGCCGTGTATATAGGCGACGGAAGGTAGCAGTGGAGATGAAAAATACATGACTAGAGTTATATCCAATTATATTCATATTGCCCTTTTCATCACTCCAATCAATTTTATTTTGTCGTTAAAATTCTCCTTAACATTCGACGTTAAACATCAGTTGTCACTTTGCACTGGATTATCGAGAAATTTTCAGTCGTTTCCTATACCAATTTGTCACGTCGGAGGAAGTTTTTTATTCACCCTTCGAAAAGGTTGCGACAATAAAAAAAAACCTTTTTAAAAATTAAGGTGCAATGAAAATTACCTTATTGTATAAGTTTGGAGTGGGCCATTGAATAATTTGTAATTCGGATATGTAAGGCAGAGCAGAAATGAAAATTTCATTTGTAGGAAATCAAACGGCAAAATTATAAGTTAGCGATTATCATGTTTTGTAGTTTACCATCCACAGAGTTGATCTGTCATTTGCCACATGCTTGCAACTTCCCAACCATTAAAAATTTATAACAGGCAGGTGTTGAAAACTTTGGCCTTGTTGGCATGGAAAACTAGTATCACTCTTTTGCTCCTTGAAACATAAAATGAAAAAAAATAAGTAAACAAGTTCTGTTTTTCCTCCTCTATTTTGTGAGAAACCTCAGAAACAAAAATTCAAACCGAAAAATAAATCTGACGGTTCAGCATCTATTCACGTGTTTGTGCATGTGTGTGTGTTTGTCGTCAGGCATTCAATTCTCATTGAAATAGTGAAAACCTTGAAATAATGAAAAAATGCTCCAAGTTTGTGCTATGTTGACGTACTTATAAGTTACCCATTCCATCGAATTGCCGCAATTTCCATATATATACCGCTTACATAATAACGATGCTATAATTGGCCCCGTGCTGCAGGATTTTAAACAATGCCCAGGGATCAAAGAAAATACAAATTAATATCAGAATGTGTACAATTGTTAAGTCAATTAGTTCTTCTGGATTCCCAAATTTCCATGATACAAAATTCAATTAACATTCCAATCGCCTTATTAGGCAATTAAATGACCAGCTGTGCACTTGGTCCAGGAGGGACTTGGGGGATGGAGTATATAAAGCTATTGGCTATTGGTTGTGCTTAGTAAAAGCGATCTGGATGGCCATAGTGAACGATATTGGCTGCATCAGGCTTATGTATTTGATTAGGCATCATGGCTATGTGGGTTTGGTAGGGTATGGTGTCTCTACTCTCGCCTTTGTACATGGCACAGCTGTAGTGCAAACCCAAGCGACAGGTCACAAATTCTAGGTAGACGCCTACGGGAATCGTATGCAAAGCTGGCGGTAGGCAAACCCTCCTACTTGGGAGTGCAACCATCCTCAACGTAACGTATCCTATCGACTGGTATGTATATGCACGTACCCACGCAATACTTTCATCTCTGCTGCCTCCTGTGATAAGCTCTTGTTGCCGTGCTTGTAATGTCTCTTCGGGATTCTCCACTGCAAAAGTGGGATGTAAAGATTTTGGGGAAGGCAAAATTTTTTTAGGTATATTGTTAGTCTTCGAAATTGAGATCTAAACCGGATAGTTGGGAGGGAATCGCTGCAAAAGGCTTTTCCATTTTGCAATGATTATCAACTAACTCATAACCATCATCAAGGAGAAAATAGCCTTTTTTCATCAGTTTTCGCAAGACAACGGCACAAAAAAAAAGATTCTAGGAAAACAGCATTTATCTATTCCAAGCAACAGGAAACTCATTCGGAATATTCTTTTGAACGAATCCAATTTAAGACTTGTTTGATACAAAAGCATGAAGAATTTCTCGTTTGAAAATTATCAATAAAAAATGTTCTTGCCACAAGGAAAACTTACGCCACGGAATCATTTCTGTCTATCGGGAAATGGATCGAAACACTTCATTATTTTTGTCAGTTTATTTTTGAAACCGCAATAGACATTTGAGAGCAAGAATGTATCACAACTGATTGATGGTGATCAACAGAAAATTTTCTTGCGCTCAGCAGTGGAATTACCAGAGTTCGTTCAGACCGGATCACAATCAGGTGACAATGGTGGTAAATGGTCCAATGATTTTGTAGTGATTAATTCCCATCTGTTCGCGTTATCAGATATTCTCTGACCGAAATTCTCCAACAAACCCATCATTCCTATTGCGAGAGATGGAGATCAAGCATCTCTGGAGAAATGTAAAGAGTTCTTCAAGTTCCTCTAAACAGTTTTCCCAACAGTTGCACGAACCAAAAATTTCTTGGTATTTTTCAAGTTCTTTCATATGAGTAAAACGTTTCTGCCGCAATTGCGTAGCTGGAAGGGTCTGTCCAATCACCCAGGAATCGTTTACCACATACTCAACTCAATTTTGACAGGTAGTAAGAAAGTTTTTCGCCTTAGATTGACCAGTTGTACCATTCTCACAAACTTTCTAGCTGTTGCTCCGTATGATTGTTGTGACCTGCCACGGTTCGGGAAATTTCACTTTTCTCCATATCGGAGAACATAGCCTAGCCTCATCTATATGTCCTTATCAAAGCATTCTAAAATTAATATCGTTTCATGAGACACTTTATGAATTTATTAACTTACCGAGGAGAATGCCAAACGATAAAATTGAAAAGTCCATTTATAGACTTACCTTCCGAAATTTTTTTTCGGCTTACCACAATTCTCCGTATCGATAATTTGACTATCAGGGGCGGAAAATCAGCCCACAATTTTTCTTTCCATTTACCACTCTGAGGAGGCAAATTTCACGTTAAAAATTGTCGCCTTATGTAATCTGCTACAACTTTTTGTTCTGTTATCTCAGTTGACCTTATGGTGTGAACGCCATGGTACATTGTTTGTCTGTTGATATTACCAAAGGTCCACGTCACAGCGATGTCACACGGACCTTAGGTGACAACTCATGAATGTTGTTCGTGAGCTTTTCGTTGGGTTTACACTGGTCTTTCCTCCATTGTGCACTGTTGATCCTTGCATCGTGCAACTACATCTGGCTTTGTCGCAATCCTCCTCCCTTGGCATATTGTGCAATAGCCGAGATAACGTCCACTGACCTGAAACTATAGTTTCTCCAGGTTAAAACCCCCTTTGTTTTCACTCCTTTTCCTTTATTAGAGATCTTTTCTTTGCTCTATTCACTTCATCTAAAGACTGACGTTATGTGTCGGGCTTAACGCAGTCGCCATGTTATTGCTCACGAGAATTCCACTCCGTCGAAATTCTCATTCTGTTCAGATGCGAATTCACTTCGATGTACTCATGTTTCGCGTACAGGATTGAGTATGGAAGATTATGATATAGTGTGAATTTGAGAGGGCAGAAAATGTTTCACAAGCGAATGGAGATGTATAACGTTTGCCGATCTAGGGAGGTTGTTATAAGCACCTTGAAAATCAACAGCGAAATTCTGGAATATTCTTGATGCTTCAGGTTATCCTGATAAGTGCTTAAATATGTGTGTGTATTTCTCTGACATTTGTTTTTATATCTTTAATTCCGTCGATTCCTCTTTTCCTCCCCATGGTCCTGGATGCTACGCCATTGGACACCCATCCAGGCAGCTGGGGCCGATGTTTGCTGTTCAGTTATCATATTTCTAAACACAGGGCAAACCTCCCGGAACGCTTGGGTGCCCCCCCCCCCCCCCCCCCCCCCCCCCACTCATCCATGTGTTAGATCGAAAAGAGTTAAAAGAAGATCCGGCAAATCAATATTGTCTGTTTGAGTAGTTTTAGAATGATCACATGGATTTCCATATAGGACCGTGCCACAGCTTGTGCAAATAAACTCGAAATATTGCATGTTTCTAGTTGTACAATAAATCAATCTAATGCTATTTTCACTATGCATACACGATGGACATATCGAAAGTGTATTTACAGTTATTGACATTGAACATGGATAGAAATTCAGTTTGCGTTTGTCAAAAGCACCACTGAGTGATGAAAGTTCATGGATCGATAGCAAAATTATTAGGATATAAGTTGAAAATGGCTGCAGCGGTTAGAATTGATGACGTAGACAGTACAATCCAAAATTATTATTATAAAATTTTTCAACTAATTTTTGAATAACTGTTCTTTTAACTGTTTTTTTTAGTACATTATAAACCATAGTAGTATATTAGTTGTTATAGTCCATTCCCGTTGTCACGAACTCTAATTGTTTGGAACGCTGTATCACGAGCACGCTTAGAGATAGGCGAAAACTTGTTTGATGACAATTGTACTTCATGGCAAAAGACACATTATATGTGGTATGACTTCACCCCAGATTTCCATTATTTAGGAGATATAGCGAACTTTATGTTCAAACAGTGATGAAAAATATGGAGGTTCGTTTGATACGTTTGTCTGCATGGGTTAAAGTCATTGTAATGCATTCGCGAAGTTTACCACGTAAGCGATTACGAGCTCACCTCCACCTTTGCACAACTTATCCTCATTAAAAATGAAGATTCATAGAGGCAGCTTGTATCGGAATAACCAACTAGTACGGTCAGTGACAAGGTCATCTATAATATACGGGGATCGATAAACACTGGCTATTGTATATGTTATCATGAAAATCCATTTATGCAATATTCGTGAGGTGAGAGAAATATTGTCACCCGAAATGTTGCTGTAAGCGATATGAAAATTATACGTTGAAAAAAAACTTTGCTGTAAACAATGCATTAGGAATATTCACAAGTGGTTAAAATAGCGATACTTCCTACTGTGGGTGCTCCCACCCATGTGGCTGGGGCCGATTTTTGCCATTTAGATCATCGTATTTCTTAGCACAGGGTAAACTCTCAGAAACCCTTGTGTTACGATGGCGAGCGCCTAGGACCTCCCAAGACGCTTCCAACAACTTCAGACTATTTTCAAAGTGTGTTTGTGTGTGTGTTGGTGTGTACGCGTGTGTGTGTGTGTGTGTGTGTGTGTGTTTATTTTTTTTATTTTTTCTTTATTTTGTTTTTTTAATTTGTGTGTGTGTGTGTTCGTGTGTGGAATGTTGTGACATTTTTCTCCAAACGATCTAATTCTCTGTGTGATACTGACATTTTTGTATTGCTTGATTCAGTGGAAATGAGCAAAGACCTCTTTTACCTCACATGTGTGTCATTGGTATTACCGTGGTATAATTTTCTAAAAATCTTGTGCAGAATTACCCACCCAGATGACACATGGGATTTGTATTGGCGATACAGCGCCATATTTCAGATTCACCGATGAGCTCAGCCATGAATAAATTAGTATCTGTTATTACTAACTCACATGGAAAAAAGTTTGAATTTCAAATTGGCTCACGAGTCGATACAAATTTATTCAAGGGGAGAAACCTACAAATATGGAAAAATTGAAATATTCATTGGAAAAATTCGTCTGTGTAATGAAATATCAGCTCTCCAGTTTACATCATTTTGGTGAGCATCACTAAAGTTCATTACTTATGTATGACAATATTTTTTGAACATATTTTCAGCCATCTTTGCTTCACGAGCTAACAGGATCTGCTGCACTAGATGAGGTTTGAAATTTTTTGTACAGAGAAATCTCTTTCAGACTGGTGGAACTTTAATTTGTACCTTTTTTAACTTTACGATGGGGGAAGTTAGCGTTTTATCTCCGAACACCGCAGGTAGAATTTGGTAGAATCTCCGCCGGATTTCCCACAGGTACCGGAGGTTTGGCAGGAAAATTAAAAGAAAGAGATGTTTGATAACATTTCCTCGAAAAATTTTTTGGGAAATTTTGGGAAGAGTAATGCTAGCGGAGGAAGATACCAGGTCGGGAAGTTAGTGGTTCAATCCTGATGGATCCCACTCACTCGATCCGTTTTGGGGTGCAATGCACGTTTCCGCCAGCCCTTGCGGAGAACCGTAAAGCACATGGAAAAACTCAACTGTCAAATATTGATCAGTATATAACTATTATCATTCGCCGTATCAGTTCAACGGAATGATTTAACGCTATACATTCCGAGGTTTCCCATTGAAAAACAGAGATAGAATATATATTCAGCAATTTTATGACACTACGGTGGCCCACATCGGCTGAATGTGTACATAGAATATACGAAAGGACGTTTTACGATGTCTCATCGATATCGTTGTCTATGTTCCGCAGTGCATAAAGTATGCAAAATAAAATGAAGGTATGCCGCGAAATTCAGTAGTTGAGACGGGAGGAATCTGTGGTGGGTATTTGAAGCATAAGGCACTTTTATGACATCGTCAAATATTAATTACGGGGCAATCATGACAGAATCTCAACGTCAGTGTATTTAGAGTTTATTTACGCTGGAAGGGGTAGAAAACGATATTTCATATTTCCCCAGGGGTTCAATCTCTAATGAAAAAAAAAGAAAAAAAACAACAAAATTAAAGTATCTTGGGAGTCACGAGCATGTGCATCGCTCGGTACCTTCGTAATCAGCGGGACAATTTCCAGTAATGATAAGAAAAACCAATCTTGGCAATTGAGCTGTCATTGTCAAAATTCAATTAAAATTAATTGTTCTGTTCATTGTAATCTGCCTCACGCTTTTCTATTTTTACAATTTTTTAATTGACAAGTCGGTATGCATCAAATACGGCCGACCAAAAATTGAGAATTTGTTTTGAATAAATTTTGTTCATCCAGTCAATTATTTCAATATTAAAAAAGAAATAATTTTCCATAATTTGTTATGAGGAATCGGATTTCGTAGATGAAAATTTATTGGGCGATTCCAAACGTCAAATTTTAGTATCATAGTGAAAAATGATTATATATCGATACGGAAGAAATTTTAAATTCAATTTACTGTATTTGTAGGAGAAAAAAAATGTCAAACCCGAAGAAATTTATAGCCAAACAAATCATATCCTAACAATGACAGCAACGTAAATTCCTTCCGATTTCCCCCCAAAAAAGATTTTAGAATCCTGGGGCCATATCCTCATCCACCCGAGCCAATGGGTAACCCTAAAGAACACCCATCGGTATTCCAGTCACGATTTGAAGCTTATTGCTCGTGATTTTACACGATCAGTTGGTTACGACTGGGTGTTGAACGAACGGAGGGAGGGTGAAATTGTTGAGAACGCAGAAGTGAGTGAAGGCGACCCCATGTTGAAGGCCCCCGAGCGTTTGCAACAGACCGTGGGGGAAAATCCAGTGAAAAAAGTCTTCACGCGACAGCCCTGTTTACCGGGGTCGGCGGATCAACGAGAGTTACGCTACCCCGCGGCAAATTTACCAAGTTTCACAGCGTATAATAGATTTTTTTTTCCTCCTTTCGCCGGTATTTTTCGGCACTTAATCATGCTTGTCATGAGGTACTTATCCAGTGAAAGATAAAAAAAAACGATGTTTATGATAATTCCCTTAAAGCCTCTTCTTGTAGGAAAAATCCTTGCCAACAGAAGAAAAATAACAGATAATGCCATGGGAGCTCGCGGACGATTTTCTGCCATGAAGATTCAATATGGCTCAATTGGAGAATCGTCTGATGAGAGCTTCTGGTTGAAGATCGTTCGAGATGGTTCGCTTCAAGCTAGAGGAAGAAAATTAGAATCCGAAGTCTACAACTGCTGCAATAATTCTGGACCGACTTGTTAACCAGATATTTAAATTTTCACGTCCCAGAAGAGAGAATCTCTGCGGGGAATTACAGATCATGAAGAGGGTGGATCGTAAAACCCTCCAAGACTTCGCGAATAGAGAGAAATAATAATAGCATGAAAAGTATCTACGTGTAAATCGAACATCGATAGCTCTAAGTCGATATGCAGTTCCTTGTGTGTGCACCAGACGTTCAGTACGTGGGGTCATAACCCAGAAATTGGTTGTCCTGCAACAACGTGGTCACTTTGCGTATCAATATCCTGACCTCCTTCTTAGGCACATCACCATCATCGTTGTTTTATTCGCTTCACGTGACTGTGCATAATAGCTTTGGTGAATTAATAAGATAGTAAATGGAGTTGGCTGCAATTCTACGGCAAATGAAACTGCAGAACTTCAATACCATTTCGTTGATGACTTGTACGTAGGGAGACCATTACGATGCTGCTAGTTTTTATTTATGTTTCGTCCGATGTTCATAATTAA
The DNA here is from genome assembly GCA_026005395.1 of Asobara japonica. Taxonomy (NCBI): domain Eukaryota; kingdom Metazoa; phylum Arthropoda; class Insecta; order Hymenoptera; family Braconidae; genus Asobara; species Asobara japonica. The sequence continues at coordinate 269,866 of BQMI01000595.1, read as the reverse complement.
GTTTGCAGAGAAATTCTCATTTCTCATAACTTGGCATCTTTTACGTGGTATTAAACACTCACCCTGTAGAAAATATCTTCTTCGGGTGGACTTTTTTTCCTTGGGTGACCGGCACAGTAATTGGATGGTGCAGCACTTTGATGTACTCGACATTAGACGATTTCAGATTTTCTGGAGAACGATAACCAAACATTGACATGCAATTATTTTTTATCAACATTTTATAGTTCAATGGTGCAATAGAATGAAACAAGGAGTGGGCGGAAGGGGGGGGGGTCAACCTTATAAGGGACTTGATCAAAATTTTTGCGATTTTGTGACCAATCGTAAATCTTGGAACGGATGAAAAATTGTCGAAATCAATTATGTCGTATATATACGGCACCTTTCAGTTTCATATGTAAAAATCCTGTGGGCTATTGAGTTGCAGAAGTCAGGGATGGGAAGTCGGTGGGTGAACGTGGAATGAAATTCAGCAGAGAAGTCAATTCAGCGATGAACGTTGCGCCATGTGCGAAACTTGGAGTTTCCACATGAGAAGTGCAAACTGCGCTAGTTCTACGCTTGGAAACGAATTTTTTCCTTTCGTTTTTGGTGATTTTTTTTTTATATAATATTTTTTTATTTTATTTTCTGTTTATTTGCTAGAAGAATAATAGTGTCTTGAGTCCGGGTCTATATCGAATACATACAAGGTGATACATTGTTTCGTATCTTTGATACAATCCCAGGCAATATCATCTGATTATTATAAGGAATCGGTAGAGCTATACAGATGTTGGTGATGGTGATTTTGAGTGAATGTAGGCGATTTGACTCGAACACAAAATATCGTTTGCTCCGGTCGATAAAATTCTCAATTGAAAAATGTATAGGTCAAAATTTCTGGGAAATATTTTTGCGTTACCAAAAAATTTCCTTCCCATTTTTAATTTCTAAGACAGTTTTCTCTTTGCTGTTCGGAATAATTAAGACAGAGCGCTAAAGTTTGAGAAGCGACGGTTTCTGATTGTCGTGAAAGAACAAAATAGGAGACGAAGTGCAGATTATACTAAAAGGTTTTGAATGAAGAGAAGCTTGGAGGAAACATGCTATGAATTACACAGTGGCTTATGGTGGTTCTACTTGTAAGCATCGGAATACATTTAGAGGTGCTTTGTCCTAATCTGTCTTAAACCATATTCAATGTGAAATGCGCTGTAACTGGGCAGAAATCGGATGAAGTCTCCGAGGAAATTATTCAGAACTGTTCGATGTGATTTCAATGAACATTTTCCAACAGATTGACTGAAATCAGGGCACCAAACTCACTGACTTTGTAATTTCTGTTAGTGCAGGTGATTGGAACAAATAAACCCAATTAATTCGTTTCTAGAATTTTACAAGGTTCGCAAATGGGATGATAAATTCCAGATAATCCCTTCGTGTCAGGCGTAAGCGATGTAAACTGATCTCCCTCTGGCAGTTTGCTTCATACTTTTCCATAGCTCTAGAACAAGCCTCAAGCAGTTTCTGGACCTTCTCAACACTCATTTACTTCGCCATTCACTGAGATCCACTTTTTCTGCATGCCGCTCCACCCCTTATGGCCATTGAAAAAAAACACAAAAATATGAACGAGCAGACTCTGCTCAATAAGAAGAATTATATCAAAACTAATTGATGTTTATACCGCCATATAAAGTCTCTAGAGTCAAGGAAATTGAGTTATTACAAGAGTTCACGTCACTGAGAAAATTGAAGTTGCGGGAAATAAAAATGTCATTTTATTGTCCTCCAGTTCCCACCGGAGTATAAAGAATTCATTCTCACGTCAACTTTTTGTCAAAGTCAATTTCAAAGTAACCCCATTTCTCTCTCGTATACTCTTCACTTTTTTTTTGCTAATCAGCAATCGTCAAGTTGTTCTTTGATCTTCTCTATGTTCCCTTCTTCTCAGTAAGTTCATCTGGTCTCTCAATGACGCACCCCTTATGCTGCTCTAGTTGTCGACATTCAGGGTGCTGAGGTAGTTGCACCAGACATTCAACAGGTATACACAACCGTCAGGAGTTTAACCCACCGTCGCTCCCTGGCCATACCCCACGCCTTCGCCCTCCCTGGTCGGCCATTCGTAGCGTCGAACACTTTTTCCCTATCATCCTTTTTCACCGTTCGTCTTTCTGCGTCTCCTTTCTACCGCATTTAATTCCTTTGCATAGTCTCAATTCGGTATTCCTCGTAGTCCATTCCTCCATCTGACCTCAATTTGGCGTTATCCATATTCTCGGGATTATTCAGTGGATAAGAAAAAAGAAATTTCTGAACGGTATAATTCGACATCTTCTTTAATTTTAGTCCTGCTGTTGTCGCACATGATAAGCGCTGCACCGTTCAATGGACATTTGAGTTCGGGGGGAAAAAAATTAACATACCATCAACTATATCGTGTTGTGAGTTCAATTGAATGGGATAGAATTCATTCAGATCGCAATCGAAAGGTCTGAATGTAGCTTGTAGATGATTAACCTTTGAGTAAGATCGCTTCCGTATTTCTATTCGTATAAACAATTTGAAATGATGATACTGTTTTGCGGATTACGATACATGTTCATGACAGTCGGGTGTGTTAATAGCGATAGTGGCATCAAAAAATATCGGTGCAAATGCAAATGGCGCATGGCCGGCCATAACTAATCTTGTTGCAGAGCGGATGGCTTTGAAGACCCCTATTTAATCTATGCATAGGCTGCGGTGAATTAGTGGATTCGGTCGATGCCTTCATCACTATTGGTGCGACGACGTTCCATTCGTCAATGTGGTGCCAATACATTCGCCCCAGTTCATGCGACGATGTTCGGTTGTTGGATCTTCGAGCAATATATACATGTACCATCTATGATGGATTGTCACAATATTGACTTGCTAATCATGGTTAACCCTTAAGCATATATGGCAAATTCTAGGCTCCTCAGATTCGAGCTGATGCTAAACTGAGGATGAATAAGTGAGAAATGAGATAGCGGACAGTGAGATGTCCTAGGTCAACGCAGTTTTTCAAAGTGGAGCAACGCGCTGTGGAAGTGTGAGGAAGCATTTGCATGAATGAGCGAATCAGGGACCCAATCATTGGAGCAGGGGCCTTGGCTCCTGGATGGACAAGATCCAAGACCTGCATGCTCTGGCCTGAGGTCAAACGAAGATGCCCCGAACTTGAAAATCCGAATGGTCTTTGAGTCTGGCGAAGGCGTTGTTTGACGGAGTACCAAGTAGCAATTGATGCTTTGAAGCATGTGAGAGAAGAATTGGACATTCGGTATCTGCTTGGGCATCTCATCAGGCAGAGAGATATACGGCCAATTAGTGAATCTTCTGTTTGGAATTCCTTCACAACACACATTTTGTACTTATCGAATCCATAGGAGAATGGGAACCAGGATACTTCATGAACAAAAATGTAGGGCACTACGGGGAAAATCCCAGCAACCCCTCAGTTCAGAACTTCATCATAACATACATATATATATATATATATATATATATATACGGTTCGCTGGGCTCTTTGAGCCTTCCAAACTCTGCGTCTAAGGCTCCCCCGAATTTGTCGGTTCTCTCGACTCCGCTTTCTCCACTTCTACCAAAAAATCCAACCTTACTCACTCACACGACACGGCGGTTTTCGTTTTACCCGTTGCGCTCGCGCCCACCGGTCCACCGGTGGTCTATAGCGAAATAGCAGCCAGTCGAGTCGCAGAGACGCGCCGGCATACCGGCCTCAGTTCACCGCCGGTCGTCGATGGTGCTGCATTAGTTGCACACTGTCTTACATCGCGTTGACAATTCGGTAAGTGTTCATGGTGTTTCGTGATACCAGGTGTTGTGATTAGTGTCAATCTGTTGATGATCTGATAATTATTGACTATTCTCGTTGATTATTTACAACAATTATATCGCATAGTAACGAATTTTTTTTTTCCTCCATTTTAAGTTGTGAAGTCATGTTACAGTGAGTTTAGTGCACTCCAACAGATTTTTTTGTGCATTTTCGGATAAATTGTCGTAAGTATCTCTCGCAAATTTGCTGCTTGTAACTTGACGGTGAAGGGTTGGGGACAAATTGAAATTTTTTTGGACGCTTGAAAGATTTCTATAGTACTGTATTTATTGTCCGGGAGAGCTGAATTGTGAAATTTTGGAATTGGAGGGTTAATGAAGCATATTGAATCAGCAACCGATACCAAGATGACCAAAATTTTCAAATTGACTCTGCATTTGCTCCATTTTATGAACATTGGAAATTACACACTTCAATTTTACCAAACAATTTATTGACAAAATTTTGTAATTCCTGTACGCAATGCGGGGATTCCCGGACGTTCTAGTGAAGATAGGATACGTTCGGGAATTTCCGAAAATTTTTTAACGTTGCATTTCGAATTTGAAATGCTCAGCCATTCATCTTTCTTATATTCATACTCGATATTTGGGAAGTGTGTCAATTCTTTTCGGTACTTTCCCCGCTTTACTGTTACCCGGCCTTTCACTGGAGCCGTTCATTGCGCTCGCGTCACGTGTGAAAACATATTGAACATCACGACTGAGGGATTCATTAATTGGTAGAGTAATTGAGAGGGTCATTACATGGGCGTAAACTAATGCCGGGTCGTGAGAATATGTGAAAGGCCATTTCTATCTGGTGTTTAACCCATTCGCGAGTTTATTTGGCGGAGGTTGCGGAGGTGTCAAAGTGCTTGCGGCAGGTGATGTTCGTCCGTCATAAACATCTATTCATTTGCTGCTGACTCGTGGATGTAAACAACGAAATAACTAATACTCTAAATAGACTATTCGTAATTCCGGTCACTTCAGCTATCTGTAATTGACCACGATTCGACTTGTGTTACACGCTTTTCATTTTTAGACTAAAAAAAAAACTGGCAAAATATAGGGTAGGAAATCGTGTCCATGAATACGTGCACACTCATTGTCACTGTACGTGCGTTTAAATGAGACCCACTCGAGCACAATCTAGACCTAATTTTGTAGTTTCCTTCGGGACCAATTTCATCCGGAAATTTGAGGGAATTCAGTTCAACGATATCACTATTGGCTGACATTGAATTATTTACGCATCTCATGGAAGAGGGTGGTAGGGAGGAGAAGATACATGTCACGGATAAGAATTTTCAGCATTTTCAGTAGAAATTTTTCGTTTAATGAATTTTTTTTATACATATGGTTAAGTTGGAAAAAATTTGTCAGGACATAGAAGATCATAATATGCATTGTCATCGGGTGAATGCGTCTTTGAGCAAATTGCAATTTCATAGCTTTTCAGTGATCGAGTCTCTGTCGTAGCTTAAAGGACCTGAGAATAGCCAAAGTGTACCATGGACGATGAAATACGGGTAAAACTCTGATGTTGGCTTGGTAGATTGAGGGCATATGCCTGGTCATGAAAAGTTAGCATACGAGCACCGGGGAAATTTCTGAATTTTTTCCTTTTTTTTTGGGATTTATAAAGTTTTCTAATGCTCATGAGGTAATTTCCCCCTGGGAATTCTCCTAGATTCCGAGATATTTATATAACTGATTGCAATTGCAAAATCTCGCATGTCCTCTTTCGCTACTGAACTGGCCTATGACCAGCACTTACAGTCTTTTGAAAACAATTATTTATGTTTTTTTTAAATGAAGGGCGACGTGTCTGTCCTTGTCTATCTCGGAATTCCACTACTTTCGTGTCTTCGGCAGTCATGTCTAGTACTGGCGGGTGGGTGGGTGGGGGGGGGGGGGGGGGGGGGAGCGTAATAATGGTCTGCTCACCAAGAGGTGTCTTCCCTCGTCTATATCTAACAGAGTCAACATCCCGAAAAGCATAACACTAGTATGTCGTTCCGTCAAAAAAAAAAATGTCAAGAATTAATTCTGAGCTCAACTTGGAAAAATAATAAAAGTGTCGACACATATCCACCGGTTTTGTAACACACACTCGCGCTGATGTGACAGCCTAGTTCCCATGATCGTGCTGATTACAATAACTTTACCTATCAGGAAGTTTAGGGACCATAATACAGTTTGTATGCAAGGAAATAACAGAACCTAAACAAAATATTCAATTTTTGTGCAATACCAATAATAATATTTTTTGTGTAAACTTTAGTGGGATGTCTACTCAGCTTATTTCTACAGTCTGTCATGTGGAAGATACTAACCACTTGTATAATTACACACAAAAAACGCATAATAATTGACAAATACGGATAACCGTGGCAAACAAATGCCAGCATTAATGATGTAATCAATAGCCATGCAGAGTGTTTTAGATTATATTTTTTTTTTTTAATTTCAAGTGGGTACTTAATTTCCGAAGTAAGGCTATTTGATGTTTATAGCGGTCTCTTCTGCCTAAATAACATGAAACTCATATCCAAGCCGAACAACTTGTGCAATTATTGTTGTTCACTTTGGAGTACCGAACCCGATTTTTTTATCGGAACCGCCCATTTCGTGGTACACCGCAGTTTGTTCGGCAGATAGTGACTAGGGCAGATCATTCCCGGGCGGAAACCTAACCCGTCGCAGGGAGGGGGGGGGGGGATTACATCATTACCGCAATCGTACCATAGGGCTTTCTGGAGGTTTACCCTGTGGTCAGAAATACCATGGCCTCCATGACGAAAGTCGGCCGCAGCCGCATGGGAAATCCACACGGAATTTTTGTGTTTTTCTTTCCGTGTATGATAATGTCGCCCTGCAATGGGGCTCCTAAATATACAGTAATAAAAAATAACAATGCTATATTCACTATATTAGAAATTGTAAAAAGAGTTAAAGCGTACACGTATCACATTTTTATCATACAAAATTCGTAAATTGGGGATGGAAGGTTGAAATATATATTTTTCCTCCGTACGTTAACAGAATGGGCAATTGTGATTGTGGTTACTCGAGGTAACGTTAGACGGAAGAGTCGACGATTTTTTTTTTTCGTAATTTGTGCATCCGTGCCAAGTGAAAGTATGAGAACGGGTTGGCAAGGTCGTTGGGTAGTTATTGTGTAGACATCCTGCTTCGGCTACTAGTGTAAGGGGACACTATCGCGAGTTTTAAAGGATACTGAATATTCGAGTAAGGTTAGATAGGCGTTGTATGCTTCAAATATGCGGAAAGTAGTGGCAAGCGTGAAAAAAATTAATCGATTATTGCGCGTTCATTATGCAGGAGCATTGAAGTCCAAGAATTTCTCCGGTGGCTTTTGGGCTTAATCAATCACTGTTTATTCGTTATATTTCTTCTGCAGATGCACCTAGATGATACTGAACCACGAACAGTTCAACAGAAAATTATAATATTCTTTTTATTTTATAATATTCTAATTATAAAATATAACACCCGTGTCAACTTCTCGATGGGAAAAGTTAAGTTATAGATGGGGAAAGGGAATGTATGGTATTCTTGGTATTTGGAATCACCCTGACGCCTGTTCAGGACAATGTCAGTATGTATTTTTTTGTCCTCTTTTTCCGCTATTCGTATCCACCCACGGGAACCTACGCGAGGCTTTACTTCGACGGCAATGCTGCAGGGATGAAAATTCCCGTGGCAAATTCTAATGCTCGCGCAGGAAAATGGGCGCAATTGTGTGCGTAGGAGAAAATTACAATACTCCAGGACATTCTATCGGTTTCGTATGGTATTTGCGAGGGATTTGGGTGAAATTTGACCGTTAACGCAATTACAGCTTTTCATCAACGGCCTATTTCAATTATTCCGGTACTAATCGCTTTTCTACGTATTGTTTATTTGCGCAAAATTTCAGTTGTGAAGGAAATATTATCTGAAGAATTCAGTGCGTTCAGCATTTCCCCGATTTTGGTATCTTCCAAACGATTTTGGCACTATTTTATTTTTTTTTATTTAATCACACTAAAGCGTTTGATGGTTAGTGGGCCTCGTCTGAACGGAAGCACGGGAATCGCCGTGACGTAGATATCAGAAGGGGAATTTTGTTATCTCGTTGAGGGTCGCTGGCTGAGGTGAGGAAGGTCAGTAACGAGGGCAATTTTTACGGACAATAAAAACGCTCGGGTATCATGCAAAAAAATTCGGGTGTGAAATTCCGTTCGCTGTTCAATGGAGGAAAAAAAAACCATTTGGGTTTGGCGATTTTCGAAAAACCCGAGTTTATGTTCGTTTTTTTGTTCTTTCCTGGTAACTCTACATGGTGCTTTTTTTGCCATTTTTTTCGACACATCGGAGTTGTCAGTTTATATTTCTGATCGAGATACATCTTCGTCAAAGTCACCCACGAGTGAAAGAGTGACGTAACGCGGTTGTACGTCGGTATTTCAAGTCCCCCTCACGTATTCTCAGCGCCCATGTTACCGTATGGTCTAGTTTTATGTGACACTCTTGTACATATATCTCTGTTGGCAGTGTCACATTATTCAGATTTTTTTTTTGAGTCGAAACAAATTAAACTTTGTTGCTTCTGATGCCATGCTTTATCGATGATTAATGGTGGGATGTTGTTTTTTTTTTTTGGCTGATTTTGATGCCAGGACGAGGACGAGTGGATTCATAGCAGAGGGAGGACAGCATAGGGCGGCATCATGACGGAAGGTGGCATGAACGTCAGTGTAAGTCATCATTTATTGTTGTCGATTATTTAATGTCCCTATAGAGGGAATGCATGTGTTCTTAAGGGGAGGTTACAAAAAAACTTTCTCATTTGTGGTTAAAAAAAAATGCGCGGTTAAATTATGTAGAGTTAAACAACGTAGAAATTGCATTCAAACTTTGGACCGGTAATGTAGTTAGCATGCAAATGGAATTTATTGAGGCAAGGAAACCTAGTAATAATCTTAGAAAGTATTGAATTTTGATGCAAAATCGGTTAAGCGTGATTCAGGCTTGGCCAGAATAGGAGTTTTTACACCACCATAGTTCAACTGAGACCGCCGTATACAATACAACTATAAGCAACACTCTCTAGTTTGCGCCTTTTGGGGAACTACTTGAATAAAACAATTCTGGAGCGAGGCTCGCAAACATGAGATATTGCGGCTTCGTCTCTTGGGAAAGCCCATAGGGAATCGAATTAACAATGTATGCTAGAGGCAATCATGCATGTTATGGAAATTAAATCTCGCTTGTTCAACAAAAAATTTCATTATTTTATAATGGCCAATATGTGGGTTGCTTATTGATTTAACTGAAATTTCTAATATTCAAACTGCAAATGGGCATTTGCAAAACACTAATTCTTAATTAGGAGTTTTATTTTCAATGCTTTTTTCAACTTTATGAACAATATGGCTTTGCTCACTTTTGGCTTATGGCGGCACCATTAATCCCCATTAATTATATACTCTAGTCATCGAGGCAAAAATGTCCACCATTTTGGTATGTGACAGACGCATGCGCACTGTCTTCCCGGCTAGTGCCACTACCGGTTGAGGATGGCGCTAGGAGCGCTCCTAGCGCGATACGCTTTTGACATGCTGAGCCCACAGGGTCAGGTCATGCAGTTAGTATATCAATTTGTTGTTTCTTCCGTATTTCGTGCTACTCTTCGTTCATTAGATTCCTTGCCCATTTCTCCATTTCACTCACCTTTCCAGAGTGATTTTTGGATGCTTTCAAAAGTATTCAAATTTAATGCTTTTTACTGGAAATCTATTTCCTAACGTAAAACTCTCTTTCAATTAATGTTCAAAAAATTCTTAATACCGTGCCTGTCTTGACTCCATGGTATAAACTCAGTTATTACCGGGATAATTTCATGCTGGAATTTGTGGACATGCATGTGGTGGTGTTTCTCTGCTGTGGTAAATTTCTCTCTAGTATATACAGCGTGTAATGAGTTCACAAAGGACATCAGACGGTATCAAGTCTTCTCATTCTCCAGTGACCTGTAATACAGGGGTTAATGTTAGGTACTTGATATTCCAGTAATTGCAGTAATTGATTACTCACTTGATATAAATTCTATCCAGTCTATCATATGAGCATCGTGATTGAGGAGTGAGTAATAGAATTTACTTCGAGACTCATGAAAAATCGATCGGTTAGATCACGCATTTTCTGTGAGGTCCTGAATCCAAACCGTGTCGACTGATACATGCATCGATGTAACTTTTTCATAAGTTGCTGTGTTTACAATTAATTTATTGACTGCCGTCCACTGCGCTCGGTGTACCATGAAATGCCAAATACCACCCATTGAACTTGCATGCAGCTCATTTTCTCGAAATACATACAATGATATATAGATACGCATCAGCTCCAATAATCTGTTTTTCGCTGTAAAAAAATTTGGGCTGGCCCCGTAATTAATTACGAATTATTGAGAAAGTCCAAATTTGAAACTCTCTGAAAGCTCGCGTGACGTCATGAAATGCGGAGTGTTTATTCGGTTGGGGAGTGTCTCTATACACAGCCAGCGGTAGTACTAGGTTCTACCGGGCTGCGCCACGTGGAAAGTATTGAACTCTAACGACATCGAGGGGCTTTCAGAGCGCGATAAATTTGGACATGTCCGAAAAATTATTATTAATTATTTGACCGTGAAATAATTTGATTTTTCAGGAAAAATAGATTATGCGACCCATGTACTCATGATAGGAATATTGAAAAAAAATCGTGCAAGCTCGTATTCCTTCGAGTCGTGGAGCATAAATAATCAGTGAAATTTCGTGCAGGCTATTCGTAAAAGCCCGCAATATTGCAACTATATTGGCTGAAATTTAGACGGGAAAACCAATCGTTATTAAATAATGGTGATTTATTTACTTAAAATTGCTTTGACGGATCATGATGACGTAGAATATATAATATTGAAATGCCTGACCCCATCAACATGTTTGTCAATAGAATTTCAGTTATTGATGCATTATATGTATTTTACATATATGTCCAGTGCCTTGGACTGTTGCGTTGTCAATATTATCATGTCCATATTGTTACTAAACTGGTATTGATGGCTTTCACTAATTGTTACGAAAATTCCATAAATTTTTAATACCATGTATATTTTATTGCATTTGTTGATTCAATAAGTACTGGTACAGTTTTTTTCGAGGGTTAATTCATATGATTGATCAACAGTGATAGCTCTTATAGTTAGAGCACTGGTTTTTGGTACACAAGCTTCCAGGATTGAATATGAGGATGTTTCTCCCAGTGTAGTAAATAATTGTGAGGAACGGCTGTGCCCATTGAGGCTTTCCATGGTTTTCCTTCAATTACTGAATGAACCAAGGATTATAATACCACTGGGCATTATGGTCATTGGATTAAACCAAGTGAATGCTGTACGGGGAAAGCCGGTCTCAATTTAAAAAATTGGACCACCTGGAAATATTTGAATATTTAATTTACGTCCCATTAGACGAAAATATGCCAGACGCAAAGTCATTGACCGAAAAATGATTGGCTCGAACGATTGTGGACCAGAGGTACCAGAGCCCGGAAGCTGTAGTTCAAATTCGCGAAACTTTTCGAGAAAGTGTGAGACAAGCGTATAGCGAAAAAGGAGAAGGGGTAAAACGCGAACGGAAAGGATAAAAGGGAAAAAATGAAGGTGGAATTGAAAGGGCGGTGATGCATGAATGTTCATCCCTCTATTTGGACTTGCTTCCCATATCGCGGTCTTCAAGTATCAAAAATTTTGAAAAATTCGAAAAATCTCAGAGATCGTCAAAATTTTTGGACTTCTCAGAATTTCATCAATTAGAAAACAATTCAAAATTTCTCAAATATAAGGAAAATCTAAGGAAGAAAATTTCATCTCTGGAAAATTTCAAATCTCCCCCAAAATTTTAACATTTTAAAAACCAAAAAAAATTCTAAAATTCAAAGAAACTTGCAAAGTATCAAAACTTCGAACCATATTAAAAATTTCGGTAAGTCAACTAGTGTAAAAAATTGCTTGAAATTTTGTATATTTGATTTATGTTCCATTGGACGAAAATAAGCTAGACGCGAAGTCATTGACCGAAAAATGATTGGTTCGAACGATTCTGGACCAGAAGTACCAGAGCCCGGAGGCTGTAGTTCAAACAGTGTGAGACAAGCGTATAGCGAAAAAGAAGAACGGGTAAAAAAAGGCGAGGATAAAAGAGGGAAAAATGAAGGTGGAATTGAAAGGGCGGAGATGCATGAATGTTCATCCCTCTATTTGGCCTTGTTCCCCATGAGGTGGCCCTCACCGCATACATATATATGTCGGATCAACTCTGTACGACCTGAATTTTCGTTTAATACCAATCGGCAAAGGCACTTTCCCATCTTCACTCCTTTCTCTCCTCCCTATTCCCGTGTTTTCCCCGTTATTCCGCCCTTCTCTTTTGTATTGAATTTTTTCGGATTTCATTGAGTAGACGTTCTTTGTACGTTGTGATATGCATTAATTGGAATAAGTAACAAAAAAAAAAAACACCCAATGCGGCATCCAGACACATATTACATATTGAATGAAATTGGCCTGCTCCGTGTTTATTCACAAATAATTCGCAATTTATAATTGGAAAAGTCATTAAAAATCGACCAATATAATTGCCCATATAGATGCATTTTGTGCACATCTGCTTTAAACAGAATATTTATTTCACCATTCCCAAAATCCATTCGGCTTCTCTTGATACAAAAATCGGTGGAAACAATTTCCTTTGAGGCTTCAATTTTATTCAGCCTAGTGCCTACTTGTTGCAATAAAACTGCATGCTCATTGGCTGATTTTCCCTCGTGATAGCAAGAGTGGAGAAAAAAAAACATGTATATTGTGAATGCGTGGAAAATAATTGCGTTTGTATTTTCGATATGTGCACCACAAAATGGGGCGTTGGCTGGCATCGCAGTTGGAGCATTGGGATAGCACAGTGAGCGTTAGAGCGTGCCATATTATGTGTGTGGGTGAATGTGAGAAATGCATACAGTGTCCACAGAATTTGGCACAAATTCCGTATATCTCTTGGAATACAGAGGAATATGCATGTGTGTGTGAGGTTATGATGATGCTTTGGGTGGATATCAATAGAAATGAGAGGAGTATAAAGGTTCATTGACTTCTATTACATTTTTTTCTGCGCTTTTTTTTCACAGACTTAAAAATTTTCGCTAATTTTTTTTTGCCAAGTTTAGGCGGTCATTGGTCGTCAGCGGGACGCCGCCGCTTACAGTTTTTAAGCAATTGAATATTATCGAGGAGCGTTTACAATGCTATTAATTAAATGCATTTCTCGAGCTCATTTTCAATCATGTAAAATGTTTATGCAAATTTTCATTTAAAAAACGAGTAAGAACTTAATTCTATAATGTTGCGAATGCTCTGGGTGTGATATGTTAAGTTTCTTCTATTATCACAGGTATCATTATGAAGCATAAATCGGGTAGTGAACCTATGATTGCCGATATCTCATGATACGACATGTAGAAACCGTTTTTTTGCATACCTATCTTATCAACCGCTGAAATGTTGGAGGAAATTTTAAAGTTAATTTGAAATGTACAATACATCCTTAAATCGTAATTATGGCCATTAATTTGAAACCACTTTCATTAAAGTGAAACTGGAAAATAACTCAATTGCGAGTGAATAAAAGCTTTCAGCTTTGAGAAAATCTCCATTTCCTCTTCCAAAAGCAATAAACATTGACATTGACTCGTGCCCTCGGGGACATTTCATGCCTCTCTGGTCAAGGATTTTACGTCTGTGGGTATGAAGTGCCCTGAGTGGTTTCACGCCGGGTAGCTTGTCCAAACAAGAAGAGGATTGAGGTGAAGTTTGAGAAATATTTTCACCAACAAGTCGCTATTTCTAACAGGTGTTGGGCCCATCGAAGCTTGCGGAAAACTTCGCCAAATCCGTACGATCGTTATCCGGATGAACATAAATCACATTAGTCGGAAGTTTTATTTCAGAAATGCTGTTTGATAATTTTCAAATAAGCATACTAACCAAAATTAATAGAATAGTCCAACAAAATCACAAGCAGACCAGATGTTGAAACACAAGTGACTATATAAATTCTCCAAGTTGGTTAATCGTTTCTCAGCCAAGTTCCAGTTCTTCTCCATTCATTAAAAGTCTCTGGAGATTTTTTCAAGGTCCAATTTTCTCACCCTATTCTCTGTTACTTCAATTGTGCTTTTGGGGCTACTTGAAGGTTTAAGTATTGTTCATAGACCGATAATTCTCCCATCTCGCATCGTACTTATCAACAGAGATTCTCGCTTCAAAAGTCATAATTGTATCTCCATGCTTATTCCACCATGTTCTGAAATATAAGAGACTTACATAGAATAGCTGACACGCCAACGTTAGTAATTCTGAGCAAGTTTCCCAAAGTAAAAGACCTCCGTCGAAACAGCAACCACGACATGGAGCACATCTCAGACATCGAAACCTCTAATTGTCCCATCATTCAAGATACCTAATATACCACCATTTGTTACATCTCACGCTATATTCCCATCAGTTATTATGGTGGAAAGTCTTAATAACAGCGATTTGGACCAAGAGTTTCTCCCCCGACTTACCCACACGAAGTAATATCTCTCATTGCCACCACAAAAACACATTCACAATAGTAGTAAGAATAATCCAAGTGTTCCATGCAGAAGCCCCCTCAAATGGCCCTGAAACAATTTCCCCACATTGAATGCAAATTTAATAATCCAAAGACATTGAGCGGCGACTATCATTGGTACTCTGGATACTCACTTGGGAATAACGTCATACTGGAAACAAGATCCTCGAGTAATATACAGGGAAACTATAACGGACCTTACGCCTTCTTGAGCTTAACCAGTGTTGGTATAACCCTGCAAAGCAACGATGATACTTGCCGACCTAACTGGAATTATATAATCTCGCATATTGTTCACCGTTGAACTTATGCCCGAGGGAGAAACACTTCTGCTTGCCCTTCGTCCTTGTATTTGTCTTTGAATCACATGCAGATGCAGAATACGAGGTGAAGCCAAACTGGAGTCAATTTGTCAGGCCTCAATAGCTTCCCACTGGACAATAAGTTGAACATGGGGAAAACTATCTTGTGATTTTGATTTAGTGGTTGGGTGGTCCAAGTATACGATGTACTGTAGGAGGACTTGAATCGGGTCAGTTGTATTTGACAATGCTTTTTTATATGTCGGCATTTGAATATTCATTCATTTATTCACTTCCCCGCCTTGAGGTAGGAAAATCGAAATTGGAAATGGCAAGTGTTTAATGACCCTTAGAAATATTTCCGACCATTTGAGAGAGATGTTTGTGTGTGTGTGTGTGTGCGCATATGTGAACAAAATTTTGTCGAACGACTTCTCTTAGACAAATTATCCGATTTGGGTTTTCTTATACTCATTCGATAGATTTCGCTCTATCTCACGAAATATTATAGATACGCAAAAATGTGTCCAATAAATGTTGTTTCTCATAACAAAATACATCTTTTGTATTTTTTGACTTTTTTCGTGTCTTTAACCGTTTCAGCGGTAGAGCCTTATAAATAATGGAAATCATTTAGAGAGCTTTATGGTGAGAAAAATGAAAGATTGGAACGAAAGTACACAAAAAACATATACACACACACACGCACACACAGAAATCAGGAAGTTATAACTTTTGCCCGCGGAGGTCAAACCCACAGCCAATTTATTTATTCATTAATGATCCAACAGCCAAAGCCAATTATGCGGGAAATCACTATATGAAGTATAACTGGAATATTGATAGATTCGATTATTCCTAGAGTCATATACATGATTTCCTCGCTATATGTTCATTGAAAAAAATTCCATAGCTCCCCTGTTGCCTCAATATGTGTTGATTCCTGAAAGAGAACGATATCAGTTCTCCCCACGGGTCCGTCGGATATTTTTCAAATGAAAATATCCGTGGAACTTTGATTATCCCCAATGAGAAAAAACATCACCATTCATACCTTGGAAAAAAAAAGATGTCACTGTATATCCATTCAACAGAGGAATACGCGTCACGTTTTTTTTGTGCTTTTTGTTGCGCTTCATAGAAATTTGAACAGCCCATGGCGCTTTTGTTCTGTATACACCTTTTCTCTGGCGGCCCTCTTTGTTTTATTACTTGCTTGTTTTATACCTACACTTTTTTGTCTTTCCATTTTCCGGGTTTTCTCTGCAGTCTATCGTGAAAAACAACTAAATAGAGTTTAAAAAAAAGAATGTTGGTGTTTGGCCGCTGGACATAACATTGCTGATAATAGACGAACAACCAGGAACGTATTTTGATATGATCATTTTAGAATTGCCTGGAAATTTTCAATTAAAATTTTTTGTTTCTTTATTTTGAGAATTTTTTCTGCTCTCCAGAAAAAAATATCGAATTCGTAAATAAATTAGACTCCTAGCATTATTATTTTTTATCTGTCGGGAAACAGTGACAGATAAATTGGGAGTCAGTATATGTGTGTGTGTGTGTGCGCATCATAGAACAGGATTTTCTGTTTACCCAATTATTAGAGCCAAATGAGCCAGACCAGAATCCCGATATTGCTTTCCTGAAAATTGTTCGAAATTTCGGACTAGGAATCACTTTACGAATACAACTAACTGGCAAATTATTCTCATGAAAGTTCCAATTTTGTCGGGATATATGATCCCAGAGAGTTCTCAATTTTCAAGTGAGCATGCGTACTGAGAGTTTTCAATCTCTCACGTATTCTCAAGACTTTCATGAAACAATTCGTTTAATTCTCATCCAGTACTTTATGAATAATATTTATTTAATCTTGACTTGTTCAACAAACAAGATCCCAGCAGTGAGTATCATATCCTTGATGTACAGACGGCCTTTTCGTCTCTGGCCAAATTTGTGCTGTACACCCGGCGCTTATGAATACCGAATGAGGTTGGGAATGAAGCGAAGCACAAGATGCATTTGTGTGCCTTTGGGGCTTGTCCGTTATAAGTTCAGGGTATACTACTAGTGCTTCTGACACTGCGTGAGTAGTAAACGTTATACCTACTAGCCCTACATGCCCTATCTCAGCAGATGCATCAATGAAACACCGAGTGGATCTTGAGTTTATTGTGAGTGAGCACTATATGCTGAGGGATTATGTGGCAACAATGAAGGGTTTGCTCAGAAACTTTCATTTTAGGGCAGAAGTTTGGACGATCATCTTCTTTTATTGGAGTGTCTTGGAGAACTTTTGCATTTACACATTATGTTAATCGGGAAGTTGATTAAATCGATCTTAAGTGCTCGTGGATAAAACCTCCATGGAGTGAGCGGAGCGGGGTCTGACCCCGAATCAGATTTCTGACCCTGCTCCGCTAACTTCATGGAGAGGGTAACCGGTAAGAGATACGACAGGAAGTGTTAACACTTGTTCTGCAAGTCTAAATGCACATTTCATTTTTTATGACTCTTTTCCATAATTGTCAGAATTAGGGAGGTATGACCGGGTTAACCCTCCAGCGCTTGCACCTCCATTGGCGTCTCACTCCCACTCAAGTGACGCGCATAAGTCTCGTCCTCACGCTTCAAATGTCCACCCTGTGCTCCAACTGTTCATAATTATTTGCTTGTCCCCCTACCTGCGGCAAGCAATGTAATCATATGCTTGCGTTTATGAAAAGTTCAGGAAAGTCGAAAATTCTGTTATTATTCTGTTATTACTCTCTATGTAATACATATATGAAATTTTAGTATAATTGCCTATAGTTGGCTACGTATACACTCGAAATTGATTAATTAAATTATTAATTATCTTTGCATTGAATCAATTTTATTTCCCTCATTAGGTTACTCACCGCGCACCGGTTTCATTACCAATTTTGTTCATTAAATGAACTATGTCACAAATAACGTCAAGCACCTTCAGTTATAGGTACTAAAATTCTGTTCCTAACCAGATGGAATACTGGTGTTAATTATACATAAAAATTTGTTGTAATACTCCGCATATTCCTCGGTTATATTCACCTCTAATGAACAATGACCCGCTCAAATTATTTCAATACGAAAAAAATCATATCCTTAATTGGTCAGTATGACAAGTTAATTCCAGTAATGAGGGAAATGTGAAGCAAATTAATTCACAATGAAGTTTCAATGCATGTGAACCATTTATTTGAAACCGAATATGATACTCCGTATGTGATAAAATTGAATAATTCATTGCGGATGAAAAAAAAAATCAGATTTGATTTCCTGATGTAATTGCATGGAATATTTTGTCCATTCTTTACGTTTTCTTTCAGTTTGCCTCGTCTTTTTTCTCGAAACCGATTGGTTCATAAGATAAAAGGCACCATATTCATAATATGCTTAACGTGTAATATCTCTTTAACCCTTTTTCGCCCCCACCACTCGATGTATTTGCCCGCAATGCTGTTGCCGCAATGCATTTTTGGTGTTCAACTTCCGTTGCGAAATAGACAAATTTTTTTTAATTGTCTGATTTTGTTATCTGGAAAATATTCCCAGTCCATACTACGGGCGAAAACGGTTAATGCATTAACCCCTCATGAGGGATAGTGCTGATAGTAAAACCTTTTGACATCAGAGAATCTGATTTTTCGGCAGCTTGGAGATGAAGAACCTCCGAAGTTTATAGAATAATGAACCAGCGCATAATTGGTACCCCCCCCCCTTTCCCTCCCTCATGCGAGAGGTGTAGGCAAAGGTCAGCGATTGAGATCTAGGACATTCCGGGAAACCTCGAGTTTCTTGGCTCTCGTCAATTCATTCCAATCAGCCGGTTCTTCCGTCATCGTTACCGTCGGCCTCATCACCAATTGCTAATTCTCCTCTGTTCTATTATTCCAGTCAATAGCCTCCGTTACTATCGCGCGCCTGAGAGTGAGGCAGGAGTGACACCCAGGAGAATCCACTGTACGCTAGGCTCGACGTGTTAGAATTGGCTTGGCAACGGCTCAAAGCGTCAGTGAACATACTTTAGGTCCCCCCAGCCACCCCCCGTGATTCCCACACCATTGCACACAATCCATTCCACCTGCCAACTTCGCTACCTATTTCATTTTTTTCCGTGTTTATTCCTAGATGTAGAAAAATACGGGGGAAAATACTGAGTTTTTGAACTTCACGTGATGCCAACATTAGAAACTTGCATGCATTCTAGATTGGACGGATCGACCGATTGATAGGATTTGGTAGGAATAAAAAAGCACTGTTAACAAAAGCGTATAAGGAGTCTTAGCACGTTTCGATGTATACCCAACATTTTGAGACCTGTTTCAAAATCATGTCCGTATGTGTTTTCCTTTTCCCCCTCCCCCCCCCCCCCCCCCGCTCCTTGTATTCTTCATAGTACTAGCGTCAGTCGTTTGAGGGAATACTAAGGACACCACTGTCGTGGCTGGGGTCGACTTCGGTCATTGAAGCCATCGTATTTCTAAACAGAGCACAAAGCTCCAGTACAATTTATACCCCGTAATTCCACAACTTCTAATGGGTCAAAATATTTTCCGTACAGCTAATAATAGAGTATATGTTTATCTCTTCGTGGATTGAACTTCGCACGTTCCTATTATTTTTCCCCATTCATGGATATTTCCCGCCGCAAATGTCTAATCAACAGGAACACACACTTCCCGTTAACCGCGCATTACCCTAGGAACGACAGACTTTCTTTCTTTTTGCATTTCCGGTGACGTCATTGGCACTTTGAAAACACGCTCGGTGAATCGATTATCCCGAAAGTTTATTCCACTTGGTGTGTTACTGCCTAACGGCAATGGGGTGCAGGTCGGTGAAGTTTCTTTTCAATTTTTCTGACGGAGCAAAACTCCAGAGTTTCCCACTTTTTTTATTTCCATTCATCCGCGCAGGATGATATAGGGGGCCAGAGGTCGGCACTGAATAGACGGTTAAAAAAAATGGCAAGTTTCATGGACACTTTTGATATAAACTTTCCGACATATCATATTCAACTTAATGGGTGAAACGAGCTTGCGGGCGCGTGGCACAATTAAGAAACTTTACTGATTTGTAATTACGGTGTTAGATTATTATGTTTGCCGCGCCTCTCTAGCCGACGTATTTGCTCGCCTGATGAAACGAGACCTTCGTGTATTTCCGATAGCGCTGTTGCCGCAGCGCTTCTTCTCTATCCAACTTCCATTACGAATGGACAAGTTTTTTATAATTGCCTGAATTAGGTATCTCGAAAATATCCCATTATAATTCACAGACGGCCACCGGCCGGCCTATCCACCATTTGTGGCGCGACATTTCAAAATAATATGACGCGCGGCAACAGCGCTGAGAATTTTTATACTACGTATCCGATAGCGCCACGAGCGCTGCGCCGCTCTTGTTCATCCACACTTTATGCAAACATTAATAACTAATTATTCTACGATCAAGTAAGCATACCGTCGTCATTTCTGGATAGCAGACATATCAATTGCTGATACCATAGATTCTGGGTTAGTAAGTTATCTGAACTAAAAAATAAAAGCGTTTCCGGAAAAACGTGGTTGGAAAAATTATTTATCTGCCACATTCTCTACTGATTGCTCGGGGTAATCCCCCTCCCCCCCTCCCCTTCCTTACATCTATGATGGGTTCTATAATATCCACACATTGTTTCGATAGCGTTATCAGTTACGGCTGTGATTTATCCTGAATTGTTTGAGAAGTAATAAAGACTTGTACTGCTACAAATGTCAATAACGTCTGCTAACAA
The DNA here is from genome assembly GCA_026005395.1 of Asobara japonica. NCBI lineage: Eukaryota > Metazoa > Arthropoda > Insecta > Hymenoptera > Braconidae > Asobara > Asobara japonica. The sequence continues at coordinate 249,188 of BQMI01000595.1, read as the reverse complement.
GAGGGATGAGGGCAATTACAAGATAATTCAGTTGCGGAGCGTCCGTAAGACATTCCACTAAAGTTTTTAGGAAAATTTTACCTGCAGTTTGAGATTTTCATTTTTGGGGTATAGTTTCATTACACAGACTCATTAATCATCAAAAATAAGATTTTTGAGGAAAAATTTTAACTCGCCGACTTGTACTTACCTCAAATCCCTGAAATTTAATTCGATCCTAGTCAGATCAAGTAACAACTCCGGATCGAATTAGGATTTTTTTTTTCCTTTAAATGGATACGTTGAATGTGCGCATTTCGAAAGTAAACCACTGCTCCGAGTAAATTGTCACCCGGCATTCATTTCTCCTCTGACCCACCTCCAGACTTCTTCTTTTTCGTCGAACTATCCAATTTCCTCGACACATGAATCAATCATATGAATCGCTCCAGTCAACCCCACAATTCCAACAATAGAAACCGCGTGTATTCATTCCATTCCCGCGAAGAGTGGAAAAAAATGGTGGGTGGAAAAAAATTGAAAAGCGTGATTTCTCTTTCACCAGGAAATTAAGGATACGCATTCAAAATTTTGCAACGATGCAAAATAATGTTTATTCTGTTTACTTGATAAACATAATATGAGTTTCATATTTATAAAAATCATCGGCCTTGGTGCATATCCAATATTAGAAATATTGACAACAGAACATTAGTGTCCAATATGTTAAATTTTTTGGTGCAATTGAAGGTAGAAGAATATCGCATCTCCCTTAAAGGCGGAGGGATTCATAAAAAATCGAGCGTAGTGATAATTGCACACATACATCGTTTCAGTACTTCACTATAGGCTTCATCCGCAGCTACTGAAAAAAACATGTGCGTAGAGAGCTACACGACAAAAGTGAAATTTCGTAGGGGCCGCATTTATTGAGGTGCCATGATATTCTGTAAATATTTTTTTCTACTACCGAGGATGGGATAGAATCAGTGGCTGTAATATCAGTGTAAATCGGAGGTTATGATTGTAAACAATCCAATTACATAAATACACAAAAAAAATTTTATTCTGTTTTCATCTCACGATTTTCTAGAAATGAAATTCTCGGTGTGTGATAACCGAAGTAAGAAACGAAACTTTTGATTAACACACACACCAAATTATTCCGGACATAAATTATGGTATAGAAAATAACGCTCGGCACGTATATAACGTATACATTAACACGCCAGACTGGACAACAACTGGCTTTTTATCGTGGATAGAACATGGGCATAACGCCATCTTACGCTCTGCGTTGAATTATTACGAACGCGTCATTATCGACGTTCCCATGCAAATGGGTCTAGATGTGCGTAAATGCTCTATTCTTCTCTCTCGTGATTCCCTCCCCGTACCTGGCAAACCTTCTCGACATCCTAGCGAGTAAATTACGTACGCACTCCATATATGGCGCTTCCCCCTCCCCAATGGTGTCGGTTTTTGTAACATAGGGACTTCGGTCTATTCGATTCATACCCAAAGGCGCCTATAGAAGTTTCACTCCAAAAGTCATATTACGTAAGACATACATGTCTATCGAAATGTTGAGAGAATCGCAATTAAATCGCTAACTTTTATTAAGAAGTTCGATGTGTGGCCCAAATGGGGACCACTTCTTGGTCTATATTTGACGAAGTAATGAAACCAATTCTATCCCCCTGAAGCCCCGAAAAAAAAGGATTTAATTTAATCCAAAGCATTGATGATCGCAGTTGGCGTAGTATTGGCGGTATAACGATATCATTTTATATCCGGCAGACGCCATGCGGCTTGATATCGATGTGGGTGGCGAAATGGTAAATGGCGGAAGGGGGACAATGCAATATACATATAGGCGGTGAAGGGCTATGCGGAGAGTAAGTGTGTCGATATTGGTATTTTTATATTACTCCGAGGATATCTCGCGTCTTGACGTCTACGTTTTTATTGAATTTCGCCCAAGTACTGTCTGCAACGCGAATGACAGAGCACCGCGATGGGATGATACAGGGGGGAGGTCGGAGGTGGGTGGGGTATAAGCGGTAGTGATGCTGCAAGCCGTGATAATTGTTTCCTACCCAATTGACAATGCATTTGATTCAAACAATTTCACTCACTATTAATATTGATTTGATAGATCTTATCAATCAAGCATAAATGATGCATTCGTATTAATGATTGTTCACCGTGATGTTGAGGACGTGTTGATTGACTAATTATTTAGATTTCCCTTGATTATCCGTGGTTATTCATCTGAAATTTTAGGTGAAATCTCATGAGGATAAAATCGCTACAATTGACATTGAAACTTCAGAAGAAAATTTTTTAGTTGCCTAGACGTGAGTCAATAGACAGTAATTTATATTCTCTCAGTGGAATAATGGAGTCGTTTCTGTCTGTTAAATTTTTCTGAATAGAAAATCCCTTGAGAGTTATAATATCCAACTATTTCTTCAAGTTTTTATTCTTTGCACAGTGAGAATATCAAATGAGGCCTAGGGAATATCGCTAGCTAGAAGTTTTGTGTAAATGACGGTTCGATAGTTTCAATTTATATTTTTCTCCCTTTTCCGACTGCAACGGCAATACATGAAATATATCCAATTGCTGAATAAATTCTACTTCGACGGTTTTAAATTTGCCTTCCGGTATAGAATCAATTAAACAGGCATCGGTCGCATTTAAACATACATATCGCAAAATCTGACTATATTTTCCCAATTCAATTTTCATAAATTTTCAGATAAATGGATGACATATTAGTCATGGAAATACTAATAATTGACATTTTTAAAAAGAGCCAGGTTTGGAGGCTGACGTTTTTTTCACAGAAAATCAAATAAATTTGAAAGCCCACAAGCGTGAAAGCAGATGCAAAAAGTGAACTATGTCGCTGGGCTGACACGAAATTACATACTCCCCTAAATAATTCTCGTCACTCGGCAGGAGATTATCAAGCCATTCAATTTTTATCAGCTTACAATTGAATTAAGACTGCCAGGATGGATAGAAGGTGCGAGGGCGAAGACCTGCCGCGATGTGACGAATTATCGAAGGTATGGGATATTAGACATCGGGGGAGGGGGGGGGATAGGTCGGCTCGAGGATTTGTCCTGAAAGCTTCTCGATCCCGTCTTTCCCCATCACGAGCAAGCCCATAATCTCAATTTCGCCAGTCTCATGGAAGATCTTCAGCTACTTTACATTTTTTTATCCTCTCTTCACCTCCTTCGCAGTGATAGAATTGAGGATTTCGTGATGATTATACGAGCCTGCCGATTATTACCTAATGTGTTAAGGAGTATACCTCACTGTCAAATTTGGAAACTGAAAACATTTGTATACAAAAAAAAAATGATGAACTCTTGATAATGGTAGATTCTTGCCAACGGTCAATTCCTGACAGCCGTCAAATTTTGACACTTGTCAACTCTTAGAACGAGAGTAACCTTCGGATCGAGATTTATGTTTATCTTTATGAGATTTGTCGATTCTTCTCTTAATCTTGTAGAATGCCTCTAAATTCAGTCTTTAATAACAACTAATTCGTGCTAACAGTACTGGTGCCCACAAGACAATCACATGGTAATTTAATCCGAGAAGTCAGACTCCCAAATTTATATGTCTGAATTGTAAATTTGAGAAAGTATATATGTACATGGTAAATTTATACACCTTCCTAACGGGATTTACCACGCGTCTTACCTCGCACCCAAAACACGTAATACTGCAGGTTGATGAGGATGGTTGGGCGATCTTAGAAATGATAACTGAGATAAGCGATAATGAGGAGCAAGAAAAAAGTTAAAAAATTTTGAGACGATTGCAACCGATTTTTCGAATAATAAAAAAATACTTAGACGGAAAAAGAGTGCTCGTTTTGGGTATATTTATATTCCCGATGCGGTGGTAAAATATCCCGGCTTCGGAGATAAAATATTCGAACATATCGTGAACCCACAATTGAGATATTTATTCCCATCCATCGGAAATAATCAAACATGGGCCATTCTATGTTAAATACAACGAATCAGTTGATAGAGAAACCGCGAAATTTGTCACGTACAATTTGAGCTGAAAAAAATTGGTCCATCAAACTTTTCCATTGATTTGAATAAATAATTCTTCTTTCTGTATGTCGCATATACTTGAACCTCCTCATTCGTGGGGGGAGCTTCTTCTGAATTCTACAGTGAATTAGCCTAATGAGCGTAACAAAATTAACATAAAAAATGTGATTTCACGTGGTATTGTATAGAACCTCATAATGAAAAGCTTTCCGAAAAACCTCAACAATTGTGTCCTGCTAAAGACACTGGGTAATGAATTGGTGAGGGGTTCTCCGGAGGGCAAATAAATAAAGGGGCAAAAAACCGTCAAAGGCTGGTGAATGGGAAAAAAAGTAGAGTGAGGAAACGAGAGGGCGGATGAAAAAACAACGGAGCTAGAGGGAAATGAATAACTCGTATTCTCGATTCGTCCTGAGTTATTTTGCCCTTCCCTTTGTTCGCCGGTCACGGCCCTCGACAACACGACAATGCACCCCACAACGCACCCCAAACATTGACAATATTTATCGTTCTCGCCTATCCTCCCGCCATTCAAAGTAAATGCCCCGCGAAACTATAATGGTGATGATCAAGACCAGCATTTTGATTTAATTAAATGATTTTTGTTGCTGAAAATTGAATATTATTTTCCATGTCTATGGGTTATATATGCTTCGTATGTTTTATATAGTTTACCTATATTTCGAGTTTTCCATGAAGGTCAAAATCGATTATGGGTCAAGCCGATAGATGAACTGACGCCAATGGCCGTGTGGTTAGGGCATCGGCCTTTGGTACACAAGCTCCAGGGAACAATCCCCGTTTAAGGGATCTCCTTTCGTCATAGTAGTATGGAATTGTCCAGGTTTAATTCATCATCAAAGGGGACTTTCGTAAAAGGGATAGCTGGACAAATTCAGGTGTTCCATGATTTTCCGCCAATCACTGGGTAAAGCAAAGAATATAATGGCCATCGGAGCGGGGGGGGGGGAGGGGGGTTGCTCTAACAGTTATCCTCAAAATCATTCCTTGACATGATATTCCACTTTTCATGAAAGTTTGTCGGAAAAATCTCTTTAGGCCGAACTCATGGCTAGGGTGGAGAATTTTTGTGTGTTCGTAATGGGTCAGTCTGATTTATTGCAACTAGTTTATTTAATTGGAACGATAGCTATGTAGATTAACGGCAGAGGCGCAAATTGAATTCGATGTAAAGTGCAGCAACTCCAAATAGTTTTGTTGACAAAGCAACAGACCGACAGTCTGCGAAACTCAAATTCGAACCTCTGTGCTGAATCGTTTTTGGGAGGTTTTTCGGATGGGGTGTGTGTATGTGTGTACGTCTCTGTATGTTTTCGAGGGTAATTTTGAGAGCGGTTTCCTTACGAGCAGAGGAGCGCATCAAGGTCGCAATCGAAGAGTCGTAACTAACTCTGTCGCGGATTACATTTTGGTTAAAATCGGTCCATTTAATTTATTGTTATAAAGTATTTCAATTGTTTATAGCGGTGTAGCGAGAAAACTGTTGGACTTACAAAAAAATATGCATAACACACACACACACACACGCACGCATGCACAAATATTAAAAGTACTTAACCAGGTATATAAGCTTTGTGAAACTTCAGCAAAGTTTCTGCAATTATAGTATTTAAAAAAAAATTGTTTTGTTTTTCACCGGAATGAGGAAAAAAATCTAGTGTAATAGAATGTTTTATTTTCACTGGGACTTTATGGATCATGAAACATGGAGTTTCAGTGATGAATACAGGATCAAAACCATAAACTGTACAGAGTTTGGCAGAAGAAAAATATAATATGATTGGAAAAAAAATGGAGAGGTGAGTGAACTTTGGTAAATCCTCAATAGCCAGTGAGAGTAACGAAGAGTTAATTCCATTTGAAAGCTGAAAGAGAACCTTTCCATTGAAGAGAACTTTTTTCCATTCATTCTCTGTCGTAGATTCAGCGATATCAATGATTAAAAACTCGCTGATGTAAGGGGCAGTCGTATTGTATTTTTTTAATCCTTTGAAATTTTACTGTTCTGGAAACAATGGGGAAATCTGTGTGACAGGGACCTGAGGAAAATCCACTTTTTCAGAATGCCAGTTACACTGAATCGGTCCAGTTTAGCTTTATGACGATTGAGGTTTTTAAGTACCGCTTTTTTTTGTAGAAGGACGATTATGATTCTGAAAGTTCTAAGTTTTGACCTTTACATAGTTAATTATGATGTGAAAAAATGCTTCAGGGTTGTGGAGTCGCAAATTACGATACGAAAATCGAAATTTACGGTTTATCATACGTAAATTACGTTTTGAAACCTTAATTCTGCAGTGGTAATTTACGGTTCGTAAAATTGCTTCTAAAATGCGATTTTTATTTTCCAATGAATCAGTTTTCTTTAGTTTTTCTATGTGAACTTTTCAGTCATATTATCAACGCGATTAATTTTTCCATAAAAAAATTATGGTTCCTCAGTTATGCATGGAGCCTCCCAAATATTAGCTGAGCGAGAATTCTGCATTACTATAGAGGTTCCAAAAGCCACCGAGGAGGGCAAACTTCAGGAAGTTCAAACATCAGCTCAGGGGATACGAAATTTTCATGCTTCAGGTGATTTGCCTTCCTTCGGGAGTAACTTCCAATGCTGGGTTTTTTTAATAGCAAATAAACAAAAATTTATGGCAACAATCCCATAATTTACATTTTCAAAGTTTGAGAAAATTTTGAAGATTTTATTTATTTTTGATTTATTTTATGTCTTTTTTTATTTTAGTCATCACATTTGCAAAAATATCGAAGTTCATTGAATTTTGCATTCATTTTAGACTATTTACTATATTGATGTGAAATATTTTCCATACGAGAAAGCTCGTGTAATTTTGAACAATATCATTTTTTTTAAAGATTGTTACTTATTTCGAAATTTGGAAAATTTTGAATACTGGTGAGATTTTAAACTCTTTTGAAACTGCAAGAATTTGAAAAATAACATGGATGTTTTTGGAATATCTGAGATACTTGTTTCTTGTTTTTGTGCATAATAATCGATTTTTCATTTTAATTTCCCAAATTGTTAAGATTCATATTTTTCAATTTTCGAACTTTCCCAAATTTATATAGTATCTTACATACATGATTTTTTTGTCGGTGCAACTTTTCTGCACTGATTAAACACTGAACGTAATTGCTCCCCACTGGGCATTCCTCCTGTGCGCCACCCCCCCCCCCCCCAGCCGCTCCGATCATGCGAGAACTTCCGCTTCAATGAAGTTAGTCCCGAAAATTTCACCAAAACTGCCCCTGAAGTATTTGAAACTTGTTCTCTATCCCCTAGATTCTACACTTTCTTTTCAAGTCGAACATTAGTTCTCCCCATTGATGCCTTGATCTCTATTTTAGTGCTATTCATTGCTTGGAAGAGTTACTGCGAAGTTTCAAAGATCTAGAATTTTCGGGATTTGCGCGATTCTTTTAACTTTTTAATGTTTGTACAATTTTTCAGTTTTTCGAACGTTCTATCATTTTTTATTTTTTTTTAGTCCTCTTCTCTCCCAATATCTACATTTTCTTTATCTGGTGCTCCTCATTGATGCATCAATTTCTACTCCAGTGTGATTTACCAGCCGAAAGTTTTACTCGCAGCTCCTGAGAGTCATGCATTGATCCTCGGGAGAGGAGCGATACGCTCATCTCGAGAATCCAATTATCCAGCAAAGCGCGGTTGAAGGTTCGGGGGGAAGGCGGGGAGGGGGGGGGGGGGACGTTTTGCCGTAGTTTGTACAGAGCGAACTGAGCGCGGGAAGGTACGGGCCGATAGAAACTGGTGGGAATATCGTACGTAAAGTTATAAGTGAGGGCACTGACGTGTGGACACAGCGAATTAAATGCCCCTAATTCAACACTTTCTGAAGGCATACCCCGTGTCAGCTGTCTGCTTTATCCCAGTTCAATAATTATTTGTCCATGGATTTTCACTTCCATTGATTAACCTATTGATGAATTTCCAAACCATTTTTTTTATGTTTCAAAGTTTACGAGAAGTTTTAATGTAAATTTTCACGAATGCCTTTCGCATCCTTAAGGTTAATATTTAAGTTCTCCAGGGTTCAAACTGGAAGATGATCTGGAAATATATTTTCGAGCAGCTTTTCTGAACTCCTCAGTCCAATTAAATTTTTGTTAAATTTTTATAAATTATTTCAGGAAAAAAATTTTGGAAATATTTAAAGCTTGAGCCTTGAGGTCGTATCTTACGAAAGCTCGGAATTCAGATTGCCGAAAATGAAAGAAATGCTTTCCGTATAGCACGTTTCCAAAATACCTAGTCGAAAGCTTTTCAGTTCTTAATTTAACTTCGGCTCCTTTTGGGCGTGAGACGAAATTCACTTGCGATCGAATGTACCTGCAGCAAATGAGTTTATCGAACTGACTCGCTTTATTTACTATGCTGGCGAACGTGTATTTTCGCACCCGAGGCATCGATGTGAAAGGGGTAAATTGCTTCAGAACACGATGTGAATTGATCAGGCACGATCGCCTTCAATTATATTGCTCTTGACTAGTGTTAGGCTGTAGTTTTTCTTTCTCGAATTTTTCTCATTTTGGTGAGGGATTAATTGAGGTACTGACTTCACGACCTCACGTGAAAAAAAAAAACAAAAATATAGCCAGTCCGGCCAATTAAAAAAATTAACGAGTTACCTTAATTCGATTACAGTATGGAGAACAAGGCATCCACCCACCCACTGACCCATCCACCCACTCACCCACCCACCCACTCACCCACCCACCCACTTACCCACCCACCCACCCACTTACCCACCCACTCATTCACACACACATACATACACACACACACATACGCGCGCGGAGATGGGAACACGAGGTCGGGCGGGACCCCAACCCGACGTAGGATAGCGGTGGGGGGGGGGGGGTCCATCATAAGCGCCCGCCAGTGCAGTACAGTGGTTTGTGGAGGCTTAAAAGGAATATACATACATGTCTACACGCACTGAAACACACATACAGACTTCATCTCAACATTTGTCGTGGAAAATATTAGAATCCTTCAAAAACCAGTTGCAATGCGCAATAATAATTTACGAATACAGGGTCATTACAACGTCCCAAAATCGAAATTTAAAGGGCTCCATTGATTCAAGTACGATAAATGGAAGTTCATAATGACGAAAAAAGCTGGAGGGATTGGAATGAAAATTGATGGAAGCTATTAAATTGGTATAAATTGCTCCATTTAATTTATAGATTGTAAAAAATGAGGTCGTCGAAATTAACGAATGCCATTCATTGACGGTGAAATTTCCCACCAAAACCTGGAGTATTGGATTGCCGCGAAATTGTGGATAGCGGAGGCATTTCGAGTTTGCGTACGATGAAAGAGGGTAGATACTGAATGGAGGGATGGAATCGTATCCACACTAGGGCAACTTGGTAAAGCACTTGGAGTTCAATTTTTCTTGCCTCAGGGGAGTATCTCACACTTTTAACGTCGGGGACTAATTAGAAATTTACTCCAATAGAATCGACAAGGAGATGTAATTGGGAATCTGTTAATGTGGTGTCGACAGATGGAGTAATTGAGATGAAGTGGAGTGGAATACATATTAGAATTCTGGGGGCTTTTTATACCTAATGGATCCACAAAATATAGCTAGTGGGGTAGAACAGTGAGACTTTGCACACGGAAAACCTCACCTTTCTAATTTACATACACAGGAAGGAGGTTGGCTTCTTAGAAGAAGGTTGAAACATTGACCAAGCATACACATACACACATACACATTGGCATAATTTTTTTTGGGGATATTTCTTGTATTCCGACGCAACTGGTCACAGAAAAAAAAAATTGTCGATTGATTGATTTGTTCTGGTATTTCTTGTTTGATTTAGATACATTGGCAACACAGAATGGAATATCTTTTACATTACAAACAAGCGTTTCGTTTCTATGCCCCATTCACATTTATTAATGTAGTTTCATGATGCCATTCGATAATTCCGGCCTTAAAATATCTCCCATTGCCCACAGATTAATGCATAATAGTAGTTGCATAACACGAAATATATGTCGGACTTCCGCAGAAATTATGCTGAAAAGAAAATACGCGATTATTGATACATTCAAACTATGATAACATTTTTCTCACTATGAAAGTGCATCATTTATAATTCAAACTAAAACCTTAATAGTGAATTTAAAAATTCATTGAAAATGTCAGTTAAATATAACCATCGTAAATAATTTTCCAACCCCTCTGCAATTAGCGAGGTCGACTTTTTGTCCAGAATCCATCAATTTCGCAATATTATATTCTTTAAACATAGTGAATAATATATTACAATGGTGTAAATAAATCTTTTTCAATCAATGTTTGCCTACAACATTTCAAACACTGATAAATTACTCGCAGAATTTTATAACAAGAGAAACCTCACCGGATGCCCTTGATATTCCTTTGACATATCCGATGAATGATTAATAACACTCTCTTATTATTCACAAATGCTCTCGCCCTGTTCCATAATAAGCGTCACTCCGATCAATCGATAAATTAGCTATAATTTGGCTGATGTGAATAAGCAATTGCGGCGTTTCGATGTCCGGCTCCTCGCACAGAATGTCAACCACAAAGCTGCTATTGAAAGAGAGGGATGACTAGTGGCGGTGAATTAGTGTGACCCAGAGGAGCCACGGAAAAAACTTCTGAATCACTAATTTCTGCTTTATATTCTATTGATTTCCCTACAAAGTTACGAGATCCAAGCATCAAATTCCCGCACGGGGAGTCTCCTTTCGGTATGACAGTGTGTAATTCTCTAGGTTCGAATTCATGTGGGCTCCTCGAATGGGAGTTCTGCAAAAGAAACATCTGTACAAATGGGGGTTTTCTATGGCTATCCTTCAATTACTGGATGAACCAAGAAAAATAATGGTGCAACCCTCTTTCGTGAAAGTCTGTACGAGCCGTACTTCTTGCGTTAGACCGACGATGACGAATCACGGCCCAGTACACGAACCGTCACGTCCCCACTCCCCAGCGCCACGGGAATTCCCCGCGCACACTGCTCGACTCATACGCGCCAGGCTCTTTGGTCGCCCGCTTGTTTCGAAGTATTCACTTGATTTTTATTCTCGGAAGTTTCAACGCTTCAAACGTTTAAAGTTGCTCGGGAAGATGCAACATTCATTTGAATGGTACAACTACAATTTGAAGGAAGATTGGTAAATTTGTTATAGTAAAGAAAGTTATTCATCCATTCAGTGGTTCAAACAACTGGAAAATGTAAAGGAGTATTGTGCCCCTTTATTTATTTTCACAATCATTTTGTAATGTGTTATTCAGTGGAAGTGGAAAACTCAAAAGGATCATTCCTAAGTACCCATAAGAGCCCTGTGCGGAGGAGTTTGTCTGGCAAGCCGCGTTAGGGGGGAACTGTCCATTCAGGAAAGAGCGTTAAGCTGTACAGCTTGGGGAAAAGTCGGTATCCATTGGCACTGCCGGTATGCGCGGCACACCCTAAATCGGATCAAAGCCTGAGAAAAAGGCAAATAGATCGGTCGCGAAATTTATTTGTGAATTTGAGTCTGGGACTTTTTTTTATATGAGAGTGAGTTGAAAAATTCAGCAATATTCGTATTAGAAAATAAGAAACCTCAAATATTGAGTCTCAAAAAACATGAAAACGACGAGAAACATATATATTGTTGAAACTTGTCCAATAATTATCTCCATTGGACGGTGATTAATCTCCATTGACCGCTATTTTCGCTCAGTGAGCTATCACATCATTTAACTTACCACTGAATTATTATATCCCACTTGTAACGGCGTAATCGTCCAGAATTTATTGGCGTAATTATTTACGGAACAAAATTGACTGAGTAAAATATTTCCGAACCAAACCGCTATGTCTCGATATTTCACTGGAATGAAGATGGAAAATTTGCTGGAAGGATACAATGAGTCTCGAATGTATAAATCGAAACGTTTATTTTTCACGTATTATTTTACACGTGACACTCTGATGAAGCTTTTAACTTATTTTTCAACATACAATGCGTAAATTACGGTGAAATGGATTTGAATTAAATCATCGTTGATATACTTTATTCCAGAGATTTTATACGCTGAACAGAACATATGGGGTGTCTGAAAATTGAGATATAAATAGTAGATGCATGATTCGTCGCACCATTCGATTTTTCGATGAATTTCACATCATATGTGTGCGAATGAGATTTCCGAAAAATTCAAATGCCGAGTGTTGATGGAATGAGATCTCGGAACAATATATGTTTGTAGCTAGCCAACAGACGATGCAAAATTGACTGTTTCTATATCAACATTTCCCGGGGTACATCCGCGCAATTTTCAATGCAGAAAGAGTGCGGTGAGCACGTAGGTCTGCTCCCCATGATACCAATTCACATCATGTATCCATAATAACAACAATATTTGTGTATAGTGTCGTGTTTCTGGTGTGCATTGCTATGGATTTTTCGGGGTGATGTTTCAGTTACATGAGAATGGGGCAAAGTGCCAATGAATCGGTAATTTATTTGGTCATCGTTTTTCCAAAAAAAAAAACCGTTTTCTACCGAAAAATTACGGGCCTTTCAACTGGAGTTATTTCAGTGGCAAATCAAATCCGGATGAATTGCGATAACGTGTAGTTTTGGTTCATGGGGATTTCGGTGAAATGCATTGTTGGTAATTAATGGGTTTAGATAGCACACGAAGTGATGATTTCGTGTCGATGAAAGTGATCGTTCCGACGATATCACTAATGAGGAATTGATTTTGTGTATTTTAAAAAATTATTTTTGAATTTGAGTTGATATAGACTCCATTAGAACACTTCTGTACTGAAGCTAAAAGTCCGAGCCCATTGGCCCAATGAGGATTATTCAGAAACGGAATTTCCGGGGAACTAATGACCACCATCAGTAGAACGTGATTTGTCTGCCTATTATGGTATCTCACTGCTTGCAATCCACTTCCCCCGTCTCTACAGATCTTTCCCACCACTTACGACTAAAATCACGGAGAATGTAGTGATCCGCACCCGACGCTATAGTGGGATTGGCCAGCTTTGGAGTATCGGTGGGAATTAGGTTGGAGCCCAGCCAGATGAAATCCTCTGTCTGCCCAAGAAGCCTCTGTATCTACTTAATGATCATACCTTTATCTTTACATTAATTTCCCACAGCATTATGGAAACAATCAATTAGTTGGATCCTCGCCAGTCCTCCCCTGAATTAATGTTCTGACCCGCACATTATGGGAGGAGACTGTGGGTGACGGCCGTATGAGCTTGTGGCTCTCAAAGTCCTAATTTTTTTTCATGTTTTTTTCGCGCGTTATATGGAGTAAGGCTGATGTCAGCTGACGTCTCTCACAAAACGGTTGTAGCTGCACTTCGCGGATCGTCCCGCGAATTAGCAATTACGTGTATTTTTTTTTCAATTTTTGATATACTCATGATCAGGAACACTTAATGGGTGGAACCAATAGTTTTTCGATATGTGTATATTATGAGTCCATCACATTGGTGCCCGTGTCAATGGGCCCGGCTTGGATTTGGCTTAGAAGCTCCTAGTTGCAAAATAGTAGCCCTTGTAAGCCCCGCATGGTTTGGGAGACAAATTGAAAAAAATCGTCGTGATTGTTGAATAACTAGAAAAAAAAAAACTAGAAATACGTTCTGTATATGGTATCCGCCGTACCCATAAAATGAGACCCCACCGCCGGGCGGGAGTACGCCCCCCCCCCCCCTCCCCTCACCCGATACAGGTACGCTACGTCCCCTGAAGGAATGGTCAGACAGGAGCCGCGGCGTGCCAATGGGAGGGATGGCGACAAAAAAATAACAAACAAAAAACCCACACACGGTTCATTCAGAATGATTCGTCAATATTATAAATTCTTTAAATCGCAGAGCTCCACTGGAAAAATATTTGCTAAATGTTTTGGGGAAATTGGTTAATATGCCGAAGTATTTTTCGATGCATAATGAAATTCCTTCTGATCTCTCCTTTCGCCTCCACCTACATTGTTGTGATACTAATCGATGGAGCCCCGCGGATTATTCTCAATGCCCTATCGAAATCGCGATAATGCTCCTGTAGTATCTCGTCAAATATTCTCGGGAAAAATCTACCGCAGAGAGTTACTGCATCTATAATTCCACCCATAATCCCCATCGAATCAGCGAGGCTCTCGTTGGTGAATTTAATGCTCTCTAATGCTCAAAATTCATGGAATACATATCCATTGTTAACTCTCCGTATTTTTCTCTACCACATCATCCCATTTTATTCCCTCCGCATTCTCCAACGCAGCGGTTAACACTTTTTATTTTCTTCAGAAATAATTATTTTCCCCGAGCGCATTCTCCCCTTTTGTGAATAACGATCTATTTTTTTTTCACCATGGATTATGCACAACGCCTTTGTCGTCGAGAGGACTTTTCCGCTCGTCACTTCACCTTTCATGTTCATTTTATCATTTTTTCCATTTTTCATGTTACACGTGCAGGTGTATATTATCCTCGGACCCTCACCCCCCCCCCCCCTCCCCGCAGGTAAATCCCACGAGGAGTGATAAATTGTGTAACTGCTGCTTGTCACACATAGCGCGTGTATAAACTCTTCATTTTTTTTTCGCACTTTGCGCTCTAGGCGTTGCTGTTTCACGAAAATTCTACAGTTCAAGTTTATCATTTCATCCTTTGCTCTTGCATACGCAAATTGATATATACAGTATTCAAACGTTTCCTCTTTGTATTTTACTTGCGATACTATAGCAGAATTTTAACGTTTTTTCTTTTTTATTTTATGCATTTAAACAATCAGAAGAGCCTAATTCCAAAAATCCGGAATTGTAAGTGGAACTCAATTGAAAATTTCAATCTTCAACTAAGCGCATTTTTTAAATCTAGGAATT
Organism: Asobara japonica; assembly: GCA_026005395.1. Classification (NCBI taxonomy): domain Eukaryota; kingdom Metazoa; phylum Arthropoda; class Insecta; order Hymenoptera; family Braconidae; genus Asobara; species Asobara japonica. The sequence continues at coordinate 234,163 of BQMI01000595.1, read as the reverse complement.
TTTAAAATCACTTCTCATTGACGACGAGTAGGGCATTTATATATAATTATAATATTATGAATTGGGTATCGAAAATTTTGTCGAATGCGATGCCAATAAACTGGTCAAGTTTGCTATAATTAAAGTCGTGATTTTTCTCTGTAATAAAAACCCTAAATTTTCCAATATGCCTTTTTGCCTTTACGGTGTAAAGGCGTGTATATAATCTAATCCATATGTAGTCTACAGATTTGTCTTCCTGTAGGCATAACAATCGTACCAATCACTAGGGCACGGGTATTTCCGGGCCATACGGCCACCCCCACATGCATACGTAAATGGTTACATCTCAACCATTCTTTCTTTCGTATTTCACGTTACTCGGGCAAAATGTCCTGGACCCCGCTGGCTATCAAGAAAAGTGCATAGAAACGAAGAGGAAATAGTCTCGAGATTGGCTCTCCTACCACAGCCTCCTATCCACTCGTTCTTCCGTAATTCTACCTAATCCAGGGTGAAAGGCAAGTGAGGGGCCAGAGGAATTGGAAATGTGAAAAGAAATCAGTGGAAAAGGAATGAAGAAAGGGTTAGCAAATCCTAGGAGCTTAGGAGGCTTTCGCCACATCAGAATCAGGGCTTTGTTTGGCCACTTGTATTGCACGGCTTTTCATCTTGCAAGCTCATTCAATTTGTGATACTCCTGGTAGTATGCATGGATTACTTTGGTAAATGGTTTGCCAACGGGGCGGAGCTGTTTATGTCGAATTTATTGCCGCTTGAGAATCAAATGAACGATTTTTCAACTGTCTAGTTGAATTGAAAAAATCCATTCCATTACTGTCTGTCTATCTTTATTTTTTTACTCTCCGCGGTTGCGCCTTCTGGATATTGCTTTGGAAGGAAGTACTGGACACCCATCCATATGATGGAACTCCCCCCCCCCCCCGCCATCTCCCATGTCAGGTTGGGTTCCCGTCCAGCTTAGCGGTTTTATTTTATTGGTATCACCGATGACTCACACGAACTCTTTCTGCTATGGGTCGGAATCCATGAGAAACTATTTTTGAAAAAGATTCTCCGGAGACCGGGGCCGAACCCACGGCCTTCAACGCAACGGGCAGCATAATACGCTCATAGAATAATATCTCTATGATAAAAAATAGATTTTGGGATGCCCCATTAATTTTTTTAAGTTGAACAAAGCTCAATTTTGTTTTCGGAATGCAATCAACCGATTCCAAAAGTATTTGCTAAAGTTCAAAAACACCTACACCAAAATTTCCTTACTAATTTGGTGGCACATGGATTTTTTTGAGATTATGGTCGTCAAAATCTGTCATTTTCGTTCCGTCAGTTCACATAATTTTAAATATTTTTGTAATTATTATGATTAGAAGGTATTGGCTTTTTCGGTCTTTTCTACCTCAGTTACCTGAGGTGTATATAGGTATACTTGAAGAGTATACCTTGGAGTGAGGGAACTGAGAAAGCATTACATTTGCGTAATGTTTCGTTCTCAATTTTCGCTCCTATTGAAATTTTTCAATTAAGAAAATATTAATTAAGAAAAATTCAATATGCACAAATTGAAAAAAATTGGAATGCTCGAAGCGATCGACCGGGATTCGAACCCGGGTCTTCCCACTATCCGGGTGGTTGCTTTGGACCCGCAACCTTTGTTTGCTTGGATGCAATTTTTGTAATTGTATAATTTTCCATTTTCGTTGCAGAGTTAGGGTGATGGGGTTTATTGAAGCATTATTTGACTTTTTCCGTGGCGTTGAGGTCGTTTGATTGAGCGTTAATTGAGTGGACAGGATGCTAGGTCAGAGGAAAATTGGTCTTGAACTGGCGCTCGGGGTAATTATTTGGGCGGTATTTTCGGTTAGGTAGGATGCATCATTTTCTTTGTAGAATTTTAGCTCATTTTGCTATTGATCTGATTATTTGACTGTATTAATACGCGCTGAACATTGCAGGGCTTTCGACTGCATACGGCTATTCTGCCTTGATGTCTTCACCGTTTTTTCATGCTGAATGATTATTCCGAGGGCGATCATTCATGGGGGTGGCTGGTTTTAGTGTTCTTCCTAAGAACGAAATTTTGGAACTTCTTACACTTTTTAAAAATTTAAAAATTTTCGACTTTTTGGAAATTCCTAAACTGGGAATTTTTCCTTTCCCCCATTTCAATGACAAAACTCAAAAAAATGTTAAGTAATATATTTCCGGAAATTTGTCGAGAAATAATTTGACATTCTCAAACGAAAACTCTTTTCCGTTTATTGTTATGCTGATGTGAACTTTTTCGCAACTCCTTATGCTGATGATGATCTGCCTAAAGTAACATTCTGCCCCACGAATATTTACCTAAACTTAGAAAGTTGTCGCAAGCAGGTTGTGATAAGAAATTTTTAAAATGTTGACGCCCATAGAACGCCAGCTGGTTTGTCTCTCCACTCTACATGACAATGTGGCACCAACGGGAGTCTACAAAGTACAGCAACCCTCGAGTATGTTTGACGAGTAGCAGCAGAAAATGTCAAAAGTTCATGAAGCTGCTCGTCGCGGAATGACGGATGACATTTTATATGAAATGGACTAACGCCGGTCGTATGCATTAAAAGTTTCAGGTTGACGTTGCCAAAACAAAGCGCACCCATTGCTGTAGTATTGTCGCACTTTGTTTCTGCTCGATAATCTCTGCATAGAATTTTTTTTTAATCTGATAGGTTTGTCATAGGTACTTCCGTAGCCTTGTCAAGTTTTCTCAAAAAGGTGTAGATAAAATTCTGAAGCTCTTGATGCACGTACAAGGATTGCTTCCCGAAATTACTTTGTAGTGCAGCTGTAACAATAGCATGGGAAGTACAACAGCGCTCGAGCTTGTTTGACGAACAACATGAGAAAGCGTCAAACTTCTCATAGCAGGCTCCTGGGCGAATATGATGATGTATATAAAAGAGTATAAGACGACACATATAGGACAGCCTATAGCAACTCAGTCAGTTTGTATTTTAATGTCGTATACACGGGAAAGTCAAACAATGTGTAAGAAAATATGAAACGAAATTTCCAAATTAGCGTGAATTTAAGGGCCAATAGGTGTAATAATTGTTGAGCAAACATTTTGCAATATGTAACATCAACTGTAGATAATCAAGGTTTGAGGAATTACTGTAATTTCTGTTGGAGAGTTATTAGTGCAAATTACGGATCACACTCACACTTCGTTTATTTATGATTTTTTCACTCTCTGTATTTTTCATCCTATATATAGGTGAACGCTTTATACATAAAAATGAGAAAGGGTATCCCAGGTTTACCGGCAGAATTCCACCTGAAGTCCGCGCCTCAAAGTGCCCGCGTCGCGTGGAAAAAATCGGACTATGCGAATCTACCTGTATAATTTTTCATAAACTCTTCTCTATTCAACCGCTTCTTACGCCGGAGTAACTTCTGAGCGCATGTGTAAACTCCGCATTCAATGGCGACAATTGTTGAGGCAATCAGGAATCCCATGGATAAAATACATAAAAGTGAGCTCACTCCATTGAGGTTTACGGGTGGATGGTCTGGTCGAGTTCGTCGTAATTTCAAATAATCTTGTTGCTCCAGTCGCCGCATAAGTCCGCTGCTCTTGAAGCGCCTGCAACTTGGGAAAAATTGATATTGAAAGTAATCTATTTCATACATCAAGAGAAGTTTCACATTTCAAATTTATCTCACTAGTCATTGATTGCCGTTAAGTATTTGCTATGCTTTGGCACGATCAGCGACAATCCGGCAGGTTCACCAATTTTTATTCCGTACAGGTCGCAAGGTATAGAATCAGCTAACGCAATATAGTCGGATTCGTGAACGTAAAAGGCAACTCTTTCACGGCAAACCTGTAGATGTAAAGTTCCCGTTAGCGAATTTCGAGGCAAAATTAGGATGTTTAACCCACAGAAACGTAAAACACTCTCTTCACTTCAGGGCCGAAGGATGATACGCCAAGGGAGGTTATTCTTGAGTGCGTTTCGCATACCATGCGCCATCATACAGTCGAACGGAACGCGGGCTAGAATAGCCGCTCAGACCCGCTCTAGCGGAGGGTTTGAGAAATGACAACTTATGATACCATCGTGTCTTTGTTGATCAAGATCGGAGGTATTTAATGGATCACACCTTGGAATTAAATGTAGTTACAGCTTGGAATTAAAATACCTGGTTAAATCCTTCGAGATTAGTTGGAGGCAGCAAACTTCTTCGTTTCATATGAGAGAGCAAGAGTTTCCTGAGTGTGACGTTCGTAAACTGCAGAACAATAATGAATAAGAATTGAAATGACTAAATGAACGTATAAAATTAGAAGCGATCTCAATTAAATAATACAATAGATAATATGAATTACCTGGCGCGGATCGAAGACTAAGGAGTTGTTCATTGCTATAATTTTATATTCTCCATTTTGTGTCAATGTTTCTGGACTGACAAATGGTGAGTCAGAAAATGCTGCTAAGGAACTAATCATTGATGCAGAATACGCCGCTGAGATGACTACTGCTGATAGCAATATTGATATATGAATGATTTTCGCTGATGTTTCCTTCGGAAATTCTGTTGAAAAAATACATTTTTGAAATGCAAAAATCAACACGATTTTCAAGTGAATAATTTGAATGAGTTCAAAAATTGGTTTTATTTCATTACCGGATGGAGTTTGTTGACAGTACATACTCCAAGTACACAAACAGTTTTCAGAAAGTACAGAAGAAAAATGATGTCCTCTCTTATACGAGATAAGTGTTAATAACATGGCCGTCATTACAATTATACTCACTAGAACCGTCCAGACATCTGTTGTTAAGGGCTGCCAATGAATTATGGAACCAATTATTGAAGTGAAATCCGTAAAAACGGAACGAAAATATCTGCCAGCTTATATTGTCATTAAACCATACCTTGAAGTAAGTATTCAAGCGATGATGAGAAGCATCTAGCTTTTTATAATACAATCTGAATCCACGAACTGAGTAAGGAATTGTGAAATCTACTGCATGCAAACGTTCAGTGGTTATAAAGAAATTTGAAACGCCTAGGTCAGCCTCTCCGCGATGAACTTTGCCAATTGCACCATGCCATTGTGGTGGTGCAATTGTTTCTGAGTTGAAATTTCCAAACTGATCATCCCAAATGACTTCTGATATCGAAAAATTTAAAGCTTCAGACATTTCGGATAGGAGATTACCTAGGAACCCGGAAAATTTTCCAGCTTTTTCGGTGAACATGGAGCTGCCCTGTCATAACACAATTTAATATTACTCATGTGGAATTGGTACACATAGTGGTTTTCTAAAGCTGCTTTATGGATCATTGATCTACATGAGAAGCCAAGTTGAATAACACAGACTACATCAATCCGCGCGATGGGATTTGATCAAAATGAATTGACTTCCGGTGCGATCCAAATCACTCTTTGACGACTTGAACCGAGTCAACTTTTGCTTTCGTTTACAACGCTTTGATTCAATTCACCGAAGAGGCTAGTAGCAGTGGTGCTTTGCCCAGACTTTTACCTTAACAGCACAAATTCGCAGAGCTTGACCGTTTATTGGAGACCGATCTGCATAGACCAGCTGATTGTCCAACCATTCGATTCCGGAATTCCCAGCCACCAATCTAGCAAGTTCCTGCTTCTTCGTCGAATTGGCCTCCACATACCAGTTGTCTATAACATTGGAATTGCAGCACAAGCTGAGGAGTTTTGAGCCGAAGCGTCCGTCCAGTATGTGTGCATCTAAATTCCCACAGACTTGACAGATAGCTTCATCAGCAGTTCCGCTGAAGAGCATCAGGGTGACAGCGTAGCGCACGGAGAAGCGTTTAGCGATTGGTTCAACCACATGCATTTCGTCAATTGCATGTACGACAATAATTAGCAATATTCGACGATCATATTCCATAACTCTGTTTGGTTTATGAATGAGCTGTTTGAAAGGCATGATACTCGTAGGAACATCTCTAGTCGATAGTGTCCTAACGGTTTCGTGCCAGTATGTAATCTCTTCGAGTGCTGAAATTCGGTTTGGAATTGAATTCCCATGACGACCAAATGATTTGTTTACTTACATTGGCTCCATGAATTTGATAGTATGAATGCGCTTCTACTTCCATAATTCTCATAAACTCCTGCGATGATAGATCCGTAGTAATGAGCTTCATTAAACTGGATCAATATGGAAATTGCAATACTCCATTGCAATACTCCAGAGAACTTCATGGTTCCTCCCGAAGCACCTTCTTTTTGGAATAATCGAGAATTTGTCAGATTATATAGGTAGTTCTCATCATGAATACTTTTGACGTGTCATGCGAATGAAGTGACGGTGTGACGGAATGTGATGTTAGGAGCTGTTCTATCCGCCTAGACCACTTGCAGTAAATTGGACTGTTTGGAGGCAAATTGGGTCATAGGGTAATTATGTGATTTTCACCGATAACATCATAGGGCTTATTTGCCCATAATGTGTCACGACACAATTGCGAAACTGCACACATGAGAGCTGGTCCTCTTTATCCATTTCCTAGAAAACAAGGGGACAGTTCCTGGATGTTCTTCATGAGAATCATGGCTTCAAGAATTTCTTGCTGGTTTTAGGCATGCAGATCATGGGGAAAACCATCCAGCTTTCTTCGTATACATTGCGATGAGCGCAAAATGCAGCTATTGAGCATCATTTTGCACAAATTTAGGGGGGGGGTTCGTTTAAATGGCACGTCCGTAGATAGGAATCATCGATAATTGGGACTATTTCACGGCAAATTCCAACGTAAAATAAATTTTTCTAGACAATGGCAATTTAAATGCGGGGTATCCCAGGGGCCCTTTAGTCAATTTCATACTAGCTATTTAATTATGCTTTCACAACTTTCGAGGAATCCATTCGTCGGTATGTAATCAGCATTATCAGCGCAAGACTGATCTACTAACCATCGTAAGCACATCCTTCTACGAGGTTTATCCAAGATGTATTTCTATTCAAATACGTAATAGCCTGAGCTACATGTTATAGATGAATCAACTGGGGACCATCCGTTTTGGTTTCGAAAGAGAAAGTCTACGTGGCAAAAACGGGTAAACCTCAAATATTGTTTCAAAGATTCGTTGTTGATACCATGTTTCCGTTTTTAGACCAACAAGCCCGAATGCGCGCTGAATTACAATTTCCAAACGCGATTACCAACCAACTTTACGATGCTATCCGGCTAATCTGATCGAGTAATAAACGAAGGAATTGTCGTAACGTCTTCCCAATAGTCCAATATTGTCTACGGCCCTTTATATGCATTTTAATACGGCAGATTTTCATTGAGCTGCGCAATCAAATAGTGAATAGCAGTAAGTCAACTCATCCCCAAGTTGAGTTTTCGATCAATATGCGGAAGTCTAGAAGTCAGGAAGAAATTGTAATGAAAAAAAAATAATCACAGAGTTTATTTTCCCTATCTATGAGGGTCCCATAGAATATTCCGAATCTCAATGCAACAAAGTGCACTTCACAAATACAATAGCTGCAATTCTAGTTTATCTTATTGCCATAGCCTTCATTCTACAAGCATTACAACTGATGCTCTTCTATCACACTTCTAACAAATCTGAAGTGCATCCTGGTGGTCCTTCAGTATATCTGTCATGGAGTATCCGAAAAGTCCTTATGGCTTACACCTCCGGGGTCAAACTATGAAGACAATGGTATGCGACAGTTCGTATTCTGTATAAAGTTACCCGAATCACTCTCCAACGTGCAATGTTTCTATGGTGATCTCCTAGACTTGGTATTATGTTGTGCGCATATATACTGTTCAATTGGAACAACCCGCAACTCTCACCCTCCACGATTTCAATGGCTTCGTTTTTTAAATTGTTACGTTGAGTAAAATTACATACACCGGCTCCATTCCGCAGTAATAATTAAGCACAACATATAAGCCGGTTCAATTCAATCGTTCTTCAATAACGTCTGGCTTGACTGCAGGTGCATCAATATGGTTCCTCCATCAAAACAATATTCTCTGATTTTGTACGAATTTTTGAAGCGAAACTTCTATCGGGGTCTTTGGGTGTCAATCGAATACACACGAGTCCCTATGTTACAAAAACCGACACCATTGGGGAGGAGGAAGGGCCATATATGAAGTGCGTACGTACTTTACTCCCTAGGATGTAGAGACGGTATGCGAGGTACGGGGAGGGGACCACGAGAGGGAGAAGAATAGAGGAGTCACGCACATCTAGATCCATTTACAACGTGTTGCATGGGAACGTCGATAATGACGCGTTCGTCATAATTTAACGCAGGGCGTAAGATGGCGTTATGTGCATTTTCTATCCACGGTAAAAAGTCAGTTATTACGAACCGATAATTTCATTTGTAGAAAATCGTGAGATAGAAACAGAATACACAATATTTTGTATATTAATATAATTGGATTGTTTTAAATTATAACCTCCCATTTACATGGACCTTTTACATCATAACCTTTACTGATCATTTCCTCTCCTCAGCAGTAGAACAAAATATTTACAGAATATCATAACATCTTTATTAATTCGGCCCGACGATGTTTCACTTCTGTCTCATAGCTCTTTACACACTTTTTTTTCTTCAAGCATGTACATTTTTTTGCATCATAACAGTGGGATGCTAAATGAAGTTCTTTGCTATTTTGCCATATGTGTCTTTTTTGGTATATAATGAAAACCAAAAATAAAACATTGGACCAATATAGTTCGTTGTTCCGATCGAGTGTGTAACAAATGTGATTAAATCGGAGGAGGTAAGGATCGGGGCATGGTTGAATTGGTATGTAACACATCATAGAGAGGCGTTCATCTGTCCATGTTGCTCAGATAGCATCTAGCAAGGCAATCGATATTAATGCCGCACGAAGAATGAATGAGAAAGGGGTCAACTGCCTCATTGCCGAAGGGGGATGAAACGGTGAAACTGGTCTACCTTGCTGCGATCGGTAGGAGACTGGACAGCGTCGATTTTACCAGAGACCCTGGTAGAATAACGAGGCACGTAGTACTGATATTTTTGTCTCACTCGTTTCCACGTTGGTAATACTTCTGTTCTATTCTGAAATGAAGCCTGGACCCGGAGGGTGGCTCCACTAAAAAGCGTGAGCGGAATAAATTAAAACATGAACGGGGTCGTTTTACCGGAGGTATATGACCTATTCTTTGTCTCCGTGGTCTCGAGTACAATCCTGCATGAGACATTGTTCCGTACTTTTTTTCTGGTTGAACCAATTTTGCCCACGTAAGTGTCCATACCTTTCAGCCATCGAATATTTTAGGGTTTTCTTGTGTGAGATGTTAGCGAGGAACATTGGAAGGTATTTAAGCAGAATTAATCAGATTCACATTCGGTACTTAGACACACCGGACGGCATGGCGCAGTAAGTGAGATCATTGGCTCACGTGGGAAAGCATCGAAGTTCGATTTTCCCTTGAATAGAATCTGATCATTACGTCTGAGGTATTTCCAATCTTGGTGATATGCTTGGGTGGGAACAAAGTTGAACTTGGGTTAAGCCAATTGTTGAAATTTTTGATATCGCGATGGAGGAAGTCCGTGCTTTGTTTCCGAAGAACCGAAATCGATTCTCCATTAAATCTCCGTATTTTAAGGTATTTCTGACGTTTCAAGACCATGGGTAACATAATGTCCTTATGTGTTTTGCTTCTCTTTTGAGCTCGATACCGTAGCTACCGTTAAACATTCCTTTGAAAGGGAGTAGTATCGACACCTCTCGTGCGGCCAGTGATGACTTTTACATTTTAAGCTATCGTATTTCTACACAGGGTAAACCTCCATGAATTCCTGTGCTACCATGGCGCCCGTCTGCAATGGACGTCCCCCCCCCCCGCACCGGGTTAGATTCTCGTCCGGCCTAACGTTCCCATTTTATGGGTACCGCCGATAACGCACACGGAATATTCCTGCTATCGTTCGGAATCTATGAGAAAATCTTCTTGACAGGTATTCTCTGGAGGACCGTGGACGCTTTTGACCTCTGCTCTAAGAGAAAGGATTTCATCGTGAGGAATATTCTGCGGAGGCCGGGCACGAAGGACCTTTAAGACTTTAGGCGGAAACTCTATGTTCTACACCAAAGCCGCCATTGTCGCGGTATATGTGTGTATGTGTGGGTGCGTGGGTGGGTATGTGTGTGTTTATTATGCAATTGATGTATGAAAATTGCTGATTCTTTAGGGTTACTACAAAATAACCTTCGGCACTATTTTGGGTCAATTACAGTTGATGGGCAAAAAGAATTTAAAAAGTGTCTGTTGCAGAAAAGTTTGTTAGAAAAAGTCAGATGTCGCTCGGTTTTGGAAGCATAAAACAAATATTAAAGTTGCGATGGTTCATACTCAGAATTGTGCTTCATCTCTGGGGGCTGGTTAAGGTTTCATCCGAAAAGAAAAATAAAATTAATAATCAATGAATGCACAGCACAGTGGGTGATTGATTAGCTCTTCATTACACACTTGATGTAATAAATCCTGGTGAAAAAAATGCACTGTAACTTTTACATATTCGCAGAGTAATTGGAGGTACAAAAGAGGATAGAATCAGCTTGGTGAACTTTTAATTGCCCTGTCACGAGCGGAGTTTGCCTGGGCGAGAAATCTGGTGGTAAAAAAAAAAATGATTCTAGTGGCTGGGAGAAAAGAGTACGGATAAAGTTGTGGGTGAAATTGGGTTGAGAGGGTTGTCCCCACGAGACACTCGTGGACATTTCGTTTCATTTTTAGTCGTTTCACAATTTATATTTGCTCTTTTTTATCTTTTTCTGCTTTTTGAATTCAAGTGGAAAGCGCTGAGCGGCAAAGTTTGCCGACAAGAGGTTTCAGGGCCTCTGACTCTTCTTCAATTCGTCAAGAACCAGTGTTTCACAGATAAAAATCCACTTCATTTTTTGGTACCGCTAATGCAACAGACATGTGTCATGTGGTTGCAACAATTCCAGATGTATGCCGAAAAAAATGAGACGTAGAGGCTGTATATGTCCGATGGTTTACGGGAATACCGGATGGGTTGGATATTCACAGTGATGTAAATTCAGGAGTTTACAAAGGTGGATACCAGAAATAAATGAACGGGATGTGCGAGTGACACTTGAAATATTTTCTGAAAATGCAATTTCGGAATTATAAATTCTTCTGAGCTACTCTCACGGTAATTAGGATAAACATTACCCCAAAAGATTGATACCGCTGGTAACGTTCCCCAGGTCGCACTACGAGGCAGTCACTAGAATGAGCGTCCAACATATACATACATATAAATATATATGTATATGTTGGGATTTTTTACTTCTCGTAATTCGATTTATATTTGATTTGTTGAACGCCTTTAGGTCAGGGAGCGGTGGTACTTAGTGAATTTGAGAATAGAAAGTTCCTATAAGTTCGGTAGCTTGGTTGGAAAAGAGTATGCATGTATTCACGTCAGAAAATAGTTAAAAATTACTAAAAAGGAGTTGGTCACGTGATACGTTAGAGTTCACTTCTCCTCTCCCTTAAATATGAGGGCTGAAACTGCTTCTTGCTGAAATTAAAAAGTGCGAGGACAAATATATATATATATATGTTGGTGTGTATAATAGTGGCAAAAGAGCCGAGGGTGGATGGCGACTGGAGTCACGTGGCGGCCACTAGCCTAGGTACTGTCTAATTTCTGTAATTTGTCGGTGGTGATATTTCATGAGGTTAAAAGCAAGTTAAATGAGACAGGTTGGCTTGCTTTCTTTGGACAAGAGTTACTGGGACGCAGTTTACGGAGAGTTACATACCTGAGTGTTTGTTTTAGATTTTCTGGTGAAATTGCTAACTGTGGGACTAATTGTTGAATTAAATAATATATGAGTGACCATGTACATATGTTCAAGGTAGAAATTAATTAATGCCATGGGTGAAACTTCCTAAATACTTGATAGAACTCTCAATTTCATGATAAGTCGGCGATTCACGAGCAGGAGAAGTCCCCAGAAAAAACCACCGGTGCCAGGCCCTCTAGAGCCGTAGGCGGGCCCTTTACCTACTTCACCATACGATCGGCATCATATAAACTTATCCGTCATATGAAAATACACATTTCATGTGAAAGGACTTTTTTTCATAAGTTGGTCTACGGCTTAAACTCACGGTTTCATAAAATCAACACACCATGCACACTATAAACGCCTTATATTTTTTAAATATTTTTTAATTTAAGGGTACCAGCTTAAAATTTGGCTGAAATATCCCACAATAAACAACCCCGAAAGAACCATAAATACACAGAAACATGAGACTAATGGGGATAGACGATAGGCATTTAACCCATCCCGGGTATACGATAAATTTGTTTAAATTAAATTATAGATTATTATGGCAAGCGCGTAATAGGCACTTTGTTTGGTAATATATGGCGGGGATTATTAGCATAACGTGAGATTGTCGGGCACCTGCTCCGCCCATACGTTGCTCCTGTGTTGCCTTGCACTGGTGTGTTATGTGCACCATATTGAGGATCAAGGGATGAATGGCCAAGTCGTTATTTTTGTCACCGACATGCATGGTTCCACAATTTTTCATTTTCATCGTATATTCTTGTCTTATGAAATTTCAGACGCAATTAAGCATTTTTTTTTATCATTAGAACATTTCTTCGCATCACTCCGCATCAGTTCTTCCATTCACAAAAAATCCAGCTAAAAAACTGAAAAATTTTCCAGGTCGGCAAATTTTGATTTTCACAATGAAAGTTTTTCGAAAAAAGGCGAAAGAAATTACGAAAAGATTCTATAGAAAATAAATTCTCTATGAAAAATATCTACCATTTGTTCCTAAAGTCACTTGTTATCCATACATCGATTACAGGATAGGAGGATTTGATTTATAAATCATAGATTATTATGGTAACCGTATAAGAGGTACTTTGCTCGAGGACTTTGTATGCTTGGCTATATACCTCGTCATAAAACTCCAAAAGCAAATGAGCACTTTTTTAACATTGAAAAATTCTTTGGGAACACCCCAACCCTCGGCCATTTCCACCTCCGAAATCCTCAGGATGAAAGTAACTGAAAAATTCTCCAGATTTTTCTGATAGTCTCGCATTATTCGTTTAATGCTTAGGGGTATTAATAAAAGTGGGGGGGGGGGGGGGGAGGGAGGGAAAAAGAGAATGAAAATGTTAAAAACCTGAAAAATTCTTAAGGCATCCTATAGTACCTTCAACGGCCCAGGGCGCGTCTTATCTTCGGTGTATGGATAACGAGCGCGCGCGCGGAAAACGACGGGGTCGCGGCGCTAAATTGCATACCTCAGGGGAAGCATACTGAGGGGAAATGGCTCGATATCTCTTGGCCATTCGCATAGCATATAAGGGCTAACGGGCCGGAACATTTTTGATGGATATATTTCCACAGATTTTCATGGGAATTTTACTTTTGAGTGCTGCAGTGAAGTCAAAATTCTATTTCGTCGAAGATGTTCTCGTGGTAAGGATCTATGTATCACACACACACACCCACATGCATACCCACCCACCCACACCTACACCCACCCACCCACACCTACATCCACCCACCCACACCTTCATCCACCCACCCACCCACCCCTACACCCACCCACCCACACCTACACCCACCCACACCTACCCACCCACACCCACGCCCACACACATGATACTGAGTCCTCTAAAGAAGTTCATACGATACCATAAACTTATTCTGAATTGCATATCTCATAACGATTATATTCAGCTATACGAGAACGGGGCGATAAGGACTAACGGGCCGGAACATTTTTGATGGATACATTTTTGCGAATTTTCATGAGAGTTATATTTTCCAGTGCCACTGTAAGCGTACGGATAATTTTTCCATGTTTATTAGAATGAATGAGAACTCTCATGGCTTGACAATACCACTGGATTTATGAATTTTCCGTATGACTGAAAATTGTACCATCCGCGGGGACATTGTGGTCGTGGACAGATTACTTTAGCTACATTATTCTCTGTTTACTGAGTTTTATGAACACACATTGTAAACACAAATTTCAGTATGGTTTATTTGGAAATGTAGATGGAAATGATGGTAATCATCGGTGATGATTTTCCGTAATTTCGTAAATGATGTCAATCGGAAATAAATACAGCGGCCTTTTATTCCCATCCCTCATATGCGAAGTAATGGAATATGCCATTATTACGAGGCCGAGGATCGTTTTAAATGCGATTTATGGGGAATGGAAGAGACAGTTATTAGTGTTATCATTCTTTATTTTTATTTTCATTTTGAGCATTATGATAATTTTATTTTATACGTGAAATGAAAAAATGAGTTACCGATTCGTAATATCGTGCGTAATGAAAATACGATACATCAAGTGATCATCCAGGAGTTAAATAACCCTTGCATAGGATTGCGATACACAACGTAGGCATTAGATTTACTTTGACCACATCAGGTTCATTTAGTTAACATTAGACGTAAATTTTCTACTCTCTTCATTGTAAGTAACGAACAAAAAAAAACTTCAAAATTCAAGTAATTTAAACCGAGACTCCTTAATTTGCACTGCACCTAGTTCAGACATTTAGTTTTTGCAGTGATCCTTGTCATGATTTATATCCACAAGTTGTACCAGTGTTTGTATGAAATTTGTTGGTGCCAGTAGTTTCCGTGAAACGTAACTGCTGGGGTGAGGCGCGTAAATGTGACACAAGCGTGGAATGGCAGGGTCTGCTGTGGTTTTTGGTCGGCCCCGTTGGTGGATAGGTTGAAGGGGATAGAAAGAGAGTACGAATTGCCACCCAGCCACCTCCATACTTCAGCGGAAGCCACAGGCGTCTGAGCGATCCTGAACAAACTGCGTCAACTGGGGGTCTCCCTATTTCCAACACTGTCCATCGATATGTTCTCATACACCCGCACAGACGCAAACACACACACACACACACTCACTCATGCAGTATATATATAGCTAGACGTGTACAAAGTGCATAGACTGCTAGTCCTCCGCTGTAGAGTAATTTCCCCACTTGATCATTGTGCCGAGCATGATTTACTCATGCAGGCGCGGAATTTTCGTTCCAAATTTTCGTTAGTTCGATTTTCTCTATTACCAATTCACTTGATTAAGTGGAAATTTCATTATCTATGGACATAACCTCAATGAGAATTACTTGTAATTATTATCGTGGTGGAACGGTTGAATGAAAAAGTCAGAGGGATTCCTATTTCGATGGAGGCCGAGGTAAATTATTTTCTCGTCATCATCATTATCTGGAAAACTCAATTTTACTGATAATGGTATGTGGCTTGGTGAGGTTTCCATCCAAATTGCAGTGATGAAATATGTTCGCTATTTTCCGTGACTATTTCACCAGCTTTCGTGTTGGTGGGACATGGACATGCCGTTTCAGAACATTTGGATTTCTAATTAATCGGCGAAATTATGGTTCATTCAATTGGGATTAATTTCATGTTTTGAATTGCCGATATTTATGGAACATATCCTTTTTGTTTTGATTATTATCATTCAAAGTTACATCAATAAGAGTTTATACACACCATTTTTTTTTATCTTGGTCTATGCAAGAGCGTTTTTTTTCTCCATGTCTTTACGATTCGTGATATATATTTCGTGTGTATTCGCTGATGAAAAAAGGCAGTACAAAGTATCTACTGAGAATATAAAGTTTCCTATTTCACGAGTAAAAGTGTATCTGGAAAATGTCTCATCTTTTTTCCGTCACCTGCGTAGAAGTAACCCTCAGCTTGAGTATTACCCTGAAGGTATACTCAGAGAGCTACCAAGACTAGACGGGAGTGAGTATAAAAATAAAAATTGAAAATAACATATTTTTCCGTCGAGTGGAGGTGTTATACTTCCGACAACACGAGGGATATTATTTCCACTGTTATTTCAATGCGCACGGCTTTTCTTCTTGCTCAGTTGACATTGTCACTAGCTGAAACAATCTCGACCATATATAGTTAAGGAAAGTAGATATATTCTGTGGACTCAATTTTTCGCTCATATGTATATTTATGAAATATTTTTTTTCGCTTTTATTATCGTTTTCTCGTCGAAAAACTTCGACGATCTTCGACGAAGCTCGCGAATATTTGAGAGGCCAAATAGAGATTGCATATACAGTGGACTCTCCGTAACTCTATGAGGGCCAGCGAGCGGAGGAGAACGCGTCCCCACTCCACGTGACGTTCGCACTTGTGCGGGAGGGGTATGGCCGCTTCAACCTATCCTCGCGCATTAGCTCACGGGGATGCAATACAACCGTTTGGGGGTGGGGGAACATATAATGCCTCACGCGAGGTGTCATATTATCTCCCGTTTTCTCTGCACACGTCTATTGCGAGTGTGCAAGTGGTAATCTGTAGCTCTCTGTAGGTGCAAACTCCAATACACACTAGAGATTTATGGGAAATCGTCTGTATTAGAATTCACTTTCTTATGTCTCTACTAAGGCTTGTTTAATTACGTAAACAATAAACTGCAATATCCATCTATCTACTAATACAAGGCAAAATGTAAAAATCAGAAGGCACCGACGGCATTGAAAAGAAGAAGGTGGGTCAATACGAATATTAACTTGTACGACTTCCACAAAAATGTGGTTGCACGGAAAACGGTGAGACAATATTTTGCGTGGCCCATTCAATTCCGGATGAGAAGAAGTTTCAAATCGTATGGCTTTCGTTGACGAGATGAATTCGAACGTTTCAATTTTATTCTCATTTATTCCAATATGCAAATATATTTAAACAAATGGTTGAAATTTTTCACCTACAAGATTTGAATATCGAATTGCTCACCGATAACCAAAAATTGTCAATATTGCACCTTTATTGGCCCCCTCCACTTTTGTTAATCTCTTGAGCTATGATTTCAAACTTGTATACTTGCCACAAAACCAATGGAATTATGGTTTCCCACTGCCAATACATCAAATGCATTGCTGTCATCTCGCTTTTCGTCCAAAATACTCCCCAATTTCTCAATTCGACGATTAAAAAACTTGCCTGACACCCCTTGCAAGGAATCCAAAAATATTAATAACATTGAAGCAGCTCGTGCGGTACAAAGTTTAAAATTTATTGTTACAATTCTCCGTTCAATGACTCGTTCGCATCGCCTTTTCTCAATATCGCCCAGCTCGGTGACTTACGATCAGTATATCCGTGGGACTCTACAACGTGCACCATAACCACATGGTGGTAATCGTCCTTCTCCCTCCCTCTCCCCCCCCCCTTCCTTCGCCCCGCAGAATCTGCTCCTTGACCGGAAGCCAGAACAGTTTGGCTTCCATTTCCCATTAAAAGAAGTATTTTTCAGGAACAGAAGACTTGGAAAAAAGTGTGTATAGTGGTTGCATGCTACAGTTGTTTACGATGAATCCATGTGGGCTAATTCGCGGTTCGTGATTGACCCCCCCCCCCCCCCCCCCCCCTCCCAACGGACGGGATTCCCGTCCGGCCTAACGTTCTGATTTTATAGAGATTAAGAAAGTTCAAGAAGAAAACCTGGATATACATATATACACACACATGCACACGCACATACTTCTTCTTATCTTCTTATTAACTATTACAAGCCATCAAAACAAAAATTGAATTAAATGAATATCATACTTTCTATTTTACGAATTGCTACATCGTTAAGTTAATAATGCACATTTCTTTAGTCATAGAAAATTACATAAATTCTATTGAATGGATGCGGGGAAGCACTGCTTATACTTGCAGAGTGTGATATATACTTGTAAAGTGTGCACTTTGCATACCGACGATTGGTAATGTCAGTGCGAAGGACTTTCTTTCCCTCTATCTTACTTCGGTGATCCTTGTCGTTCTTCGCCTTTTCACTTGCACCAGTTTCTCTGTCGCAGGTGGCTCTCAAGTAGACCATTATGCACAATTGTGGGCTCATACTCCCTGAGATGCTCAAGCCCCTCAGATAGAAGGGTGTCAGTTTAAGGAGTCGACGTTAAAATCTGAAAAAAACGATAACGTTATATTCAGATTTTAGGCGTTTTATTTCTTTTCATCATTTCCATTGTAAATCCGACCATGTTGAAGTTTTAGCACTTTGTAGTAATGGTTACAACTCGTTATGGGCCAAATTGTATGTACTCAGGATCTTTCCGAGTATTCCTTTTACTAATTTCTGAAGTGTTAATTGCAATGATCGTTATCTTGGCTTTAGGGCCACGGAAAGATCAGGCGATTCGGGGAAATTTCTAGTGGACATAGAGTAATGCTCAGTCGAGTAATTGCTATTCCCCAAGGAGTGATATTTCATCCGCGAATTGAGGATATAAGATGCCCGCATATATGAAATTTCATCCCCAATTTTATGTACTTCATCCCTCAGGTAGAGAAGAAATACCAACAAATCGAGCTTGGAGGGGTCTGCAGACAAGATACGCCGATCAAGGCTCTGACCCCTACAAATCATGCACCAGATTTACTAACAGTATAATAGATAAATAAATAAACGAATACATAAATAAATACATAGATTTATAAATAAAAGCCTGAGACATCAGCCTTAAAATTAATTTTATTGATGAAAAATTTGATGAAGCCGATCAAGGAAAGCATGGATTTTCGATTAATTGTCTATGAAGCGCTGCGCCTACACTTCAGTCGTTGAAAATAATCGAATGGGAAAAGTTTGCTGCATGAAGTGTCTTTCTGAACAACTCGAGAGTTAAATTCTACACCTAAATCACCTCAAAGTGAAATATCTGGATAGCTGGATGGTGATTAATATGCAATTGAATTTTTTTTTATGGAGATGTAGTCAGAATCTCGAGCTGTCATAAAATAGCTTCCTACGAGAGTTACTCGGGCAGTTTTAAACGAAACTACAGCTGAAGGCTTGTATTCTGTACTTGGCTAGCTATGGAATTATCGCTGGTCCTTAATTTTGACGATAAAATGTCTTGAAATCACAAGTGCTGGAGCAACGCTAGCTTTAACAACGTTGATCTGATGAATATTCATTGAGTGATGCTGAGGAAAATTTGGGTAGAGTTGTGGGGATATTTGTTCCACTTCTTGACATTTTGTGGAGTTCCACTGGGACGAATCTAATGAACCTATGATTCTGGAATTCAGAAGAGGAGGATATAAATGGGATGTGGATATGACCATCCACAAATGGACCAATGGCTTGCCGATATGTTGGATGTACAAATAAGTTTCAAGGATGGAATCACATCGGATACAAGATAATGTCGAAATATAAACGTAACAAGCGATGGATTATAAAATAAGGTCAATTTATGTACACAATCGATTTTCCAGAGATATTCCACAGGATCTCTGCATACATACCTCTCGTGAAGCAATTTCTGTGCAAGTTGTATTCCCAAGCGGATATCTGTCTGACTAAGTACTAATCATGTTCAGCGATGCTTAGCTCCAATCTTCGACAGAACATTACCCTATTCGTCCAAGCATCACCGTTGGTTCCAATTACGTAATGCTATATATAGAACGCATGTCCCATGATTCTCATTAAGCAGATATAATTGAATAATTCCTATTTTTTCCCTATTTTGCCATTTTCAAAATCGCGAGAAATGCTCAAATTTCGATTTCGTTGAAGGTACCATACTGAAATTTACCGTGTGCAGGTGCTCGAAATCTCACCCTCACTGCGTCAAAGGTCCTACCTCTGCAGGACACTTCTTATGATACAATATTTTCTCCTAGATGCCAATGAACAAACGATGAACTGTGTACTAATGGTGGTACCCGCCAAATGAAAACCTTAAGCTGGACGGGAACCCAACCCGTTGCGGGGGGGGGGGGAGGTTGAGTTGCGCCCAGTAGCGCATAGAGTGAAGTTTCAAAACACGAATTCCAGTGGCGCTGTGTCGCGCAGGCGCGTAACGAAGGCTCAACCCTCTGATGGTTAGGCCCGGAGTGGTATGTTCAAATTCTATAAAATAACATCAAAACTACATCGTCGATATACATTTTACTTTTCCAAGCAATAATTTCAGTAAGACCACCTATGCGATAAAGACACAAACGTACACTCGTGGGAGAGCACTGGGGTTCTGTAAGAGTGCCACTTGGTATTTACGCTCCCCACATTCTGTATATATGTATATATTTCCATGCAGATTAAGGAAGTTTGCAATGTTTTACCGTTGGCGCAGGGAATGGGGAGGCTCTCCCGTGGACTACCGTCATGCCATTGCGTATTTTCAACAGTTTTATTGCCGGTGACACTCGTATATTTCACGATAATGCAGGCTACAACCCAGACTTACCCCTTGGGCCGGTGGTCCTCGGGGATTTATTCTCATTCTTAACTTTTTCCTGTGAATTCATCACCCACTTATCGAATATCGATGATATTCATCTTCCTGAAAACTCTGTTTTTCGCAACCATGTGACATCAGATTGATATAAAGTCGTGTTCATAACTCTAAAAAAGAATTCATGAGATAAACGTACTTGGTCTGGTTTCTATGCTCGCTCATATATCTTCACATGGTGAGAAAGTCACAGAAAAATTCTAACCCCCGAGAGTTGCCGCGTATGCGACATTCCCGTGAACAAGTCTGAGACGGAGTTACAAAAATTCGGGACCGGAATAAGAAATATTGGTAATTTTGGTTGCATTGGAGAAGTGAATTTTTGATGAGGCGATGTTTTTGTGAACGTGTTTGTATACAACAAAAACGCTTATTCTTTTTCCTATTTTATGATTGTTTATGTTTAATGTTGGGCCTAACACAAACTCACCTTCCCCAGAAACAGTTCTCGTTTACCAGATTCTGTGTTACTCTCTAATTGGCAATTAGTTCCTCTCCAACATAGTAAGCAATTAATTGTAGCGATATTGCTGCCGGCATTTTTTATCTATTTAAACTTTTATAGAAAAAATTGTGTGCCATTTTAATTTGGAAAAACGCTTCAAATTTGAAACAGAAAAGGGCAAAACTGATCGTATTTCATGGTAGGTAGGTATCGTAAAAACGAACATAGAGTGTGGATAAATGAATAAAAAATTGAGCTAAAAATTGAAAAGTAGACAAAATTTTTGGAGATTTATTCGAGCACTCAGCGAGCAGTGAAAAATAGATGTCCCTGGGCCACTAGTCAATGTGGCGTGTTGCTCGTGTATTCGCCTATATGATACATGCACCAACACCAAAATCACGAACCCATAAATATACGTGTACAGGGTGTACTCGGACGAGTATATGGTCTCGTTCGATATCGTTGTTTTTGCCAAGTTGCCAAGTAAGTTTGGCCCTTCACTCCTCGCAAAGCTTTTCTGTTGTCGAACCACACAGTTACTACATTTTCGCGACACACCCGATTCGTTTGCACTCGACTTTTACACCATTTTGGTTATTTGAAAAGTGTGAAATGGGGCCATTTGTACTTTGCTATTCTGCAACATAAGAAGTTACAGAAGAATTTGCATGCACGTAAAATGGTTTATCTGGCATTAGGGTTTGCACTTTCTATCCCAGAATTTTTCTTATAGTAACCTAGAGCTTCTGGTTTAGAGAAAGAAGAATGAAGTTATAAAGGTTTTGAAGGTAACTCCTCCATCAGGAGATCCGTCCGTATCTCCTATTCTCCATCGCATCGATTATTTCATTTTGAGGGGTGAAGAGGGCAAAATTTTTGAGAAGGGTACTCATTAACAAAATAATTAACATGCCATAAAATTGTGCATAATCAACCTTTACCACCTCCATCAGGAAGTTATAGATTTGACTCTCTGCGGGTCACATCCACGTCCCGTTTATTTATATTTTTTCAGTCGACTCGCTGCTTAATGACTGCAATGAGTCATTGGCAAATCCCCCATTTTTTTCACGACAAAAGCTGGCCTTAATGAACGCAAATGATAATGACAGAATTTTCTTCTTTCACTACCTGTTTTGTTCCTTGCACTACTGTTCTTTTCTCGACTGCTCATTTGTATTCTTTTCCATGGGCATTGCATTTTTCATTCGCCTAGCTATTAACTTCCTCTCCACAATTGCCAAAGGTATTGTAATTTGTATTATTTTTAATTACCCCTCGCTCATGTTTATTTCATTAATGCTGCCATATTTATTATAAAAATTAATCATGTATTTATCGGATGATCAGGAAAATTTATCGACGAATTAACTTTTCAAACAAGCAAATTTTCTGTTCCCCTGGAGATACGGTACAGAAATAATGTGACGTGGAAAATGTTGTATTATTAGCTGAAATAATTGGTAATTCTCCCCATTCCCATGAACACAACAACCAACCATCCGAATCCAGTCGTATTATGTTTATTACCATAAAATTGCACCGAATCAAAATGCAAATTCAATGAATTATTCACGATTAAACCACTGATAATTTTCGTCTCGTGTGTTTGAACAGGAAATTTCAACTCATTCAACAAGCTGACTTTTATGTCATTATCTCTGGCTAACTATTTGTTCTGAAAATACATTGTACCTAGATAGAGATGCACCATAAATCAATGAATATATTTCTCGAGTTACTTGCCGAGATCTGGATAGAGAAAGCCCTCATATAGATTGGGCCTGGTAATTGAAAGTCTAATGTCGACGAAATTTTCACTTTTTGTTACGTTTTTCAGCCTGTTGTATTGGATTATCCTGAAATGTTTTTAACGAGGATTATGCCTCTTTAAGATATATATATATATATATTGTTATGATATATATAAAAGTTTGTACAATGGAACCGAGAAACCACTAACTGATAATTCGGTAATAGGTAAGTATATTTGAGGACAAATGAACTTTTAAACCCGGAAAGTATGTCGATAGTTGGTGCACCATGGTATGACCTATATACCATGTCTCTCGTATGCTTGGTGGAAAAAAATGCCACTGGAAATTCTGAAATTCTAAAATCGTACCGGGAAAATCACGAATTCAGCAGTTAGATAAGAGCAGTCCTTCTGGCAAAGTTTCTCGACGCCGTGGAAATCCAGTAAAATCAAAGTGAGAGTTCACGTACCTTGGAACACAGCCAGTATCTCCGGCTGGAGATATCATCCGGGGCTGATGCTGTGGCTCCCTCTAACAATTTTTACTCCGTCCATTTCGAAAACCGTCCACTCTGGCATATCCACTGCTATCTTCACTCGCGCATCACTCCTGGCTTAAATGCGTTTTTCACACATAAGTAGTAGCAACGCTGTCAGAGGCCGTAACAAGAGGAAGTAGTAATTCTGGGCGCTTCAACGACTTCGGCAAAATTGTATCAGAAAAAAAAACTATTGTTGCAAAATACACCCACTTACACCAAATCACCCACGCACATCTAACCACACCCACCCACCCATCGACATCCACCCACCCACACCCAATGGGCCCATCGACCCACATACCCACTCACACCCAACCCCCCCTCCACCTACACCAACCTGCGAATCGGCCGACACACACACACACACACACACACACACACACATTTTGTGTTGTAAATAGTCTACAGCACAGAGTCAACTCCCCTAATGTTTTTGACTAACGAGTAATCGCGCAGTTTAATCTGCTTTTTGGCATGGACGTTGAATTTCATTTTAAAAAGCGCATTGATTCATCACTTTTCGTTCGTGCTAGGAGAGAATAAATGAGAGGAAATAACTGAACTATGAGTGTCTGGCTGAGGGTATAAACATTCAGTTTTCAGCATAAAGTGCCTGCTGTGGGTAATTGCTAACAGTGTTGGGCGCTCAGTATGTTTGTAGGATTATCTGAGCCACCTTTCTCATTCACTCGCATGGTTATGATCCTTGCCACAGAGTTCGTTGCCATTCGACCCATTCGCGACACATCATAGCTTGACTGTACTTCTGCAACCACCGAAGATAGCACATTCTGACTATCATAAAATGAGGCATTCGGATGTCAGTTGCTATGAGTGAGGATTGTATATCATCGAGCTATGGGGAATTATGAGGTTTGTGCAGTCGTTCACATATGGAAAATTGTGTGGCATTATTGTAAGGTCTATGACGTTTCTCTTGCACGTACGATGGAAAATATTTCTCATTGGAAATAGAATCCTTTATTCAGGAGCTGTTATCAAATTGTCACATGAGAGATGCATTGTCGCAGTATTTGGTGCTCATCAATATTAATAAAAAAATTAAATTGGTCATGCTGAGCTTAGCAGAACAGTTGCGAGACTCAACTCAAGTTGTCATGTCGGTATTTCGAAACAGTCTTGATCAACTGCACGTCCTAATCGGACCGAAGCGTTCGGAATAAACAAACATTAGCAAACATTCAATTCGCTATTCCTCACGTTGCAGTCCACCAGCAGTCGTTGAAAATTTTTGGAAAAAAAAGCGAACGGCGAGTTTCACGCAGAATGGCATTCCCGGGGGAAAGTCCGGATGTCTGAATATAAATCACGAGATTGGATTCTCTCGCGCGTTTCGACTCCAAGAATACCCGAGAGGTACAACTCCGATCGGTTATCCCTGGGTCAATGACAAAGTTACAGACAAACTTTTCGATAGGGCTGAGCATGAGTGGCCAACTATTGGACAAACTACCTCCCCAAGTTTCACCATGTTCATGGACTTGTTATACACACAAAAATATGAATATTGCCGCTTGCTTAGCGCATTTGGAATGTCTCGAATGTTGCTGACAGTTTGAGCTGAATAGCAAGTGACCGATTCCGCACAGGAATGTCTGGTAATGACGTTTTGTTGAGCGATCCTTTCGTGGTTGAAAATCTGTATTATTGGAGTGAAATAAAAATGATCAGCAAATGAAATTGAAACAGCGCTAAGAACCTTTGTTGTTGATGCGTCGATAATAACAAACAGAACACAGAAATTGAAACAAAATAATTCTTGAATGTAGCCCTGTAAAAATGTCATCACAAAATTCTTGGTAAACCCACATCCTTCCGACCGCACCCACCCACTCGAACTCATCTACCCACCCACCCACTGAAACTCATCCACCCACTCACCCGAACTCATCTACCCACCCACTCGAACCCATCCAGCCACCCACTCGAACTCATCCAGCCACCCACCCAAACCCATCCAGCCACCCACCCATTCACTTGAACCTATCCAGCCACCCACCCACCTACCCGATCCGTACACCCACCCACCCGATCCGTACACCCACCCACCCGATCCGTACACCCACCCACCCGAACCCATCCACCCAACCCCATCTACGCCAACCAGACACACACACACACTCGGTTAAAAATGCTAAAAAAATATTGCAAATGCCCTGAATCGAGGGGATATGATAAGAGATTGAGTTTTCATTGTCAGGAGCCCAATAACTTCCCCTATCGGAAAAGTAATGCAAATAAAATTAATAATTTTCATTTGCTTAGAATGAAGCTTGGTTTTGGTGTAAAAGAGTGTAAAAATAGTACTTTCTTTTATAACCATCAAACCTCTGAATTGTTCACCCATTAGAAACCTGATGCCCAGAATTGCCACACCAGCAGTGACTGTTCGCAAGAGTAAATCCCCGTCCATTGTACTCGTGTCTCCCACTCACTTTCAGTGTCATCTAGCTATCTGGCTACATCCATGGAAGCACTTTCAGCCCGTTGAATTACCCTCGAAGTTTCGCCCTCTTCTTCAGCAGTACGTGGTAGAGGCGTGTGGATAACTTTCCAAGTATCTCCTGGTCGTTTCATGGATTGTCTCAACGAGTTGGAACATACACATTTTCCTACTATTCGATTTCGATGCTCTAACTTTTCATTAGACCTTTCTCCAAGTTTCAAGATTGAAATCGATTCTGGGGATTAAACGTGAACATTAAAAATTGTACGTTATTGGGAAAATATATATCCAAAAATACATCTCTGGTTTGGTTAGCTCTCTGTTATCCCGAGGTTATCATAATAATCTTGACATAGAATGATCTTCATAAAATTTCATGGGTGTCTATGTAACCCTATATCTCCAGGAAATTTGCAACTAGAGATAATTGTATCGAAATAAATTTTTTTTCGTGAATTATGTCATAGACCTAATGGCCATGGGATGATCGCCGATGCTTTTAGGTTGCTCTATGAGTTCACCGTAGCTACATCATACGTTATGTAGCTTCGAATATATTCCATGTAATATTTTCATACTCCTAAACAATTCAGGATATCCGACAGCTGTCGTGATTTCAGGTCGTTGTACGGTCGCGGCCTATGCTGTAACGAAAATTGACGAGGAGAATTCATAGATAAATTCCGAAACGCAAAATCAAATACTAAGTTGGTTATGAGCAGTAAAATTTAACCTATGCGTGGGCTTTCAGCAACCACATTCAATAAATTGATAATTACTTGGTTACTCGTGATGGTCCCAACAAAAATCGGCGGTGTGTAACATACACATATATATGTATGTTATATATACATTGCGGTTTCGGCCACCGGAGAATGGTTTACATGATTAAATATTTTCTCATGGATTCGGACCCAGAGCAGATACATTTTGTGTGCGCTTTTGGCGGTACCCATAAAAAGAGAACGGCGGAAACTTAACTCGAGGGCGGGGGAAGGGGGGGGGGGGGTTCACATTATTTAATTGTACGTATTCAACATTTATGAAAATTGTAGAGTCCCATGAAACTGAATGACGGTCCTGAAATCAAAGGATATAATTCAAGCATTACGAGAGGTACACACACACGCAATTTAATTGACACGCGGTTCATGTGCTGTATTTAATCAATAACTAACCACTAATGTATCATCTTCTCGGTAATAATGTTATTTCCCTTCGGGCATATCAACAAACGAGTAATCAAAGCAAATCGTGGCATTTACCCATGATTGGTAGGCTTTGCCTTTCGACAATGCGTTCATTTCTTTTCTACATCATTGATAGAATCATATTGTAATTACATCACGGTTTAATTAGTTGATAGACTGGCACTGACAAAGCGATGGTATTGAAAAGATCAATCAAGAACGGAAATGTGAAATTTCGCCGACATAAAGCGTCAAACTAGCCTATTACTTGATAACAAATATCAGTTCGATGAATGCCCGCTTGTCCATATCCTAAAGCAACTATGTAAATATACACTGAAATACGCATTTACCCACACAAGCACACACACGGGGGGAATTCATTGACTTACCACGTGGATCATTATCATTCCTTGAATGGTCGGATGGTGAGCGCGATGTTCAGAGATTCATATGCGTTACGAAAATAGGAGTGAGAGGCCAGCAGCAGAATGAATGCTGGAGGGTTGAACCCACGATACCTCTTTGATTATGCAAATGAGGAGGAAACTTATCCGACATGAAATGTGTATCGTTGCGTGAGGAATAAATTTCATTGAAACACTCACAAACGCACACACACACGCGCACCAACACTCACTCACCCACCCACCCACTCGCCCACCCACTCACTCACCCACCCACTCACCCACCCACCCACCCACCCACTCACTCACTCACCCACCCACCCACCCACTCACTCACCCACCCACCCACCCACACAGAGGCATGATTTAAGTATAATTCAAAATCTAGTTACCCAGGGAAATCACGATGCTCGAGATCAGCGTGACTGAAGGAAGTGTGAAAATCGGGAAATTGAAAATAATCAGTATGATTTCCTGATAGTATAATGCCCCACATGAAGTAAAATGGTGGAATTCTATTGGCTGAAATGTGGATGCAAAATATAATTACGTAAATTCTTGAGTTTCAGTAGTCCCCTCCAAAGTTTATACTCTAAATTATATTTTTTTCAATTATAACGTTGTATTCCCTCAAGCGAACTTGACTCCAGAAGAGCTCTAAAGTGTAAAGTGATTCATCATCACCAGGCGACTCTACATACTACGCTTTTCACTGAACTTACGACACAGCTAATTCTCCTCCTCCTCACGTAATTTTTTACTCATCTTTACGATTACTGTCACTCTTCCGTTGCGCTGGAGCATAACCGATGAAATGGCTGTCAGCAGCAGGTGGCATATAGTGAGAGACGAGCCAGTCAATTTTAGTTCGGGAATTTATCCCTGTATGTTGACCGACTTGATGGAGTTTCCACACGTGTGATATTGTCGCTATGGCTTTCTCCACTCCTTCTAGGTTCAAGGGATAAGACCACTGTGGAATTGGAATAGACGTCATCTTTTTCCCGAACAATTTTTTTGAGCTTTGTGAAGGGGATACTTGAAGCGGAAAACTTTTGCAATTGGCAAACCAGCTAACCATTATTCTCTAATAAAACAATCGGGCAGCCCATATCCCTAATATCTTCATAATCGTCTGAAATTTCAACTCACATACCTCAACAACTGTCGTACGAAGTCGTGAAACCTCAGAAAATTGAATTCTCCCGTGGTCTAAAAAATAATGATCCCTAGAAATAAGTAATGAGGAAATAAATCAAGTGTCGAAGCCGTCGGAACAAGCGAGGTGGAACAGAAAGCAGAGAAAGAGAATAACACGGTAGAGTTGAAATAAAAAAAAAGACAGACTTCCAGGAGTGAGATACATGTTATAGGCTAGTGGTAAAATGAAAGAGGTAGGGACGTTTGGGTTGGAATACCACGGGAGGGTGCTTTCAGGTGCATTGAGAAAAGTAATGAGTCGCGCCCCATGGTTTCTCGTCGATCGACTCCCCCTGGGAGGAGAAATCATCCTGGAGAACGGGCAAGCAAGTTGAGTAAGTCGCACTCTGCTTTTTTTCGATCTAAATAGAATAGTATGGGGAACTAGTGAAAAATTCTATGATGGACCCCCCCCCCCCCCGGCGGGTTGGGTGCCCGCCCGGGCTTCTGGTCTCATATTACGGGTACCACCGGTACCACATAAAAATAGTCGACAAATAAATACGTCTCGACTGAATTTGCCTGCACATCGCTGGTGTACATCGATGGTATTCAGGAAAAAAGGGTCACTGGCTCCTTAATTAACTGTACAGAATTTTGTAAAGCAATTTTTCAGTCTATTTGTGCACTCAATTTTTTTCCACGCCGCATTGTTATCAATCAATTCAACAAACATGATATGGGAGAAACAAACAATCAATCGGCCTTGTAAAATCAAAAGAGCATTAGTGTACTTACGCCCTTTCTGCCTATGGCGAATAATAGAAATTGATGGGTATTCTAAACTACATGCCAAAACTCGATGTTTTCATGTTATATGCTATTGGTTGGCCTCCGCAGGCTGTGTACCCAGCCTCCGACAGAGCGTGAGAGAAGATTCATCGTATTCATTCGTGATTGATACCCCCGGGGACTTGCCACCGATACAGTACGAGTACCAACATTTTTCCCCCTCTCGGCTTTTATTTTTTCAAGGCTTTTTTTTCACATGCTTCAGCAGCAATGAAAAATATACGCCGTTTACAAATGATGTTTTCTCATCGTATTTGGATTTTCATATTGCACTTTTATCCCAAAAAGCAATTAAAAGTTGGTTAGATTCTTCATACCTCCCACCAACACGGATAAATAAGCAAAAAATCATGTAAACATTTCGTTACAAGTTAATGTTATATTTTTATTTATCCAACTGATTATCCTTTCCCCGATATTTCCTCCTGGCATTTCCCATTAAACCAAAAATATTCTACTACCGCCAGTTATCAGGCCATCGACAATCGTTAAACAGCGGTGCAACACTAATAGCCCGAGAGATGTTCTTTTTTTCATTGGCAACGAATATTCTCTCCTGGTATCCGACGCATAGGACAGATTATCGATAAAAAAAATAAACGACACGTAAAACATCATGAAAAAGTCCCTGAGGAGACATCTGATTCCAATCTAGATTTTGATCCCCGATGCACAATTTTCTACTGGCAAATTCCCCATATTTCTGATCTCAATTTCTACCATGAATAATTAACTATATATACCAGGTAGCTATCTTGCGGCAAACGGGCGACTTTATAATTCAAAACTTTTTCCCATACGATTTGGATGAAATATTCAGTAATATGTATGTGTTCATGAATATAATGTACCAAGCCTTTTGTTTTGTACGAGTTGAAAGTTGGAAACTGTATAGTGAGATAAGGGGTAAACACGATGTACGAGTTTCGGGGCTTTTTCCTGAGTGGGAAATTTGTGGCCCCAAGAGTTGACCTCACCCACTAGGTATTAGTGCTATCTTTTTACCCTGGGGCAAGAAAATTATCGAAAAATTATTTGAAAAAAAAAATCTGCCCTGCTAATTGAGGGTCGTTACTCTAGTAATATTTTCGCAGAACTGACTTTTCTGTATTTATAAATTTTAAAAAAATTCTTTTCTCCTCAGGGCTTTGCGAGCGTTCCGAATTTGGACATTTTCAGAAATTAATAATTAATCATTGGCTTAAAATTTTTTTTTGGCGAATATACTCATGAAATAAACAGCAAAAAAATTTGCCGCGGTGTCCACCAAGAAATATGTAAACGTGAAATAACAATTATTAGTGTTGCACCCAGTGTAGAAAACTGAATTACAGTTCCAAATGTCTGCAAAAACAGACAAGAATTGATGGGTTTAAGCGGCAAGAGTTACACTGGTGTCCTCCGTGCAATAACTAGAATACTTGGGGGGTGACTTGGCTCGTAGATCCCCTCGCTACCCACAAAATCCTCTTCACGCCCCCAAGACATTTTACCTCCATCTAAGTTCTTTCTTTCCGTCGGTCACACCCGCCCATTCCATCGTCCATGAGTCAGTGGGAGGTGGAAATCCTCTCTCAGTAGATTTGCCTCTCGTTCTTTCTAACCTCCCTTGGTGCAAGCCAGGGAACTCCTCGTGGCCACCTCATTTGCGAACAAGCCAGCCGTGAATTCCGGGCATATCACAATGGTGAACTCAGCCCGGAAAGAGGAACAGCTAGACCACCTACTTGTTTCCAAGCTCACCAATGCTACGGCGCCACTCTGAGAGCTTGAACTTATTATTGAGACTTACTTTCGGGAAATAATGCATCTCTGCTGGAAGATCTTGCGATAGATGATGGGGGTAAAAAGCTAGAATCGTTGCTTTTTAACTGAGAAAAATCTTCCACTGTCTAAAAAAAATACTCTTTAAGAGCGATTCACATCAGTGCAAGCAGTGATCACGAACCGAGCAGGAAAAATTGTTGACTCACGAATGATATATTTCTCTCCTGCATAATAACTTTACCACCGTAACAATAATTTCCTCTAATATTATCAGTCTAAACTTTTTGCTATTTGCTGAGGTCACAGTTAAATCCACAAGGTTCAAAGGGAGAAAAGCAACTGATGTGAACAGTGGCAGAGGGACATACGGAACAAATTCATTGTGTCATAGACTAAAGGAGAGACAAGCAGAAAAAGTACCTAGTTTAGTGTTTCTGACGTTAATCCTTTTATAGCTAGAGGGCTCATGCTTTTTGTCGCAGTAAGTAGACTTGACGATGTAGGGCTACAAAGTTACATCCAGGTTATGGTTAATAGGAATTATGTTCTAAGGGATTATGTGGCTCACCCTGTTTATCTGAAATTGTCAGTGAATCATAATTGATGTACGAAATATTGAGAAAATGATCTGTTAAAGACTTGAGTGTCATCCGCTTTGGGGGAAAAATATTGCTTAGTTTCTCAAGATCGTACTATCTTATCTGGTTTTTTCAATCACGGCAAACAGTCTTTGGAGGCTGGGCACATACCTAGAATCATTAGCGTAGTAGGCAGATACTCGACCTACTGCACCATAGCTCTGATACGTGGATGTGTGTCTGCGTGTGTGGTGGGTGGTGTGTGTGTGTGGTGAGTGGGTGGGTGGGTGGGTGGTTGGAGTGTGTGGTGGGTGGGTGGAGTGTGTGTTGGGTGGGTGGGTGAAGTGGGAGGTGAGTCGGTGGGTGGGTGCGGGGGGGGGAGGGGTATTACCCTTTCAATAAATTTCCATCGCTATGCAATGTGGAAATAATCGTGTAACAACCCATGATAGACATCTTATGAATGCTCTAACCATAGATCGATTCACTTCTCTACTGAACCTCTTCATTTTTCATCAAACTCTATCCAACAATGTCTGATTAAAATTTTCATCCTCATCCTCATAAAATTTTCCTTCCCCTGTCGCTGGCGAAAAGAACAAAATAAATTGAAAGTTCGATGGCCCCTCGTATTTCTTAAACAACTTTCCAAACTCCGGGAGAATCTGTTTTCAAAAGCTCTCACTTACTTTTCAAGGGTAAAATTTCCAATATCGTATTTCTCTATTACCCGTTAATATTACTACCCTAGAGGATTCTATTGAAATAAAAAATGCAATTTATCGCGCCATTGAGTGCAGCGACGAATGGAGGATACGGCAAGTAGAAATGCTCGCGTAGTGTCAGGCAGTAGTTACGGTATGTCACTCACAGGCTGAAGTTGCTTTGTATATTGAAGCATAGAAGCTGTACGAAAATTAACTAACATGGTACATATGGGCCCAGCGCGATGCATTGGAAATATGATTTTATTTTTCAAAAAGTTTGTGACATATTCATAATTTAAATTTTGAAAAGTTGAAGAAAAAAAAATAAAATTGCAATTATTACAATGGAAGTTTTTAACATAGCGTAGAACTCAGCGATTTCCATATTCCAAATTTTGTAAAAATTTTGCAAATTGAAAAGAAAACATTGAAAATTTCGAGAAATTTTGAAAGTTTAAAAAAACTCTGGAAATTGCAAAAAAACCTCGACTATTTCAATACCAGAAAAAAATCGAAATATCTCTAAATTTTTTACACTTTCCAAAATTCGTCCTCTAGCCTATTAATGAAAACTACGCAATGAATATAAATCATACAAAAAACTCCCAATTTGAGAAAAACACCGGTTCCCAACACCTCCAAGAATTATTGATTATTATTAATTTTTCAACTGCTAATCAGAATCTATTCACGCTTCAATCGGGATTTAATTATTGCCGGATGGTGGTTTGTCCGAGGTATCGAACTATAATCAAATTTCGATTGGCATTTAGTCGAAGTATATGTTTCAATAGAAGTTCAATTAGCGTTTAATAGGAATTTGATAGGGGTTGTATAAGGGCAATAGGCGATTCCTATATCCATATTTGAAGTCAAATGAAGTAAATCAGGGTTGACCCTTTTTAATGACGAACAGCTATTCATTAATGTAGTAACTTAACTTACCATTGACTTACGTTATTAAACGACCATAAAACTGGCATTGAACTATTCTCATGCCTTCATGTTTTATGTGTAAACATATACAATATGTATGTCGCCGTTCACGTAAAAAGGGCCCACTTGGTCGGTATCGACTCATGTATAAAAAATATGGAAGCAGATTACCATTAGCTTGAAGAGGATACGTAAGAATAAAAACGTAACTATTTCTAAACGGAAACTCAATTCGACCAAGTGGGCCCTTTTCATCTGGACAGCCACACATGGGTAATTTGAATTTCCTTTTCCCGAAAAAAATTGAACCGATCCGGTATAGATTTTTTTTTTTTCACAGAAATCGGATTTTTGGGATGCAATTTCATGTGAATATAACATATTCCTACTTTTGGTTTTTTTTTAGACTGAAAAATTTCAATGTTTGGAAAGTGCTCTCGTTTAGTTTTAACATTGTGTGATTTTTAACTCCCCGATTTTTCATATTTTACTTTCTCCCCCCAATTTGCTATCTACACTGCAATCATTTGACGCTGTAATTGGTTCAAGTGAATTCCACAGCGGATTTTTCGATAAATAAAAATGAAGAATCCACATTACTTACATTGCATCTCACTGAAAATTTCCCCACCACATTCCTGAAGAGATGCTATAGAACTCTTTCATACGTGATATATTTCCCGTTGATAAATTCTCGATATACCCGCAGGGCATTCGGCACCCTATCAAATTATTTTCAGTTTATCTATTCGAAAAACCCGGAAATACCATCAAGATTAATACGATTCGTTCTCCAATTTGTTGGTGCACTAGATTTGCCCAAGTACCCACACTGAGCATCCCTCGCTCGACCTGCGTTTGACACGAAGTCAAATTGAGATATCGATTTGTAATTTGGCACGGATCGTCAGTACAGAAGGGGGTGAGGGTGGTAGGTTATCTACCGAGGTAACCCAGGGAAAATCCAACAACGAAACCAACCGAAAGTGATTGGTTCTCTAGAGCCTGCCTCAGGGGCAGGGGGAGGTAATGTAGGCTTTAAGCCAGCGTCTCTCGCGCATATCGTATAAAACAGCGATTTACCTTGTGCGCCCATGCATGTCAAACCAGCGATGGGACAAATTCTTCCTCGTCTCATTTCGCGGCACGTGCAGCTGTTTTTCTGGGTTAGACGAATGAGAGAATGGAAAAAATCACGTTCAGCTAGCTCGCCCTTGGGCCTAGGAATTGTCCTTGAGTCCGTGAAGTCATTAAACTCGTCATTGGAGATCATAGTCGTCTTACTTTACTTGACGCATCATTCACGCTTTTGGTTAGTGTGTGGGTGTGCGTTCTGAGGGGCTCTCCCTCAAATTCATTCCCCCGGGGGGGGGGGGGGGGGGGGGGGGGAGGGGGGGGGGAAGTGCTTACGCTAGGTCGCTCCGAGGATGATAGACTCGGATTCGGCCTCGGGCAAAGTTTTCGACGGAAAAGAAGACGGTGTCTTCAAATTTTGGCTGAATTATTAGGCCAATAAACAGTGAGAAATTTAACTCCTTGAACTTTTGCCGTGCAACTCCTAGATCTACACCATGACATAATATCTCCCCACCCCCTCCCTATCACCCTTCGTACGAATGAGAGCATATGAATGAAAAAAGCATCTCTTTGCCGAAGAAAATACCAGTTGAAAGTGTTCATCGATCATGGAAATGTCTTCACATTGGTTCATATTTCACCGTGCACCCTTCCTCATTTACCCCTTTCACCTTTGCAGAGCGACAAAGACGATGAAGAATCAAGGGAGTTTTTGAGTAAAAATGGAGTATCCGAGGTGCACTATGAGCGTACGAATGCTGAGCTAAAAGCCATGTATTTCATGTCTGATGCATGACTGCCGTCCACTGATCCATTCTCATTATCAACAGTTTATCATTCGAAAAAATGCTTGATTGAAGTAGATTTTTCAAAATATTTTGTAATGTCATATTTTGAGGTGTGATATATTGATTATGATATATTGTCGTGGACCTGATCTAAATTCCGTATCTCATAGCTCCCAGCATTATCGGATGATAATCTGGATTTTCTTATTAGTACAGTAGTAGGAGATATCAACTATCAGATACTCGTCGATGATAAAAACAGCACTACCCATAGACGGGTTTATAATGAAGGCATCGAGAAAATGTCTAAACACCTCCGTTTTATCACAAAGATGAGTATCGAAGAATGTCGCTGCTTCGCGATCACTCAGTCGTGATCTGGGCGTTGAAGTGTTGTGATTTGTCCGACGTGATCATCAAGTTTTATGGTGCAATGAATAAGATCCAAGCATCAGACTCTCACGAGGTAATTTCATGCTTAAGTGATCATGATGTAGGTCTTTAAAAGAATGAGAATTAAAGTTGTAAAGGTGGGAAATGGTTTGCGCGATGTATCGCCTCCGGCTAATCGTACTATGCTCTCCAAGATTACCCTGCAATCTCCGGATTTTTTAGATTTTTTCCATTTCAAGTTGTTTTTAAGTGAAATTTCTACAGGCGCCTTTGGGTGTGAATCGAATACACGCGAGTCCCTATGTTACGAAAACCGACACCTATTGGGGAGGGGGGGGGGAAGCGCCATGTATGGAGTGCGTACGTACTTTACTCCCTAGGATGTCAAGACGGTATGCGAGGTACGGGGAGGGGAGCACGAGAGAGAGAAGAATAGAGCATTCACGCATATCTAGATCCATTTACAACGTGTTGCGTGGGAACGTCGATAATGACGCGTTCGTCGTAATTTAACGCAGGGCGTAAGATGGCGTTATGCGCATTTTCTATCCGCAGTAAAAAGCCAGCTGTTTTCGAGTCTGGTGTGTTAATGTATAGGTTATATATGTGCCGAGCGTTAGTTTCTATATCATA
Source organism: Asobara japonica (assembly GCA_026005395.1). NCBI lineage: Eukaryota > Metazoa > Arthropoda > Insecta > Hymenoptera > Braconidae > Asobara > Asobara japonica. The sequence continues at coordinate 198,092 of BQMI01000595.1, read as the reverse complement.
ATTCATGTCCGGAATAATTTGGTGTGTGTGTTAATAATAAAAGTTTTTGTTTCTTACTTCAGTTATCACAAACCGATAATTTAATTTATAGAAAATCGTGAGATGGAAATAGGATAAAAAATCTTTTGTATTTGATTGGATTGGTTTAATTCTATCCTCAGCAAAAAAAAAAATATTTACAGAATATCATAACATCTCTATAAATTCGGCCCCTACGCCGAAGCTCGATACGCCCATGATTTTTTTTTTGCGATTTCCCTTGAGCGGAAAATGCTTTGCTCTGGTTATCCTTTGCCGTAACAAAATGAAAGGTTTGCAATTTTTGGCAATCTTATTCTCCATTATAATCTATCAGCTCTGCACGACTCGATCACTCGATTCTCTCTAGTCGATAAAAATTCTCGCCATTACCGCGCAACACTGCCACTCTACATCACCATCACTCCAATTCTCACTGTAGATTTTCTACAGACACCCACACATTTACCTTGGATAGAATGGGCTCTACGTCTTGGTTAAAAGGAATGGATTTGAGTGAATGTGATACCAGAAGCAAAAGAAACTTTGTCATGAACGCCGCCCGCTTTCGACTGCATTTTTCATTCTCACTTGGGTTCACCGTAAAGATGGCAGCCCCAGAATATTTGTCATGTGCGTATAGTAACGCTATTTTAATCACATGGGTGGAAAATATACCGTATCCTCTTTTCTCCACACATGAAGGAATATCTATGAGACAAGTCTTCTTCGTTTGTAGTTTCTTCTAATCCCATTTTTCAGTTATGAAGTTTATTGCTTGCTTCTACCGAGTCAATCGCAGCAACCCCAACCTGTTCATTTTCAATAGAACAATATCTCTTCTAACCAGAATTATTTCGAAAATTTAAAAAATTAAGTCAAAGATTAAATTCGTTCATGGAAGATAAATTATTCCAACTTCTCTGCCCGTGATATTGTTGAAATCTCACCCATTTTCGTCACTGACGCTGTACAAAGCCGGCAATGCAGTTGCAACCCTATTTCCGGTTTCCTTATCAAAATGTTCACTCGATCATTGTCACCAGATCACTTACCTCTTCAGACTATCATTAATAATGCTCCTAATTTTTCCAGCGAAAAGCATAAACTGCATAAAGATACATCACCCGGGATAAATGTGGCTGGGGACAAGAGGGTAAATGAGAAAACCGCGGGAATCACAAAGAGTGTTTTTTTTTAACATGCAAAATAGAAATGCGAGTGGATGAGAAGAGTGCGATAGGGGGGGGGGGGGGGAGGAGGAGGGGGAGGGTTTACTTTACAACTGCAAAGTTGCAATATTGCGCGGCAAATTGAGTAAGCTACATACCCTGCCTCTCTTACCCACTCGTTAGGTAGCGAAATACGGGAAATGGGTCTAAAGGGGGAGGGAGCGAGAGGAAGGAGGATGTGCAGATGCTGAAGAAGGACGAAGTGTCTAACTGCAGAGACACTACGTAACTGAAGGGCATGGGAAGTTGTTTTATTTTGGAAATTCTAAAAGTTACAAAAATTCCAGGAACAAAAAATTTTTTTCAATTACGGAAGGTCAGAAATTTGGAAAATATTGAGGGTTGTAAACGATTGGACATTCGACAACAAATAAAAAAATTATGAATAATTACTATAAGGGATATTCTCTCTTAAACACCAATGCGAGAGATTGCTGTAAAAATAGAGATAGAGGGTGTTCGTGAATAAACAGATGCAGCTTTCTGTAGAACCCCTTCATAAATTGTCTGCGCAAGATACCCAGGGTTTATGGATAGTTCGAAACAATTTTAAATGTGGAAAACTTTCGAAAACTCGATATGGAGGAGGGAGCAACAGACAAAGTGAAATTAAATATTTCATAATTTAAGAAAAACATTAGTACTCTTGGTAAATACCTCAAAAATTGAAAGATTGTAATAATTCTCAAATTGCAAATCCCCAAAAACTTCGAAAGAAAAATTTATAACATTCGAAATATTTAAAACAAAGTTCCAATTTAAAATGAAAAAAGAAATAAAATCGAAAAAAAAAACAATTTGAGCAATTTAGACAATCTGGGTACACCGAAAATTTAAAAAATTCAAAAACTCCCGAGAATTCTAAAAGAACATTAAACTCCAACAACCTCTCAAAATTTCAAAAAAAATTTTAATATTTTAACAAATTAAAAAAACGAAAATTGCTGAAACATGAAGAATTTATAAAATTTCACCAGTACTGAATATTTCAGCCACGTGAAAATTCAAAGGCAAAAATTTCTTCAAATTACTATTTTAGGCGAGGTGCATAGCCTGCCTCTCGCGTCCACTTATTACGTAGCGGAGCGCGGGAAATGGGTCTAAAGAGAGAGATAGAAACTTCCGGCGGAGGCACTAGGTAACCAGACTATGAGGGAAATTCTCCCTCGTTCATGGATGGTTCCCGGAAAACACTGTGTGTATGTGTGTGGGTGTGTGTGTCTGTGAGTGAGGAGCGCCCAAGACGGAGATGGCGAGGGAAATGCTTTACGACGCAGTTTTGCGACGAGGGGCGGCATAGTACCAGTTTTCACTAGTGCAGTCTGAACTAGCTCTGGAAAGACAACGTGGGCAAAACCCCTGAACGAAGAAAATACGGTACGACGTATGTCTCTAGTTTCTCGCGGATAGAATGAGAAAGTGGAAAAGAACAAAAGCCGTATTTTTTCTGTTATGTTCACGTAAGGAGAACCTTCACTAAAAAAAGGGAGCTTATTATTAACAAAAGCCACACCTAAATTTTTCGGTTTCGAATTCTTGTTAAGTTCTCGACAGAGCATTTAACAGTCAAGTTTTGTAATGGGTCTAATTATAGAAAGGCTTGGATCGCTTGAAGACGTTTTTGAAATGGTGTGTGTGTGTGGGGGGGGGGGTGTCTGTGTGTGTGTGTATGTGTGCGCTTGTGACCGAAATTTTCCGCGCGGTTTCCTCACTAATGGAGCGTACGATTGAAAAGATTAAGGTTGCAATCGAAGCGTTCCCACGAACTCTCTGATTAGAACGCGCTGATTAGATTTTCATAAACTTACACACACCGTGTACGCTATAACCACCCTCGTCTGGCAGATTTGTCCAACTATTTTCAAAAGTATCATATTGCATAAAAGCAATGGGCTGGATGATGAATATGTAAATATAAAAATATGCGTAGTAAATTTTGGGTTAGATATAGTAAAATTTGTAATATAGCACAGGAAAAATTTAATAATAAGACAACCAAGTTTGTATGGTAACCTTCTGCATTGAAGTATAAATTTTTACTATAGGGCACTATTCTTTAGCTTTACAGCCGCTGGAGGATAAATCTGCTGGCGTCAATTTAATTTATGTATTGCAATGCATAGGTTAAACAGTCTCTCAGAGACCATTTTTAGAAACAAGTTGTTTGGCTAAAACGAGACATTACATAATTCCAAAAATCCTTTTAACCTTCACGTAAGAATGTCAAAAATACAGAGTGGCTATTTTCTAGACTAGTTCGCAACAATCCTTGGCTCCTATTCTCCCTTGACGCATCACTGATGTCGCAAAGAGGATTTCCAAGTGCTGAGGGTTTGCTATACGTTGTCATCTCATTTGTCGGAGGTTTCAATCGCATAGAATTGTTAATATTTGAAAGGTGGTGGGTAGCATTAGGGCGTAGTAAGGTTGTAGCTTGCAAAAGGGAAATTTGCTATTTGTGGTGAACGGACTGCTGAATGATAAATGAAGGATTGAAATATACTTCCAAAGTTAACCATGACTGGGATATTTCGAGGTAAAACTCAATATTATGAGTTATCAGGTCAGTCCTTGAGCTCTTCTGCATTTTGCATTGTCGAGTGTATGGAACTTCTAGCGGATGATACGCCGTCTTGAGTTTAATCAGTGTTGGTATAACGCTGCAAAGCAAGCATGCTACTTGCTGCCCTAAGTGGGATTATATAATCTTGTATAGTGTTATCCGTTGAACTGATACCCTGAGGAGAAATCCTTCACGTTGCACTTCATCCTTGTATTGCCTCTTGGAATTGTAGGAAGATGCCAAAGTTGAGACGAAGCTGGATGCAGGCCCTTTGTAATTGGTGAATTGGTTTTCTCCATTGAAACAGTTTGTTATGGGGTGGTGAGAGCATGCATACGGCGGACAGAAGGGATGTGAAGTACCCTGACTTATGCCTGCTGATTCACCTATGATGCTCCCCCCCCCCCCCCATGGAAGCGCGCGGTGGCGAGTTGGGTTCGCGTTCGCCTTAGCGGTCTTGTGAAACATTCTTTTGGCACAATTCATTTTCAATGTTCAAAAGACGCAAAATTTGGCAGCCCTTAAAGTCGCTCAGAATGCCGAAATTTTCTAAACTTTTGAGTGCTAAAAATTTTTTAACTTGTTCAAATTCGCCAAATCAAATATTCGTATTTGATTAACTAAGTGCACTCAATAACTGGCGTTTGCTTCTCATCTATCAAAAATGCACGAGAATTTATGCACTACCTTCATTATTGTAATGTATGGCGTGGAATTCAGTGAGGAGTCCATGCCAGCCAATATTCCCAAATATTTTCCCTATCATAAAATTCCCATAAAATTCAAGGAAAAAAAAAGGGAAACACTGATGAAAATGACAAATCGAGAGATAAAAACTATAAAAGGGCAACGTTCGGATGTGCCGTAAAAACAAACATCACTTTAACGGAAAGTTGATGGATCGAACTATAAATTGACGAATGGTTGAATTTGAGGCAGCCAGTATCTCAATCCATTGACTTTATATTCCTCGTTGCCTACTAAAAAATATGAAATTGCATGTGATGGCAGTACAAATAGCTTGCAGCACTTTTTCTTCAATTTCGCATGTGCATATCGTATCGTAAGTGAACACAGTGTGTATATTCTGTAATATGGTATATTGACTTCCATTATTTGACGCCGACAGTAGATAAACTAATAACGCATTGCCTCGAGGAAGAAATTCGGATGAAATGCGAGCCGTGATGTCTAACGACCCAGGTTGACATTCTAGTTATCTCTGTTAGTGCCGAATATATATAAAAGCATGAGGACTCTTAGGGGAAATTTGGAGAGCATTTCAATACGGACCATCAGTTGTGGAGCGACAATATTGTACGTTGCGTATGACAAAGATACTATGAAGAGGGGAGGGGAAAAACCTCAATTTTCCGACCTTCTTCTACGAGAAAACATGGCTATATGATCTTTAAAATTTCTGAAATTTTTGAAATTTTTGAAATTTTTGAAGGTTTTGAAATTTTTGAAGGTTTTGAAATTTTTGAAATTTTTGAAATTTTTGAAATTTTTGAAATTTTTGAAATTTTTGAAATTTTTGAAATTTTTGAAATTTTTGAAATTTTTGAAATTTTTGAAATTTTTGAAATTTTTGAAATTTTTGAAATTTTTGAAATTTTTGAAATTTTTGAAATTTTAAAAATTTTTGAAACTTTTGAAATTTTAAAAATTTTTGAACTTTTTGAAATTGTTGAAATTTTCTGAAAGAGTACAATTATGCCGAAAAGTCCTTGAGCTGATCAATTCTCAAAATAATCAACTGTCCATGAAAATGTTGGCAATGGAAATTAGAGGTGTAGGACTGTATGCTCACGACGTAGATATTCTACAGTTGTCGGTTCGCATGATCACTTGGCCCTCCTCTTTCTAATAACAGTCATTACTGTGTGCAACCACGAATTTGGAAAGCTGTAGCTAATTGGTAATCCGTAGTTACATCCAGCAATACCGGAAGGGTACAGCTGCCGATTAATTAAGCCACGTATTCATGGTTCAAACTAATGTCCCCTACTGCTAATAATTCGCCGTCGGTAACACAGCGAATATACGGCGAGTAGGAAAGAGATGGGAGAGCATTTGGATGTGACCACCAACATTGGTTGCACCACTAGGAACACCGCGAATTTGACAATTCTACGGGTTACATCGCACTGAGATACGATTTGAGCATGTGGGGCATGCTCAGTGCCAGATTCTTCCACACTCCAGAGTAATGGGATCATTGAGAGTACTATATGTGGAATTGTTGGTTACGATCATTGCCAATCATCACTCATAAGCCGAATCATAGCACACACACACACACTCACCCAAAAATACATATACACATTTGTCATCATTTCGTCTCTTTTGCGTTCTAGATATTTTTCAATGTGTCTCCATAGCGCGAACTCGTTTCTATCCACTCAAAATATTAAAATCCATTTTACAATAAAAACAAAAACAAAAAAAAAACAGATAGATATGTAAGAGCTTGCGATTCTCCTACCACTTTCATTTGCCCCAAAAGTAGTCCGCACCGACCGATAACCACTACTCTCTGAACGATAGAAAATTCTCAAGTAGATAATGCAGTAAACGTGCAGTGCTCCAGAATAGCGGTCACGCGTTGTTCAAGCGAATAAATACGGTTGGTGGATTGTAAATGGAGTAGGGCGGTTAGTTTCTCCCCCCAAGTTTACCCAGCAAAATGCAAAGAAAAAAATGGAAGATACCCAGATTGAAAAGAAGGAAGAGCTGGGAATGGTTAGAATATATGAACTTCTCCGTAGGCATTCTCTTGGCTCGATTCTTGGGATGTGTACCGTAACTAACGAAATTGAACACGAGCCTATTGTCTTTGGAGGTTGCCTCTGCTATAAGTCCCTCCATTTATTGAATTTTACTGACGCCAATATCATGGCTTTTTATCTTCACACGCTTTATTTAATTGTGCATTGACTTTGAAGCTCATTTTTCTAAGTTCCATCTCCAAAAGATCATTGCATATATATGTATATGATTTTTCTAATGAAGACGTAAACCGAATTTCGAGCGGAAGAAATTCTGATAGTGCCAGTCGGGGTTTGAACCCGGGACTCCAGGTCGGGATTCGAACCCGGGACTCCAGGTCAGGATTCGAACTTGGGACTCCCAGTCGGGATTCGAACCCGGGATTCCAGGTCAGGATTCGAACCCGGGACTCCAGGTCGGGATTCGAACCCGGGAGTCCAGATCGGGATTCGAATCCGGGACTCCCGGATATAATAAATCATAACCTTAAATCACTATATATATCCTGATTTTCTAAAATACTGTTCACTTCTTCCCGAGTTCCATTCTATACTGTGCAATGAGAAGGCTTTCTACGTTAGACTAATAGTAATCTTGAAGGTTACCAGCCTTTTATGCACGCCCATCGTCAAACATTCATTATGCCACAGAAGTACACAGTGGGTGGCGTGAAGCTTATAAGCGGAGTTTGCCCAGACTATGATACCGGTTTGTTGGTTATAGTTGATGAAAGAGTATTTAATAAACCGTGTAATCCTTTAAGTATTAGATTATTTACCACCACCGCGAGAGAATTGTATTAAATCATCATCGATCTCCGGCCAATTTCGCTGTACAGTTAATAAACTATAGCCGGAAAAAGAACGTCAATACCGAGTTTATTTGCCTAAGCTCTGCTCGACTAGAAGAGCTCTTACTGCCAATTCCATTTTCCCTTATCGTCAGACGCTTACGATCCACGGGTTACGAGTTCAGATTATTTCCCTATAAATCAACGAATCCAGGCATTACATTCAAGATTCCACATCAATGACTCCAGATTGCATTTGCCGACTATCACAAAATGACTATAATCATCGATTTACATGCTTTCAAAGATTATCACGTAGAATTTCGAATGATGCTCAGCAATTTCTGGGATGCTTCCACTCACGATTGACACCACGATTCGATCAGCTCCTCCTGCCCTTATTCAACATCATGGAGTAGACATATTTTTTTTCTTCACTCTGAGAGCATCGATTGGTTAGGCAAATAGCGCGTGAAACGAACTTCCATAGGTTGCCATGAATTTTAACGTTTATCGAATTTCCTCTTGGCCACGTCCAGTTACTCTTCCCACCAAGCAATGCAGCGTTACATGACGCAACTGTGTATCTACGAGACTGGGTGGGGGGGGGGGGGGGAGGAGGAGGATTATGGTAACCTCAGTTTGTCAGTTTCACACGGACAACTTTCCTGATTCCTGATAGCGATTACATTATGTGTCGGAGTTATTATTGTTATAGTTGAGCACTCTCTCACAGTCCATTTGGTGTTGTCCTGAAATTAACGCATCGACTATATCTTCCAAAATTTTCATGGCCAATCTTCATGATTCTTGGTGACTCATGGTAATCGGACTTACCATTGACACTCGCTTGATACTCGAATAGTTTACATTCACGTTGGAGTGAATCTACTCCGACTAATTGTAATTGAGAAGCTACTAATTGGAATGTCAAACTGACTGATGAATCTGAATGTTCTGTCATATGGGTAATCTTCCAGCTAACTGTAAATTCGGGAGTGGTAATGAAGGGAAGTTCATTACTGATGGTGTGCTGTTGATTTGTATCACTGAAGTGTTTTGGAATTGATTATTCTACAGTGAAGTTGCACAAGTGGAAGAGCATTTGATCGAGCTTTCGATTCAGCGAGTTTCGTGTAACTTCTGTTATTGTGAATTGAGTGAAATGCGGTGTAATTAGGAATTCTTGTCAATGGAAAAATATCGAATGGCGGAATGTTAGACAACTCTGTGGATAATCTGTTGAACAACGAATACAAGAAATGTCTGTTTAGGAAGATATAGACGTCACATTTTCTTGAAAACCGTTACCATAATTATCTCTGTATCTTACGTTCAAAGCGCGTCGGAGGTCGGTGAACCCCTAAGATGGCACTGTTGAGGGTGTGAAGTACAGTGGAGAATGTGGTTTCAGCTGTCGTTTGGGAAGGCAATGATTCAAGTGTAGAGAACATGTTGTTTGGGGAGATTAAACAATCTGAGCGGCAGCGTAATTTAGTACATCGTTCATTCTAGCAACTTATGATCATCTAATCTGTGTCTTGCATCAAATCACATTGCATTAGCATTTGAGCTTCGGGCTGGTATACGATGGATTGGTGTTTCGTTTGGCATAAGAATAGCAGATCTCAATTTCTTTGCTCCGATCAGCCATTTTATGGGAAGGAGTCAAGCCGCGCGCGCAACTCCTCTTTCCGCCGCAAGGACTGGCGTCGCGTCGGTCTCGGTCTTACGCTTTTCGATAATTCCGATATATATCGATATTTTCTTTCGTATCTCCTTCTTACTTTAGATATGGATATATATATATATATATGGATATACATTCTCGCTGAAACTGCATTCTCACAGTAAATTGAGAATAAGAAATTCTATAATTTGCATATTCGGAAAAGAACATCAATAAAATTAGTACGAACCACTCCCATTATCTATGGTCACATTACGGCGAAGAGTCGAATATATATGGATATAATATGGAAATTTACGGCTTACATAGACGTTGTAGCTCCCGTGAAAATACACATTTTATGTTTAATGACTTTTTTCCTCCCTCTATTTGATAAAAGGAAGGGAAAATATGAGACTCTTAATGAACAAGTCTCAAATTGTGGTAATGAGAATTCACCATCAAATTACTTACAACATTCGATGTACACTGGAAAACTTTTTACTCCACAACGTGAAACACTGAGATATGTACCAACACTGTATAGTATATTTTTGCCCGTGGGGCTGTATGTACTCTACAGTTGCATTACCGTTTCGGCCACTAAGTGTAGATGCTTGGCGCCAACCAACAGGCGTCGAGAAATTATACCGGACTTCTACATCGTTCCAGACTAGAAACACCAACACCGGATACAACAACGTCGAGTGGAGGAGATGCATCCGTATCTCCACTTCTGCAACTCGGCAACAAGAAAATTACGCTTTCCACTGTATTTCAAAGTTACGTTTAACCTCTTTGTAAATTTTCTCGTTATTGAATAATTAATAAAGTAGTGTATCGTGGTAACGATAAAAGTTTTGGTAATAGTTCGATGAATGAAGTAGTTGGAATTGCAATGCACCTTCACGTACATGGACTTGCTGAATTTATCGATAGACTGAATTACTTTGTGGAAGATTTACTAGTGAAGAAATAGAAGTTGTAGTTTTTCTCGCGCTCTCCCTTACTGTTCGTTCAACTCGTGATACTTTGTTTTGGCTGTAGTGTCAGTCTCCGTCCCTGGTGTTTGTACTCCGCCTATCATGGACCCCTCCCCCGCCTCTCCACCGGGTCGGATTAGGCTCCCGGCCAGCCGTGCGGTGCCATTTTATAGGTAGCGATTGTAGCACCTTCGTCAAATCAGTCACATACTGTACCCATTACAGTGCGGGTGTTTTTTATAAATTTTGCAAAAAAAATATAGCCGCAAAATTTCAAATAAATCGGATTAAGGTGTATATGTTCTACAGTACTCATCCTATTTTCACAGATAATGAATAAATTTTAATCACCGATTAAAATCAACGGCGAACTAGCAAAATGGAATATTTTGGATTTTTCGCCTGTAGCATCAGGTTTTTAATTATTCATAAAAAAAAACAGACAGAACAGTCCATTTAAAATATTTTCCACCCAATTTCCCTTTCAAAAATACACTTCGCTGAGAATTTATGAATGACGCTTCCAAAACAACCAAATGGAGTCAAAACTAAATGAAATGAAAAATGGCGAACTATTGGTGTGCAAAAAAAATCGGACTCACCATAAATTCAAACTGTTGTTCCATTTCGTCTGTATTGTTATTTGTTTCTTGATTCCCGATCGCATTTTTTTTTCTTTTTTTTGCGAGCTCAAGGATTGATCGATGCGCCATGGTGGGCCAGTTGTCCGGTGGAATGAATTACAGACGATCAATTATACGGGAGACTGGCGGTGTGATGATTAATTGTGAAAGCAATTACAGTGCCCACTCCGCCTCTTTCTCACTGGGGTTAGATACAAATTTGTTACTCGTTATTGATGCCGTAATTGGGTTTACAGAGGACATTCACCCTTAAGGCTGTTGGCTCATTTGGGTGCGCCAAAATTCGAAACTGGGTTCAAAATTCCGTTATCACACAGTGCGGCTTTCTAAAAAATGTACAAATTTTTTCCATTTTTTATCAACTTTTATCAATCACTCTTGGCGGTTCATCTCATCTTTAGAAGTTAAGTCTTTATTAGTTTCTTCACTTAACTCTGTAGTTAAACCGATGCTTCTGATCTTTTTTTCATTCTTAGATGAATTGGATTTCACAAGAGTTTTATGGGCTTTATTTTTCAACTGGATAACGGAAAAATCATTGTTTGGAAGTTCTTGAAGTGCTCTGTTACAGACGCTGTCACCAAGGTGTGAAAAATCAAGATAATCAACATAAAAATCAAATAACTATATTTCCTCCGTCGACAATAACGGGTGTAATCGATCCCCAAGAGCTCCAACTTTTCAGCTTCCCATTCTCACTTTTTTCTTGTCAGTTGGCCCTCGTACCTTCACAAGTTTTCGCTCGTTCATCGTTGAACGCGCGGCTGCTTCTCAGCCTCTTATCAATTTGATGCAATAAAAAATCTGGTTAATTAGCGGTTTCCTTTGACTGGTAGCACCCCCTCGAGTAATTAGTATAAGCGTTTAATCTAGTAGGCAGCAGTTATTTTCGTCGTGTCATTAATTTTTTCAGATTGTGGGCTTCGCAAACACTGGTTGCTTGCTCTTGGAACTTTCTTGTAGTCACCGCTGAAATTTTTTTTTGAATAAATCAAGTGGGTTGAGTCAGTGTGATGAGCAGGACCACACCAACAATTTTCGGATTTAGGACTTGATATAATCGATTTTTCCAAAATGTCCTGGAAAGCGCGAATATGATCTAGTTCAGAAGTACTGAACTCAAATCCAAGGCGCTACTGATACAAACACCAATGTCATTTATTTATAAGTACTCTGTTTACAAACACATCGTGAACTTCCATTTTTGATTAGCACTCCTAAGCAGCATAAATACAACAATGTTGAATAACAAGCAGCCAGGTGTTGTAAGACACCCGATTAGACCACAGCTCTTTGCGAAGTAGTCGGCTATAATTTAGTAGGAATTCCGTGGGAAATATAATGATTCAAAATCACTAGCATTTCTCCATACTTAATTTCCTTATGACACTCCCAATTTGTCGTTCATACAGATATATTTACAATTATAATCATATCAAGATTTCTATGCACTTATCCAGAAATTCTATCATCGATCGGTTGGTGATAACTAAAATAGGAAATATATGTTCATGATTCTATCTCATCCAGAAAGCCATAAAAACAAGCATCAATAGTTGTTCCATACTTTATTGTTGGATGCAAGGGATCATTATTCATGCTCAAATTCAGAGTTCCAAAGAGGAAGACTTTTAGTGGTCCAGGCTTCTCTTCTGCGAAATTCACGTTAACATCTCCGGGCAATTACCCCGGCTTTTTCCGAATTTCTGCATCAGCCAAAAAAAAATGCGTATCTTATCCACTCATCGATTTTTTTTATAGCTTTAGCCCTTGACAGTTAGAAAATATAACCTTTGGGTGAACCGTAGGAAGGAGTGAGGTAGAGAGAGACACGAAGGCGGGGGGAATGGGAAAGTTGCTTGTCGCGCATGCGCAGACGGTGGGCAGCGGCATGGAGGGGAGCGTGACGGAAGCGTCACGCGCCTGGGTTTCCGACTGAACTATGTTTCACAAATTTCACCTGCCAAAGTTTTTCTTTCCTTTGTCACAACGCGGGTCAAATTTGCGCTGAAAACAAAAATAAAAGCCAAAAGTATTTTATTTTTCGAGATATCGAAACGTATATAGTAAGCTTTAACTTTACATGAACTACAGTCTACGTATGGGCTATAAATTAAATTTAACCTTTTAAAATTTCGGAAAGAAGGGAAAAATTAAGAGAACAGGGTGAACCATTATTCCTTTATGTATTCATATCATTTGTATGACAGCCATGAATATGATCGTTAATTTTTTATTTGTCGTCAGACCAATGTATGGGCACCATATGACCTCATATTTTTTTAATGATAATTAGAGTTTTAGGCATTATTACTTGCCATTATATGGAATATAATGGTGACATTAAATTTTTATGTAATCGAAAATTCCGTAAAATCCCAATATTTCCCATTCGGAAAAGAACTTACTCTTAATTCGAAAAATTTCAAATCCATTCAAATTGAAATTTTCTTGCCCAAATTTAATCAGAGTTCCAACTTTCTAGGGCTATTTGATAGGTTCAAATTTTCTATCCACGCATACCACATTGTAATTTTCTGTTTTCTGTGACAGCCTTTCATTCCCGAGAAATAGAATTTCATAGATAAAGTCTTTCACTGAACTCTTAGAGACTTCATTAATGGACTATTAATAGAATTGGTTACGAAATATTATTATAAATTTTGGTCACATACCAAATCGATTTGGTACACACATTAAAAATATTCACCAGAGAACACATGGACAAAACCATGAAAATTCCATGAAAAAACTAACGTGAATTTTTCAAAAAAATTAAAATCGACAAAGTGGGCCCTTTTCTCTTTGACAAGATTAATGTGTCTGAATGTGAAGAAATTCACTTGCTCTTCTATTTTCGTGCGATTCACCCTTTTACATTTGAAATTACCAGTAATGCTGTCATGAAAATGCTACCGAGTCAATAATTACCTTTCGTACAACGTCTATTTGATATAATCTGGACATTACTCTGAGCTTGGCTCTCCATTTTATTCTTCAACGGTGTACCATCTTCACCGTCAATGCTGGATAATAAACGAGAGGTCGAGAAATACAGCCTCACTGAGGACATCATACTCTGTCGTTCATTCACGACAGTCCAGTGAGCTTTTGCGTCTTTAAAAGACGAAAGAGAAGGAGCTTTAAACATGGAGGAGAGCTCTCGAGACGTGAGAAGAAAGGTATGGAGGAGAGAATGTTAGAAAGAACCCAACGAGGTGTTGTGGGGGGGGGAGGGGGGAGGAAGAGAAAAAGAAAGATGAAGGAGGTAGGATGAAAGCCGGATTTACGGGGCATTCATCTTGCAAAAATAATAAACGGTTTGTTCCACAGTAGAGTTTTGAAACTTTTCTCGAGAGTTACGATGGACTTAAACGATTTATTTTCTTAATTCAAGATTTTGAATTAAAACTGAATAATAAGGAGGCTCTTACTATTCCCATAGCTTTCACTTTGCCTCTTATTTTTTTTTCTTTTATTATGAGTGAGCTTCATTCTTCGACTATGTCTCTCTTCTACGGTATGATTCAATTAGAATGTTAGTTAGAATTGGTGGAACAATGCACTCACTCTGATTATCTTGTTTTACTCTGTCATAAATTGTGCTCTATCAAGATATTTTGATGTTTTCCTTGCTCTTTGGTATGGCGTTCATGGAAAGACCGTAAGTCGTGGACTGAATGACTGCGACAGATCGTAAGGATTTCCCGATTCGCAATTTCCGCCTGAGGAAAGATCTTCGGGAAAGTTTTGGATGGAAAATATTATGAAGCATTTGTTACACATATTTGGTGTGTTTTGTTATGTTAACCGAAAAGTATTTTGTTATGTTTTTTTAGGGTGGTTCCTGAGATAAATTTGAAAATTCCCATTTTCTGCACACACACACACACACACACACACGCACACACGACTAGAGTGACGGGGCTTTGGTGTAGTGGGTAGGGTGTGTGCCTACTATTCTAAAGGTCCCGCGTTCGATTCCCGCTCACTGCAAATATTTTTTCTGAAAAATATTTTCTCACGGACTCCGACCGATGGCAGGAACATTCCGTGTGTGCTATCCATGGCGGTATCCATGAAGTGAGACCGTGAGCCGGAACCGAACGCGACCCGTCGCGCGGGGGGGGAGGGAGGGTTCCATCGTAGACGCCCGCCATCGTATCACAGGGGTTTCTGGAGGTTTACCCTGTGATTAGAAATACGATGAGCTGAAATGGCGAAGTCGGCCCCAGCCGCAATGGGTGGGTACTCTGATCCGTAGTATTGCCCATGAAGTAATGCCTACCAGCGGTTACGTGGGTGAATACGAATAGAGAAAGAGTAGAAAAAAAAACACACACACGACTAGAAATGTCCTAGATTCGAGCCCGGCTGCTGCAGAATATTTTTAAGGTCAAGGTCAAAGCTTCCATAGAACACGATAAAAGATACATCTTCTTCCTTGTTCTGGCTCTGTGGCATAAGCCCAATCGGCCGATAAAAAATACAGTCTAATGCTCCAAATGTTCGGGCAAATCAGCAAGTTCCCCCACTTTCAGTAAGGCAAACCAGTTAAGCTCATTTAAAAAAGTAAAATGCAAGTCAAATTGCAGTTTCATTTTTTTTCCTCGCGATTCTTTATTTGCAGGTCTATGATTGTGATACGGTCTTCACTTGGCTTTTTGCAACGCATGTGAGCCGTGAGGTTGGTCACCAAGGAAGGACACGTACACTCTAACGTACTTTATACTAGTATTATACATGCTCTTTTCCCCTATCCCACTATCTCTCTTTATTCATCGTTGTTTTTTTCTTTCCGCCCTTACACACTTTGTGACTGTGTATATTTGCACGCCTCAACGATGCGACAATACTACGCTCATTGTCGGAGGCTTTTTCTTTGAACCTGTTTTTGGGGTGGGAGGGAAATATTCATTTTTCTAAATAAAGCCAACCGTATTGCGTTAACTTTTACGATATTCTCCATTTCGAATTTTCAGTTAACAGAATGGGAACACGCAACTTTACTTTGTGTTCCCCCCCCCCCCCCCCGAAGGTATTGTCCAAAAGGCACAATATTTTTTATATATTTTTTTGTATTTTCGGTGATTTAACTGTGATAGAAAAAATCCATATGTGCACATTTTTACGTTTCACAACAAGTTGGCAAGTTCTTTTTTGGCAAACTAAGCTTTTTTCGCTGGACACACTCTTTTGTCTACACACACCAACGCAACCTCACAAGTACGTTGACACACACGTAGACATGTATGTTCCGATACATCAATTAAATATGTGAATCCCATTTATCCAGCAGACAATTACGAATATTTAACTAGCCGCACAGTCAGCACGAGGACGAGAATTGCACATTCCTGGAGTGGGAGTGAGACGGCAATAGGGGTGCGAACGCTCGAGGGTTAATCTCGTCATACCTCCTTAACTACGACAAATATGGAAAAAAGTGAAAAGAAAATAAATATGCATTTCCACTCACAGATCAAATTCTGTTTCATACTTTTTGCCGTATCTCTTACCGTTTGTAAAATAGACCGTTGTAAATAATTCAATTGTTAATAACAAAAAAAACCGCTCGTTCAAGAAACCAGAAACTAATCCGATCTAAGTTCCATGAAGACGCTCCGAATAAGACCTCGCTGACCCAGATCGTTCGACCCGTGCGTGAGAAATTGTTAACCGAAAATCCCGATTCCACACATACAAACACATACACACACATTTGTTCGGAATTCGCCGGAAAGCATTTGGGTTTCCTTCAAATCCTAGTTACGAATCGAAATAGACAAAATCGATGTAGGGGTCATTACAGTTTACTGTAATCGTCGAAAAATCGGGAAGTTGATTATTAATAGGATAACTATGAAACACCATGTATGTAAATTGAGTGAACTATATTAATGACCGTAATTTTTCTTTCTGTTTCAGGTGAGTACCTTACAAATCCCGCTAAACTTCATTATATTTCTAGTTGGTACCACGAGTCATCGAGACAGGTACAGTTGTTGAAAGCTATTCACTCAATATCTAGTTACAGAACATACATAATTATAGTCACGCTGCAGAGCGGATAATATTGCAAATGAGAGATGTGTCACTTTATGCAAATATAGGGGATCACCACAGTTGTGATTCTACCCTAGATAATGCAAATCAAGATTTTCCAACTATGGATTTTCGGTTATCGGGATTCGAGCATTCCAGAAATGTACACCAATTTAATGACATTACGAGTATTCAGATCTGTTACGTTTGCCAGAGAATTTGGATTATTCATTACTAAATGCAATGGTAAATATTATTTGATCACATGACCGATCTGTGAAACGCACTAATTCATTGCAAAATCTCTGGCTTGGATCAACGCGGGCTTCTATTTGTTTTAAAAAATCTCCAAAAGAATTTTGAGAATTGAATTTATTGGCCCATTCTACACACACACATACATAACTCCATTTTTTTCTGTAGCCCTCTCAGCTCTGTCCCCTCAGTTATACCATTTCATTCGTCACAAAATAATGATCAGGCTTAGTGATGCAATGTACTGTTCTCAACCGCAAGCATCTTCTCCTTTCACATTTCACCAACCGCAATTGCTTTTAGATAACCTAAAAAATATTGTTATTGTACAACTGGTGTCTTCCAACTGGCGTCTCTCTTCCTGAATAATTCTGCAATATCCCTGGAGAGACAGATCGTCACGTCTGATTCTGTTTTCATGAAACAAGTCGAGCTTCGTTTGCAATCCTAAGAGAAGGGATTTGTCCCATCATTGGTGAACAGTATCAGATGGGAAATGCACCCAGAGATTACAGATGTTCCAAGGTAGGGACACAAAGGGCTTTGTCATGACTAGAGAACTGACACTAGTCTTAGACTTCGGGGCATGATCGGTGTCTCCTCTACTACACTCTCGATTCCTGTTCAAAGCTACCGTTGTATCGCTTGTAGCATACAATCACGAAACGTGAGGTACTGACAGACCGAGCGATTGAATTGAATGAAGCCGACGGCCACTTTCCTATACCTGACGGGAATTGCAGTATATTCCAATACTGAAAAAGAAAAAAATCTATTTTAGGAAATACCTGTAGTCACGTCACCAGTTTCATCTGAGAAGTGAAACTATTTATTCATGGAGTAGACAGGAGAGGAAAATGAAAATGTACATCATAACTTTGGATTTTTTTCCCTAATCAAGTGCGGAGCTGCCGCTTACGTCTCAAAACCACAAGCCTAGGGACTAAGCAGAAGATTAATACAGAGTCAACAATTTAACTCATAGTCAGGATGAGATAAGATACAATTTTCCAAAAGTTCAAAATAGATCACGGCCAGGTTTTCACTTCGTAGTCACTCTTACAGTTACATTGTAAATAAATACTGATGAGCAGGACGGGTGCAGTATGGACACTCGCCAATGAAGGAATAGTATACAAGGTGTTTCAAAAATAACGGACTCTGAAAGGTGTAGAGGGGGCAAAATTTCAAGTCGAAAGTTCCTCTAACTTTTCGCTCTGACGCCCCTCTATGAAGTTATTAGCCTACTGGTTCAGTAGGCTTTAGTATTTGGAGCATAATGTTCGTCTGGCACAGTCTGTGAACCGTTCCTGGAACAGGTTCCGGTACTAAAGTTCCACCTGGAACACTTTCCAGAACTGAAGTGCCACTTGGAACAGTTTTCGAAACTGAAGTTCCACCTGGAACAGTTTCCGGAACTGGAGTTCCACCTGGAACCGTTTCCAAAACTGAAGTTCCACCTGGAACAGTTTCCAAAACTGAAGTTCCACCTGGAACAGTTCCCACAACGGACCTTCCGTGGAACTTCTTGGAGCTGCTCGTTCATTTGGAACCGCTTTAGGAACGCAAGTATTGACCCAGTGGGGCGAAAAGGGGAGGTGCCAGACAGAGAAGTTGCAGAGGAACTCTTCTGCTTTGGGACACAAACTTTTGCGGAACAATTTTTTTAACAGTGTGATCTTCCAAAAAAATACTAATTGAGTAAATGAATGGCTCGTTGTGTTACATCCTCTATTTGGCAATTTACTATGAACGGAAAACTAGGCTTTTCAAATTTTCTGGTGAAACTGAAATACTACATGTGCTCTAGTGCACGCCATAATTTATCGCTCGAGGGCGGCGTTGGCAACTAACCGAGATTTACAAGTGGATCCATTCATTATTCACACAAGTTATAGTTGCTTTAATTGGAAAATATTACCGAGTAAGTTGCGTTTTTTTTTTAGCTTTTGTGGACATATTGGATATTAATTTTACAGAAGGAAGCTGGATCAAAGGATGACAGTTGACATTCGAAATGGAAATTATTCCACGTGGAGATAACATGAACTGTTAACGTAACTGCCACTCCTATGTCTACTACGTATTCAATAAAAAACCGATCAAACTACGACTAATCATCGACATTAGAATAGCCAAGTGGACTAAGCGCGCAGTCTTAGCGCTGGCGCTTGGGTTCCTAAGTTCTAATCCCCGACAGGGCGAGAATTTTTCCGAAATGCCTGGTGAGCGGGAGGTTGCTCATAGAGTAGCCGCCTCTACCGACGTAGGTTTCCTGTGTCTTATCATGCGAATGCGGTGTAGCGTATGGTCCACAAGCCCACATATCCATAAGGACTCGACGGCGATAAAGAAAGTAAAAAAAAAAAACTGCGACTAATTGAATGGTTTTGGGTTATTAAATGGTGAAATTTAAAAACATTTTTATTGGAAGGATTATTGCTTCAATATCAGATCGGTTGAACTTTTTAGTTCGAATTTGTTTAGTATGGGCCTATTGATATCTAAAAAATTCGATCAACGTTTGGAACTTTTAAATTTACCGGAAGAGGGAGCTTGCAATTTCTTTTGCTTCTCTTAATAATGTAACCTATTAATGCAAAATGAAAAAAAGGAGTACACAATTTATGTAACCGTCAAATTTTTGGGCTGTGAGCTCGATCATCATCCGCGAGTGCGTACATATGTTCCCTTCTCACAAAACACGGCACATGTATTCCCCGAAAGAGATTGACTACCGGAGAGAATTTTTCCAGGTGGTTTACACCAAAATCCAACAAAGCTTCATAGCATCAAGGGCTGAAGCACAGGTTCGTCCGAAATATTCGATTTCATCGAGGCGTTATAAGTCGCCCGCGTTTTCCAGGAGCTTTATCTCCAAATCCCGCTTATCCTCAGTTTTTTTTCACCATTTTTTTCCATGTTTTTTTTTCTCCTCCCTCCCACAAAAAAAAATGGGGGAAAAAGAGGGCATGGGGATAAGCGCAGGCAGAGCAAAGTTCGAGCGTGTAAATTTCGGATTTCATTTCCAGTTCATAATAGGATATCGTACTTCATTCTCACCTAAAACTTTTTCTCCGACTGTAAACAATATGCAGATAGCCATTGGAGATTCAATTCTGCTCTCACGGATTTTTCCATTCTTCCCATATTACCAACAAAATAAATGGAAAAAGGTCGAGTTGCTCACTCGACAATTTTTCCTCAACCGTATTTTCCACTTAATGAAGTGTAACTCAGGCCTGAAAAGAACTTAATACCTTCAGGAAACTTTACACTGGAAGTGGGCCGAGTACTCGCGAGAAAAGTTTGATAAAAATTACCCTTCTATTTTTCAATGGGGTAGTACCAGCATTTTTTTTCAATTTTTATCTTGCCGATGGGGGAAGTTATTGAAATGCCCTCGAATTGAAATAATTGATTTTCGAATATTTTTACACCATTTTTGATAAGATGTATGTGTGTGTGTGTGTGTGTGTGTATGTGACGGTATATGTATGAAGACAAATTCTTTCTCCAACGACTTCTCACCATCAAATTATGCGATTGAGATACTGTATGGCGCAATCGAAGCGTCTTTGTGACCTTGAAATCTGATTAGGTGGTGGTTGCAATCAGTTTTGTAGTTTGTTCATTTTCCCGAAAAAACTACCGTTTTCGATAAATAAAAGGAGAAGAATCTTCCGGTTTCAAATAATTTCTATTTGCAACCGTTCTGACAACGTACTATTGGCAAAATAAGTTATGACCACAATTTTTTTACATTGCGCAGTGTGATTGGTCAGTGCGTCACGTGACATTTTCGCACGTGGCGACACCTGTCGTATTCCAGTATTCCAAATTTCATGATTTGTATTTTTTTTCTCTGAAACCAGTCTTTAAAGATTTAATTGTCGTGGCGAAAAATCAAGGAATCGCAAACAGAAATTACAACTCGGGATTTTTTGGCAATTTTGATCAAGGTGAAGGCGGGGAAAAAAACAGAATCTAAATTTTTCGAATCTAAATTCCCCTCTGTTCGCTGGCGCTGGGAGAGTTACGGGAAGTCGACTGCAATCAGAATCTTTCCCCAAAGCTCCCTGCAAAATGGTTCGCTCTGTTTTTCTCTTGATTTATTGGCGAAAAAACGTGCAGCATTGATTTGTTTACGAACCAATCGCCGAATTTCCGTTAATTTTGAATTTACTCATCAGGGAATACAATATCTCTTCCCTCAATAACGTTCGCTATATTTCCGTGCGAAAAATGACGCAAGCGATAGCTATACCAAACGAAAGGTTCCATCACTCCTTTCCCCTTCAAATAGTTAATAAATTTTCACCGTATATTTTGAATACCAAAAGATTTTTCACCCATCAAATTTTACCCCACAAATTGATAACATGATTCAAAGTTTCCCTTTTCTATCCCAACTTCTCAATTATTTCCCCCCACTTTTATCATTGTTCCTAACACTCCTATATATCTACAGCGGTGAAATTCATACCCTTCATCCGCGCTTTGTACGCAAGCGTCACGTTCGCCGGCTGCACTTGACATTTCGCCATAATTCGTGAATGTCCGGTAATTAATAAGTGAGAGGTAAAAGAACAACGAATTTTTCACTTTTTCATCGTAAAAATGCTTGATATATAATGCCCTCAGGAAAAAAGACAAGAGTATAAAAAAAGAAGAAAAAAATCCTCGGCACATTCGTGAAAACGTATCCCACCCACCTCCTCCCGCCGCCCCCTTCTCCACCCATCCCTTCACACTCAACGTTAAATACAATTTTTCAGGATTTGCAGTGGATATATTTCACTGTAGTTGCACCGACACGCGGCTTGCACAGATACGGAATTTCATGGAGTACCTTTCAGTTCAGAGTATCTCATCACAATTCTCATTTGTTGAGGTAAAATATAGTGCAAAAATAAGGGTAAAAGGACATTGCCAAAGGGATACTGGTCTAAATTAGCTGAAATTTAATGTCCAACTGGATTACACATTTTCCATCCTTGACACAGTGACGTAAACCTCGTTGTCTACAAGCGCGTCAGCCGTGGCAGTCATCTCTTGTTGAGCCGCGTGGTCCTCCTCAACGTCTGTTGGATAGCATACGTATTTTTATGTAAAACAGGAGATTACCATTCACGAAACATGTTTCGTTACCGTCAGCAATTTCCCCACGGTAAAGCGCCTCGTTTCGCCAACACTACCTTCACCTCACTCCGCTTGTACTTTATTTTTCATTGTGTTGTCAGTCTTTTGCGGAAGTAGGGACCATGGAATTTAATCCATTGATTAGCCCATCGTCGAACCGCTTTTTCCGAGCTTTTTTCATGCACTTTTTTTTAATTGGGAGACTAAAAATTGAGAGGATTTACGAATTCCGAAGACATTAAATTAAATTAAAGGTAGGTCGAATGTCAGAGGGAAAAATCTCGATGGTCCGAGTGCTGTAAAAAAATCTTGAGCAACTGAAGCGGCTCAAGGGAGTGAAAACGATTGATTGCTGTACCAATAATTAAAAAAAAAATCCATCACGATGCTAGTACAAGGGGCCACTTCTACAGCATCTACATTTTTTCCCCTCAGTATATTGCCAGTCTGAAATACTGTCAACCCTTGCTACTCGTCTTCGTCAAGGCTGTGGTCCTCAAGTGGGCCTGAATGGGGGAAACTCCATAGAAATTGCTGGATCGACGAGCGGATATTTCACGGTAAATTGGCCGCACATCGCCTCACTAGACGGAGAGACGCTGGTATACACAATTTTTTTTAACGTACTTTACCATACGGCTATCGGCAGCCAGGACCACTCCATCTTTGTCTGTCTCACCGAAAATTGCTGCGTCGTGCACTTTCGCCCAAGTGGTATACATAGGTCGCTGGAGCGGACACGGCAGCCCTTGCTGAACACCCACGGGAAACTATCTATCTGCACTCGAACCACAAACTCAGGAAAATAAAGCACAACGCGTTATCCGTGCCAAGTTATAGGTATGCAGCTGAATGTTAATCTGGCTATACGAGGTGCTGCAAAGTTTTGGGAATTGTGAGTTATAGATTGCATAATTTATTGAAATTTTGGACAGAATCACTTATGAATTGTGTACAGACCATATGTGGGGCGTATGTGTGTTTGTGTCTAATTGGCAGTCTAGTTGGCCGTCATCACTGTCCGGCGGGATCCACGGCTTCAGAATTGGCGAATTATTGACTTCCCGATATAGGGAAGTTGTCGTAATGGCCCCGGCAATCAAAAGTGGAAACTTCGGATACTCATTCGTCACTCAGAACTTTCAAACATGTGACATTGATCGCCGGCATTAGCCATACTTATTTATTCCCCTAATACTAAATGAGTCATTATCGGGAATAGGTAAACTGTTTCCCTTCGTCGATAAAAGAATGGTCTCCACATCATGAATGATACGAGCAGAATCCCTGAAATGTTCAAAAAAAAGACACACTAAATTTCTGAAAGGAATAAAAAAACGGATTATCCAATTATGCCGTCGCATCAGTAATAAATTCCATTATAAACAATTTAACACCCAACTATCTCAACATGTTGGAATGAAGGGCTTTGGAGTCTTTCCATTACCGGCTTAGAGACCTTTCATTCTTTTTTGCCTTCTCCACCCTAAGATCACGAAATCAGGGTTACCGATAGAAAAAAAGGGGTGGCTGGTGGGACAAAAGTACCCCTCCCGGCGGCCTGACTTGTTCAACGAGTGAGTTGTACAAGGGTCTAAGAGAAATCGCGCTGAGTCGGCGCGCAACTGCGCCTCTCACCCTTACCACTTGCACCCTCAAACCGACACTTCAGACCCGCACCACAAAAGCCAAGACTCTTGTCATGTCGATGACTCTGCATTATCTATTCAGAAAATGTCGTGCACCTCTTCCATAGAACGACGATAATGATTGATACGCGATAACAGGGCGTCCATCAAGCGTCTGACTGTCTCAATCCCCATCTTCGTATAAATTTTTCAAATTTTTACGTTTGTTCTTCATTCTAAAACTTTTTGATATTTCCTTGGAATTAATTTTTTTTATATACTTTGTGATACTTTAATATTTTGGAGAATGGTTAGAATTGTGGAAAAGGTTTAAATCCCTAGGTTTTGAAATGCGAGATGACCTTGAAGTGAAATGAGAAGTGATATCACAGATTTGGAACAAATCTAGCTTTTTTTCTAAACTACGTCTTTTGTGTAGCACCTCTATTGTCCAAATATTCCAGCATAATCATCAAGATGGCTGGAGCATCCAGGTATAATGCATCACGTCCCAAAGAATTTGGTGAATCAACTGAGTGGCCATTAACAATGCATCTAAGGTACAGTCTTTCCTCGGGAAAATGCCTTCAAGTATTGATGCGTCTCTCAAGTGGATGCCAGAAGGTAAACTCAATGTCGAAAAGGGAAGTTTTACCATCACCAATTTATCTCTATGATTTCCGTATGGAGGCGGAAAGGCGTATTTACTCTCAAATACTTTGTCCCCCCCTAGAAAATTCAGCCTCCACCAATTCGATTTAGCTTCACCATGAAAATGCGCATAGTTCGTCTCTCCCTTGTCATTCTCCATTACTGTGAGACACACGGTTCGACGATGGACGAGAGGCACTTTTCCCTAGGTCTTCATCCTCTGCAGCTGCTCAAGGATGCCAAGAGATTTCCTACCCTTTTTCACCGTAAAATCCTCTCCTCAATTCTATTTCCATCCCCCTCTTTTTTTTTCATTCTCTTCGACTGCTGCGCCTCCATTTTCCTTCTCCATTGAACATTAGTAACGACAGCCACCATATTCTTACTGAAATCTTCGGGAGATCTCTTCACTATTCCAAAAGTCCACTCTTACAACTTATTCCTTTCGTCATCCTGAATTTTTTATTGAAACTCGGACTACACCGCAGCAATTTCTGCCAACCGGACGTTGAATTCCCCCAGTAAGGGATAGTTAGGTATCAGTGAAATTCGAAAATGTATCTTCTGGCAGTTCACCATGCCTCAGATTTCTTTGGGTCGTTTGAGAGTATTCTGAGAGGTCCTGGCAACCCTTCACTGAGTGCTTTCCAATTTCCGGTTGTGCACCAACTCATCGATGAGGTTCTACTATCACTTTTTCCGTGTGTCATTACCAACATCAGCCAGGTGTAATGATAATAAATATTGGAGGGGGAAATTCAAATATTTACTTATCTGGCACGTGGTTTACTCGGGGGGAGAAGGGGGGGGGAGGGGTTGAGGGAATTCTTTCAATATGAAATTTTGATCTTAGGTGGTGGAACATATTGTTATTATCTCTTTAAAAATTGATCACTCCCAATTCACCATCTCGCAAACTCTTCTTTATGAAATAGGAAAATATTCCGAATGCAATGGAAGTAAAACCGTTAACAATTTTTGATGGATATAACAGCTCCAACAATTGTGAAGACACTCTATTCTTGCGTATCGCTCTGTTTCATGGGGGATTTTACGCGCTGGGCCAACTCGCTCTTCTGGTAACTGCGATAAGGAACTTTCAATACACCAATGGCTTCGTAGCAATGGAATTGCCACTATTTCAACCCTGGTTTCCATTCCTCTCAATGACTGGGTGATTTTGACGATTCACAACTTTGGTAACTAGTCTTTTTGATGCCAGTCGTACATTCAGGGGAAAGTTCAGAGTGTATATTGCTTTATACAGTAACAGTCATTTTGTACATGGTGCTGAGCTTAGTGTGCGATGCTTACGCGGGTGGAGATCAATATATAGGTTGCATATATGTCAGATATACCTATATATACGGAACCAATATATTTATTACATTATTACGGTGTTTGGGGATACTTAGAACAGGAGACAATAGATCTTGGATGCTGCGTGTGTGTTTGTGTGTGGGCGTCCTTAAGCATGATTCGCTTGCGGATAAAATTGTCTTCAGTATTGCTATAGGGAACATCTAGAGACACAAGTTCTTCCCATCATGGTCATCGACTTGGGGATCATAATTCTGGAAATTGGTATGACCAATTGCAGAAAAAAACACTTCGGCACAAAACACATTTGATATGCGAAATGCATAAAGATCAACCACTACTGCTCAAACTTTGAACCATTCGCAAATTATACCAGCCCTTATCTTTTCTTCCCCTCAATTCACGCTTTACTATTTTCCCTCGTTCCCTATGTCTGTGCTCAGCCATGCCTCAGCGCTTCGTGATTTCTCGCCTTTATAGACGAGAATAAATCAGAAGTGCCCGATGATGTGATGCATAGTGAGACGTTTCTCGTCTAATCGTCGAAATGAATGAGGTTTGAAGGTTTCGTTCTATACCCAAAACTCCGTTTCTGAGACTCCCTAAATTGAATACAATCTATGAAAGCGCAGTTTTCAACGTGTCTGTAATATACATATATGCAGATAGGGTAGAGTGGGACACAATGGGACAAGGGGAATAATATAACATGAGTGTACCACGGGGTGTAGAATGTACCATTATGACTTACGTCCCGGTTTTAGCACATGTCCTATTATTCCCCACTCTTCCCTGCGTCTCCAGATACATCGTCATTGCCTTCTAAAATATATTATATAGATGAACATTTATTCGATTGCGATATGCGGTGGAGATTATTGAGATGGCTGGCTGAGTGGGTGGGTCGGCGAGTGGATGGGCGAGTGGGTGAGTGAGTGGGTGGGCGAGTGGTTGGGTGGGTGGGTGGCTGAGGAGTTGGGTGGGTGGGTGGCCGAGTAGTTGGGTGGGTGGATGGTTGGGCGGGTGGGTGGGAGGTTGGTGAGTGGGTGGGAGGCGGGTGAGTGGGTGAGAGGTGGGTGAATGGGTAGGCGGTGGGTGAGAGGGTGGGAGGTGGGTGAGTGGTTGGGAGGTGGGTGGTAGGTGGGTGGGTGGTAGGTGGGTGGGTGGTAGGTGGGTGGGTGGTAGGTGGGTGAGTGGCTAGAAGGTGGGTGGGTGGGTGGCTACCTAGCTAGGTGGGTCAATGTCAATTTGAATTTTGTTTTCAAACTCGCAGCAATTCAAGGAAGGCCTTCTTCTCACTGACTAATCCACTACAACCATAGATTCTTGATACGTCTGTTAAATCCAGACAATTGACGCTACCTGCCATTCAATTTAAAAATTTGATACTCACTGTACCTAGTGCCCATCCATCAACCTCATACTTTCTTAGTCAGTGAGAAACGACGACATCAAACTGCGCCAGAACGAGTTCCCAAGAACAATTTGTGAAATCCTGAAATAACCGATGTTTAATTAAATTTTCCTCCTCAGCAACATTATTTCCTATATTAAAACTTTATCATGATCTGCATTTAATTACCGGCGTAAAAGTGAGGATAGCACAAAGGGGATGGTACATCTTCCGTAGAGGCAAGAAGTTGATCAAAATTTTCACTGTTAAACGTAAAACTGTCCTCCACCTTCAATGTTCTTCTTCCTATTGCTACCCATCCTATGTTGTTGCTCGTAAAGTCTCCGTCGATGAGGCAATTCTGGGAAATCATCGGCGAGCAGTCTCCGAATGTTGGATAGTTATTTGAGGGGTGAAGTGGGGAGGGGCGAGGGGGGGCAGGGCAGCGAAATCGGTGAAGTGTTAACGGCCGAGAGTCGGAACGATCTGCGATAAATTTCACAGGGGCTGCCATTCAAATTGTAATAAAAGAATGAGTGGTATCATGCACAGTGTCAGAGTATGATACGCGTCAGGCTGAGAATTTGAGGCATCTCAGACACCCTTCAGACTGATTTTTAATCTGATATTGAAGCTTTGGAGATAAAATGGTGGAGATCACTTTTACGATCTCAAACACTTTGAGGTTTTACGAGCGCATGACTCAAGTTCGAACAACTGAAGAAAATTTTATTGCATCATTAACGACTTTCGTTCACATTAGAATGAAAATTTCCTGTAATTACATGAAGAGAATTACTTTAGTCTTTTTTTTTTAATATGATGGAGGCACTTTTCTCGGAGATTTTCTCGGTTATGATGAATGTGTTTTTGTGCCCGACTAAAAACAATTTATTGTTATGTCAATGAACCATCAATTGGAATACTATAACATCCACTACATGTCACCTTTTTTCTCAAAATAAAACTGCAATTGAGTTCCTTCGTTACGGTTGGTCCATGACTGTAACCACTTTTATCTCTTTCATTGGAGTGACAGAAGTTTGTCGAACACATATAAGAAATTGCTGGTGGAGGAGGAAGACATAAAAACTGCTCCTCAAATAGTCTAATTTCTCCGAAACGCTGGATTTTTTTTCTTCTTTGTTGGATAGGCAAAAGTTGTTCCGAAGTTGTCTATGGATTATCTGAAAGTTTGGCTCTTTCTCGTCGTCGATTCTACCTATGTGTAGAGGGAATCAAGACGGTTTCATTTATTTTTTGTCGACTCCTGAGAGTGTAGGATACAGTAACTCCAGTAGAAGATCAGATTTTCTTCCAACTTGCAAGTATACGGAGGTTATTATAGTAGCTTGCAAAATCAAGCGTATGTAAGTTTATAGGGTCACCATGTGTCATGTCCTCAACACAAATTTTGTGATGGTACTATACTTTAGTGTCTACTTTAGTCCCGACACAGATGTGCGCGTGTGTGTGTGTGGATGGTCGGGCGGGTTGGTGGGTGGGAGGGTGAGTGAGTGGGTTGGGAGGGTGAGTTGGTGCGCGGGCAAGTGGGTGGATGGGTAAGTGGGTAAGTGGATGGATGGGTGAGTGGGTGGGTGCTTGAGTGGGTGGGTGGGCGAGTGAGTGGGTGGGTGGGCGAGTGAGTGGGTGGGTAAGCGAGTGAGTGGGTGGGTGGGCAAGCGAGTGAGTGGGTGGGTGGGCGTGTGAGTGGGTGGGTGGGCGAGTGGGTGGGTGGGCGAGTGAGTGGGTGGGCGAGTGAGTGGGTGGGCGAGTGAGCGGGTGGGTGGGTGACTGGGTGGGTGGCTGCGTGTTTATCTTGACGAGTTTAAAAGGTATAGCCTCCATCAGTCCATTCCTTCGATTGAGAGGAATTAACTGCTTGAATGAAGGCCATTAATTTTCGCCAAAAGTATGTTTATTGCTCGGTATGGCTATTTATTTTTATTAATTTTTTTTTGTAATACGTGCCTTTCGGGGGTTTACATCCAGTGAAGAGACCCCGATTACCCAGGGGGGGGGGGAGAGGACTAAGTTTACAATTACACCGGAATAAATTTCAGTCGGACTTAATGATAATTAACGGACGATACTTTAACCTGCCATTTGAGTTCACATTTCCCATTCATTCAATATTACCAATTAGACCATAGAAAGTAATTATATTTACATTGAATAACACATTCAATAAGGTATGGCTATTATGAGCCCATTCTAAACTGTCACCAAGTAGACGTACTTTCGAACTTCTCAAAAGCAAGTAAATTGAATGGAGCAAGCTTCCCTACTCTGTGTCGCCGTGTATCCACCTCAGCAGAAACATAGCCGCTGTGTTTCCTGCATGTATAGTAACCAAGCGGCTTCTCTTTGCTCCGGACGATGTGCGTCTAGGCGAGCGTGAATACCGGTAATACCAGAGAAAAGCACCCGGGTAGCGCAGTCCTTGGTGCATTTATTATTTACAGCTCCACTCCCTGCAATATTACCCTCGTTCTCTCCATACCTGCATTTACACTATGACACTCATGAAGACTAGGAAAATCTTCTTGATTGTAGATGGAAGTTTCCGTATAATTGTTTAGCCCTGTGTATTGCATAATTTTCCACCCGTGATTTTGAGATAGCAGAAAACAGAGTGAAACGTTTTCATAGCATTCAAAGTGTTTTCTTAATTATCTGCTCTTATCGTCGGCAAAAGAACTTCGGCATTTGGAGAAATTAGTGCTGGGAGCTTTTTGCATTAAGAGACTGTTATGATTGAGACGAATTTAGAGGATTAGGAGCAAAAGTCAAATTTATATATGCCAAGACAGCAAGACGAAATGTTAACAATTAAGTGATATAAATCGTCTTTGGTCATCCATCCAGTATCAACCGATCTGCCGATTCTTTCAAAACTGTTTGGAATTCTTTCAGAATATTCCAAAACCATGATAGAGATCGACGAACCATCTCCATATTGCACTGCGACTTACTACCATTAGGTACATTTTGAAATGTGAAATAACTTTCTAATGTTACCGGTTTCCTCTCAAGTTTCCGCATTACCGTTCTAACTCAATTTCCTCTAATTGAAAGATTTGCTGTGATATTTTCCCCATCATATTTTATATGATCTTCGTCTGTAAATAGCAGCTGCATTCATTTATCTTTCCATTTTATGGAAATAAAAAATGCTGTGACTTTCGAACTGTCGCTTGTTAAGTGAATCTTCTAGGTTTCAATCAGCCTGATGAGTTGCTCAATATTGACGCCACAACTGAGGAGTATAATATCGAGCTTGTGAGTTCTCCCCATTGCTGCAGCATGCCTCCCTGCAATATTCTAACGATGACATACGCATAAGTAAACACTGGATTATTCGCAATTAAGATCTCCATCCTAATCAACTGGATTGTCTGGATGATCAAAGCGATATAACGCTTCGAGCGCATGTGGTTTTTGACAAATTATTATGCACATACACACGCATCAACCGACCTTCCCTCTCACATCCACTCACCCTCCCAAACGCACCTACCCTCCCACACCCCCCTGCCCACCCTCCCACACTCCCTCTCACCCACACCCACTCCCATCCACACCCACTCCCACCCACTCCCACCCACCCACACACACTCCCACCCACCCACACACACTCCCACCCACCCACACACACTCCCACCCACCCACACCCACTTCCGCCCACCCACCCATACATACCAATTACATTATTCATTACAATTCCATGCTATGTCACGAAGTTGAAAATTTATAGTTGTCACCAAAATTTAGTCGACATTTTCGACAAGTTAATTTTTTAAATTGAAATAAATTCAAATTTTACATTGATTGAAAAATCAAAAAGTATCTAATTGCATGAAGTCTCGCTCTAACCGATTTTATGCGAGTTCGTGAGGTTTCGGCTGTAGTGAGGTGTGATATATTGATTACGAGGCAACGCTCATCAATGTGTAATCACCGAGGACGGACTTTACCCAAAGCCAAGGGTTAACTTTACGGAAAGAGACAGTTTGATAGTCCATGCAATCGACACCAGTTATCGATCCGACAAACTTTCACTGTCACGGACACTCATAATTTAATTCCACTGTTATGTCAGCGTGAATTCGATTTTCTACGGCAATATTCCGGCGTTATCAGTTATTTAAGTAGGTGAGTTCGCGGTCACTTTGGAGGTTATAGCGTAGAAATAACATATCATCTTGAGAATGAGTTTATAAGACGTGACCTACAGGGAAGTGCAGTTGGTGAACGACAATTGACATAACATTTATGTTTTTCAATCTCCACTGAGAAAGACCGAAGTTCATTCATAAATTGATCATTTCTGTCTAGGTCTCTAACTCAATCCTTAATGAGTGAAAAAAAAATTTGCGGTCTCCTGTTCATCATTATCAATCGTTAAATATTCCCTCAATTGCGAGAATTCCTGAATGCAATGTGCTCAATATTTATCAGGCAATTCACCCACTGCATTCTCTTATAAAGGATGCATTTCCGACCTTCAGACATGACTGTGAACAGTGAGTGGTAACAGCTTTCCTTAAAAGCTTTTCCCCGCAGTCAACACATCGGCAACTCTGCCGTGAAGATCAAAAAGCTAAAAATATAATCTTAACTTTGGAAAAAAGCTCTCTTGAAATTCTCTCAAACATAAACTATATGCCGCCGTGAAATATATTTCGCCACATAACGTAATGAAATCATTTACAGACCAATGAATTTTCCCCCCGCGGTGAACCAAAGTTGGTGAGTTCAATGTGGTATAGAGACAACGGCTCCAGCAATGGGGCGGCACGACTCAATGGAGTGCTGTTACCTCAGGGAAAACTACTGTGAATGTGCATGCATTCCGTTGATGCGCAGGGGCGGTTTTGGTATTGCTGCGGGGTTGTGTACTATGGGGTTGCCGCACGTTTGACGCTGTATACATATGACATAGATGAAGTCACAAACAAGACCCCCAAGCAGTGAGCGAGGTTGTGCATGCAAACGCCCAGTAATAAACATACGTGGAGTTCCGTTATTTTTATTCAGAAGTTTCCGAATTCCCGAATATATGGGCACGATGGATACGACGATTTGAATTGCGTGGTGTGGTTGTTAAGACGACAGGTGCAAGGTATGATTGAAGCTTGAAAATTTTACTCAAATTTTCTTGCTTGTACTTTCTTTACGAGCACGTCGTAGACCCAACGTCGCAGGAATAAATTATGACGTAACAAATCCTTTGTCAATGTTAAAAGAACCCACATTGGTGGAAGATTGGATCTGCGAGTAAGCGATTTAATAAGTTTCAATGGGAAATAACTCCCTAAGGAGTTTGATAGTCTCCCTTTCAATTTCGCGAGTTGGATGCTTCCTGGGCAGGACGTGCCACTGCTATCACTCAACCTTGAGGTAAGTTACGTATAAAGTAGCTATTCTTATCCAAGAGCACCATGGTACCTTTACTGGTAGACAGAACGAAGGTTTTAGAATTCTCCGCAAGTATCTCAAGGAGAGTGATAGCATTGAGTGAACTCGAGAATTTGTAATACATGCTTCTTCATGGTGAAACTAACGATTGGGAGTTCTTAGCTTCACGAATGATATTGGACAATCGTCTGTGAACTTCATTGCTCCTCTCCTCCGGCACCTGCTTTCCCCAGTACACTTCTTTTCAACGGTGACAACGAAATTACACCCGTTGCCAGGGATCGATCCTAGTTCCTTGCTCACTTTGTATTAGCTGAAGTTACTGACAAGGATTACCAGAGTCTTGGATCTCATTTCCTCTGGTTGGCTATGTTCTTCATGTGGAACATCATCAAAGAGTTCTGGCAAATGAAAGTCCAATGTGCGAGCCAGAAAAAACGCTAAGATGAAAAGTCCCATATTGTGATCTACAGCACTGGAAAATTCAAATTGGATATTCTATGGATCTAATCCATTCATTTGCCATTATCGTAAGTCAATGGAAGCCCTAGGGATGTTCGATCTGTGAAATCACAAATGGAGCTCTCTCAGAAGACTTGACTAAACAACCCATTGGTGGTGAACGACAGTGGGCATCGTCCTAACGAACACACGCTGCTAACCAAGAGGCAGATAGAAAGCAGTCAGACCCATTTAATTCTGGGTATCGTAAAGGACACGCAGCATTACTCGGCGATGAAGCAAAGACACCCCGGCAGCAGTACATCAGCAAATTGCAACGAAACTTTGACCGTAAAGGCAACCTAATTCGATTATAAATGGTTGCTATTACTGACACAAGGTATCGCTTGGTGATTGCACTGTAGGTGCTAATTTTACCGCATTATAACGCCCAAGCTTCTTACTTTGATCCAATAATTAACTTTCATAGCCTTTCAAACGCCCTTTTATTGATCCAGCAATACAGAGCACTCTTGTAGGAAATTTCCTTTTACTGCAAATTTTAACAGTGGTGAGACTGAATTTGATAAAACCTCATGGAATGAAAATTTCGTGACATTGTACAAATATAAAAGTTTGAATAGTCATTCAAATTTCGCGGCACTCAAAATCAACCGATAACTAATAAATCACTACATGAAAATGAGTCAAATTTTGATCGAAGCAAACGTACGTCGAGACACTCCAATTGCGACGTTGATTAGCTTGATCACAACTTTCCTCCGTAAATAATGATTGATTAAAACATTTGGCGATTTTCATGCTTCATGTTTAAAAGAAACCCGGAAGCGAGTGCATAAATTTCCTTCAAAATCTAATCAGGTCTCAGCTGCGTGAAGATTCGAAATTATCGAAGCGGACTATTCGTTTGGAAAAAATCGTTGTCCAAAAATTGTGGGCACATACGTACGCGTAAACACACACGCACACACATACAGACATTTTGGTAAAAATGCTCCAGAACGATTAGAGAGACTTTGAAACGTGGAGATATGATGAAATTTTCGCTTTTCAAAGTTAATTACCAGTACTTCAAGACCTCGAAAGATTAAAAAAAAAGACAATCCATCAGTTCACATCTACCATGCGGAATTCCAATTACGACCATTAACTTCGCATTTTATGTTTCGCTGCAATTGCCAAAGTTAGATAAACAAATTAGTGTAATTCAATTGGTGGGTTAATTTGAGGATACTTCGGGTGCGGCACACGTGATGTAAACAATCGTCCAGGGCAAATAAAATCAGATGGATTACCTGTGGGAACTACTACACTGTGAGTAATTGAGTTGAGGCTATTTCATGGTTCGTGTGTTCAGACGAGGAATGAAAAAAAAACTCGATTAATTAATTATTTCCAAGTCCCTGAATCGGTCAATACGCTACATGCGGGTAAAACGATGGACGAATTTCATGATATTGAGGGAAATGTGCCACCTGTCCAACGCCCGCCGCGCTATTTTTCAAACAACTGTCGGATGAGATCTATTATAACTCTCATTGGGTACTTATCCACGAACAATCGACTATAAACTTCAGTATGAAAAGATGTTATCAGATGCAAGAGGTATTTCATAGGTAGTCAGCATGTACCTCTTTCTGATTGTCTATTAAGTTTCGGAAACCGCAACGTTGATTGAAGCCAGAGCAGGTCTTCCATCTTCCTCTTCTCTGCTACGTTGTCGATGTCTTCGATATCTCCTTTATTATCTTCAATGTATCTTAAAATTAACTGAAATGGTCTCTTCGTGAAGCGCATATCTGCAAACGAGTTATACCAACCGGATATCGATCTTCAATCAACAATCACTCGGAGATTTTTCACCACGTCTACTTCCTCATCCGAATCATCTCTCGTCCTTCATGTGGTGGAGACCCAGCTTTAGCCATATCAGTTGATTGGAGCTTCGCGTACGTGAGCAGCAATCGCTGAGACCTTTGCGATTGTCTTATTAAAACGAAGAGATTTTTTATCAGAAACAGACGGGTCTCGGTTATATTGAATCCGGTGCATTGGAGCAAGTTGAGCATTTCAGCGGCAGTTTCAACAGCGGAGATGGGAGAAGATGGAAAATTCAGTGCAGGAAAGGATAGATGAAGGTGAAGGAAAATCGAGTACACAGAAATGCTTGTGGAGGAGTCGATGACAGGGCTGTATCACCTGGCATGTTATTAGTGCAAGATAATTGAAATAATTCACATGCCACCGGCATTAACCAACGCTTTATCACTTTGGGCTGCAGAGTAATTCGTCATGTACGTCGCTGGCGTTGACATCAAGACATCCGTCAGAATCTTAAAACTCGATTAGTTACCTCAATTCTGCATTGCATGTTCAAGTTACTCTCATGCGTACAATGATTCAAATATAGATGGAAGGAAAATTACCCTCTACCTACTCTGTATGGTGAGACTGGTGTAACGAAGTGCAAAAAAGAATGAGTATGTTGGAAGCTAACATATGTTTGTGATTATTTACAGTATGAATCGATATAAGGAAAAATGACTAACCTTATAATTAATGGGTGAGTGGTGGGGGAGGGGCGGGACTCTCCTCCTTCGCTAGTGTCCCATTCCCCCTGATTCCGTCCCCTACTACGACCGCTGGCCCCTCACGCCCTGTGGAAATCTATTACATCGGCCTTTCAAAATGATTGAACTAGTGGGATCGAAGTATGTGTGCCCCCAGTGGGTGTCCATTACTCTCCCTGAAGGGATGCTCAAAGAGCAGCTACCGTGCCGAGTACAAACGACAGGGACGGGGACAACAAAAAAACACACACACACAGATTTGCTCAGAATTTGATGGGAAGCATTTTGATATACGTGAAACACCAGTTACAAATCGAAGAAAAAATTAGGGGTAATTACAATAACTTCCCGAATTTTTAAATTGAACATAATTGAGAATTCCCCTTTGCACCAATCGGCACATTTTTTGTCGAGACAAACTCCAGGGTTAATGGTGAATAATTTCTGGTGAAACACATTTTTGCTGAGAGGACACAGTAATGCACAATTGACGAAGAATTATGATAAGCTCTGCTCAATGCAATATAAATCTCATATCGCTCGTTTGCGTCCACATAATTTGATTTCACGAGTAAGAGTCGGTTCGCGTGACACAATGTACGTGAACGGTGAACCAAGTATTACCAGAACAACGTTATTAAATTTGTCGAGCTTGTTCCCCGGTAATGGCAATATTTGATCCTTCTCTTTGGCCTTTTCATTCTTACCCGGAAAGCGATATAAGGGGAAAAAATGGTATATCAGCGATTGAATTCGCGATGGTCTTTCTTGCGATTGGCAGGACAGACGTGCCTCTGCTCAAAGCAATCGTTTCGAGTTGTATGCGTGCAAGCCAATATGGTAGCAAAGTCTGTAGTCAGCAAATTTTTTAAACTAGTGACGAATGAAATTCGAAAAAATTGGTTCCTACTTTCGAATGGAACCCTCACTCATTGCATGGACCATGTTGGTCTGCCTGGTCTCTGCATAGATCGCTCTGACATAGTGCTTTTAATTTAGGCCGCTCGTGTACTCATATGCAGTTATCGATCGATATAAACTAGCGGTCAGAAGTTTGCGTTCATTCCCTTTACTTCTGAATGCTGCATGAATGAAAGCCCTAAGCTGGGCGGGAACCCAACTCGTCGTGCCTGGGGGGGGGGGGGGGGGGGATGTCTTTGCAATAATAAAGAACTGTGTATGATAGCCGGCTTCCTGGAAAATTGTAATATTTTTCGGAGTAGACTAGTTCTGTATTCTCCTCATTATAATCATTTGAACTCATCTCCATTTGGTAATTGATGACACAATTCACTCCAGACAATTGAATACTCCAAGTTGCTCGAGATTCTCCGAGAATAAATAATTTCCTCCTTCACTCCCAGTTACCTATCATTCTCCGTCTGTTTTGGGATGAAAGGGAAGAAGAGGACGTTTAATATAATGAATTTGCCAAAGAACTCGTTAATCTCATGGCCCCGACTGTTACTCGCTTTAAGAT
Organism: Asobara japonica; assembly: GCA_026005395.1. Lineage (NCBI taxonomy): Eukaryota > Metazoa > Arthropoda > Insecta > Hymenoptera > Braconidae > Asobara > Asobara japonica. The sequence continues at coordinate 161,054 of BQMI01000595.1, read as the reverse complement.
GTCCCCTTGACAACTCAGCAATATAACAATTTTCTCTTGAGAAAAATTCAAGAAAATAGCGTACTTTCAGTGAGAAATAATCATTCTAGATGCCTTAAGGTGAAGTATTTCTGCAGTAAATTTATATGAAAAAATCCACAACAATCCAAGGGCACTTGCAAAAACAATTCATGGGACGACTCAAATATTCTTTGAAGCATTTAAATTGAAAATAAAGTTCATGAAAAATATTACCCAGTTTCCTATTATCAAAGTTTTATCAATAAACCGCATTTCATTGCATCTAATTTGCCTTGAAAATATAATCCATGAACCAAAATTTTCTATAATAACCACGCCCATCATGGATTGCGGTATAAATCAAGCATAACTATCTTCACGAAACTGTCAAAATCCTCTATTCAGCCGCCTCCAGGTTGCTTGTATTCACACCGGCATGAGTATGGGTGCGCAATTGACCGCATGTCACTCTAATGAGGATTTGTGCCAGTGTCCATGTACCAACATACTATAGCCTTCCGAGCCATTGGAGCTCGTTGAACAAGTGGATAATGAGTTGAGGGAAATTAAAGATAATGCGAAAATTTGAAACAATTTTTTGACATTGGCCATGATGAAGTGTACCAAGATTTACAAACCATTGTGGTGTATCGGTTCTAAATTATTTGGCCTCATGATTTTGGCCCTCAGTTCATCCAACAAATTATCGTTGATGAAAAAATCAAAAGATCGAATGTTCCGCTGGAAAGGGACTCGGCGGCACATTGCTATACGCGCGACAACGGAAAGTTACCCGAGCGTAAACGAGTGTTTTGATCAGTTATTTCGAGGCGAAAAGTGATGTGTAATAACCAATACATGTACAATAATGAAAATTGCGATTATAGCAGGTTGCCTATATATATATATATATATATGTCTATGGGCAGAGATACATGTGATTGGAGCACAGGAATTTGTCGAGACTTATTGCCCCACGGAGAAGCCCTTTACATAATTACGTTGACGGTTTCCTCCCCCCAGTTTATGCGACGCGTAGAAGGGGGGGGGGGGGGGTTTGAGACGAAAATTGAATCTCGTGAATTTCACCGAAGACGATATGAAGCTTTCCCGTAGTTTCACGCCTTCCTTGCCACCGTATTTCCAGTCAAACTCTCACCACCCTTATCGTTGTTGACTCCTCCAGTACTTAAACACTCTCACACAAGCATGAAAGTTCAATGATGAAATTTAGTGTCTAGTAAGTTTTCACTATGATAGCTGTATATGTATATTTTGTTCAGAAAAGTTTGCAGTTGGAATTCACTTGGTGGAAAGTTGAAAATTTACACTTTATTCAATTCTAGCGGCAATTCAAGTTTGGAGAGATTTACCTGACTTTATGGGGAAATTGGGAGAAGTTTTTCGTTTTGGCCTAATTGACTGAGTGGCAGAACAGGCTAGTTAAATGTGGATTGTCTTTTTTTCGTCGAAGTTAATTTAATATTACCGTAAAGTTTCTTTCAATTTAATATTTATTTTGAATTGCATTTAATGACAAATACGCTTATGGATCGATGCAGTTAAACTTCACCATAAATTGTCATTGACGTTAAGGAACAAATTTTGTAATGCTAGGCCAACTTATGGAAACGAGCAACAACTGGATAAATAGGATGAAATTCTGCGGAAAATATGGTTTCCTCTCTACCCGTAACATTTGATCTTACATTAACTAATACTCGTATGTCATGCATGCCAACCTCAGGCCTCAAGAGTAAAGTCCTGTTCTGCAGTGGAAAGTTAATTGTCTTCGGTCTTCTCTTTTCACCCTAAACAGAAAAAGAAACTTATTGATTTGAACTTTTTTTAACGTCGCTAGATATATGCTCTCTTCCTAAGTGCTAATCAGCGACGGAGGTCTACGATGTGTTTGTAAGCACAGATTTCGAACTTAGACGGCGGACGAAAACTCTGTAGTGTACCACCAATATTTTCATTTTTCTTTTCAAAATGTCATCGCATAAAGATTTAATAAACATTTATTGTGATAAATTCCAAATTTTTTTGAACTTCTGAACTGAACAGAACTCCAGTCTGTTTCAAAATCTTACGAACTGAAGAAATTTTCAAACTTTGAGTAAGTTCAAAAAATTGAGAAAAATATTGAAAAAGCCTACTTACTGCGTGTACTTGACATGTCCTGTGAATACCAAGAAACTGTCGGACCCAGTTTACGATATTGTACCCATTTGTATTTGCGATGTTATGGCAGAGTGGGACTGATTCATGATACAGATTTCTCCATTGGTTCCACATAACCCCATCCTCACATTGCACAGTATAATCAACCTGCAAAAATAATGTAACACTTATACAAGAATATATTTTACATCATAGGTGCCCGTAATCACGCGGATTCCGGGCCCAATGACAAAATAGTATACGAAACACGTGCGTAATATACTATTTTATACAATGCGCTAAGTCACTTTTAATAAAGTGACTTATCACTTTGTAATTAGGTAAATTATCGCACTAGTTCATGGAAGACATACTGGGCGTAAAATTCCGCTTTACGGACAGTATGATGAAATGGTGCATTTCGACACAAGTGCGGAAAACACTTTTCTGGCAACTGTGAGTTTGTAAGGCGAGCCGAAACCGAGTTTTGTAACACCGGAGACAGAAAAGTTGCTTCCGCAAGTGTGGCGAACAATATTTTTTGATACAATGTGCGTGGGCAGGGTTTTTCGCACGCGAAGCGTGCGGAAAACGTTGCTTTACGCACAGTGTGTCAAAAAATATTTTCTGACGACGACGAGTTTTTCAGGCCTTATAACAAAAGACATTTTTCGTGACATGAGTACAGACCCGTATAGGACTTTCAGCATGAATATCTTTTTCATATTCCAAAGTATGATCCCAATCATACTGCCAGACATGATTTGGCAAGGGTATAGGCGTTACCCAGGAATTGTGCGGTATGACAACATCTTTCACATCTATTCGCACGTTTTCGTAGATTATCGAAAGATTCTGGAAGTAAAATATTATATAATATAAAATTTACATAAACATATATGGGTAAATAAATATATATATATATATCCTGGATGCCTTCAGGACGGTGAGGCGATGATACTGATTGAATTTCAGGATGGAAAGTCTCTATATGCCCAGTACAATACCGGTATATATATTGTATTGTTTCGGTTTCAATTATGTATTGTGATATGTACAATCTAGCAATATCTAATATCTGGTCGATAATGGCAGCCTCAGACGCCATCCGAATCTTATAAGAAGAACCATCATTCACACAACAGGATATTTTAGAGAAAACCTTCCAAATGATAAATATAATTGGAAAACATGAAAATTCGCCGAAAGACAATTATATGGAATTCGAATATTTTCTTTCTGTTTAAGGTGAGTACCATAAAAATACCAGTAAGTCATTCGTAACGGTAAAATGAATAAAAAATATCAACACACACACACGCACACAGACCATATATTTGTATATGGCAAAAAAAGAAAACTCAAAAATAAATCGTCTTTCGAGAGCAAAAAAATTCCGATGTCCCCACTCGGGATTCGAACCCGCGACTCCCAGTTTCGCGCCAGGCACTCTTTCAACTAAGCTACCGCGCTTCTCGTGTAGAAATTTGAGCGGAGATGCGGCCGCACCTCCGCTACTTGACTACCGCTCTGTGGTGGAGCGGCGGATTTTAGCGGAGGTAGAGCGGCGTGATTTCTACACGGATTATAGAGTATATCTATATATATATATATATATATATATATATATATACGCATTTTTTTAAATCGATCCAGAGATGTTGGAAAAACTGGAAAAGTAGCTGTGAAGCTGTGTAATAGTCAAATCAATTATGGCTTTTTGGAGCTCATTCACAAGCTTCAAGCCGCTAACTTCTCTCCAATCGGAAACTTTGATGCAGCCCAGGTTTACGAAATAACCTTATTAACAGCTTCACTACCACTCATTACCTACTACTTCATGTTGATCCTTCCTCACTATTTCGACATCACTAATAGAAAATTCGTCAATTTCAAACCGCAAATTCGCCGTTAGTGACGTCACAACAGTCGAGCTGGGTTTCTATCCTTTCTATTGGATGCCTCCGCTCGAGTCATGTTGAAGGAGGCCTGTGAGATCAGAGCTGTTCTCATATCGTTTCAAAAAGGATCAGTTTGAATATTCAATTGGGAAAAAAAAAATGGTGGGTGGTATTTGCCCTCATTCCAAAGTGTTTCTCATCCCCAATGTCGCAAACTATAATCTAATTACCTGAGCCTGAGATTCTGCTGCTAATAGATACCCTAACGAGAGTATAAGATACAAATAACGGGCAATGGTCATGATTCTGATGGTAATTAAATACTGAAAAAATCGTACCGTTAACGCCTTATATGTAGAATTTGGAAAGTCTTAGCGATGGAAGAATATCTATATCACCTTTTCATTGCACTATATTTTGGGACGTGCTATGCGCAGCCCTTCGGGCGTTTTTATCTGCCATTATCGTATCGATATCAGAGTTAATTTGAGCCACGTGGCCTTTGCAGGCGTTATCAATTTTCTGGTATGACTCGTCTACATCATCGTTGATAAAATTCACGATACGGCAGTAGATATGGAAGGGCCTCAGGTGTTATTCAGTAATATAGGCATTTGACATTGTAATCATTAGACAATATGAGGCAATTGAGAAGTTCCACAACTGTCTATAATAATTATAGTTGGTTGTTGTCACTTATATTCATGGCCAAATGATGTCAATAATGCTTGATGTCAAGTAATTCATAGATAAACGATGACTCGACATGTTATATGACCTTTTTCCTGATTTCTATTATTTCATTTGAGATATAATTTTTTTTCAACAAGAACAAGATGGTCCACAACTCGCTAAGAACCAAAGTGGTGTATGCGACAATACAAGACAACCCGAAAACGGTTTTCACTTGCGCATCACGTCACTCGTTGCGTAATTTTTGTTGAAACTGTCTTTCCTTGTACACGTCCTTTTTTGGTGGCACGTCCCATTTACATAGATGGCTCCAACGACCTCAAATAATGGAACCAATTATCAATGATCCCCTTGGAATTAGCGTTAATTATCACAAAAATTGATATCATGTAGTTCACGGATGATGTGGAGCTTTACGATGATAATTATAATAATGATAATTATAATAATGATAATTATAATAATGGGTAAAATCGTTTGTGACGGTCAATAAGCCCTTAAACTGCTGGATTAATCTTAATTCGTCAGTCATCAATGATGATACGCTTCATTCATTATATATACGCTTAAGAAAATGGAAAAGATTGTCCATTTTCCACGATCCAAAAATATCCATGATCCAAGAGGTTCTGAAAGGCGTTAGGTGCAGAAATAATTTCCCGTGGTGGACTATGAAAAAATATAGATTTATTGTGACATAGATTGTAAACATAAATTGATAATGGTAAACTGACCCTTTTATTAAGTAGATAATTATACATTTTTGAGTAAGCACATGGTGAGACACCGATAAGGGTGCGACCACTCGAGGGTTAAATCCACCATACCTCCTAGTGACCCTAGGGTACCCCCAAGTAACCCAGGTAGTGCCCCCAGGTAGACCACAGGTAGCCCAAGGGTACCTGCGGGGTACCCTTGGGCTACCTGGGGCCTACCTGGGGGGGTACCCTTGGGCTACCTGGGGCCTACCTGGGGGGTACCCTTGGGCTACCTGCTGCCTACCTGGGGGGTACCGTTGGGCTACCTGCGGCCTACCTGGGGGTACCCTTGGGCTACCTGCGGCCTAGCTGCGGGGTACCCTTGGGCTACCTGCGGCCTACCTGGGGGTACCCTTGGGCTACCTGGGGGGTACCCTTGGGCTACCTGGGGGGGTACCCTTGGGCTACCTGGGGGGGTACCCTTGGGCTACCTGGGGGGGTACCCTTGGGCTACCTGGGGGGGTACCCTTGGGCTACCTGGGGGGGTACCCTTGGGCTACCTGGGGGGTACCCTTGGGCTACCTGGGGGGTACCCTTGGGCTACCTGGGGGGTACCCTTGGGCTACCTGGGGGGTACCCTTGGGCTACCTGGGGGGTACCCTTGGGCTACCTGGGGGGTACCTTTGGGCTACCTGGGGGGTACCCTTGGGCTACCTGGGGGGTACCCTTGGGCTACCTGGGGGGTACCTTTGGGCTACCTGGGGGGTACCCTTGGGCTACCTGGGGGGTACCCTTGGGCTACCTGGGGGGTACCCTTGGGCTACCTGGGGGGTACCCTTGGGCTACCTGGGGGGTACCCTTGGGCTACCTGGGGGGTACCCTTGGGCTACCTGCGGCCTACCTGGGGGTACCCTTGGGCTACCTGCGGCCTACCTGGGGGTACCCTTGGGCTACCTGCGGCCTACCTGGGGGGTACCCTTGGGCTACCTGCGGCCTACCTGGGGGTACCCTTGGGCTACCTGCGGCCTACCTGGGGGGTACCCTTGGGCTACCTGCGGCCTACCTGGGGGTACCCTTGGGCTACCTGGGGGGTACCCTTGGGCTACCTGGGGGGTACCCTTGGGCTACCTGGGGGGTACCCTTGGGCTACCTGGGGGGTACCCTTGGGCTACCTGGGGGGTACCCTTGGGCTACCTGGGGGGTACCCTTGGGCTACCTGGGGGGTACCCTTGGGCTACCTGGGGGGTACCCTTGGGCTACCTGGGGGGTACCCTTGGGCTACCTGGGGGGTACCCTTGGGCTACCTGCGGCCTACCTGGGGGTACCCTTGGGCTACCTGCGGCCTACCTGGGGGGTACCCTTGGGCTACCTGCGGCCTACCTGGGGGTACCCTTGGGCTACCTGCGGCCTACCTGGGGGGTACCCTTGGGCTACCTGCGGCCTACCTGGGGGTACCCTTGGGCTACCTGCGGCCTACCTGGGGGGTACCCTTGGGCTACCTGGGGGGTACCTGCGGCCTACCTGGGGGGTACCCTTGTGCTACCTGGGGGATACCCTGGGGCTACCTGCGGGGGTATCCTTGGACTACCTGCGGCCTACCTGGGGGTACCCTTGGGCTACCTGTGGCCTACCTGGGGGTACCCTTGGGCTACCTGCGGCCTACCTGGGGGGTACCCTTGGGCTACCTGCGGCCTACCTGGGGGTACCCTTGGGCTACCTGAGGCCTACCTGGGGGGTACCATTGTGCTACCTGGGGGTGCCTGCGGCCTACGTGGGGGCACTCTAGGGTCATTACCTGGGCTACTTGGAGGTAACCTAAGGGCACCACCTGGGTTACTTGGGGGCATCCTAGGGCCACTACTTGGGCTACCTCGGATGAGCAGTCATATAATTCCATCCATAAAATTCTAAAAAATTCACAAAAACATCCCGGATTTATTGAGTTTGTGTGAGTCGAGTTGAACCACAATGGAAATTTTTTTCTTGGTGTACGTCAGAATTTTCCGTGAAAGTCTCCATTGAAACCTTCAAGATTCGCTTCAATGTATTACAGTTCTTTTTGTTTTGAGCTTCAAAAATAAAAAAATGTTACAATATTCATAATCTTTTACGAAAGTTGGATAACTTTCCACTTCCACCGCAGTTTCATCATGATACTATCAAGGAACGCAAAAACAAAATCAATGAAATCATTTCAATCGAATTCCCTTCCCCCCACCCCCTCCCCCCCCCCCCCCCCCCCCCCCCCCCCCCCCCCCCCCCCGTCATCGCCCGGCCACATCCGATTTGCGCACATACTCATGAGTAATATTCGGACATTTACATCCGCACTTTTCCCATTGGCAAATAATTCCTTACGTTTAAAGGGAAAGTGAACTCCACTTGCCTTTCTCTTCGCTACCCAGGAATCAAAGTAGACCGTAACGGCGAGCTTTCAACGGAGAGAAAAATATACAGTGGAATGGAGAACATTTTCGTTGAATCACGACAGGAGTCAATGAGATTTTCTATTTGAAATGAGATGGAAAAACTGACGTTCACAATACCGCTCGGTGAAATTCAACGTAATGATCATCAGTCGCAAGGTGAGCGGCGCGCCGCGCACTATATTTCCCAAATTATTCAAAACAAAATCGACTAATACGACAAAAAAACAAATCTATCAAGAGTATTTTCAAAAAGTAGGAAACTCGCAGACGTCTCACCGTAAATATACCAGCCAACGTTCCATTCACCCTTCGCCATTCTCATAATGACGTAATCCCAAATGTACTTCTAATCCAATGAGCGTAACAGACTGTAGTTCTGTTTGCATCGAAGCTCGCACGTACGAAAGCTGCGACTGTAACAGACAATTATCAAGCAATAATTGGACTGAGATTAATTTGGCCAGAAGGTGAGGGATTGCTTGTGCTAACAGTTGAAGACATTAATGACATTTCTCCGTTCCCATGTGCAGACAGATTAGTCATGTGGTTATGCTTGGTGTACGGTCTACACTGCTGCTTATCACAACACGAAAGGCAGACTCTAATGGATTAATCTGGGAGACCCAAAACAGTCATCGAAGATATGGATTGAGTCATCAAATATTGGCTTTGAACAGCCTGATGAACATTCAAGTAGGGACAAAATGTTACCATTCGCTAATAACCTACAGGGATGGAAATATTTTCTGAGGTGACGACATTCGTTCTTTCTGGCAACTGAACGACTGCTCAATGACGGTTAATTTGACGGAAAAATGTGCCCTCGCGGGGTTATGACAATAACTTCCCCCATACAACTTCTCCAAGTTTCAGCAATGACCCAAGAAAATCAGTGAACGATAATTTGGTGGATATTGGCCCTAAGTTACCATCCGCAAATATTTGTTGAGTGGCCCCAACGGCGATCGATCACACAACTTGGTCATGATGGGAGGGGTCAACTGATTCGCCCAACGGAAATACAAACAATGGTGAAATATAATATTTACCTCATCACCGGATTTTCCCTTCAATCTCTGCAAATCACCGTAATTCGACTTTGAAGAGATTAAAGTTGGATCAGTATTTGCAAGACTCTAGTCCGACCGATGCTAAAGTTTGCCAATTAGTGACGGTGTCCAAATTTTTTTTCGATAACTAAGTTGTCTTCCCGGATACCATTCAAATTGAAGCAATTGTGAGCTAATTACCGGTCTGTTTAGAGTTTTGACTCTGGACCCCTCTAATAGGAGACATATACTGTGACTCGCATGCAGACCTATCTTGGCCTGAGACTGCAGTCAAAATTTTGGTTCAACCAGCCCTAAATTCCTACAAAGTCTAAAATCCAACAACAACCTTCGGCGCTATTGTCAATAAGCGCCACTTTGAAACATCCTATATGGTAAGTACATAGATGCAGAGAATGAGAATGTGGGTCCGAGGGTAGGAATAGAATGGGGCAAAATGAACTGCGGGCGAACTCGTGTGTGTTGTCGACCCAATTTTGGCCGCTGTCTGATTCAGACTACGGCAATAGCACCGATGTGTTTCCATTGGAGTTTGATCCCTTGGGGGAGGGGGGGGGGGGGGATTCGAGTTTTCGCCCATGGGGAAAGGGTACACAGGCATGGATGCAAAGCCGCGATCCAAGTTGAAATCTCGTGAACTCGATCATTGTCGGGATTATCGATCGTAAGCTGAAGCTGCGAATTATAGCTGATGTATTATATAGAACCATTCATCAATCTCCGCCGAGTCCTCCTGCAACCGCTGCATCTCCCATCCCTTCCACCCTTCTGCATCCTCACACCCTCACACGAGGATTTTCCTCATTCATACGCCTATTTCAGCGGATCCTCTGAGGATTTACTATTTTTCATGCTTCCATAATTTTTTTAGCTCAAATCCCTTTGAATGCGAGTGCTGGAACATCAAAGTTTTGTGTAAGCCTAGTGTTGCACTTGGCTTGTGGATATATTCGAGCCATTGCACTATTTGAACTGTGCTGCTGGTGAATTTGGTACATATTGATCTGTAAAAGCCCCATTAAGTCGGTAAAAAAATCATGATTACATTTTAAACTAGTTTACTGAAAGCCCTTTGAATTCATCGGACTAGGGATTTATTTTCTGATGAATAAAATTTTTTTCACCAATCAATGATGGCTTATTGTTTTGCCTCGAATATAAAAATCCCACTCTTCATGAAAATTCGTAGTTTTCAAGGCACTTTCAATATTTCTATACCATTGTTAATGAAGCGTTTGTGTATATATATAGGTATACGGGACGATGTATGGTTTTTTTCATGCGCCAATTATGAAACCAAAGTCAATGAGCGCACAATCGAAACCGGATGCAGATAGGATGTAACAGTTTAAATGACTTTTTTATTTTTTTAATGTTAAGAATTTAAAGGCACATATGGTTGAGGCGTCGCGGATAGCATTTGAGCGGTTACAAGCAACACAGTCCCACCCACCGACCCACCCATCCACCTACACACCTACACACCCACCCACCTACACAGCCACCCACCTACCCACCCACCCACCTACACACCCATCCGCCCACCCACCCACCGACACACACACCCACCCCCCACTCGCAACACACACCCACCCACCCACACACCTACCCACACACACACACACCCACCCACATACACTCAAACACTCACCCACCTACCCACACACACATACACACACACATGAAGCAAACCAGTCATATTGAGAATCCAAAGAACTTAACACTAATGCTGCTCATTTATAAATCCATATTATTGATTATTAGATTATTTCCCAATCTATTCGAGCCTCGCTGATACTAAAATCTGTTAACGATGTATTCCATAGATCCTTCGTTAACCAGGGGAACATCAATTACTGAAACCACCAGGGGAGTTAGCATCGAAAACTTGACTTGGCAACCAACATACAACATAGATTGTCCCATCGTACAATTTCACTTGCACCCACACTAGTTTACCCGTCTTGCTCCTACCCGCGGTTTTTACCCCCCCCCCCCCTTGGTGTTACCTTCTCTTGAAATATAATCAGTACCTCGTACAGACGATTATATTCCATTGTTGAATTCCACGGGACGCCTGTTACCACTGTAATGTACAGCACCACCAAAAAGCCACCTCCACGGAGGAAGCACACCACAAAACAACTAAGATCTATGGCGGAGTTAGGCCGAGGGCATGACTCACGTTACTTTGGTGGAAATTTTATAAAATGGTAACGAAGTGTGTTGAATACAACAAATCAGTATGTATGGGCTCTGCAGGGAAATAATCCTTTCGATCGTTGGAGTAAGTTTCCTTACACACTTCTGGATGTATCCCATAATTGTTCGGGAACCATGAAGTCTGGTGCTGGACCTGAGGGTCCAGATGTCCATACAATCCTAATTGCAACGGTCTGTAAAGAAAACGTGCCTTGAAACCGTCAATTACAGACCAAACGGTTCCACTCAATCTCGACAATTTTAGGACAAGTCAATTCATTGACTCATGCAACAACACATACCCGAAAAATAATGGGTACCCGTGAATTTCAATAAAAGAAAAAAAAAATTAAACTGCATAGGATTTGAAACGACAGTCTCTGTATATGCCTGCGAGCTGTTTCGTCCTTGACGAATGGAAAAAATAAATGGAGATATACAGAACGATATCGACCCTTGGGCAATTTATCTCAATTCAATTCCTCATGTTGTTCGTTTGTATGGAGTTAGAAATAAACGAAAACACTTTTATACTCCACTACGATCGGCCCGAATAGTCCAGTTCGATTGAGCTTTTACATTGTTATAACGGCCATGGTAGGGAGAGAACCAATGTGGTAACGTGCGGCACAACATTTACCACTGGAGGCTAGTACAGAAATTCATAAGGTTGTAAACATAGGTAAACATAGGTGTTCTAGGTATTGAGTGCTGCGTAAATGTCGAAGATTGGGGAGATAACATTTTGGGATTGGTGAATTGATCGGAAATGCAGAAATAGGAATTTGGTATATAATGCTTGAAGTATGGTTAAAATTTCTGTAAAGTTATGAAAGTTACTTCTATGAACTGAATTTTAGTACCCTTCAAAAATGATGACAACTTTTTATCATTTCATTCAATAAATTGGACTATAAAAGTGCGCAACTTCTTTGCAGTAGTACTGAGTCGTTTACCTCCGACCAATCCTACAAAGTTTATGTATTTTTCTTGTATAGTAATTTTTTACAGATCATAATGACAGAAACATCGAGCTAGCTCAACTTTAATCTTTAGATACAACCGTTTTTATTGAGACAATCAAATAAACTTTTAGATAGTTTGGTAACCGGTTTTCATTGAATAACATGGAATTTTTTATATGAATCAGGCAACAAAACGAAATATGAACTAATAAAAATTTTGCCCTTAAACATCGAAGAGAATTTTTCTCTGAGGTGTTTCCCTATTCTGTCGGGCTTGTATATAAGAAATGTCTTGTATATTATATATGTCTCATGGGCGCATGCATACATTTACATAAAGATTTATTAACATGGCTTCCATGTGCAAAATACATCACGATATTTCACTGAATTCCGTTCATTAATACAATCATAATTAACTACAGACAAAATTACCCAAGCTTACATCCCAATCGCCTTTGTTCCACCTCCTTACGTGCAAAACACGCCCCAGTGTTCATCAAAATAAACCCACCCAGGCGGCTTGATTGTCTACCTCGTCTCCCATCGGCTTACGTAAAATATCGCAAAAGGTGCTTCAGCATTAATTAAAAGAATGAGAAATCGCATTTCAAGAAGGTTTCAGGAGTAAATACGGAGCGCCAGTTACCAAATTCTTGGTCTATTACAATGGCATTTTATTACTGACTTGAGATAATTATGCGGAAAAACGTTCGCCTGGCATTGTCATAAGATTTGTGGCAACCATTAATTACGATATATCTTTATGGTATTCTGAAATCGCGTGTTTCTTGTAGAACTTTTTTTTGGGTTGACGACACACCCACCCCCACCCACCCACGCATACCCTCGCCTACCCATCCTCCCACACATGCCCCCACCCACCCACACTCCCACACATGCCCCCACCCCCCCCCCACCCACCCACCTACACACACCCCCACCCACCTACACACACATCCCCACACCACCCACCCACACATCCCCACACCACCCACCCACCCACTTTCCCACACCCACACACCCACCCTCCCCCACCCACACACACACACACACACACATGCGCGAAGTTGGGGAGTGAAAGACAAAGTTGGAGAAACGGATTTTGTCTAAAATTTCCTGAAAATTTTTCTTTCATCTCCCTTTGAACAACATAAAATCTTTCCGTAACATATCACAAAAGATGTTGCAGGACTAACGATAACAATTAAACATTGCATTCTAGAAGGGCGCTCACGATGAATCTGTGACCTCAGTCATCAAATTCTGTACTCATTAGCGTAACATTCCCTAATTAGGGGAAAATAACAACGCAGAGGAGCAAAATACTAATAATAAAATAAGGGGGAAGGACAAATGGTAAATAAAGGATGAGAGAAAAAAATTGTAGTCCGGATGTTCTTGGCAGACGACTGGTAAGGTCCGAGTGAACGTAGAGACTCACAATTAACTTAATTGGCTTCAACCCACAGCTTTTTTTCCATCAGCTGCACCTCCACCGGTGCTTTTATCAGTCCTAAAAAATAGAGAACAGTTGTACAGAAAATGCCACAGTCCCGTAATAGAGACAAAGCGAGGACAATCTATATGTATATAGAGTATATGGAAAGTTGTTCCACAGTAATTACTGTTAATTAATTTTTGTTTGTATTATTTCGTTGAATTTTTTACCCGAAAAAGTCAAGCGCGAAACTTTTACTCGGAGTGGAAACGATTGAAAATTATTCATTTGCATTACGTACCGTTTACAAATTTCAAACGAAAGAAATTTAAAAAAAAAATCGATGATTACCCAACCATTGAAATCTGACATTCCTAAAAATTTCAGAATCTTCTAAACTAAACCTTCATAAAATCCACTGTAGTACTTTTGAGGAACCAGTCACTTTTGAGCAGGTTCTACCACATTTTGCCCCTTTGCCATTTGGGGGGGGGGGGGGGGGGGGGGGGGGAAGGGTAGCTGGGGAAAATTGTAAAATAGCCTCACGTAATTCATGAAGGCCCCATTATGTGTGATGAGTTGAATTCTCTGGTCGACAGCCAGCAACATGAAGACAAATTTCATTCGCCGGTAACTCCACACAACTCTGGACTAAAAATAAAGCTGATAAGAGTGCAACACAGCGATGGAGACTCTTCCGTCAGTAAATCTCCTCTACTTCCGGTCGCGTTAAGTCCAAATGAAACTTAACGGTGGCAAGGTACTTCCATCTCCGTTGGATGAAATTTTTACGAGGCATTTGTAAATTATTTTTCCACCCTTTTTTCCAGCGGTAACTAACGGAGAAATTGACAAGACGGATGGTATTATTATTGGTGATGATATGTATGTTAGTGAAGAGTGAGGGAAAATTGGTGATAAATATAATACGCAGTCTCCAGTTCTTTCATGCTCATTGAGCGGCAAATGACGAAAGTTTGAATTTTTTAGAGGTGGAAATAGTAATTCGTGCCATGGGGTCTCAAAATTGGGACGCGACGGTCGAAGGGTGGGAGGGGGGGGGGGGATCGGAGATGCGGCACAAAAAAAAAATAAGCAGAAATTAATCTTCGATCGGTAAGTGATGGGTTCGAGTCATGAAGGGTCACACCCACTTCTCCTTCATCATAATTTTAAAAGGCCTCCTTGGAGATAAATATCAGGTGGCTATATTTCATAAACTGTTCCCGTGAGTTATGCACTCCAATGGCTGTAAGTGGAATGGCTCGGTGTGTAATCGGACGCATTTGGTCGTCCACGAATACCTGAAAACTGGAGTGGATGCTGGTAGAGAACTCCCTCGTTAGGAGTAAGTTTGAATCCACCGGGCTATTTCTCATTTAACTTTGGACCATTGGCTTGAACGGACATTGGGTATAGGCGAGTGCAGATAATGCGCAATTATGCTATAATAAAAAATAGGGAGAATCGTGGTAGTCAAGGTGAAATGCGGAGGTGAAATAAATTTCAGTACTAAAGCAATAGATCTGACTGTTCACGCCGAAGACCAAATGGGCCGTATTTTCCCATCAATGAGTCTCATAATTCGCTGCACAATCTCTTCAATTTTCATTGGACGTCTCATCATTCCGGGTTAATCGGAGCGTACCATGGAGACATGCATACATTTTAATTAATCACAAGGGAGAACTGTAATCAAGTCCTTCGAATTATGGTCTTCATGAAGGTGTTAATTGGAAAGTAAGAATAATAAGACATTCGTCGGTGCTTAATTATTTTCGGCGAAGCCTGATGAAATTAATGAGATTAATTTGAATGAACCAAAATTCGAAATATGAGGACATTGCGGCGAGCGAGATTCATTACAATCATGAATTACCGTATTTACATGAATCTGGGAATCCACCGTGACAGATTTTTCTTTCAATGAAAAACGGAATAATCATATTTTTTACCAAATTATTTGCAGATTTATATTTAGTGACATATCTTCATTAAGTTTTTCTCTGACAATATTACGTCGTAAATTTTTTTATGGAGATTGTTTGAACATCTCGTGGATAGAGGAAAAATGAGGAATGAACCCAATTTCGTGTATCATTCATAAGGCTGTCGGGAGTTAGGGTCGTTGTTTCATTTCGAAAGAACAAAAAGAAAAAAATACAAAACAAAAAATTCTGGGAAAATTACTTAAGAGCTCAGTACCGGGATGAATATAATGGTTATAATTTTATTCCCCTGTCCATCGCCAAAAAATGGTACATCAGTTGTTTTTCACAGCTAGACGATTGCAATATCAAAACTTGGACAACCTATGACCAATTACATATAAGCTTTTACCGTAAATTTTGAAGAGAATAATTTACGAATGTTCTGTTAAAACCGTACAGAACTCTCTATAAAATTATTAGAGAAGAGTTTCTTGTGAGAAACCCGAAACTATGGGTGGGAATGTTAGAAATACCTTGAAACGTGGAGACATAACGAAAAATCGATTATTCATTTTCGGGCAAAACAATAACTTTCCTATGTCGAAAACTTGATAATCGTTCATCGAGTAAATCTCCCGTAAATTTATTTCATAAAAAGCAAAATTTCGGATTTATGCAGAGCGATATAGATAGAGGAATGTACGCATAACAGTACGGCCAATTGGTTCCTTTGATCGGTCAGGCAAAAATTACCATACGTGTACTGACAAAATTGCTTGTAAAATCGAGGAGAAATAAAATCCAGGGAATTGACGATTCCAGCACCAGTTTTTCCAATGGTGGTTTTCATGTGTATGCGGCAAAGGAAAAACTTGCAATATGAAAATGTCTGTAATCGAATCAACCTTCCGATACGGAATTGTAAATATTACTGTCAAGATACATCAAAGTGGTGATAACTTCAGAAAACAAGTGTGTGTGTGTGGGTGGCTGGGTGGGTGAGTGGGTGGGTGGGTGGTCAGGTGGGTGGGTGGGTGGCTGGGCGTGTCGTTGTGTGTGTGTGTATGTTTTCACCTATACATACACACTCACGCAAACCAGCATACACAAACTTTGTTCGGGGAACCCCCTGTGATAGTATGAAACAAAACGTTGTTCATGAGCTTTATTGTCAACAAAAAAAAACATTTTCTTCCCTGGCACTGCATAGTCTTTTCGGCCTTACATGCACCCAGTGGAGCACTTGGGGCTAGCCCTTGTGTGCACATGATATTTGACTGAATCAAATAATTCAGAAACAATTTTCCGCCCGCAGGGACCGGGCCATGGCCATGTTTGAATTTCTACTTGGACGGGCACTAACCCAAGATCTTCTCCGTAGATAACCCCTTCCCCCTCACCACCCCCCTGGACCTTTCCACATTTGATATACTCCTGCTTGATATATATGTCTATAGCTTACAGGTGCATATTCCGTAGATTTTCGATATCCCTTGGTTGAATCGACTTAAAAAAAAACTCCAGAACCATATCAATAAACATCAACCCTTACTGGACTAGTGGAGAACTGAACTTGTCATGCCCTGCATGCATATCGCCATGTGAATATTTATTTGCTAGTGTACTCTAGTCACAGCAAAAGTTTCCTCCTTCAAATCAAACCCTCTAGACGTCTGATCCCTCTGAGTACAACTCAATTAGGTCGAAAATCTATCCGTTTGAACTACATTGCATAAATTTGAATCAAGTACCAGTTGGTCACTCCATCAAAGTCTATTCCTACTTGATTCAAATCAAAGGGATACTTGACAAATAGTTCCCATAAGCAATCTTTATCGTACACAATGTACATACTCATGCATGAGTTATAACTTCGATTGATTTGATCATATAAATCCATTGGTTCTATTGATCTATTATAATTTTTTTAGATAATTCAATATTTTAATAATATTTATGTAGGAAAATTTTCTGGCGCAAGTCAGTTTAGTCACATTCACCCGAAAATCTTCTCCGCCCCTTCTCACTAATCACTTTTTTTCTATTTCATGTATTAGCGTCCTCCATCTCAACAGCATTGTAAAAATGCAACTTTTAGAGTATTCCTATGATTTTGCTGTGCACACCTTTCGACCAGCTATGTGCATCGAATTGCAAGCTTTGTGATATGAAAGCCATTGGCTTTGAAACAATAGAGGTTCTGGTGACAGCTTATGCTGCTCACTTTTGTATTCAATACTATATAACCCACTCGACATCCCTCACGTATTTTTATCGCTGTCAAAGGCTACAAACATTACATAAGCCCAAGCAGAAAATTAGTTTTTGGATGAAAGAGTCACTTTATTCAAATCAAATTGTTTCCCTAATTGGGAATGCGTGAGTGTGGGAGGGTGAGTGGGTGGGGGTGGTGGTGAGTAGGTGGGGAATGGGTGGGTGTCTGAGTGGGTGGGTGGGTGGCTGGGTGTGTGTGTGGGTGGGTGGGTAGGTGGGTAGGTGGGTAGGTGGGTAGGTGGGTAGGTGGGTAGGTGGGTAGGTGGTTGGGTGGGTGGGTAGGTGGGTGGGTGGGTGGGTGGTTAGGTGGGTGGATGAAATAGAAGAAAAAGGAATCTTCTGATGAAAATTCTAAAAAGGATGAAAATGATGAATATGATTGAAAAAACAACAATTGTGAAGACAATTTAATAGATGGAGAACTGGGTGCAAGAATGATCTATCTCAAAACATAGTGGTTTGTCGGTGTGCAAGATACATCGCTACTTCGGCCACTTTTCAATATGTTTTATAGTATATGTCGATCGAAGTGCGTATACGTGGTTTGTGGCTCGTGGGACGGTTATCACACAAGCCAAAGGCAAGAGGCCACAAACCACTTATTGCATGTGTATCGAACACTATTTATCAGTGCAATGTGTGGCGGAGGCATTGAGCACACGTAAAATGTGCGTTAGAAGCCATTAGGCGCACATGGTGCTTATCACCTACTATCGTGACTATAGCATTATGGATTTCTAATTCATTCGGAAGCTTTCCGGCGTGAACGACGTTACCAACATTGCATAGATCTGTCATATCTTTGCTAAGTAATCGTTTCAAATATTTAGTCATCATTTATTTATTAAATTTGACCACTAATGACGAAACCCTTTCTCAGTTGAGAGAATTAATGAAAGGTGACATAACTTGAAAAAATTACAATCTGTCAGAAGACTGAAATAAAAAAAAATCGATCAACTATTTGTTAATAAGTATACATAATGAGTATACTTAATTCCCTAAGTAGTTAGTATACTTATTTAAGTATACATAAATAAATGTGATTGTTTGCTAGGCTGATAACTTCCTTTCTGGGGCTTACAATTTTTTTTTATTTCCTCCACTGTATATAATGTGTTGACATATGATTATACCCTAACTGATTCAGCAGAAAAAAAATGGAGAGAAATATTTTTTCCGCGTATTATATATTCTATGAAAGTCTCTTTTTATCATATTCAGAATTACCCGAGCCGGTCATTAACACCAGTTGTAGCCATTGTAGCATAAAATAATCCTCCATTCCTGCTAATGGCAAAATGTCTACAAAGTACAATGAAAATGTGAGACGTGAAAAATTTCAGAAGTTGAAAAAATGTCGCACATTTGAAAAATGTTCAAGCTTATCAAAATATAGCGAATGTCAAATCTATTTAAATAAAGTAATGAATCGTAGCATTGAATCGAGAGGATGCCCATGTTTTCCAATTTTTATTTTCACACTTTCCTATCAAATTAATAAAAAAAACAGCCAATGATTGAACCTCTGTGGCCATTACTGCGAATGGTATATATTATTACCTTATCAACCATCCTACTTTAATCAACCCCTAAAAAAAAACTACGACCACTAAACTAAACTTCGCCCCCTGAAACCGTTTAAATCCATGTTTCCTTGATTAAAAAATATCCAATAAAAAGACACCTCGAGTATCCGCAGTGAAAAACTAAAAAAAAAAAAATAACAAAAACTGAACAACTCTTTCCCAATAAAATAAATTCCCCCAGCATTCACTTTATTATCATGGCCCATAACAATTCCAGGGTTGAGCACCGATAGAATAAGACGATGCGATTCCCTCGCGGATATACAACAAACAAACCTATAAAATACCAGAAAAAAAATTGCACATATAAATGATTTGGGAGGGAGGGGGGGGGGAGGGGAAACATTCAAATCATTGAGTGGAAGAGTGAGATTGAAAATAAAGTCCCCATAGTGAATTTCTTGGAGTGCATGCCAGTCCGGCCGATTTAATTCGGGAATCTGGAAAGACGCCACGTCGCCCGTATTTTCCGACTTTATAACGGCCAAGGGGAATTAATAATCCAGCGCTCGGCGTCGGGTCCCATGAGGAGCGTGGAATAAAGAGAAAAAGAGATATAGGGATGATGTAACGGGCGGGGCGTCGAGAGGGCGGGGGGTGGGGAGGGGGGGGGGGAAGTGCCTCTGCAGTTCCGCACGAGCGCTGGGCCATGAAGAAGCAAAACTCTGGGACCAGAGAGAGTGCAAGAGGGAATCGCCAACGAGGGAATCAACTTACGTCCCCCCCTCTCCCTCTCTCTCTCTCTCTCCTCAATCCAAACGATTTATCGACGCAGCACCACTCCCCCCCGTCTTTTCTTATTCTGCTATTTCACGAATTTGATTAGAAAAACCTAAATGACATCCAGAAATTTATAGAAAATGTTTCCTGCATCAATCGGATTATATATATTTTTTATGTGTTTGTGAGAACTGATCGATCACATCACATTAATATTTAACGTTTCGATAGAATAACGTATGTTATTTACTCTGGAAGGGAAACGTGATATTATTATGAACGGTGTGTGTGTGTGTGTGTTTTCTCTTCCTTTTTTTTCTCTTCATTAAAAGGCAAGGAACAAGACCCCTTGGCATACACAATTCCAGTGTCCCCAGACCACGTCGGAACATCTGCGCAATACTGTGTGTGTGCGTGTGTGAAGACAATCCGATCTGTTCCTTGAATTGAGGAACCTGAAGTATCTGTTCTTATACATGAACACACACACACACACACAGACATATGAACCAATAAATTCAGAACACATATTAGAAGAATGTGAAATAAAAAGTTGTCTGTGAACAAAAAGAAACTTGGGCAAAGCAAATTTGAACTCCTCATGAACCAATTCAGCAGTTCCACTTTTTTTTACCAATCCGTCTAGTAAGTGCATAGTTTTAAAAAGAATGTCAATCTGAAGCCATTTAGATGTTATTTAGATGGATCAACGGTAGACGTCAAATTGTGCGGGCACGGTGGGTGTATTCCTGTTCACTGTTCATCATCACCATCTGATTTCTTCCCTAATCCGTTTTAATCTCCTTACGGCTTTTCAATTCACCCCACTTTTCGCCCCTTTCGCCTCCACAACATTACCCGGGTATTCTGTTAAATGGCGGATCATTAACAGCAGTTTATGAAAAAAACTACCGCTGAAATTGGGTGGGAGGTGCCAGGCGAGCCGCACTCGTCCGACCGTTCCTGCTCAGTATTCTATCAGAGCCTTCTCATTTTTCTCAATTCCTACCCTAATTCTACGCATAGCCATCCATCATAATGTTTACTTCCTTCCCAAATGAGGGAGAGATTGTTGCGCTTATTGGTACTCCGATAACTAATAGCCGTTTTGAATAATTACCGCCATTCTCCAAGACCAATCCAGGATCTCTAATAGCGTCGTATGACGCAAACAATCTACCGGATCGGCTTATGTCGATAGCATCAGACAATTTTGATCGGACTCTCTCTCTCTAGAGGAATAATGGTGAAGAGCAGAGGCGAATTAAGACATACTATGCTTTTTAACTTTTCGATTTTTCGATTTTTCTTAACCAGGGTTTTAAGTATACCGAAATGCTTCCCATCGAATTCCGAACAAATGTCTATGTGTGTGTGTGTTTGTATGTGTGGAATCGGAATTTTACGTTAACGATTTCTCACGAACGGATCGAACGATCTGGGTCATCGAGGTCTTATTCGGAGCGTCTTCGTGGAACTAAGATCGAATTAGTTTTTGGTTTAAATTGACCAAGCAGTTTTTTTGTTATTAACAATTGAATTGTTTACAACGCTTTATTTCAAAAACGATAAGAGATACGGCAAAAAGTATTAAGCAGAATTTTCTCTGTAAGTGGAAATGCATATTTAATTTCTTATCATTTTTTCCCATATTTATCATAATTAAGGAGGCATGACGGGTTTAACCCTCGAGCGTTCGCACCCCTATTGGCGTCTCACTCCCACTCCAGTAACGCGCATAGTTCTCGTCCTCACGCTGACTATGCGGCTAGTCAAATGTTCATAATTATCTGCTTGATAAATGGGATTGAAACCTTTAATTGGCGTATTGGAAAATCTAGGAATGGCAAACAGAAATTATTTAGCGCGTCATCATGACGACCCATCGAGACAGGAGGCAACCGATTTTTTCCCCAACTGTCCACGTCACTTCACACCGTTCCAAGCATCGTCTTTTCTTCTCCCAAATGATTTCGAATGAATTAGAGCCAGCATAATTTCACACAAGTATACCAAAGAGACATTCCCCATGCGCCAATTCGATTCTGGGACCTCGTCATTTTATATTGGACCACTTTTTCCAACTCTCATAAATTAGAAGATTCCTCTGCCCGTGAAGTTATTGATGCAGCCCATAAAAGGTCACACCATCTCGTTTATTTTAATGCTCCACATGTATATCATGTCGCTGTATCTTTATGCATTTGAAACCCGTGAAGGAGCAAAACTCTGGGACCAGATACAGTCCAAGAGGGAATCGCCAGCGAGGGAATCAGCCCTCTTTTTTCTCTCTTCAATCCGAACGATTTATCGACGCAGCACTACTGCTTCCACCCCCCCCCCTCCCACCTTCCCCTCCCACCCCCCAACCACCCGCCGTCTTTTTCCGCTCTCCTGGGCCTCTCCCTCGCATCCGGTTGCCGATTCCTCATGGAATGTACGACGAAAGCGTTACTCGTAAAGTTTAAGGTCGATACAAAAGGTCACTTTGTACAGGTATATATATATGCCTCAACTCGTCTATCAGGGATTGGAGGAGGTTTACGATACCTGAATTTCAAATTCCAATGGTGTATTGTTCAGACGAGGCGTTCGATTAGCAATTCTCCACACCGCCAATGCGGGAAAAAGGAAGATTGAGTCACTCGTAATAAGAAAAATTATGGTGAGATGCAGTCTAGCCAAGAATTAATGACTAGGGTGTGAACAATTTAATCAGTCAGCGGGAAAATCGAATTGCGTGATATACAACGTGTAATATCAGCGCAGTGGGAATTATTCGGTGAGTGTACAGTGGTCCATAGGGTTTATATTTAAAATTTAATTGAAGCGCGTTAAATTGAGAAGGTTTTGCAGACAGGGTCGAGTTTAATTATTTACGCGAGAGAATGATGATTAAAATTTAATGAAGAATAACAGGATGTGCGGGTGAAAAATTACTTGTTGCGTGAAGAACTCGTCACTCTGTGGACGATAATGTTATAACGATCCCGAGAATCAAACATATAAATGAAGTTGTGAATATCTTTGAAGGAGAGAGATCATCAAGTTCCTTTTCGTCAAAATATTCCTCCAATATTTTTCCGCAATTTTTCTCCCCAATTTATCTTCGTTAATTACTCCAATCGACAACCTTCTGCAGCTAGCCCCAATGTCAAAATCCAGTCCATCCATGGATATTTTATTTGACAAGTAAATAAAAAATTAACGTCCAACAGATAAACGAGGTACTTGCTGCAAAAATTGAAAATAACGAGTAACCGATAAAACCGAGTTATGTGAGGGGATATGAAAGCTGGAAACTGAAAGTCGCGTGCAATACAATACTTACACGTAAAAAAAAGCAGATATCAAGGCTGAATATCACCCGCACGAATCTTCCCTGATTCCCCAAGGATCGTTTCCGTTATTGGTAGAAATGGAATTACCTCGGTTCTCGGTACTCTCACGTGGCTCCTCGTACCTATAAAAGCTCCGATTGGTCATCGGACAAAATTTAATTCCGATAAAGAAGGTTTATAAATATATATGGCAACATGAGATTAGTTCTCCTTAAGGCGACGAGTTTGGTAGAAACTATAATGAACTGGGTGGGGAGACAAGGGTGGGAGGGGTGGGGGAACTATGGGCGGGAGGGGTAGGGGAGGCATGGGTGGACGGGGCTGGGGAGGTGCGGGTGAGAGGGGTGGGGGAAGCATGGGTGGGAGGGGTAGGGGAGGCCTGGGTGGGAGAGGTGGAGGAGCCATGAGTGGGAGGGGTGGGGGAGCCATGGGCGGGAGGGGTGGGGGAGCCATGAGTGGGAGGGGTGGGGGAGTCATGGGTGGGAGCGATAGGGGAGGTGTGGGTGGGAGGGGTGGGGAGGCATGGGTGGGAGAGCGGTGGGCTAGTGAGAGGGGGGGGGGCGTGAGGGTGGTAGGAGGGAAGGTGGTGGGTCGGTAAGAGGGGAGAGGCGTGAGGATCGCCGGTGGGATGGGTGGGGGAGGGCTATACACGCATAGATTAGATATTTAGGGGTTCACCGTTGATGAAATCTTTGGACGATACATAGAGAGAAAACACAGAAAAAAGTTGTGTCATTGGTCCTTTCTTGCCTTTCCGGGTTAGATCATTGCGACACAAAAGTTCCATGAAGACTCATTAATGTTATTCCGTATAAAAGCAGGGATATTTGGCAAATAAATTAATCTTTATCGGACATATGCTTCATTTAAAAACTATCTGTGAAGGCTGAGATTTGCAATAATTTCGATTATAAATTATCTCCATTCATGTAAAATAAATTCATGTAGAATCCCCATGATTTATCAATGATCAATAACACGCCCTCCAAAGGATCTCGACGCCGCCCATAGCATCGAAGCAATACCTCGGGGAAATTCAATAAACCTTAGTAGCGGCACATACAAAAAGCGCATTAATTCCCCACAGCCTACCTTTTCTACTTGGATTATAACCTGAATCAAGATAGAGTGATACCACAAAGATCAACATCACAAGCATTTTCTTCATATCAACATCACCTCGAAATTACAAAAAAAAAACCTTTGGAAAAAAAGCGCCTCTGGATATGCAGGATGAAGGGCAAAGAGAGCGTTAAATCTGCGGGCATATATTTGAATAAATTTAACCACGTGTCAAATTCAAAGCCCTGATTCTGCTTGAGATGAGAGTTAATCGATTACGAGGGATTTGGCTTGCCAGTGGCAGAGGAGCAATTTTTCCCACATCATATCTCAGTGGTAATTCACGGACCATTTTCCCCATGCAATTTACCTTCAAAGAAAATCATCTCTTGGATAAATATTGACGAAAATATAAAAATTTCCCGTGCCTTGGCATATGATGAATGTATATACCTTTGCTGAGTTGGCCTTAAATTTTTTTTTATAAATTCTCATAAATTCAATATTTCCTAAAAATGATTTTTTGAAAGTATTACAGTGACTTGCCTCGGAGAGTAGTAATTTTCTTTCTGTTTTTCATCCACATTCTCCATCAATTCCACATTCTCCCTCAATGAGAAGAAGCAACTAGCATTTCAACTCGAATGAATAGAATTTTTTTTTGCCTCTGTGTTACAGGAATTGATGACGAAAAACAACCGTCGAAACTGGCGTCGAATGTTGGTGGGGGGACTGATAGCAATCATAGTATTGGCGCTGCTGATCACAGCGATAATTTTACTGACCGGCAGGAGTCCAAATTCACCGAGTGCACGAACAATCACCACATCTAGCATTTCTCTGGAAGACTGGCTGTGGGGTTCCCTGTCCACCAAGCCTTTTAATGGCACCTGGATCAGTGGTGAGTAATAAGACCATTTTTTTGCAATATTCCAATTCGATTTCAAGTGGGAAAAATGGAAGAGAATTAGGGAAAATGTCTTGTTATTAAGCATCTCAAATTCTTGGGAGCATCTCCATTTCTGGAGATTAATGCTTCTCGGGAATCGCGATATCATTCAAACATCGCGATAAACTGACGATGCACCTGTCCTGGTACATCATTTCGTTACTGAATCAACCCCCAAGCGCTGCAACTAGCCCATGAGAAACTATCAGCGGATCCCTTGCTGTCGATGCTCCTGCATATCATTCAAAATTCGAAGGATTATCCTAATGCTTACCCAAATCATTACACCGTAGAGTACATAACCATCAATCAGAATGGCTGGTCACCATCCGATTGCTAGGTCTGACCAATTCTCAGCTCATTTCCCTTACCCTACGACCTTTCAGCAGATCCATTCATGCTTTGGTATTTACAACCGTAGTCCATTGACACCCAGAAAATCGAACAAACTTTATGGCTCAAATCTCTTTGCACAATTATTCGAGAGTTTCTCTACGATCAAGTTCCAGGGAATTGTAGATGGAATTCAAGGGAAAAGTCCTGAGTTCCCCTCGAAATCGTGATTATATCGTTAGCAAGTGATTTTACACAATGCCCGGATAGGATAAATTCGATTTTCCGAAATGTAAGAATACTCTAGTATCAAATATGTGAGACATTTTTGTAAATGTGAACTACTGTTCATGTGTCATCGTCCGGCGCTGCTGTCTGACCCACGCTCTGCTCACTCTACTTAAACACAACCTTGACGAGTCCTATTCTACGTTCCGTATATTTCCACCTGACCACATATCACAACAATTCACCTTGCGACATTTCTCTGCGATTTTAATTAATCAAGTTTTGCATACGCAATGTTTTATTTAGAGAACTGTTGTGGAAGTCAATACCAGCCATATCTTCATCATAAGTGTGAAGTCAGACTAATTGCACCCTACTTTAAAATAACTGAGCTGGCAGCAAATGATTTTCCCTAATGACTTCGTTTCCTCAACACACTGTTATTATGATTCCAGAGTAAATCCCTATAAACACGACGCTGGTCGCTATAATTGCGACGCTAGTTTACCTAGACACTGAAAAAAAATGAAAGTACATTGCTCCAATTACCGTGGCTGATCGATTCTACGCTCATTCTCCTTAAACTGCTAATTCTGTCATCGATTCCCTACAATTTATTCTCATAATTCCTGCAACCCCACAAAGCACCGAGCATTGCTCATTAAACTATCTACACACAATATTTATACCCAAAATTTCCAATCTCCCTTCCACCACGAGCTGCTTGTTAAACAATTTACTAGAAACAAAAATGACCCAAAAATTTGTTGCGATTGTCCACTTGACTACTGAAATATCGTAATCAATCCTCAATTTAATTACAAAATAGCTATACCATAGTCATTCAGACCATGTATTTTGTAAACATCCAGTAAATGTCCACTTTACCATGCAATTCCCATGTCTGACTGATTCTACGCTCATTTCCCTTAAATTCTCAACTCCCAGGATACCCATTCATTCTCCACAATTTACTCTCACAATACATCCTCGCCCAGAAAACCAAATGAACCAAATCACCCGAATCTCTTTCCACAATTACTCCCGAATTTCTCTACAATAAAGTTAGGAGAAACCATGGATGCAATTGAAAGTGTCCCAGGAGTGCTACGATTAAACAAATCCATGAGAAACCATTGCATTGTAATGCGGTTTGTCGCTAGCGGTTTACGCCCAAATCCGCACTCACCAGAATTCTCCCTTGATGCAGCCCTTAACAAACTCACTCTATTGAGAGACCCAGAATGGGTTTATCAAACCTACCACTCGTTAAAAGCCACGACACATATGGGGCACTTCCACGGTATTCCAAAATTCAATACCATTCGAACAAATGAGATTTTCTGATACAATGCACCTTGTTTAATTAACTTTACTTGCATCGTCAAACGGTTAACTCGCTACTCATTCATTCCCGTATTTTGGACCGTATGAAAAAGGGCTTTCTATGGACACTCTGTAGGATTCTCTGTAGTCCTATAATAATTCAAAGTAGGGGATTCCACAATTATTGTTGATATTTCTAAACGTGGATGATCAATAGTGTGAATAATAGGAAGAACGTGTATTCGAAATCGACATGTATTATCATGTAGGAATTCCATCAAAACTATGGATAAAGCCGTAATTCGAAGGTCTGAATATTACCTCCGGAATTATGTAACTAGTTTTGCTGGTCACAATGAGAGTCTCCCATTTCCCTATTCAGATCACTTGCAATCATTAATTAACGCGGTGGAATACAACCCCCCTCCTATTATCAGCATGATCCAAAGAATCGCATATATAGGCACACACACACGCCACCAAACAGATACACCTATTAGAACACAAATCACCTGGAATGCTTCCCGAGACTTCAAAATTTTTCAAACGGAAATCGTTTCAAATTTTTCAAGTTTCCCAAATTTTCAGAATTTTTTATATATTTCAACATTGAGGATTCATAGTTTGTCCGATAGCCTCCAGCTTGATGATTTTTTGGGGCAAGATCTATGCCATTATTATGCTTAAAATGTAGGGAATGTCATTAACGCGATGAGCGCATACATGACGCCAAATCGACAAAGTGGTCCCTTTTCATGTCAACGCCCACAATCAACCATAGGCTAGTTTCACAGGGTGTAAACCGGAAACTTCGAAAATTATGTAAATTGAAACATGAAAGAAATGTACCTGAACATTTGACGGATGGTGCACGTGTATTTTTCCCCTGCAGTAAAATCATTAACCAGTCATTAGAGCACAATAACGGAATAGAGTTTGAGTTAATTTGAAATTGAAGATGCAATTACCAGGAGGATAGTTGATACAGTCTCAACGACTGAAAGGGGGTTGCGAGGCTGTTGGTAAAACTGTACATTTAGCTTTTGCAATTAGAGAGGTACGAAATTGAGGGGATTGTGGGTGGGGGATAATGAGGTTGATAAAATTCCTCTTTGGCGTGGGCAAAACTTTCACAGATTAAAATCTTTTCTCAAGTATTTTTCACACCCAACTGCTTTCATTATTCACTCTTTTTGTTTTTCCTCTTGTTTGTCCATTCTATTCGACTTTTCTTTCACCACGTAATACTTAAATCCCGAAAGAAAACCCCCTCGATTCCATCCCTTCGGCATTGCCCCTTTCTATATCGTTAATCACTAGGAATTTATGAGGTGATTAAGAAGATAAGGGGGGGGGGAGGGGAATAATGAGGTTTTGAGTGAAAAAAATTTGAATGACGCAAACAAGGGTTTGGTTGTAGGGGAGGAGGGGGCGGGGGGGGGGGGGGAGGTGTTGTAACCTTTACACTGTTCCTAATTTTTCTCTCAGTCTCCCTGTTTCTTTTCGAAAATGAAAAAGAAAATGGCATTGTATCATGTTGCATTAGGAATATCACTAACGAAACCTGCTTCAAGCCCAAGATGCCACTAGAAAAATCGCATAAAAAAAATAATTGGTAACGAAAGGAAGTATTGAATGTAGAAAAGGGGTGGGAAGGAAACAGGGAGTTTTCGATTGTTCGGGGCCACTGGACCGTCGCAATCTAACGACCGCATTCCGCAAATCGCACTCCCTAAAGTTTTCCGGATAACGATCGCGGATAAAATACCGTGCTCGCGATTTTGCAAAAAGCAGTCCAGGGAGAGAGGCTTTACAGGGGATTCTGGGGGCATTGGGAAAACATAGTGACTCCCGTGGGATGAACCCCTCTCGAGGTACAAACTCATGAGCTCGATGGTGAGGCAAACCACGATTCTACCAGATGCTTGTGTCCAGTGGAAAATGGAAGAGAGAGAGACAGAGAGAGAGAGCAAAAGATGAGGGGAAAGTAAAATACAGCAATGGTTCGTGCCTCTATCTCAAGCGGGGAACTTTGTTATTCCTCTCGAATATGCAAACTGAGCTCATTTACCAGACGACTTCGATCATAATATCCATGGATGCATCGTCAATGTGCTATCGGCAGTATCCATAAAATGAGAGCGCACGGCCGGGCGGGAACCTAACCCGACAACGGAAAAAGGTTTCCGTCCGTAATTTGCAATGATCACTGTCACCGAAATATTTTCCACCGCCGATGACATAATCATTTTTTTCTTGAAAAACAAAATACAGAGCTCACATTGTCACTGAAAAATCCCGAAATATTTATCGTCGAATTATTGTAACCGCCACTATTTCCACTTTATTTCCCTTTCATGGCAAAACGATTGATTTTTACTGGGTGCCGCGATAAAAAATTATGCAGTGGGGATCATTGAAATTCAAGCGACAAGTTTTATGCCATGAAATTCAAACCATTTTTTTTTTTGCCATCGCAATCGAGCAGCTGCAACCCGATAGGTTGTTCCCGCTGTTAACCTCATAACGTCAATACCATCGACTCACGCTTGTGTGAATTGAAAAAATATAAATATTGAGATGTGGATAAACGTGATGTATATCAAATATTCTGACATATGCGGTAGGATATCCATGATTTATTACATTTGCTTTCGACCGTTTTTCCCTCCGGAATCTTCCATTCTCATGCTATGTAACTTTTGTCATTATTCCAGTCCTTCCTTTCGGCATACTCGTTTGTCCATTTAAAGAAATCATTGATGCATATGGGATGTGGAATTGAATGCAATCAAATAATGGCGTTTTAGTTATTGCGCATACCTCATTATTTCAAATAAATTATTTTATTCAGATGAAGACGAGGGGTCAGATATTACACCATTCAAATTTCCGACCCCCCGCCAGAACTTTCCAGGGAAATGTGGGAGGGGGGGGGGGGGGGGAGATTCCCCACTAAAACTCCGGGAAATAGTATTAGAGATACAGCTTTGATTGCCATTGTAACGAATGCCGTAAAAAAGCTGAATGAACTGTCGATAAAAAAAAATAGCAACCTTTGTACGGATTCCTAACTTCCTTATACCAACGAACAATTGATTACGTGTCGCGGAGCAAAAAAATAATGCCGATAGCAATGAAATCAAGTGAACTGGATGCCCAATTCACCTACTCGATACTCGATAGCCTTTCTTTTCCTCACCCTCACTCTTTTATATCGTTTCCCAATGTTGTCGTTACAGTCCTGTAATCTGATTCCAATTTTCTCATCCAAGAACGCTATGAAATAAATAACACTGATTTGAGAACAATGGTAATATGAGTATAGATTTCTCATTTATATTGGAGGAGTACTGTAGTGTAACTCATCTGATTTGAAATTACTATTGAATTTTTAACTTTCCGATGAGGGAAATGATTCCGAATTCAAAAAATTCATATTCTCCACGTTTCATGACATTTCTGACCATTGTAGACCATTTTTAACAAGATGTATGTATATGTGTAGGTGTAGGTGTAGGTGTGTGTGTGTGTGTGTGTGTGTGTGTGTGTGTGTGTGTGTGTGTGTGTGTGTGTGTGTGTGTGTGTGTCGGTGTATGTATTCTATCGATCTTATGTAAGCCGAACCACTTCACCGTTCATCTGTAAACGACAGGGACTATCGAGTTAAGTCTACTTCGGCCGAAGTTTCCGGTGAATATCTCAAAATCGAATAAACTTCGCGGCAAATTGATAACCACTTTTTTTGTAGGATATAGTGAGATCTACGAATTTGTTTATAAAACAATTACGCTATCTCCCGTAGATTTTGAGATATCTACCAGAAACTTCCAGACCGACAGAGACTTGACTTTACGCTTCTCCATTGATATCGTTTTATACCACTTTACGTTGAAGAAAAAAATGTAACGGACATGAACCGCTTTTCCAACGGTAATCACTAACGACAGAAGCTTAAAGAGTGTCGGGACATATCATGGAAGTCGAACAGAGGGAAAGGAGATAGGGAAGAGAAGCATTGGCAAATATTTGAAGCATTGACGCTCGTTACCGCCAGCAATGGTCCAATCCACTCTGGCATGTGCGCAATTATTTTCTCGACTAAAATGTACGTACATATAAGCCAAATCCATCACTCGCGACGATTTCAATCGCGTGGAACTCTTCATTTTTCTATCAGGCAACATCAGTGGTGAAATGGAACAGCAAGCTCGAATTTTCGAGAATGGGTTTTTGACGTATGTAATGATGTAAGTACCATTAAGAATGCTTGTAAACAAATGATATATAGTTATACAATGCCGAATGAAAGTAGCTCAGGTTTTTTTGAGAATAATGTTGACGTATTTTTCCAATGCAGTTTTCCAATGTCTGCCTTTTCTTTTATTCCCAACTAGTCGCAGGTTACACCCACATTGCGTTTATTCTGACACTTAATTAGCAAAATACCATTTCAATTCTATTGGATGATAATAACGAGCATCGGATAATCATTGAAAAAAAACTGGCGTGCTCCAACTGAATCACAAATCCATTTCGGTCAGCAATACTGGATATTGAGTCATCAACCCATTTTTCATTAACTATTTGTATACAAGGAAAGTACATTGTTAACGTGAATCGATTCATTCCATCGAATTATCGAAATAATGCGAATCACTTGATTAGTCAAATAATACACATAGTACCACCCAAATACAATAATTGCAAATACCAATCAAATTAGCCCTGCTATGGGACACATTATTATAGCTATATATTGTATCTGAATTCGACATTTTTTTTTGATCCCTTGACAATCTTAATTTCAATGCCCACGATTTAAAAAAATGATTTTTTAATACATCTCCACGTTTTATGACATTTCTGATCATTTTTAATAAGATGTGTGTGTGTGTGTGTCTGTGCGTGTGTGTGGGCGGGTCGGTATGTGTGTGTGTGTGTGGGCGGGTGGGTGGGTGGGTATATGTGTGTGTGTGTGGGTGGGTGGGTATATGTGTGTGTGTGGGTGGGTGGGTATGTGTGTGTGTGTGTGTGTGTGTGTCTCCGATTGAGATACTGTATGGTGCAGTCGAAGCATCTTTACAGCCTTGAAAACTAAAAAAATTAGGTTTTGGTTGAAATCGCTTTTGTAGTTTGTTCATATTTCCGAAAAAAGCACACAGAAAGAGGAAAAACGGGATATCAATTTGCATGTATTTTGACTTTTCCTGGATTTCAATTCCTCATGGCTGCACACGCCACAGTGGAAAAGTTTCCAAATACGTTTTTGATTGGAACTTTTCTGACCACGATATCAAATTTTTAAAAAATGTGCCGTGGAAAAAAACATTTTTTGTTTCGTAGAATTCATCGTTTATTTCCATGAGCAAACATGTGAGTTTTCGTTCGATTCGTTCATTACGAAGTTAACGTTCAACCAGTGATTGCTTTAAATACTGTTCTTTTCGGTTTTCGTAAATTCCAAAAAAAGGAACGCAAAACGATTGAATAATCAACCGTCGAAATTTAGTTTAACGATCTATGGAGCGGAGCAACACGATGCAAAATCTGGCATAAGGACCTTTTGATTCCGACCTTGATGACTTGGATGGTCCCACTCATTGGGAAGAAATCCAGGATCAGGATTTGACCACATCATCATATAAGATTTCATCCAAAGTCCCACATGAGGTCACTTCAATTCCAAGGGTAGCTCAAAAATATGTTAAGATTCAGCCAGAATTTTCTCTTCACGGATTCTGATTTTGCGGAGTAACGATAGATCTCCCCATTTTCTCCATTTTCTGAGCACCGAGAATACCTTAATTCGCCCTGACACTTGTCCATAAGTTGGTGGCAGATCGATCAAAATGCGGAATAAGCTAATGGAGG
Source organism: Asobara japonica (assembly GCA_026005395.1). Taxonomy (NCBI): domain Eukaryota; kingdom Metazoa; phylum Arthropoda; class Insecta; order Hymenoptera; family Braconidae; genus Asobara; species Asobara japonica. The sequence goes on along the minus strand of BQMI01000595.1, from coordinate 127,865 downwards.
CAAAAGTTAGTCCTTCACTTCAATCCATCTCCACCTATCGTAGATGGTGTGCCTCATCGTCGATTATTCGTGCAATATTGCGGAAAGTTAAACCGAGTTTGTCGCAGTGGTAGAGGTGACTAGCAGCCATGTCCGCGAGACTTAATAATCCGATCAAGTTCTCGTCAAGTGCTCAACGGTCTTGTCGTGCACCGAGAAATATAGGATTTACCTGTACATCAGCTTTATGTCATTCTCTGCCACGAGTAATCTTGCTATTGCATTAACTCTTCTGAAGTTGGCAATAATCGAATGTCAAATCAGAGAAAGTTTCTCCAGAAAGAAAATAATGGAAAAAAATGTGCTGCTGCGAAAACATTGGATGAGGTTGCCGGGTAATAAATTAGCACGCATTTATTAGCATCGTGATTTTAATTGAAGTTCAAGGCTCGCTGAATATTTCTCTATGAGCAATCACCTGTTTTCCCGCAATACCTACTTACGACAGCCGAATTTTAGCATTGTAGTGCCCTAATACTCAGTATTTCACACGCATGACAATAATTTCTTAATTAGCGCGAGTAGATCGCCCAGTTGAAGAAATAAAAAAGGCAACATTCAGAAGAAAAGAGCAAACAATAAAAATGACAAAGTGAATTCAGTAACCTTAAATGATCAATTTGTCAAGCGTGACAGTGTCCCCTGAGACAAGAAAAAGTCCAGAACAAACCCCTGGAGCAATCCTTGCGATCATCAATTTGTTCTCGCCTTATTTTCTCCTGCTGTCCCTCGCTGACATACGGAGCTAACATTTTCAGAGCTGATAGACATCCGGGGAGAGCAAAGGGTCACATAATATTGTCACATTGCCTCCCCAAATCCGACAGAAACAAAAAGATCTTAATCTTGTTGGTGGCAGTGGTGAATGCGAGACCAGAGAATAATTTGTCAGGCCAATTCACTCGCCCTTTATTATATATTATATACCTCACTGCATTTCTAGCTTTCAGCGAGGAGATAATATACGGGGGGATATGAGAGTGATGGTCCACTGGGTGACAGTACTTGGATACGTTATCAAGCCTGGGTTGGTGCAATTGATCTGTAGATCGAATCGTACTGTCTAATTGGCGAGTTCTTGATATACAAAATTACGTTTCTGCATCTGAAAATACGTCAAAACGCGGATAAGAAGTTTTACCCCAAAAACCATCTTCTCTGATGATTTATCCTTTATGAAAGACATCTTAATCTTGCTCGTGGACCAAGTGAATGCAGAACTCGAGAATGATCTGTCAAGACAATTCATTCGCCTTTTGCTGGAGTCTATTGTCTACCTCAATGCATTACTGCCTTCCAGGAAGGATATAATATACACGTGATGCCCATGAGTATACGTGGCAGATTACGGAACGCAGGGTGGCAATGGGCTAGAGCTGGCGTAGGGTGACAGAGTTAGGGCGAGTGGAGGTGGGTGGGAGGCGGTGGGTGGTTTGCTATCATGCAGAGGACCGCTGGTGCCAGTGGTGAGGTTATAGCCTATTCTCCCCCTATCGCCTCGATAATATATAGCCTTAACGATCTTCCTTGGTAATCTTGGTGACGAAACGAGCTCCTTCTATCCAGAGACGACACTCTGCGGAATCTCGGAAACAATGAATACCGATCGATCTTACAAGGGAGTCTTAGGTATTTGTTGAATGAATTCTTTGGCATGCTGGTTGACTTTACCTCTCGCTAGTTGCACTCAAATAATAAAGTGCTAAGTTAATTTCATTTTCGTTGGGATTTGTCGGATGATATAGACTGAATCACTTTGGACTTTTGGGTAGGGAAATCTCGACCAGGCAAATCTCCGAGAAATTCTGGGTATGAATCGAATACACGCAAGTGCCTATGTTACAAAAATCGACACCATTGGGGAGGGGGAAGCGACGTATATTGAGTGCGTACGTACTTTACTCCCTAGAATGTAGAGACGGTATGCGAGGTACGGGGAGGGGAGCACGAGAGAAGAATGGAGCTTTCATGCACATCTAAACCCATTTACAACGTGTTGCATGGGAACGTCGATAATGACGCGTTCGTCTTAATTTATCGCAGGGCGTAAGATGGCGTTATGCGCATTTTCTACCCACGCTGTTTTCCAGCCTGGTGTGTTAATGCATACGTTATATATGTACCGAGCGTTGTTTTCTATATCATAACTTATGCGCGGAACAATTTGGTGCGTGTTAATCAAAAGTTTTCGTTTCTTACGTCAGTTATCACGAACCGATAATTTCATTTGTAGAAAATCGTGAGATGGGAATAGAATAAAAAATGTTTTGTATATTGATATAAGTGTTTTTTGTTAATGGAGGTTCATTTCTCAAGAGCATGATGTTGCGATATCACAAAATATTTTCATCAGTATAGCCAGTAACATTGAATGATTTCTACTTTGTATCAAACACATGCTAAATTGGATTTAGGAGGAAACATTGAATGAGCTTCCTGTCTCTAAGAAGGCCAATTTTATTTTCATACAATTTCCATTTTTCAGTATACTCAGCGGATTTTTTCCCCCGCCATGTAACAAGAAATTGCTTTCTGTGTAATAATATCCTTTTCACGTAAAAAATATTCCACCTTGTGCACTCTAATCTGGAAAATCCACTATGGAACAATATCCAGGTGCTTGATAGCAATAAACGGTGACAACCGGAAATGACACGCTGTGTCCGTATCCGCAAACAGACACACAACAAGGGAATGCGTAAACCCTTCCAGTCGAATGCAGATTGAAATTCGCGTGCACACGATGACGACGAGTAGAGATCACTTCGAATGATACAAACACTTGGCCGAGTGTGTCACTCGCGTTAATATCCGGATAGATATACGAACCGAGAATGGCCCATGTGTGAATCGATTTATCCATTCAGTGTTGTAGTTTATGGATGTTTAGTTGATGGCAGGGAATCAATTCAATTACAGGTGGTGAATCCCACGCTTGCACGCTATTCTGATCGCTCTATTTAGGATTATTGTATCATATGCAGGTATTCGCTTTGAAATATATATATATATATCTATATATATATACATATATGTTGGTATCTGCGTAAAACTAAAAGAAAAACGGATATTTTTGTATCCAAATATTTGCAGATGAAGCATATTTCAACTAACTAAGAAAATTGATACGAAATAAATAGTTTCGAAATAAAAAAAGTTATCCTCAATATATATGTGTATATACAATGTATAACTCAAAAAGTCCATATTTCACTGCAAACACATGCAAATATAATTCAGATGCAGGTGTACGATTTTCTCACAAGTGTTAGTTTACACTTTTTACAAAAAAATAAAATTTCTCATGTACCATTGATTTTTGTTTCAGAGGACGAAATTCTGTACCGTGATGACACTGGAAATTTAATGATATACAGTATCGAAAATGCATCCTCCCGAGTGTTACTGCAAGCATTGCCGCATAATGTGAGTTCAATAATTTCATTTAGCTCTGTTAATTAAGTTCCATTGATGACCCAATGAAATACTGAATGTGCCACGAAAATTACAATAGTTGATGATCCAATAATTGTTTTTTTTTGGGAATTTGCACGGTAATGTTCAAATTATTGGGGTATTACAACTGAAAATTGGTATTGTATTTGTTAAATATCTATCGGAAATACTTGTTCCTCTGTTGCTAATTTTTGTTGTAGTGGAATATTTTAGGTCCTGGAAATTGTACCAATTTACACCAAAAACTGATCCAATCTAAGTTATAAAAAAAATCGGTCCGATCTCAGGGAACGTAATGGCATTCGTATGTGTTAATGTACACACAAACACATACACACACCCACACACACCTTGTTGGGAGTTTAGTTTGCTGTAATTGGGGTTTATTGTGTAATTACAAGTGTTTATTATTTCCCTTTGACTTGCAATGAATACACTGTTAATGTGAGGCATTGCCTGTGCACCAAACGGAATTTCACTTTCAATATTTCCCTGCGGACTGCCGTAACCCTTGCCAGATGAGAATGTAGATTCTCGTTTTCATGGACACTAGGGACAACAAGGGTTACTTAGCGGCCAGCTGGAGTGTTCATAATCCCCATTTATTCTGTTTAAGTTGTGCAGAAATGTGCTCCCTCTACCACAATTCCATGGGCTAAAAATTTCAATAGCAGGAATAATCAAGAGCCATCGTGAAACAACATCCGGAAAATTGGAAAAAAATCTCTAGAAAAATAATTTCATTATTCTGGCGGTATATGCGGTATAATTAATTGTTTTTATCGAGTCAACGTGGAGCGTTTGAGAACCATAGAATTTTGGATGTCAATAGAAATTGCAAATGCGAACGAGTAGATTGAGATGTGCTGTGCAATTTGCATCTTGCTTGAATTTTTTAGTTTTCATTTTCTCCCAATTTTCAGATTTCCGGAAAATTGATTTTCTGGGAGAGGGATGTGGCGGAAAATACGCGCTGACTTAGGGAAAATTTTTTGTTTTCAGGAAAAATTATTTCGCAACAAAATAAATCAAAATGTGTTACTTGAAAATTTCGACATTACACACATACACACATCCACACATCCACACACACTTACAGATACACACACGTATGCCAACACACTCATACAGGTACACCGCGATACGAAAATTTAAACACTTGACCGTATCACTTGCTGCTCCAATGTCAGGTATGCCCCACTGAAATTTTGATTTGCACCAGAACAAAATTTACACTCGGGTGCTTGGCCTGTTAATTAGCGTCTATATACATCGTCAGCGAAACTACGGACTTCTGTTGGGCAGCGAGAAAAAATCTCCTCGCCCCCTGATACCCCGAAAAATTATAAAGTCCTACAAACGCCACTAAAAGTCCATTCATTACTCACGTTAGTAAACTATACACACATAGACTTTTGTTAAGCGAATATTTGCTGCACGAAATTGGTGGAAAATTTCAGTTGTTAATACTTAACTTGAGACCGTATGTTTCAAACTACTTTTTTTCTGAATATACTGACTATTCTTTGATATATTGAACATAATACGAATTGACTGAGCCCTTCGTGCAATAGCCATCATTAGTCAGCCTTCTTGAAATAAAAATCTTTCGCCCGCAAAAAAACTAATTCGAACAATACCTGAAACAAGTACACGTCACCTCCCACACATCGGCAAAGTCGCCCGATAATTTGCCATAAGTTAGGTTGAGCCCTCTCGCCAAGTATCTCGGAAAGTACATTTATCGATAAATAACTCGAGATTCATTCCACGAGATGCCGTATGGTGTGGGCTAATTAGTGCCGCAAGGCAAGCCGCGAACGTTAATTTCTCCGTGGACGGACCGAAACGCTCGACACGACCTCCGGGCATGTACACACATATAGCGCTTTTGGGATACGTCAGTGTGTATGGAAACTGGGGAAATCATCCGTGGAACAAGGTGTGCTAATAAAAAGCTCAGTGCAATGGTGCGAGAGTTGTAGATTGGTGGGTGGTTGGATATAGGGGTTTTGTACAGCGGGTGGCGGGGGGGGGGGGGGGGGGGGTTAGATGGTAACACGTGAGAGGGTAAATGTGGAGGCGAATCGAATTAATCGAACTCGGCTGCCGAGGGGCAGACAGCAGAGACTAGTCGATTTTGCCTTAATTAGTGAGAGGAAAAGACCGCCAGCAAGAAAACGTAATGGGATTATTTTTTCCAATCCTACAATTTTTTTTTCTTCGTTCTTTAACCCCTTTTCCAAGCACTGTTTCTATGAAATTTTTACCTCGACAAAGGATTTTAATGCAACAGTGAAACGAGAAATTACAGTTTTATTACTGCTGGCAGTTTTTTTCCATTCACCAAATGGAAATTATACCGCACAATTTACACTGGTTATAATTAGTTTTTTCTATCCAATTTACAGGCGCTCGGCTCAAGTTTTGATCATCAATTGTCGCCGGACGGAAAGTATTTATTACTGGCGTCGAATTATCAGAAGGTGAGTCACCCTATACTCAAATTTTTCTATTTCATTTTTCGTGTCAAGTGAAGGAGTTATCAGATACATGGTCAATATATCATTGATATTTGCAATATGCATCTCCGGAACATTCGTTAATTATAGTAAGCATATCCACGGAGTACTAAATATCAAAACAAAATGTACGGACATTCAAATAATTGCTGTCAGTAAATCCGAGGCTTTGTGGACGGGAATGATAAGATAAAAAAAAGAAGATCGCATTGGCTCATGGGGATTGTTGGCTGATGGTTGCGGCGAGTCGCTTGTCCATTCTAAGGGGATGATGAGGAGGGGGCAGTCGTCCGACGATGGCCAACGACATTTGCATACGAATGAGACGACTAGACGCAGAATGGTTGAGGTTTACGTGGAACACAATGGAGCGTGATTGCATAAGGGGAGAGAGCAACGCAATGCTGATTGCGCGTTGATGCTGGGAGTAACCTTCAGCAGTGGCCGAATGAAACGCACCATGAATGCAAGGTCATAGTATCGAGAATTACCGATAGCGCATGGGGGCTAAGCTACACGGTCGCAATTAAAGGGAGACGACCACAAGTTTTCACCCTATCTTGATATTTCTGGAGTGTCCTTCATGTATCTAAATTTAGATCGAGGTAGAAGGGAGCTGAGTGGGTTTTGACCAGTCCTACAAGCCAGAAGCTCTCTATCAAACACACTCTGATCTATTTGAAAATTGAAAGAACATCGGTTCATTTGAAACACAGTTCTTTACATACTCCTACATTGTCATGGATCAGCGTTAGCATACCACTGCCATACTGGTGGAGTGGGAAAATCCACCCATTCCATAACATCACCCGCATAGAGTCGCATACATTATCACAGAGGGCTTCAGTCCTCCACTGTGCATTGCTATTTATGTTGGCGATCTAGCGGCCGCCAAAATAGTGAGTAACGCTTAGAGGTGAATTGAAAGGAAACTCCACAGCTTCCTCACCCACCAGCCCGCAGCCTTTCATCGGATTGTTGGAATTGCAATCAATGTTTGGTTCGCTGCCCATGTGGTCGCTCCACTGTTAGAATCATCTGCATAGTCAGCATTGTATGTTCTTGCTCCGCGAAATCTGATTAATTTTCGCCAATTATAGCTCTGCATTCAACCAAAAGAACAGAACAAATGTGAAGGCTATTAATTACACGGGGAATGCAGTGCTTACCATCCAGAATTACCAATTTGCCATAACTTCATTGAGGGTATTGTAAGTGACAGGCAAGAGTTCTGATGAAAATTGCCAGTCAACAACTTTAACAGTTATCCCATGATTGAGCGAAGGGGGGGGGGGGATGACACCTACTCAAAATGCACATTTTAGCTTAGGATAGCCACAACTTCCCTACATAAGGAAGAAAAATCAATTAGAAGCTGATGTTTCCTGCGCCAAACGGCAGCGAGATACACAAGTCATTTCGTTCTACAATCTTCTACTGATTGATATGAAATTTGTCTTGATCGTTCTTCCGCATTCTCCTTTCCCACTTTCTCCATTGATTCCTTCACAACTTGATATGTTAGTTTTCTCTATCAATTTTTTTTATCGAGCTCACAACTGACCACTGCTGCTTTCATATTATTCCGTTCAACGGTCTTGCTATAACGATAAAAGTCGGAGATATCAGTGAGGTCTGTCCTTTTCAAAGCTTCTGATCCTAGGAGAGCATTATGGCGGAGGGAGTGGGGGGGGGGGGGGGGAAGAACTTCTTCAACAGTAAGTGAAAGCCGCTGAAGCATTCATCGAGAAGAACGGGCAGTGAATGGCGCGAGTGGTGGTAGAAGGGAGTGTATTGAATTAATATCTCACAATTTTTTTCGGCTCAACTGACTGGGGGGGAGGGGGTGGGGGGCATATCCGGGTCAGAAATCAGATATCCGGAAGGGCGTAGCCACAGTGAACCTCGTGCGCAGAATTGCGGACAGAGTGAGAGCAGAATCGCGCAAACCCACACCACCTTAAACATTCGTGAATCAGGGAACGTATTACGGTGAAGGGCGGAGGGGGGGAGGGGGAGGACGGGGCTATACTGATAGCAAGGGTAGTTGGACGCACGTGTTCGACGAGATCGTTGCATTAATCGAACATTGGCCATGAATATTGTTCCAGCAACCACGACAGCTTACAAGCTACCACTTCTATGCAAAAAAAAAAGTTAGTGCTTTTTGGTGTAAGCAGAAAGGTGGAAAATATGATTTGCATTGTATTTCATTATACTGCTTCTGCGGGTTCGTTGATGTCGAGGGTAGTATGGTGGAGATGATAATGGGAAGGTGGAAATTCAGGTTGGACGATGATGAATTTGCATTGCGGTGATCAGTCAATCTTTCCGCAATGTTATATCCTGGATTAAGAACTCGAACGATGATAAGGATTTTTTATGTGGGAACTGCAGATTTTCGATGTATTAGAATCGTATACAGTACGGCATGCAGCATCGGAGATACTCGTTATTTAGATCATATCGACTGAACTTTGAAGTGCTCTTTCAATTGAATTGCCTTGGACAACCCTATGACCATTGACATTGAATGCAGCGTTTCATTCTCGACCCATTTTCCTGGCGAACGATTCAAAAATTGTGTTCTGCTAATGGATTGCCATGTCTGAATGAAGGGAGAATATACGATGGGTGGTATGAGTTTCAAGCGCAATTCCATCAATCAGAATAACTAAACGGCGATATCCCATTGAATGTCAGGGAGCATATTTCGAGATAGGTCAGAGTTCTAACTCTGCTTCAAGTTGAAAGTTTGTAATGGATCAGAGTTCTACCGAGCATTCTGCCAGTCCTAAGCAAGCATAGGTCCAATTTCGCTACTAATCTGTGTTTGCTCAATGTAGTTTACAAATCAAACACGTTCGTGGAATTCAGGAATACATATGATTCAACAATTTTGTCCATTTCAAGGTATCACTGCGCAGAGAGAAAAGTTTATGAAAAATCATCGCTTCTCCCTTCTGTATATGTGCACGGTCTATCGAATATTCTACGACCAATCCACCACATACACAGCGTAATTAGAATTATCATTGGGTATATGGTGAGTTAGTACAGTCGATATAGTGCGTGATGCGGGAGATTCCCATGAAACTCGCGATTTCCCCAAATGATCTGTTGATTAATTCCGTTTATCGGATATCACAGCTATACAGAATTGGTCAGTGAAAAGCGTTCGTTGAGCCCACCTATGATTTATGCCTAATCACGCTTCTCGTACCAAATTTGATTGTTTCGTAGAATGATGGAACCATAACTGAATATAGGGAAAATTGTCAGTCTATTGTGAATACGCAAGCGAACTGCCTTTACCATTGATTCCATTCATGGAGATTGAGCATGTGCAGAAAGGACAATCAGGGAAAAATTTTAATCCCTGCGTGGGGGATAGTTATGGATAATCATGGAACCGGAAATAGTAAATGTCACTCCGGATCAATAAGTTGTATTGATCCGGATTGTCGGTTGAAAATTTTTTGACACTGTAATGAACAATTTCAACGAGTAGGAAATATTTGACAGCAGTAGAAAAATGTTGAAAACAAAATGATAAGATAAGGAAGCGTTATCAGGATTGAAGGTTGCAAAATTCGGGTAAGGTAGGAATGGAACAAAACCAAGAAGTGGATAACACTGTGAAAATATTCAGTTACTTGTCATTGGCTATTCTTATTCGAGATAATACCACTAAATACGACATTCAAAGTATTTCCATCTCATTTAACTCATGAGCCTATCAAATCCGCAAATGAGTTGTTGATTAATTCCATTTATCGGGCCGCTCAGCCGCTCAAAATCAGTCAACGGCTCATGTTCGCTGAGCCCTTACATAATTTATGGGTAATAATCCTCTTCGTTTCATAGTTGATTGATTTAGCCCATGTTGGCCCGTTGGAAAAATTTCCAAAAGTTTGGGAAGTTTCCAAAATTTCAAAATTTTCAAACACAAAAAAATTGAAAATTTTCCAACTTCCAAAAATTTTCAAAACTTCCAAAAAAATCCAAAATTTCGAAATTTTGAAAACGCCGAAAGAACGATCAAGATTTTAAAAAATTCAAGAATTCCACTAATGCAAAAGTTATGGAGCTTTATGGGCCAAAAACCCCTATCACCTGCCACAATACGATTTTCCCTCAATGTTTTCCCCTGCATGTCTATCTTAAACCACCCCCATTTCTCTATTTCCGATTACTAAAAACACTATCCTCCGTGTAGAAACATTAGTACATGTTTTATTCAGTGAAATTGAATCCGTTGTATCCATTATTGATGCCCTCAAAATTCCATTTCTCGGGACAAATTCCAAGGACTAAGGTGCAAGATATCATGATTCAGGTGCAATGGATACACGACACCGATACATTTCCCCCTTCACTTTTGTATTATTTTCTCAAGTCCCACGTAAAATGGGTATGGTTTGGAGAATATAGCATATACATTGTAGGAAGACAGGAAACGATGCTACGGAACAACGCTGGGTTTGTGCCACTATATGAATCCCCCCCCCCCCCCCCCTCCACAAATGTATGAGTGGGTTGTGTATGTGCAGATGTGACAATGGTTACTGCCATTCACAATTCAAATACGCGCTTTGACATAGCTGTGTTATATTCATGCTTTTCACGACGGCAGGTGCATTGTCATTTTGTGATGATCGATAAAATAGTCACGGATGACGGAATTCGGTGATTTTTCATCGTTATCGTTCATGAAGAAATAATTGTCGTTCATGTTTGTGTTCTTCGCTTTTGTAGTCACACAAAAGGTGGAAAATATAAGCGCTTCGTCCTCATATTTAAAATTGCCCCGGGCCACTGCTCTAACGTCGCAAACGTGAAAGATGATTTTTTTTTCTTTTTTTTTTAAAGTTGTTGAAATTGAATCGCTTCACGTGTATAGTTTTCGCGCTCTGCGAGGACTTGTGTTTTATCAAGATACGAATTTCTTGTCACAAAACTTACTCGACGGCATTATTTTTTCCTATCAGTGTATTTCCATCATTAGGACGCGATATCGAACCTATCCTTTTATCTCTCGAACGACCACATATACATCCATACCACTTGGCGACTACTTGCATAGACGAGATGCACTTAACCAGCGGTTAATCGCAAATGACTTTACCAGCCGTTATTGCCAGCACTCTCGCACGGCTTCTGGTCTCTGTATATATGTGAAACCGCGACGTGAATTGCAGCGCTACCACCAACGACTGCAGATTGCGGCATGATATCAGCTGCTGCACAGCAAGAGAGGGTTTAACGCATCGGCAAATCCTGTTAAAGTACCAGAAACCTCGTTTCCAAGCTTAATTGTCCATGGCATTTGCGAGTGTATCACTGCCAATAGTGTCGTTACATGATCAGACTTGACATGATTGTAACTAGCCATTATACACTTGGAATATCCCATTCCCTAGCACTTCAACTTCTGTCAATCAACTTGAAGAGGTAGGAAGTACTTGAATGAGCAGCAACACTGCGGTCCTTTGAGTTTAGTGGTGGATGAGGTTTTGAAGCTCGAAAGATTTTGGGGGGGGATGTGCGAAGTCAAGGAATCAAAATATGATATACTGCGCTTTGTAACCCAAACATTTGCGCTTACAGTGCACTTCCCATCGCTCTCCAATTCGGGGGCTGAGGTTTCCGCGTACCCGAAGTTAGAGAGTACCACCTCCACTCTCGCAATAGGCGTGGCCAGAGGGAGAAAGCGATAATATGACGACTCGGCTGTGAGTCATACATGTCTTATTGAGCCGTAAGCTTTCTAAAACATTTAGAGCACATTGTCGATGAACCCACGCTCCTAGGAATGCAACGGAACGGCCATACCCCTCAGGCACAATTTCTAAAGTAAGCGGAGTGGGGACGCATTCCCCTGACCTCGCTGGCGCTAGAGGAGTTACAGAGTGGGGAGACCGACGTCTCGTGTAGCAGGGCCACTGTGCTCTTGCTCCATGACTCTGGGAGTGTTACAGATTGAAGACTTATTATATACTTAGGTATATTTAATTATCTTATTTAATTGACCGTTGTTATTATTGTAGTTAGGTTAGTTTCATGAGGACGGTGTTTTTCTATGGAGGTCTTCCGTGTACTATGACTGGTTGTTGGAGAGAAGTGGTGGAGTATTTAGGTATAGAGAAAACCTGTGCCAGAAATCAGTACAATTTGAACTATAGGCTGACACATTCAACAGTACTTCGTGAACTGACTAATATACACCTTGATGTTAAATCTTGAAATATCATTTATAGTCCATAGGCGTTTTTCCACAAGTCCAAGGATATTCCCAGAATCATCATATTAAACACAAGTTGACTTTCGCGATTTTGAAAGAGTTCCATACATATATGCATGAAGTGCAGCTTCATCTACTTCAGAAATGTTGATTCATGTAGCCGTTATGCGGTTGTCATCATAAAAACGTGGATTTTTACCTTCATGATTCATAAAAACTTGGTTGCAAATATTACATTGTCTTGGGTTATGATGTATACAGCATTATGTGATATTACTGCCTTCATGCAATTTGTCATAAATTCAGTTGAGATATTGTCACCTTCTTCTCGTATGAAGGCTTCTCAATGAATTCACCTATTTAATAATAAATAGTGCCGTGCTTGAAAAACGTAATACGGTTACGATCAATACTCTCGTGTGTGAAATCTGGGGGAACGCCGTTCATGTGGCTAACCACATTTGGTTTTGGTCGCACAAAAGCCACATTCAGTTGCACTTCGAACGCGTTGGCATAGGTTATTGTATATTCGGCTCTCATGAAGTGTTCGATCAAGCGGATGTTGATGAAGTAGATCTGTAAATTCAAATATATAGTCTAGCGAAAAAGAGTAATTTGCATATTAGATTGGAGTTCCATGGTAGTCACTGTGCAACCGGAGAAATTCGTTTTTTAAAGGCCTTGCAACGCTACGAAATTTCAAAAAAATTTGAGTTTTCATTGCTATATGTCATTCGCCAAATTACTGAACTTTGTTGAGTGCCTGAGGTTTTTTAAACTTGAGCAGTATTTAATTTTTTTGTTTACTGTTGTAGATCTTTAACATTTTTTAAATTAAAAAAGCCGTTAAAACTATCGAAATTTTCAAAAATTTTACATTCCATTCCTTCAGTTAATTTCCCTTATCTGGAAAGAGCAGGGACAATCGATATGAAAAAGTCGTTTCCATGCGAGTGGGTGTGTATAAGTGTGGGTGGGTGGGTGGGTTGGTGTGGGTGGGTGGGTGGGTTGGTGTGGGTGGGTGGGTGGGTTGGTGTGGGTGGGTGGGTTGGTGTGGGTGGGTGGGTTGGTGTGGGTGGGTGGGTGGGTGGGTGTGGGTGGGTGTGGGTGGGTGGGTTGGTATGGGTAAGTGGGTGTGGGTAAGTGGGTGTGGGTAAGTGGGTGTGGGTGGGTGGGTGGGTCGCTTGGTGTCGGGGATGGGGTGATGTGGGTGAGTGGGTAGTTGACACTTTGGGAAAAATGCGGCGTCCATTAGCACGGTCGAGAGGGGAAAAGGAGAACCCTCTATTGTTAGTTTGAAACTTGCCTAATACTTGGAATTACATTCGATAATATTCGCATTGAAAATCCTCATCCAAATATCCCATACCTTGCATTCCCAACAACCACTGCTTACCTATAATCCAAGTATTTGATAGTCCTGACTGGATTGTCATCTGGAAACAAATACAATTAAACTGGAGCTTGGGAATTTGTTGATTGGCTCGTATAAACTCTCACGGCCCCTTTCACTACGTCCAAATGTTATTTGCCAAAGGGCGGTTACCAAGAAATACCAAGAGAAGCTTCTGGAATGTTCTTCCTAGATGCGAATGCCAGAGCGTCACGATGGTTCAGGGTTTACGGCCTTATATAATAAGCCGTGGTAACGTGAGATGTCCCAAGAGAAGGAGAGAACTGCACATGGAATAGGGATAGAGGAGGTGAGTGGGTGGGGGGGGGGCGGGAGTTCTTGGAGGATGATGCTGCACTGAAGAGCTGATTATGGTAATGGACGGCCGCCAGTCAAACGCTTCTCTCTAGCCTAAATTGACAATAACTTCAACCACTTTGGAGGTTTGTTGGTGATTCATGACTCTTTAATGACATTTCCACTCGCTTTATAGGTACCTAGTCTTTTGATTTTCTGGTTAATGAAAAAAAATTTAATAAAATAGTGGCACTCAGTACTATATGAAGGAAAAGTCGAGTGAAATTGCTCTCAGTTATCAGCTTATTTTCCTGCAAAAAGGCCATTCTTATCATCAAACCACGTCAAAGGAAATATACAGACGTTGAGATATACATAATTTTTATAAAGTGGGAACAGAGATACAGGGAAGATTGAATACCATGCGCTTAAAAGGAGAAAGTATTTAGTTTGCTTTGCTTCGATTCAAATACTCACTTTCATATTTAGGTCTTTCCAACAACGGAAATGTTCAGTTGCCGATCTCCTCACTCAGCGATTATAGTAATCGCAGTTTACTCCTGTATAATTATGCTGCTAAATATGGAGCGATATTACCCAAAAGTTAAATCCTCCATTAATAAGACGAAATATTCCTCAATTTATCCCCTTATTACACAAGACAAGCAAGCAAGAAGTAAAAGACTTAGCCGTTACCCACGGGATCGTTTTCAGAAGATAACGAATCTATGAAACATAATATCAAGAAGGGAGCACTAAGCACACCCCGCTTCAGCGTAATAGTGCACATCCAATCGGCCCTTACGATGTTCGTGACTTATCGATATCCTTGCAGCGCTCCATCCACCGATGAGAACATTTTCATGGAAAACGAGTAACTGATAGTCCATCCGTTTTCCTTTATTTTTTTATTATACAAGGAGCAGGTGGAATACGTAAAATGTAAGAAAATGGCAATCGATGAATGATGAATCTTCTCTTGATTCATTCAATACCTTAGGGGTTCCAATACTAACTGTTGTCATATATACTGTATATTGATTTACAGAATTTATTTGAAAATTATTAAGTGTAGACTTATTTGAGAATTATTTGTGTGTGTAGCTGCAGATGGGCATTTATTTGTGTGTGTGTGTGTGTGTGTGTGAGTATGTGGGTTGGTGGGGTGGGTGGGTTGGTGGGTGAGTGGGGTGGTGGGTGGGTGGGGTGGTAGGTGGGTGGGGTGGTAGGTGGGTGGGGTGGTAGGTGGGTGGGGTGGTAGCTGGGTGGGGTGGTAGGTGGGTGGGGTGGTAGCTGGGTGGGGTGGTAGGTGGGTGGGTGAGTCGGTGGGCTACATTACTAACCAAACACTTCTGTTACACAAAGTTTTTAAGTTATTCTATTGAATTTGTCATTTTTAGTAACGGGTCTACAATACATTAGTATGGTGCACTGAGTTCCTCAATTATCTCGTGCAATTATCAACTCATGAGTCTAGTCTGCTCATTCATCAATCCACTGTCTACACAGACATCCTAATCATCTCACTCTCTGCCACTTGAACCTGATGACATGCTCCTTCTTACGCTCCATTCATTTTACGACATCTCGTAACTTCAACACGAAAGTCAGGTACAAACATGCTGAAACTATAAACTGTCATGGGCTGCAAATGCCATTTCTTTACAGCTCAATCCGGTAGTTGTCATTATCTAAATTGATGGTAGTAATTATGTGCGTCACCTCCAAGAGACTTGACAAATTTACGTACCAAGTAAGGGATAAAATAGAGTTCAAAACTTTTTAGATGTTCTTCATGTCAGCATTTTCCCTATATTGACAACATCTACAGTCAGCATCCCGTGACTCGCCCCCCCCCCCCAGCCCTCCTGGTCCTGTCCAATTCAACAAAAAAATGGAATGACACCGAGGAAATTGCATGACATCTGCTATGGGCTTAATTAACGAGTACCTTCAATGGCTAGACACCATTGAACTTCGCCATAGTTCGCAGTTTTATATCCTGGCGATGACCTCATCGTCGAAATCGTACATCAAATCGCGCTGCTTACTTCTGCACGTCCATGAATGTTCCATGATATGGCGACCCGCCCTGTTTCGCCTGTCCCTGATTCTGCTCAAAGTGAGCAATACGTAAACAACACTAATTTGTAGGTGTGAGATCAAATAGACTTGGCCGAGCTAAACACAGCGGTAGCTCAGAGAGGATCACCCTAAACACGTAACCCCTGCTAAGCCTCCTGTCAATCCAATACATTCAATACATTGATAAAAATGGTACACACAATCTCATTTTCTCCCCAATTCTTAATTACTAATGCACAAACAGTTCTTCTTTCTCTATTATCTGGAAAAATACCTTATATATTTTTATAAGAGAGCACATGTACCGTGATTCCACCACAAGATAATTAGACATTCTCCAGTTACGAATGTAGAAGCTAAAATTATGGCCGAATCAAACATTCCTCGCCTAGTTTGCTTTATTCGTATTCGCTTCGTTTCAGGCTATTGTTAATTACGGGAAAAAGAAAAAATCAGCCTGGTACGTGATGCTGCAAATTTACCATACGAAAGGATGATTGAGGTGGACATACACTAACGTGTCAAGCCAAAGCGCGTTAGCCGGTAAAATTAGTGATAACACAGACGAGCTGACCCACACACGTTCAATTTTCCAAGCAGGTGTGCGATGCCACAGAGCGCGGTTTAACGATCCCAGTCTTCAACCACGCTCACAACAGCACAGTAGGTCCTACAGGATGTCCCGAAAATGACGGTATAATATCTTAGTAGACGTACGGAGAGGAAAGTTCAATACTGACCGATTTAACTAGTGGGATGTGTTTGCCCTCGTTGGGAGCACAAGGAAGACTTCCCGATTCGTAATTTCTGTTTTCCATTCCTAGATTTTTCCTAGATAATGATTGATTCAAATTTTCAATCTTCATGTTTAAACCCCCCCCCCCCCGAAACTAGCAAAATGATCCCCTGCTACTATTTCGGTTTCTGAGTGGGGGGGGGGCGGCTTGCCCCCCCCCCTGGACCCCCTCTTACACCACTCCTCGGCCGCCCCCTTAATTTTATGTCAGTTCTCAATTCGGGTATGACATATAATGTAAAAGAGATATGCATTTCAGCGACATTATAGAAAATACTGGTATCACCGATTCGGGAATGGTTCATCCCTGATTGAATTCTATAGTATGCCCGAATCGAATAGTTTTCCGCATATATGAGCATCCATTACAGCTTCTTTACGACTTCATGATCATAAGTTACGATTCTATTTTTGTATGCACAGTTAACTATCCCAAATGTTTCAAGTGAAGCGTTTCAATAGTGGTAAACCTCGGGTATGTCACAAGGTTTTCGAATTCTTCAAAGTAGGGCTCCGTGATGTTGAGAGCAGTTTTTGGAAAAAGTAATTTCAGATGGGATATGAGTGCAACCGTTTAGGGATTGAACCTGAAAGCGGAGATCATGTTCCCATGAAAATTGCAGTATCATCGTTTACGGCGTTCTTTCACCAGCAATTATTTTGTTAATGTCTAGTTGTACAAACAATATTACAACCACATCTTCTATAGGTAATGCTTTCTGGTTAAAAGACAGGGGCAGGGGGGATTCCAACACAGGCCCCCTCATCGCAGCGCAAGGATTTTTGGAGTAAACCTGTCTTTAGAAATACCATGGCTGAAGTGACTTACACAAGACTCGAGGATTTAGTGTAGGAAAGAATTTTCTCGTATATTCTGACTGATATCAAGATATCTGTGTGCTATCAGCTGTACCCAAGAAATCAGGCCGCAAGGCCGAGTGGAAATCAAAATAATTTTTTTTTAAACGTAATCGGGTATTTTGGAACACCCTGTATGTCTTTTCGGGGTATGGAGAGAAATAGGTGACAGGGCGGGGGTTGGGGAGAGAGTGGGATGGGGTGGAGTGCAGAGAAGGGGGGATCGCAGTGAACGAACTAAAAGCGCCGTGGCGCCATGTGCCGCACTATTGGCCGGACCATGCGTTGACCTGCACTCCTTGATTTAGGCTATCGCTGGGCACATATTCAACCGAGCGCACCGTTCTCCTTCAGTATCTGGGATGCTTTACAATTCTCGAAATTAAAGCAGTTATTTCACCTCAGCAATTTTGAAAATTCACAAACAAAAGTCTGGGAAAGTGGAAAGAGCATATTTGTTGGTTCAACGGGTTCTTTATTCCATAATGAAGGAATGCCTGAAGCATCCCAAGGTGGTCAAAGGCTGGAGCGAGCTTTTCAACAATTTAGTAATTCGCTGACTTCTGAATTTGTTCAGTACAATGGTGAATCATTGCAATTTATGCTGTTCCATGAAATGCGGACTTTATGAATGATTTTTTAATCTATTTCCAGATGGTAATTCAATGTTTATAGATTCAAATGTGATGAAAATCTAACTGGGAAACATTGTAAAATATAGTTTCCCTCCTTTTTCCAGATTCATTGACCAAATAATGAACCGACAATTTGCAATAATGCAATTGCACAATACCACTTTATTCATTGAGAAACATGGAACCACTTCACTTTCCGCATCCCCGAGCTTTCCCTACGTTTCAACAATGCGCCAAAATCCATAACCGTAAACAAGAGCAGCGGCAAAAGCCCCTGGACTGGCCAATGTATTAAAATAAAAGCGGAAAATATTTCTCAAATTTAGGAATGCTCAAAAATTCCACCGAAGACAGGATGCCATGGTCCACAAGTGTGTTTCCATATTTTACCCTTCTTCGTAGCTCTTATACACTATTGTATCCACCAAGAGCCTCCTCTTTAGCAGAAGCGATTTATTTCGAAATATTCCGTACATAGTAGTTGGATTGAGGCCAAAAACGGAATCGAGCGATTCACTAAAAGAGCACCATGAGTGGGTGGAGGGGAGGCGTTAAGTGCATAACCAGAAAGAGAAGATCCAAGTGAGATGAGAATTCCGAATGGAGAAGGATAGGCAAACTCGATCGTCATGGATTATGTGAAAATAGGGATCCTAGAGGATTAAGGACATGGAACAGATGGGAAAATAGTCAGTTATATGCAAAGAATTCTCTCCGAAGTGTTCTCTCCTTTGATGCTATAAATTGCACCAGCGTCGATCGTTTAAAGTCAATTTGGCGTAATTGAATTTTTATTGGATTGCTCAGTCGCTGATGTTCCATTTCATTATGCTATTTTAATTGAAATGGAATGGGAGGGAGTTCAGCGTGCTATTGTGAAAAAATGACTGTCTCTGCATGGAGAGGATAGTTTGATAAAAATTAGCCGTTCTGATACTTTTTTTTATAAAGTCCAGGGGACTTGGATGATGCACAAAAATGAGCAGCTCTTCCATCTCTATCGATGGGTACCTGTGTGCACAAGTGTGTCTGTGCCTGTGTACCAGGCAACAGTCATGATTTATGGCATATTCCTGAAAGAGTTAATGGAAGCAAAATAGCACCGGGGCACCATGAATCCTTCCATATCGGTGAACATTATTGATGGCAAGGCCTCGATACTGAACGCTATCTACCCATACACCGGGGAGACCATAATTTATTGGCGAGAACTGTTGACTATTAATAGCCACCTCGCACCCAGAAAATTTCATATTTTCCGAGTTTGAAAAGATGAGGGATATATATGTCGAGTTTATGGTTGAGAATGTATGAGCTATTTTGTTTAGGGGCTTTCCCATGTTTTTAGGGAAATAGTTTTGTTTGCAATTGAATGATTAATCTGGACGGTGTATGATATGTTTTGGGAAAACCGGTGACATTGTTTTATCGTGACGAATCATAGGTGGGCTAATTCGGTTTGTACCGTGTTAGACGGATTTTTCAAATAAAATGAATTTTTCGGTGATACGTTCACGAATCTATGAGAATTAATTTCCTGCGTGGCAGTTTTTTTTTTGTGAAAGTTGAGGACTAACGTTGGATTTCGGTTTTGTTTATTGAATTTCCGATAACGGAAGTTATTGTGATGAGACCGGAAATTGAAAGTGAAAATTTTATGGTATTTGGATATTTTTGATGGTTTTGTGTGTGTGTGTGGATGTGTGACGGAGGTGGGTGGGTCTGAGTGGGTGGGCGGGGTCGGAAGGATGGATGGGTTCGAGTGGGTGGGTAGGTGTGAGTGGGTCTGTGGGTATGCGTGGGTGGGTGGGTGAGTGGGTGTGTGAGGGAGGTGGGTGGGTCGGAGTGGGTGGGCGGGGTCGGAAGGGTGGATGGGTTCGAGTGGGTGGGTAGGTGCGAGTGGGTCTATGGGTATGAATGGGTGGGTTCGGGGCTGGGTGGATGGGGATGAGTGTGAGTGGGTGGCTGGGTGTGGGTGGGTGTGAGTGGGTGTGGGTGGGTGGTAGTGGGTATGAGTGAGTGGGTAAGTGGATGAGTGGGCGTATGGGTCTGTATGTCTTATAGTTGAAGATCCCGAAGTTCTTATTGTCAGTTTCAACCATAAATTTGACACCAATACTTTTTTCTAATCTACCTGTTACCTTGATGTTTCAGTTCTATCGGCACACGTATCAAGCCCAATACCGTATCGTCAACATGGAAACACTGTAAGTATTCCTCTTAATATTACAAAAAAAAACCCTTCCATTCAGTAAATTTTCCCTTGAATAGGCAAACTATTCACTGGTAAAACCCCTGTTATATTTCACACTTCACCATTGCGTAGAAAATTTTGATTTGCATTTTAATTCCAAGTAAAATGGGGCCTCGGCCTGTATACACAAATATATGTACAAACGCAAATTACTAAGTGCAGAATTTAATCCGCCTTACCCCCGTGGTTTTCTCTATTTCTACTGTTGGTCCTTCAGACAACCACCCCCTGAGTCTCATCCACCTCCCTAGCTGAATTTCGTACATTAACTTGGCAACCCAGTGCAGAAAAAAAAAGAAAATGAGCAAAAGGAGAAATCATCCTCATCTCCTGATTAACGCTGCGAGGATTTTCCCAGCTTAACCTTAGAGTTTTCATGCACGTTAGCAAATTTCTTCTTTCTCAGCAAGTCACGACCACAATTTGTGGATTTTTCATATTTAAATCTAGGTATCTCCAAGACAGTTATTTTGTTGCAGCATTCTCGTCCCACCATTTCCCCATTAATCGTCCAAAAAATTAACCTTGGAAGAAGCTTGGCCAATTCTTTTGCATGGTTCAATAGCTATTTGTGTCATAAGGCCGATAAACGGCGGTTTGCGAGGCGGGTGGGTTTGCCCCACGAGGTGGCGGTAAGGCATGGACGAGGCTCGCCTTCGGCTACCTCGCTACCACGCTACCTCGTGGGGCAAACTCACACGACTCGCGAACGAACGTTATCGGCCGCATGACACAGGCTTTTTTTTCACGTATGCCTGATCTGCGGAAGGGGGGGGGGGGGGAGCGGAGGGGCGCAGGGGGGGGGGGGTGTGGGGGGGCTCCGCCCCCCACCTGGAAAAAACACAACAGCAAAAGAAAATAGAATAAAAGTAAAAAAAATACTAGAAGGCAAATTGAATACTCCAACTATTTTACTTCATCTGGGGTTTCTGGGATCCAATCGTCCATTTTTTTTGTCAATAAATTTTTTACGTTAATAAGATCACTACGATCGGATATTTCACACACACTGGCTGATCTGATGTTGTGTACGCGAGTTGGAAACTACGAGAGGGGTTAGGAATCAGTGGCGCCACGCACCGACCGAACTATGCAATATTTTCCCCTCTCGGTTGTGAAGAGAGACGGTTATCGGCGCACTTCAAGTAGGGCTTTTGAGAGGCTATGGCCCGATAAGTAATGGAAAAAGGCCATGGCCCCCACATTCTCGCGTTTTGACGGCCATAGACGATAATTTCACCTTATCGACCGAACAAGCGGCCCCAAATCACCACTTTTCAGGCGTCAGTGAAAAAAAATATATTTCCATGAAACTCTTTTGCGAGCATGTGCCATTTTTTTTTATTTCAAGGATTTTCATAGCATCAAAACAGCTCAGCGGAAGAATCTGGAAAAAAACGATATTGGTCTTAAAAAATGACACATCTTTTCCATCAAATATACGTAAAATATTGATGTCACAGGAACAATGCGAGCAAAAAATATCAAAATTTCTGGACCAAAGGACGATTTTTTAACACAGTACTTGCTATATACTCTTCTTCCTAAATTCTCTCTTTCACCCCACAAAGAATCTACTCAGATAGAAAAGCCCGTGACAAAATTCTTGGTATTATTTTGTTTTTCCTTCCTCAACCAGTAAAGAATTACCGTCATTCTGTGGTTGTCGACGCAGCAAAGGCCTTAATTCCTCTCTCTGGTATTTCTCAACTTTGCGCTCATCTTCAGTATACAGGAAGGAAAGGTTTTTTCCACGTTGACGATGTCACTTACAAAGACGGTAGTAACGAACATCTAAGCGCTCGAGACACCTGAATGTCTCAGCGTTCCTCTAATTGTCGAGTCTGGATGGAAATGCATTGAATGAACGAGCCATTGTTTTCGTTCCATTTGTGGTGCTTCGGTGGTAGACGAAATGGCATGATTCCAGGCTTTTATTTATGTTGGTGAATCGAACGACTTCATTCAAGCCGAATAATGAGATAGAAGCTATTCAGTTTGAAGGCACTTTCTTGGAATCACCAAGGTGTAACTCCAACTGGAATTTGTCATTTGCTCTTCCTAGTTCTTGTGCAGGATTTACGATGTCTGCTGGATGTCAAATGCTTATGCAGTGTTTGATGTTAGCTCACTCCAGAAAATTGGAAATTGCTTATTAGACGAAGTTATTACGCTGCGGAAGCCACCAGATTCAACTTTCAATTGAGACCTCAGACAATATTAGTTACCGATGTCATTAACCTGGGAATTTCCACACCGCGTGAGTTTGAAGACGCCTTTCGTCTCGTTGATGGTGTCCGCTGACGGCAACTTCCTCGTCTCGTCTCATATTATGGGCGATTTTCAGAATCAGAATAATTTCTAATCCTGACATTACTATGTTGATCAACTGAAAAAATAGGAATCATGAAATTTTGAATACTGGAATACAACAGGTGTCGCCACCTGCGACGATGTCACGTGACGCACTGACCAATCATACGGCGCATCGCGCATTCAGACTCTCCTGTGCAAATGCGTGCAACCACGCATGCGCTGGCGGTAGTCAGACGACTTCGGATCTAGACCGAATATAAAAGGTTGAATAGTCATTCAAATTTCGCGCCACTCAAAATCAACCAATAACTAATAATTCACTACGTGAAAGTGAGTCGAGTTTTGATCGAAGCTAAGGTACGCCGAGAGGTTCCAATTACGACATTGATTAGCTTGATCACAACTTTCCTTCGTAAATAATGATTGATTAAAACTTTTGGCGATGCTCATGCTTCATGTTTAAAAAAAAACTAAACCGGAAACTCGTCCATGAATTTCTTTCAAAATCTCATCAGGTCTCAGTTGTGTGAAAACGCATCGACTAAAAAAAAATTATCGAGTGATTCGTTTGGAAGAAATCGTTGCCCAAAAATTGTGGGCACATACGTACGCGTAAACACACATGCACACATACATACAGACATTTTGTTGAAAATGCTGTAGAAGGATTAGAGACTTTGAACTACAGAGAAACTTTCCCTATATCGGCAGGTTAAAAATACTATCTTTATATGAAGTACCAAATTAATTGCTGAATTTCTCCACGAGAAAATATTCGTATTTGCCACTTCATTGAGTTCCTGAAATCGCCCGCGGTCTGTAAAGCCCATGCTTTGATGTATTTCTGAAATAAAAATATCACCTGAACATGAAAGTATTGAAAGTGTCGCGAGTATCGGAGAATAACGACCGAAAATAATAAATGAAAAACGACTGTGAGGATATTACTTCGGAGAACTTAAAAAAAAATTGGAGCAGAACGAATCAAAGTGTTGACACGGAAAATAGTAAAGCGCTTTGGATTTTCATGTGCAGAAGGGATATTTGTGCAGCTTTCGACATGTTTGTATATGACGTCAAAGGAAAATTTGTAATGGAAGCGAGAAAGCATAGGATCAGGGTATGGATTAAAGTTGGTAGTAGTTTATGGGGGAAATCGAAGAAACATTGTTTACTCTAGTCTTCAATTCAATTTTTCGCAGTGCAATATCATTTGGTTAGCTCCCTTTAACGGTAGACAACATACTCACGATCGAATTGTTTTTTCAATTAATTTATTTATAAGCATTTATATTGATATTTATTTTTTATGTATTTGTATTTATATTTTGTATTAAAAATAACACAATTCAAAGAAAAATCTTTGTAAGAATAGTCGCAAGGCTCCATAGAACTCATGGGTACATACAAATCGAGGAAGAATAAGACAAAACATACACGCCCACACGCACACACACGCCATTGTTACATCACAATTGTCACAGTGTAACAAATGTAGACCAGTACGTTCTACGTCGAACAATACCCCGGCGCCTTCTGGTAATTCCCTTTGTTCAATTATTTATGTTCGTTTTAAACTGGCGTCTATTACACGATATGCAGAGCTCTCTAACGAGAATGTCTCTGAAGACCAAAACGATATCATAAACTCGACCACAAATCATTGAAGATACTTCCTGCCAGACTCGGCGTCATCAACACTTGTCTGGTCACCGCTTATTATGACAATTCCAAGATGCCTAATTCAATTAAACCAAAAATGACAATTTTGCAACGGAAATTGGACACCGAGAAAGCGCTGCGGCAACAGCGGAAATGGAATTCCAAAGAACACATAATTATCATTTTTCAATGAACCCGAATTCTCTGCAAATATTTTTCAAACCTGGTTCCCCATCCACAAGTAATGACCATATCCCAAAGACCTAACATAATTTTGCATTCCCACATGGACCATCCAATGCCCGAAGAATATTTACAAGGAAAATAACAGTGGGAATCGAAGGGATTGCACATTGCAGTGAACTGGATTTTCAATCAGCTTCTGGCAAAATATAGCACACTACCACCAACAAAAAAAAGTGAATAATAAATCTTGAATATACTCATCATGAAAGATGCCGCTTTTCCGAGGCCATTCGATAAATCCCTTATCAATGCTGAACCCAACCCAATCGACGAACGAAAAATACAGTTGCTTTTGGAAAGAATTGAATTCTACTGTGCACTCGACAATATATTTATCTATATAGTACGCAATCGTTGAAATTGCTCGAGATTCTATGTCATGGTAGTGGAGTTTGCGGTTGAACGTTGTATACGCACAGCAAATCAGGAAGATGTAAGCGCCTTTCTGAAGCTTCAGATGTTTTATATACTTTTTCAACTTCCCGATATGGAGCGGTTATACTGATGGCGCCGAAAATCAAAAATGGAAATTTCATCATATCTCCACATTTCAAAACCTCTCTAATCGTTCTAGAGCATTATTACCAAAACGTCTGTATATATGTGCCTGTGTGTGTTTACGCGTACGTATGTGCCCACAATTTTTGGACACCGATTTCTTGAAAACGAATCACCCGATTCGATATTTTTTTTTAATCGATGCGTCTTCACGCAGCTGAGACCTGATTAGATTTTGAAAGAAATTTATGCACTAGTTTCCGTTTTTTTTTAAACATGAAGCATGAAAATCGCCAAAAGTTTTAATCAATCATTATTTACGAAGGAAAGTTGTGATCAAGCTAATCAACGGCGCAATTGGAGTCTCTCGGCGTACCTCAGCTTCGATCAAAATTCGACTCACTTTCATGTAGTGTTTTATTAGTTATTGGTTGATTTTGAGTGGCGCGAAATTTGAATGACTATTCAACCTTTTATATTCGGTCTAGATCCGAAGTTGTCCGACTACCGCCGGCGCATGCGTGGTTGCCCGCATTTGCACAGGAGAGTCTGAATGCGCGATGCGCAGTGTGATTGGTCAGTGCGTCACGTGACATCGTCGCATGTAGCGACACCTGTTGTATTCCAGTATTCAAAGTTTCATGATTCCTATTTTTTTCTCTGAAACCAATCTTTGAACATTTAATTGACGTGTCGGAAAATCTAGGAATGGGAGCCAGAAATTACAAATCGGGAAGTTTCGTTTGTGCTCCCAACGGGGGCGAATACACTTCCATCCCACTAGTTTTTTCATGTTATGAAGTAGAAAAAGTTGGATGCTGCAGGAGTCAGAACGGATTAGGAATATGACAAGCTAAATTGGTACATTGGAAATTGAGGTACCTGGGACAAAACAATAAGTTGTTCGATCGGGAAAATGGAGAGCAATGCAAATGGAATTGCACTTCCAAACCACCTTCTTCGAATCTCAGTTAAAACGTCGACTGATTATTCTGTCTGACTCCAGTATCAAAACAATCAAGGTGAAATAATCAATGACGAATCAGTCGTCACTTTGCAAATGACTGATGTAGGAATTTGAGATGAGCAGCAGTTACATTGGGAGTTCATGTAGAAGTTTCAGCAGCTCGGAAGCACTAGAAACTATGATGGCCTAGTGGAAAACGAACCGTTGGGTTTACTTCTCATATAACAGAGGGTAACATGTATATGTTCTATCAAAGTCAGGCAGTGGAAGCCACCATGCACCTTATCCGAGTTCATGTTTACTCTGTGAATTCTTGAACCAAGTTTCCGTGTAAATAGGCTCGGCGAGCTGAAAGATCATCAGGTGATGTTTAACGAATCGTTTTTTATTGGCAAGTAGATATTGTTTGATCATCCAAATTGTTCACCCTGCTGATGATTTATATTAGTTTTCTTTTCTCAGTTAACGGAATTTTAACACAGTGTAAAAAAATGTGAATACGCATTCAATTTCCGTTTTATTTCTGCAATAATCAAAATAAATTCCTTCAGTTGTTACCGAGATGGTCTTTCGTATTCATTTTGTTTATAATACGAGCAATAATTCTTCAATTTGCAAACGGTTTGGGTCATTTAAAAGATGAGACTTGAGAGCACTAGATTGAATTATCGCTGAATTTTCGGCCGAAATTCTTGCGATAAACGAGTCCGGTCGAGGTACACCAAAAATTGTATTGCAAAAATGGTGGAAAAGCGTTCACATAATTTTACTGTGATGAATTGGCGTGTAATAAAATTTGGCGCAATAAATACTGGGCTAACCGAAAAACTTCATTTATGTGTATAACCTCATTTGAAAGGGATTCCTGTCAACGAATAAGGTCTCTAACACCGTATGAAATGAAATTGAGCTTGTCGTTGGTCCTTGAAATATGTCTTGTGGTACTGGACCTCAATTTAATTTCCACCAACCTCATCTCATTGACTCTATCGTCTCTGTACTCTAGGCTTTTTCACCATACACGGAAATAATTCCAACCGCGCGAAGAATGCCAAGTATCTCACAAGAAGAGAGTCGAAAGGGAATTTTGCCTTGTTCCAATGCACAAAAGTTCTCAAGGTCCGTAAGTCAATTTTGCATTGCCTGCATGTAAAGTGGATATTATGAAATAATGTCACGGATTTATTCACCAATACGAGTGATCCAAAAGAAATTATCATTTGATACAACGGATTTTTCACTATTCTGCAATCAGCACCAGTGATGCAGATCAACTATCATTCGCAGTGTACTCGAATCTTCTGCATATTACCTGAGGAAACCTCTCACTTGCCACCTCAATCTAACTTTTATAAGCCTCCCCCAAATACTACGATTAAAAAACTCGAACGAAATTTGAAATTTCAAAATTGAAGTATGGAAAAGTGCATTAAAGTTGGAAATATTCGTTGCATTTTACTATGAGATTTTTACGACTCACAAAGCGAAGGTCATGCAAACTCAATAACGCCGGAATGAATTTGCCCTTCTCCACTCCTACGCTGAAGAGCATTTTCGAGATTTTCAGAAGTTATGCCAGCGGCACTTTTTCTCTCTCTCAAAGGTAGCGAGATTCATCTGCCCCCATTTGATCTTTGATATACCTTCATTACAGTACATCAACAGTCATTAACACAAGTCACTTTTTCTGAACTTTCGAGTAGCAATAAATTATCCTGAAATGATTATAGTGCCTGAGTTGTTCAAGGATTATCGCTTATAGTCTTTCCTGGTGATAAAAATTGATAGGAACACAAAAAAAACGACTTGTAGTTTCTGACGCGCCAGAGAAGTGAAACTTCAGAGGGCGAATAGAATTTTTTTTTCAAGGTTAGGCAATCGGAAAAATTGTACAAAGTGTAACACCGAAAAACGCCCCCCCCCCCCCCCCCCCCCCCCCCGCCGTAAGTGCCCAGACAGCGTAAGACCTTCAAATAGTCCTATAAGAATTTCCACTTCAAAAAGTTGATGATAAACTTCGTTTGATACTCATGAAATTGTCTTGACATAGTATATTCAAGATGAACAGTGGCATCCAGCAGTTGAAATTTGCCAAATACCAGCTGAGTGGAATCCATCTATTAATGACTAACCGCATTAACCGTCTGTCAGTAGCAAGCATGAAGACCGAAGGGAGATTGCAAAGTCAGAAACCGTCTCATAAACCCGTCACATTCGTACTCCCCCATCCTTTCATTCTCTCTCCCACCAGAGTACCAAATGAACCCTTTGGCCAATTACGTCAGAAGCTCAACTAAGACAACACCATAAACCAACCTACAACTTTACCTCACCTATCTACCGTCCGGCTGCGTACCAGTACTACCTCCCTTATTTATGGCTTCTAGATTGAATGATGGCCCTTTGAGAAACAGTTTCCCATCCTTTCTTAATCCCATCGAACTGTGCCTTTGACTAGCCATAAGTACGTAAAACGTTCTTCCTCTGTAGTCATATCAGCCAGGGGTAGCTATTGAAACCTCCATTGTAACATTTGAGGATTTTCCCAATGGAGAAATATGAGATACGATCCAAGGCAGATGCAGCCTGCATACCCATGTGCAACTATTGAGCTCCATACTACACTTTCTTTTTTTTTTCACCCTCCTATTTTTTATTTCTGCCCCATAAAACTTGATTTGTGCAACAATAAATTCTGGAACGAAAATGTAGTATTTGCAAATTGAATAGTACGACTAACGGAATCATGCCTGTTGTTTTTTCTATTTCACTTTCAGAACTGAAAAACTACTGACCGTTGGCAACTCAACGGCCTCGACGACCCAACTATTGGCAACATGGACGGGTAATGGGAATGGACTGGTGTACGTCAATCAGAACAATATATACTACAGACCAGAGGCGGAAGTTGCCATCGATTATCAGATTACCACCAGCGGTGTTTTCGGAAGTATTTACAACGCGGTACCGGACTGGGTTTACGAGGGTGAGTTGAAGCCCTTTAGTACTGTATATAGTGTATTCCTTTCCCCTCTCACTTTCAGTGTCCCACGGCTGGAAGGTATGAGATAATGTGTTGCGGCGAGATACCTAACCCGCTTGTCTAAATCACCGCCTCTTTATGCCGTCTTTCGTAAAACAATTGTGGGGTGTCAAATGTGCACGCTACCCTTCATATTTGAATATTTATTGATGCCGCCAAGTGGCATGCCAGGATAAAACCTGGGTATTCACCTGGGTAGTTCTATCATTAAATTAAAAGTTCAACTGTCAAGGTTCACAACACTACAAAAAATGACACTGAGAATTAAATTGGTTTAAGATATGGATTGATGTTTATTCGGATTTTGATTACACGATACGGATTCGATTGACTATAAGACTTGATTCGGCTTGAGTGCTGCATTTTTTAACTCAGGAGGTTCAACATTGGATCAATCATGGTGCAGAATGACGAATGCTCTCATGAAGCAAAAGGAATTTGAGGAATAAACTATGAATGGTACCCGGAATGTTAGAGCTAAAGTCTCTTTGGGTTAAAGTGATTGTGGACCTTTTTCCAAACAGTATGTGGAAGGTATATAAAATAAAGGAAACTTTAATATCGTAAAAGCTAAACGGAGCTGAATGAATTTCATTATTCGCTCATGGCCCATTGCGTTTTGCGAGTTGAAATGTAGGATATTACCCAGTACTCTATTCACTCTAAGTCCCAAGAAAAACTTGGGCAAACGACGACGGACTCGGTTGGCTGAAAGGGGCAAACGACGTATTACCCAGAATTATAAAGTTGTAGAGCTCTTTGCAACAAGCCGTGACCAGGTATTGTATTCTATTTTTGATAATGGAGTAATGAGAAAAAAAATCAATCATGTTCTTTCCAGTGACATGAACGGGAACAATTTTCTTCCTACATACGCCGGATTTTTATGCTCCAAAGTTAGATTAAAATCGAACTTCTCGGATAAGTAAAAACTTACACGACGCAAGTTCTATGCTAGCAGAAGATATCGGAATGCCCAGATGAGCATCGCAAACCATCTTCACCCAAACTTCCTAAAACTTCGAAATCTACTTTGAAAAAAAACAACCATCAAATTAACAGCTAAGAGTTTTCTTGGATGCACTCCAATCCTGATACGTTAGCGTAGGGTACTTCATATGTTCCTCATTCATCGGCACAAACCAAAATCATTTGACTCAATTCGTTGGAATGTCTTGAGTCAAAACCTTGCATTTGCGTTGTCTCAAGTTTATGGAGGGGCCAATTAAAATCTGCGTTATGGATCGTCATTTAAACTGGAATTGATGACGGTTGTGGTGACGACACCCAGTTGTGCATGAACCATTTCATGCATGAGGAACATCTTTGGAGCCCCACCCCCCACCCACCCACACTGCAATACACCCTTTCAGTTTCTTTTCTTCATCTGCCGTCATCCCTGTCTACCGCAAAATGTTACAATTCTCTCACACCCTTGAACGCGCATTTGTAACAACTGTCTATTTATCATGACAGAGTAATATCTCGGCGCTCAGCATACGAAAATTTTCCTGAAGTGATACAAACCTACACAATGAAGACCACACGTGTACAAACCAAAGCCTTGGAATTGTTGTACATGTGTGAATGTTAGTGCGATGTTATACATGAGGCACTCGCGGTACGTCGAAATCCCGTCGTGGCAATAATTCACGTGCTTTGCGTTCTGCGGGAGTTTTGAGGGGTTGGTAGGTGTGAGTGGTTAAGGGGAAATGTGGCGGGGGGGGGGGGGGGAGGGGGGGACACCACCCGTGTGCTTACAGTTTATGCGTTCGTATATTAACTTTCGTCAGTTCCACGTCCATTTCTTCTGGAAAGCCAAATATGTTGTGCCCATTTGTTTCACTTTTCATTTCTCACCTATAAATAAACATAGAATGAAAATATACGGGATAATGAAAAAGTTTAGAATTTAATAATGAAAACGGTTTATTCCCATTGTAGCTGTTTGGATTTTTTGCCTATTGAGTATTCGAATGTCACTTAGGTTTATTATTTATGAAGTGTTATACTCAGATGGAAATCTATTCACCAGGCCACTACGAAATCGGCTTTTTTTAGAAAAAGCCATTATTATCTTGCGGCAGCACTGCAATTTCTTTTTTTAGCTCGTTTAGTTCGCTAGTAGAAGCTTTGAATCTACTGGTCTGGTGGTGTGTCGGTTCGATCTTCCGGCTTTCGATAATTTCGATATATATCGATAGTTTCTTTCGTCTCTCCTTTTTACTATAGGAACCCATCTCGAGTGGGAGCAGAAAATTTAATCATTCATGAGTTTACATCCACCAATTTCTGGAAACTATACGCGAGGCTATGTTGACTCAACCGGAATTCTATCGGAGTAGATCAATTAACACGTTTGAAGAAAATGGAAAAAGTTCATCTTCTATGGGCCTGATGGAGAGAAGTTCAGATTTTGTCTTCGGTATCAAACTTTCTTACCCGTCTCCCTGGTCTGGTAAGGTTTCTTTGTAAACTCAAAAAACATTCTGTAAACTCATATTGCGAAGGTAAAACGATCATGCTTCAGTTTTCAACTGGTTTGCATAGTCGTTGATTACAACCCCTTACGGTGTCAGGACTATTTATCTTTTTGACATTTCATCTCATCCTGACAATTCATCTCACAGATACTTCATCCTAACGACAAGTCATCTTACAGATAACTCATCTTGACGACAAGTCATCTCACAGATAATTCATCCTAGCGACAAGTGATCTCACAGATAACTCATCCTGACGACAAGTCATCTCACAGATAACTGATCCTGACGACAAGAAATAATATCATCATATAGAAATCATTGTAGAAATAATTCAAGGTACGTTTTGTTTAGATTAGAATTTGTATTTATCCACACTTATAAAGGCGCCGCAAAGTGAACGCAAGAGTGGAAATTAGGAGCTGGTGATTGTCGAATTAAATTTTTCTCATCAGTGTGACTATACTGTTAGTATGATCCGTGTTGTTGTTCTGATAGCACGCTGTCGAAAATGCCTCTTCACTTTATACTTAGTCAAAGAGGCAAACGGCAATTATGTACTAATGGCTACCTTTATAATTTGGCGGTTGAGTCGAATGGAAAAGTGAAATGGAAATGTTGTGAATATTTCACCAATACGAAGTGCAGAGCCTGGGCTGAGACATCATCCCAATTAAAATCAGGTAAACTCATACACTTTTATCCGTATAATTATTAGTTATGTCTTTGTTTTAAAACACGTTATATTTTTTTTTATACTTTTAGGTATTATTTTACGAGAAGATGATCACCCTAATCATGCTCCAGATCTAGGCAGATTAGAATCTAAAAGAATTGTCAACAAAGCTAAAAAAGCAGCAAAAACTACACACGTTAATCCCAGTCAAGTTATTCAGGATTCTTTGAGGGGGGCGTCAACAAGTGCTATAGCTGAGTTACCAGGGCCTCAATCACTTACTCGCACACTTACCAGATCCAGAGTTGCTGTTGATCCTATTTTGAAAACACCAGCGACTAGAGAAGAACTGGATTTACCCGACAGTTATACTAAGACGCACAACAATGATAATTTCTTATTCTATGATTATGGGAAAAAGAAGAGTAGATTCCTAATGTTTGCTACTGATCATAATATTCGCTATTTGCATGAATGTGACATATGGCTATGTGATGGAACTTTCATGACTGTTCCAAATATTTTTCGTCAACTCTACACATTTCATGGAGTGTTTCATGGTAAAGTATTACCGTTGGTTTATGTATTGGCTCCGAATAAAATGGAGAAGACCTATGACAAAATTATCAAGAAAATTAAGGATTCTGGAGATAATGTGCAACCTTCTTTAATTATCACTGATTATGAATTGGCTTTCATTAATGCTGTACGTAAAGGTTTTCCAGAATCAGATTTACAAGGTTGTTTTTTTCACTTTGGACAATCTGTATTCAGGCAAATACAGAACTTGGGGTACGTGTCAGATTATTCGAGTGATGTAGAGTTTAATCTCTCTGTTAGGATGCTTACAGCACTTAGTTTCGTTCCCGTGCATGATGTTTGTCAGTCCTTTGATGCCTTATTAGCATCAGAGTACTTTCAAGAATATAAAGATTATTTGAAACCTCTTATCAAGTACTTTACAAATACGTGGATTGGAAAAAGAAATAAACAGATGGTACGTGATTCTCCAAGATTTGCAATTACATATTGGAATTGCTATGATGCAGTTATCAATGACACCCCCCGAACGAATAATGCAGTTGAAGGGTGGCACCATGGATTTAATTCAAGGATTCAAGCTGCGCATGCTAGCATTGGCAAATTTATCAATGCATTGAAATCGGAACAGACATTGACAGAGACCATTTTTGAGCAGGCCAACGCGGGTATCGATATTGCTGTAAAGAAACGCAAGAAATACAGAGATTACGATGAGAGGTTGAAAAGTGTTGTCAATAGTTATTCGAATGATATTGTGATATTAGAATACTTGCGCGGGATCGCTCACAACATCAAATTATAATGCTGAAGTGATTTATTATGTGAGTTTTTGTAATGCAATTTCAATTTCAACATAATGAAAATTTAATTGAAATGTTTTGGTTATATTTATTTCAAATTAGTTGTTTTTTGTATTAATTGTCTTTAAGATAAATTGTCTTTGGGATGAATTGTCTCTGGGATGAATTGTCTTTGGGATGAATTGTCTTTGGGATGAATTGTTTTTGGGATGAGTTGTCTTTGAGATGAGTTGTCTGCGAGATGAGTTGTCTGTAGGATGAAATGTTGTGAGATGAATTGTCAAGATGAATTGTCCAAAGGATTAATAGTCATGGAACCCCCCTTACCCTTCAACTTTTAGGTTCGAGCAAGTATTGGCAAAATTCTAAGATCGTGTCAGATTTCGTATTGCAAATTAGGGCAAACTCATTGGCATACCAGAGTACACGTGACATTGGCATCAGCTATGCCTATGACGTCACTCAGTGAAGCGAACCTACCCACTTCTTCTTCCTATTCCCGGGACGGCAAGTAGTATCCCTTCTCCGTGGACAAGTCCTTGTTCCGTAATTGATGATAGCCTTCACTTTGTAGTCGCAGTCTCAATTTCTCCTACCTGTTCACCCATGTCCAATCCATCGCACAGCAATTGGAAGCATCACAATTTACCGAAATAATTTTCATCGCAAATTTGCTGAATGTACTTGAAGTACTTGGCAACCGAAAAATCTCACATCCATCAAATTACAATCGAAATCTGCCAATCTCACAGTCATAAAGGCACATTTCAGGTGTGTTTCTTTTCTTTGCACTATAAAAATTTCTCCAATTGGAAGTCACGTAGCATAAGAACCACCGCAAGATTTAAATCTCTATCAACTCGAGAGCTCTGATAGAACGGAGGTGGATTAAGGAAGATCCCATCTGGAAAATCCTCCGCTTCACTAATGGCGTTTCATGACCGAAGCCGCAATCGAATTCGTGCAACGAGATATCCGGTCTAGTATTCAGCAATACATACCTGCTGTGGAGTCTTCCAAGGATGTAATCGTGTACGACGTTATTTATTACGGCATTACCAATCATTCAAGCTGCTAAATCATTTCGCTTAATTCCATCCACCTAGGTTAGTTATATAGATTGATAGCGTATTTCAACGTTCTATATTCGATTCTCAATATTGTACTAGGATTCCTCAATATTGCATGCACCGAATGTTATGAGTAGGCATGAGCATTTCAAATTATCTTTGCCGAACAACAAGCCTTGACCATGTAGAGCCTCGATTTTTATGTGCTAAACGCTCATGGAAACTCGAGTTTTCAATATTCTCCTCATGTTTTTTAGGAAAAATAAACGTAATCAATTGAGATGTGGAGGTGAGGTCTGACCGGTCGAAAAGCATCCTGATATGCTGATTCAGATGTGCGTATGTACCTTTCCATTTCATCTCAATATACCATCACGATGGAAATTAATAATGAAAGCTTGACTATAGTATTTCATCGAACATATACAGGGTGTTCTAAAACAATCCGTGCAGCGGAAAAACTAGCTAAAAGGAAGATACACGTAAGAGTGTTCGTATGCTCACATTCCCAGTCGTCCAGCCTTGTTCACCTAGACGCGATGTTGAAATCGAAATGAGCGACTATTGCGCACTTGCATAGATCAACTTATTGTTTTTATTAACTTCCCGATTTAGGAAAGTTATTGTAATGGCCCTGAAAATCAAAAGGGGAAATTTCACCATATCTCCACGTTTCAAAGCTTCTCCAATTGTTCTATAGCACTTTTAACAAAATGTCTGTATGTATGTGTGTTTACGTGTACGTATGTGCTCACAATTTTTGAACCACGATTTCTTCCAAACCAATCACGTGATTCGATGACTTTTTTTTTAATCGATGCGTCTTCACGTCACTGAGACCTAATGAGATTTTGGAAGACACTCATGCGCTAGTTTCCGGTTTTTTCTCAACATGAAGCATGAAAATCGCCAAAAGTTTTGATCAATCATTATTTACGAAGGAAAGTTGTGATGAAGCTAATTATACTTCTCTGTCTCGTCCTCGAGATCAAATATGGTAGTAATGCTTTACTATGTGGTCTCACAGAATTTCCCAACTAAAAAATTCGAAATTCCCGCTCGTGGCGCCCCATGTCTCACTCGGTCGGTAAGCGGGGGCTCCATCTTCATTATGTTTTTCTGTGCGGTCTCAAAAAGTACCGAAAAATTTTACGTCATTAAAATATTAATAAACAAGTCAAAATAATTGATCCAGAGGGAAAAAATGAGTTCACAACATCGATATCGACATCCCACCAAGAGACATCGAGAGGACAACAAGAAGTATGACGAGATTCTTCTTAAAAAGATTCGTCGTTTAGAAAGTGAGGTTAAGTCTAGCCGATCCAGACAACACACGAGGAGATCTCCATCACCAAAATATTCAGATGACGCAGAGAGCTCTGCATCTTCATATTCCTCTTACAAAAGAAGGAAAAGACGCCATGCGTCTAGATACCGATACGGCGGTGAGCGTGCCCCTAGAGGCACGACACGTCTCAGGTATGACAGCTCGCGCAGATCGAGCTCAAGTCAATACAGCACAGAGCACTCAAAATCTGAGTCGCCTGGCATCAGACTTGATAAAGAAAATCGTACGAGAAAGCTCCAGGACCCAGACACCAGAGGTAACATAAATAATTCAGACAATGAAACACCTACGGTCATAGTCACTGATGCTGTGGTGCACACTGCTCCCACATCAACACAGCAAAGCAACGCTGACGGCACAGAGATCTCTAAGGTAAATGATCAAACACTGTCTGATGAGTTATTGAATCTTCTGGGTGACATTCCGTATAATGAAACTGAATGGGGTCCAGAGATCCACTCAGCCATTGAAGCACGCTGGACAAAAATTTTGCAAGAGGGATTAAACAAGGACACTCGTGAAGAGTTGTTGAAAAAATATCCTCCTGCTAAAAATTGTCAATCATTAAGAGCACCAGAAGTAAATCCTGAAATTAAAGGAGTACTCAATGCAGTAGCATTGAAAAAAGACTCTTATCAGATCCATATCCAGACTCAATTAGCAGCTGCCATGACAGCTCTAGCCATTGGTATGCAAGTGGCTCTACAGGCTAAAGAGGCATGTCAAGCACCTGTCATTGATATAAATTATACACAGATGATATCAGTGCTAAATGACTCGAGCTGGATATTGGCAAATCTCCACCATCAAGTGTCATCAGCCAGACGTGCGATTATCATACCAACACTGAATCCACTGGTTAAAAAAGCAGTAAACTCCAGCGATAAAGTGGATAAATGGCTGTTTGGAACAACGTTTGCGGAGGCCCTGAAAGCAGCAGAGTCATTGGAAAAATCATCGAAGACGATCACCAAACCAAGTGTGGTCCATAAGCCACGTGCAGAGTATCCAGCTTATGGGGGCGCAGCTAATCGTCCACCGAGGAAGAAGACAACATCTACTGGACCTTTAAACTCCAAGGGCCCCTCCAAGAAGACTCCGACAGCCAGTCAGAGCTATCATCGGGAGGGGCGCATCACGAGGAGCTCTCGACATGCGAGACGATAAACGTAAGAGCAGTTGCGGGGAGGTTAAAATTATTTGTCCCCCAATGGGAAATTGTAACATCAGACCCCTTCATCTTGTCGGTGGTAAAAGGATATAAAATACCATTCGATTATCGTCCTTGTCAAAAGATAACTCCGTCAGAGCCAAGACTCTCAACAGAAGAGGCGCAGGTACTTCCTAAGATGATTGAAGAAATGTGTAAAGAAAGAATAGTCGATAAAGTAGACCCCTGTGTGGGCCAATTTGTATCGTCATATTTTTTAGTTGATAAACCGAATGGCAAAAAACGGTTTATCCTCAATTTGAAAAGATTAAATAAACATTTCAAAGCCCCTCATTTCAAAATGGAGGATTTAAAAGTAGCTCAGAGATTAATGAGAAAAGATTATTTTCTAGCAAAATTAGATTTAAAAGATTCATATTTTTTAATACCAATTGCAAAATCACATAGGAAGTACCTACGTTATTCTTTCCAGGGCATCCTTTATCAATTCAATTGTTTACCTTTTGGTTTAACCTCAGCTCCATATGTTTTTACAAAACTTCTTAAACCAATTGCACATACATTAAGATCTCAAGGACATTTATCAGTCATTTACTTGGATGATTTTTTATTGATGGGAGAAACAGAGCAAGAGTGTTTAGATAATATTCAAGCAACACGAGATCTTTTAGAATCTCTAGGCTTGGTTTTAAATGTTGAAAAATGTCAACTAACACCCGCTCGTAAAGCAGAGTTTCTGGGTTTTGTAATTGATAGCTCAGATTATTGTATTAAATTACCTGAAGATAAAAAAGTAAAAATAGTGAAAATGATCCAAAGATTCCAGGGACTGAATGTATGTAGAATTAGAGAACTAGCAAAATTGATTGGCACGTTGGTCTCTATATGTCCAGCATTAGAGTATGGAAAGATTTATCTAAAAATTTTGGAAAGAGAGAAATTTTTAGCGTTAAAAAGTTCTGGGAAAAATTATGCTTCAAAAATGAAAATTTCACCAAAAATTCATGGAGAATTAAATTGGTGGTTGAAAGAGATTCCATTTGCAAGTCGTA
This sequence comes from Asobara japonica, assembly GCA_026005395.1. Classification (NCBI taxonomy): domain Eukaryota; kingdom Metazoa; phylum Arthropoda; class Insecta; order Hymenoptera; family Braconidae; genus Asobara; species Asobara japonica. Next base: position 89,408 of record BQMI01000595.1, on the reverse strand, counting down.
GAATTAGACTGGATGAATTTCTTCTAGAAATTTTTACAGATGCTTCGTTAACAGGTTGGGGTTCTTTCTGCAATGAGGAAAGAGCTCACGGCCATTGGAATAAGGATGACCAGCAACGCCATATCAATGAGTTAGAAATAATAGCAGCTTTCAAAGGGTTGAAATGGTTTGCTAAGGATTATTATAATTGTGAAATACTCCTTAGAGTTGACAATACAACTGCGATAGCATCTATCAACAAAAGAGGTAGTATTCAGTTCCCAAAGCTAAATAATCTCAGTAGAGAATTATGGCAATGGTGTGAACAGAGAAAAATTGTTGTTAAAGCATCATATATCAAATCCAAGGAAAATGTTGAAGCTGATGAGGAGTCTCGTAGACTACCATCAGAAACTGAGTGGGAATTAAGTCCCTCAGCGTTTAATAAAATCGAAAGGTGCTTTGGCCCCTTTGAAATCGATTTATTCGCCTCCAGTATCAATAATAAGTGCCAACAGTTCGTCTCTTGGATGAGAGATCCTGATGCATATGCTATAGATGCATTTACAGTCGATTGGTCCGGATGGTATTTCTATGCCTTCCCTCCTTTCTCCATTATCCTAAGGGTATTGCAAAAAATAATTACCGACAAGGCAGAGGGTCTTCTGATTGTTCCTCATTGGCCAGCCCAATGCTGGTACCCACTTTTTAGTAGTTTGCTAGTTCAAGACCCCATGATCTTTGAACCAAATAATAAATTACTATTTTCCCCTTTTAGGGAAACGCACCCACTAGCGAAGAGCCTTACCCTGGTGGCAGGTCGATTGTCTGCCAGGCACTTCGTAGACAAGGGTACCCAGAAGAGTCTCTGCCAGTAGTTCTTTCATCAATAGCACCAACGACGATGCGTCAATATCACACTGGACTCAAGCGTTGGTGGCTATTCTGTCAAACCAATAGTTCTCCACTTTTCGAGCATTCAATGTCAAACATTTTAAAATTTTTCACAATCCTAGAGCAAGAAGTTAAGTCTTTTGGAACGCTAAATAATTGTAGAGCTGCTCTATCATTTATTTTTGGAAAGAGTGTAACTCTGGACCCCAGGTTGAGTCGTTTTTTCAAAGGAGCTAGTGCTCTTCATCCACAAAAACCTAAATATTCAAAAATTTGGGATCCCCAAACAGTTCTCGACTATTTACAGACATTGTATCCACATGAAGGTCTCTCTTTGGACTTATTAACAAAGAAACTAGCTATGCTCCTGGCACTTAGCACAGGACAAAGAGTCCAAACTCTTTCATTAATTAGACTATCCGATATTCAGATATTAGAAGATAAAATTACAATACTTATCACAGATAAGATTAAAACAAAAATACAACCCAGGTTGACTCTCCCATATTTCACAGAGCAACCAAGTCTCTGTGCTGCATCTCTATTAGAATTTTATTTAACAATAACAAAGCAGCATCGAGGATTGGAAGATGATTTTGTATTTTTAACGTTTAAGAAGCCATTCCATACAGCCTCTACACAATCTATTAGCAGATGGTTGAAAGATGTATTAAAGGCAAGTGGAGTTGATATATCTATATACTCAGCTCACAGTACTAGGCATGCGTCCACGTCCTCAGCACAAGCAAAAGGCGTGAGTATTGACGAGATATATAACGCAGCAGGCTGGTCAAAACGATCACTTGTGTTTAGACGTTTTTATAATCTTCCAATCCAGGAAGATCGATTTGCAGCGGTAGTAGTACTGAACCAGTAAACTAAGACTCATAAAATTTTTCAAAATTCATAACTATGTCATGTATATGTAGACATTAATAAATAATTAATACGTTGGAAAATATCTTGGTTTAAAAAAAAAAAAAAAAAAAAAATACAGAGAGTCCTCATAAGGTCTATCTCACTCCGGAGATTGAATCACAATCTACTTTAAAGGTCTACCATATTTGATCTCGAGGACGAGACAGAGAAGTATAATTGAATGATCGATTGAACTTACCTGTAAGTGAAGATCGATCTAAATTATACGATCTGTCTCGTCCGAAGAGATCAAATCCCCTCCCATATCTTAAGAAACATTGTAATTATATCATCAAATGTTATAAGAAAGATCCCACCCTATGGAGTTAAAGACCGAAACTATTAATCCACGATTGTGATTCAAAAGTTTTAAAAATAATGAAGATGGAGCCCCCGCTTACCGACCGAGTGAGACATGGGGCGCCACGAGCGGGAATTTCGAATTTTTTAGTTGGGAAATTCTGTGAGACCACATAGTAAAGCATTACTACCATATTTGATCTCTTCGGACGAGACAGATCGTATAATTTAGGTCGATCTTCACTTACAGGTAAGTTCAATCGATCATTCAATCAATGGCGCAATTGGAGTCTCTCGGCGTACCTCAGCTTCGATCAAAATTCGACTCACTTTCATGTAGTGATTTATTAGTTATTGGTCGATTTTGAGTGGCACGAAATTTTAATGATGATTCAAACTTTTATATTCGGTCTAGATCCGAAGTTGTCCGACTACCGCCGGCGCATGCGTGCTTGCCCGCATTTGCACAGGAGAGTCTGAATGCGCGATGCGCAGTGTGATTGGTCAGTACGTCACGTGACATCGTCGCAGGTAGCGACACCTGTTGTATTCCAGTATTCAAAATTTCATGATTCCTATTTTTTTCTCTGAAACCAGTCTTTGAACATTTAATTGACGTGTCGGAAAATCTAGGAATGGGAACCAGAAATTACAAATCGGGAAGTTTCGTTTGTGCTCCCAACGGGCCAAACACACGTCCATCCCACTGGTTACTCTTTTTTTGTTAACGATTGAAAAATATATGAGGTCATAAGGAAAGGAAGGGCTCGACCCGAAGACAATCACACCCACATTCCACTTTTTGTCAAATTTCATTTAATGACACATCATTCCCGATCGCCGGTGCGAGCTCAGCTCCAGGGGGATTTCCCTACGTGATATCATCAGAGCTTTCTCTCAGCCTACGTGTTACGTGAAATTTCTAATACTCTAGAGAAACAACGACGCAAGTATTGAACTCATATGATAGGGCTAGTATACCTCACCCATCATCTACCATACTCGGACGGCGAACGACGAACGTTCTTCCCACGATGAAGAGAGGCGGCTAAAGTCTAATCCTGACGATCCTTGCACCTCAGCTACATTGGCATCGGTACACACCTCTATATTCACAGTTTATGGAAGTTTCGGGGAGATTTTCTGGTCTCGAGTAAGGCTTACAGGATTCTCCCTTCATAGCTCCATGTTATGCAACATTGATACAGAGGTATTATCTCGTAATACCATTGCTAACCGTTAATGCTGGTTCTCAAGAGGATTTTCAATTCATCCATTTGCGAGTGTTTGTCTGCAGCTTGTAAATTTGTTGGACTATATCGCCAATGTTGTCCAGTAATCCAATACTTCCATATTCAGGCTAGTCATCAAGATTCTCTTGTACGTTTCACCACAATATATTCTCCCCACTGGTGTTTAGGATAGTTTGCAAGAGTTACCAGATCCCACGAAGTTGGCCGTGACTAACTGAAGTTGAGTTTAGGAGTGGTATGGTTAATCTTCCAAGGAGAATAAAAACGCCTATCGTTTGATGGCCATAATTGCTGATGCATAGTTTATGACCTACATCAAAAGATGACAAGCGCAGAGGTTGGTAAGGAATACTTTCCTTGTCGTTTATTTAGTTTCGGGTCGTTGCAAGTTGGTGGCGCCAAGTAGTTTAGAGTATCTTGTTCTATCTGATACCAGCATCGACTCAAGAAGGGGGTGATATCAAAAACTTGGTCTATAACACGCTTTGTACTCCTTGAGTTGCATCATTTCAGGATGGCATCCTCTTTATTCATTGACTTTCCGATTTTTCGGGAACCCCTCGAAATTGTCTTCTTACAAATCATTCATTCATCATTCTGTCATCGCATATCAAACAGCATCGCCCTCTTCATTCAATCCTCTTCTGAAAGTGAGGACAAGCGCTGCTGCATAACGAAGAATATTCTTAATATCCAACCATCCGGTAAGCCTGCAAACTTTTTTCATCAATCGCGGGAGCTTGGTTGGATGAACCATTTCCATCATCACTCCTACCAATATAACCGAGTGATGCCTGGACGCTGAAATGCACCCTTGGGAAATGATTCCAATGCCAGGAGGCTTCATGCCTACCAATGTGACATATCCAAGATATGTAGTAAACCGTCTATCGTCCAGTTCTCTCATGTATTGGGGTTCTTGAATAAATAACGAATAGAAGGGAGTCGAATAGCCGGGCTATGGAAACTGGAGTAGGTTTTGCAGTGCTATCACCCTGGGGGATCGCCTTAAAGGGATGCGGTTAAAGGAGATGTATCCGGTTTCATTCGGGAAGAGTCAAGTCAGCGCTTACATTAGTGGGGGGGGGGGAGGAGGCATGTGAATGGCTATATAAGGAGAATCAGGGAATTGTAATGTTGAAAGAGCACATCAGGTTTTCATCAAATTACACTCAAGAAGAGGCTGGCCTTCAGAATAAATCTGCGCTGATTTTTTTTTTTCGTTAATAGATATATATAAACGTCAGTGAATACAAAAAAACTAGTGGGATAAAGGTGTGTGTGTCCTCGTTGGGAACTTCGCGCTTTGTAATTTCTGTTTGCCATTCCTACATTTTCCGAGACATCAATTAAACGAGAATTTCAAACTATCCCATTTATCAAGCAGATAATTATGAATATTTGACGAGCCGCATAGTCAGCGTGAGGACGAGAACTATGCGCGTTACTGAAGTGGGAGTGAGACGGCAATAGGGGTGCGACCGTTCGCGGGTTAAACCTCCCCGCGGGTTAAACGTCATACCTCCTTAATTATGACAAATATGAAAAAAAGTGATAACGAATTAAATATGCATTTCCCCTTACAGAGCAAATTCTGTTTACTACTTTTTGCCGTATCTCTTACCGTTTTTGGGATAAAGCGTTGTAAACAATTGTTATTAACAAAACAACTGCTCAGTCAAATTAAACCAAAAATAAGACCTCGATGAGCCCGATCGTTCGACCCGTTCGTGAGAAATCGTTAACCAAAAATTCCGATTCCACACATACAAACATACACACACGCACACACACACACATTTGTTCAGAATTCAACGGGAAGCATTTTGGTATACATAAAACACCAGTTACGAGGCTTCTCGAAAAATCGGAGAGTTAATGAATGAATAGACATAAATAAACCAACAGGCGAAAGTTGGCGGATGAACAACGCTCCTAAAATTTCTATTCAATTCCATGGTTACCTAAAATCCCCTAGGATACCATAAACTTCTGTATGAATCACATTATATTTAATCACTCTGCTCATTGAATGAAAAACTTGGTTATACAACTTCACTAGAATTTAAATTTGTCACATCATAAGACTTCATGAGGCTTCATGAACTCTCACGAGAATTTTCTTGCTGACACTGGAGTTTTCATTACCTAGTTGAGAATTCCTTATAACGTCATGATGATCATACTTCACAATTAACTTCCTCTGCTTAACGTAATTACCCTTCTCTCCACAGAATGAAATTCTCCAAAAAAAATTACACTCATCTTTCCTATCTTGTCTAACTGCAGCATTGTGAGTGGCTGCTTCCAGCTGAGCCAATTACTACAGAAGGAGGCTAAACAGCTGCAGGTGTTTGCAAAAAAAAAACTCTCCTGGAACTCTCAATAAGAACCTGTAGAAAAAAAAATGGAATACAAATGAAGCTGGAGGAACGAGAAAATATAAAATGAGTGCAAATCCTCTAATGAGGTATATCGTGAGAATTGTATGGAGAGGTGGATCAAGGTACCAGAGATTAAAGAGCAAAGGGAATAAGGAAAATTTCTTGGCATTTCATACCGCAGCCGGCGCTATTTCAACTTGTGATAAGAATATCGGTGGATGTTAGTGGTTCCTGGAATGAGAACATTTTTTTCTTTTCTCAGGTGAAAAAAAAACGTCTTCATAAATATAGAATGGAGAGTACATTTAATTAAAACCTCATGAGGTACAGCATAGAACTGCTCCTTCAAGAGACAATTTTTGAATTTCAAGTATGCTACAACTTGAATTTTGATAAACTCATCAGTCGAGTGTCGAGCTATTATCGCAGGAAAATTTCCCAGCCTCTGGGTTCATTAAGAGGATCACCGAGTTTGACACGGCTCAAGTGCGCAATATACACCCCTACACTCGAGAGTTACCATATTATTGTATCCCGGGAAAGAGATATTGCTGTGTGGTAGAGTCGAGCTCTACCCGCTCTGTCATAATTAATGTAGGGGGGGAGGTCTGTGGTGGGATTGTCAATTTCAACCTCGATGTAACAATAATGACATTAGGGGTGTCTGTCTCATTTCAAAGTTACAGTTGGGTTGTTGATACAAACCCTTCATAGTGAATCTTTAATTTGCCAAAATATTTCCCTAAGGAGGTGAATTTTTTACTTTGTCGATTGGGGGAACTTCTCGGGTTGATCTCGAAAATTAAAAATTGATTTTTCATAAAGCTTTGAGGTTTGTGGAACCCAAATTCGGGGTCATCTACCACCCACCCGCCACCCGCCCACCTAGTTAACCATCCACCCACACATCTACCGAGTTACCCACCCACCCACCCACGCATCCACCAACCCACCCATCCACCCACCGACCCACACAGATACGCGTATGCACACACATACACACACACACCGTTGCAAACGGTTGCTGCTAAATACCAATTTCATGTGACCACACCTGGAATGTCACATACACTCAATGTTTGTAAAAAAAATGCCTGGCAAACTCAAGATATATTTCACCAGTATTACAAAACTCTTTTATCACTTTGGAAAACCGTTTGTACCTTCTTTTTTTGCATCATTCTACTCAAGATATTTCATCGTAGTGATATCCGGAACGGTTGACCACACACCATCATTCCATACCAAAAGGTATAGAAATAAAGTTCCTTTTCTTCGTCTTGAAAAGCAACTGGAGCTTAGCTGTAGCTTGGACGTCAGTAAATGCCACGATTTTGTAGCCTACAAAGAGCAGCCCCTAACACACACGCTTTAGTTCCCCCTCCCCTCCCCCCCCCCCTGCCCCGCACTCTACCCCCTCCCCAGCAACATAGCATTCCCAGAGTCAGCCTCAGATATTCTCAACGTTTTTTTTTCCTTCATTTTCTTATCTGCACACCAACATTCTTCACGTGCTTTACGAACATCGCTGGTTTTTCCTCCGTTTTTTTTTACCTCAGAGCTTTGACGAATTTTCATCTCAGCCAGCTCTAGCATTCCTTTACTCTTTTGTGAGGTCCTGACCTGATATTTCCTTCTTCTCATTTGCAGTAACTACCCCGTTATCACAACGATATCAAGGGATCAGCTTTTTCCTTATTCTTCCAGGGGGAAAAGGCGTAAACGGGAAAAATTGTTAGCCTCAGCCATGTCAGATCAAGTATCTAAAGTTTACGGATGCATATGCACATTTTTAACTTGCTCGTACAACGAGATGCGTTTGTGTGTGTGTGTGTGTGTTTTTTTTCCTCCATCCCACTCCCTTGTATTGCAGGGAGTACATGCTCGGCCGCATTTTTTTGGTAGGGAATACTGGCCACCCATCCATGCGGCTGGGGCCGACTTTCGCCATTTAGGCCAGCGTTTTTCTACACACAGGGTAAAACTCCAGAAAGCCCTGTGCTACGGTGGCGGGCAACCCTAGAAATTACTAAAACCTTTTTTTTTTACTTCATTCAATGAAATCGGCATGAACATTGTTAAACCATTGCGCCCAATAAATTTTATTTTTACCGATACATGAAGTAACTATTGCGATTACGATAAAATTACGATGAATTTTTATGTTACAGAGGAGGTCTTCAGCTCAAACAAGGCCCTGTGGTTTTCTCCAAGCGGCAAAAAAATGGCGTTTGGATACTTTGACGACTCAAAGACATCGATAATGGATATTCCATTCTATGGATTCCCAGGGAGCCTCTCCTTCCAATATACGCAGTCGATCCCGGTCCATTATCCCAAGGTAAACCACAAACGCGATGGAGTAATTCGAAAAATACGATTTAAATCCTCTTTCGCTACGGATTTTTCCCCAATTCCCCCCCTTCATTGTGTTCGTTTTTCCCCGGCGTGATGAGTGACGTAAGTAACGATATTCAGCGTGAATGAAATCTCAGTTGGCGCGTAATAGAAATTCGATATTTATGTCAAGAATCTAGTGGTAACATGAATTTGATTAATTGAAATGGCTTTCCAATGGAGCCGATTATCAATTACATTTAAACTTGAAACCATTTTCACGTTCGTCAATTCAAATTACCTTTCACTGTCGTACTTCATTCCTAATCAGTATGCTTTCCATCAAATTAGTGTAATTCAGTTGGTACGGAGGGAACATTTGGTGAAAGACGTGTGACATTGTGAGTCAGTCGGAGTGAGAGTGATTCCGCCAATTGTGGACACACTTCGCCATTATGTGATTTTCTACAGACGACTTCCTGCTGACTAGTTGGGCTACACTTTTAAGATAAATTTCTGCACCACCCGATCCATCGCAGTACATTTTGTCATATGAGCGTGAAGCGCACTGTAACATACGTGTCCAGGGGTGTGTGTGTGTGTGTGTGTGAGTGTGAGTGGGTGTGCGGATGTGTGGGTGAGTGGGTGGGTGGGTGAGTGGGTGGGTGGGTGAGAGGGTGGGTGGGTGAGTGGGTGGGTGGGTGGATGTAAGTGGGTGGGTGCGTGTGAGGAGGTGGGTGGGAGGGCGTGATTGGATGGTTATTTTTTTATATATCCTTTCGATGGAATTTTAATACAAATCAAAATAATGTATCTCATAGAGAGATTTCATCGTAGATTTTTCGTAGGGGTTTTAAAACGCGAAGAAATGGCAAACCAGCGGAAACGAGAATTTGTGAAAATCGCCTTAAGATATTTCGAAGTTTGCCAGCGGTAGATTACCAACGGTGCCTTTTCAACTTAGCCTACTGTTATATCGTACATTCCACTTTCTCTCTTCACCTAAGTGTAATTTAGTTATACATGAAATCTGATTAAAGTTGAACATACTGCGCGGTCAGCTGCTGAGGTGTAATTTCATTTTCGGTGGAATAAAAATTACGTCTCTTCCCATGTATTAATGAGAATTTTTTTTTCTTCAGTATACTTTGGTGTAAAAGTAGCATTAGGGCAATTTCCCCCGCATTGGGTTCATAAGGGAATTGCTGCGAAGTCAAAATTTTATAGAATAATTCATTTGTAGCGGATTCACTCTAAGATAGGCTAGGACTGCCGAAAATTACCTGCAAGAAATTACCAACACACGACGGAAAAATAAAAAAAATTGGCCACTTTGAACTTACCAAGAGTTAGCACCGAGGAAAAATTTCACAGTTCCAGAAGACCCAGTCCAGAACCGGTAGTTCTTAGACCGTTGTAGTCGTGTTGCGTCATCACCTTAAAATGGGGTAACCAATCACATTCAATCCATTCTTCAATCTCCATCCTTCCATTGAATGTTAAAATTTCCGAAAAAAAATGAAGTTGATAAATTTTTTTTTTAATTCAACGGCTTACCCCTCCGGCAAAGTAATACTCGAGAAGTTTATCGTATTTCCCTTCAATAGAATTCAACCATATACCTATTACTCACCAGAATGTTCACCATGTATTTTTTTTCTGCCCACCCCATTCGCGGTTTTTCATCCGCGGTTTCTTTTATATCAGTGCCACTCCGGCCTTTTCATTCCCTTTAATTCGCCCGCAATCGCGGATATATCACCCAAGTCTGTATGCCCCCCTAAGAGTTTTATTTCCTCCTCGTAAAACGTTCACTCTTGCCCGCCATTTCGGCCTTTACATCGTAACTGAAAAAATATACACCGACAACACGTGTCGAGTCGTAAAGATATTCACGGTGTTATGCACTTCTGCTTTTGTATTTATTTCTTTTTTTTCTACGGTGCGTGCAGCTCCCTCTTCGCCTGACCTCCTCCCTCCTTTATCTTTTGTTTACGGACATCGTAAAAGTAACAAAAAAAAAATTGTTGTACACTTGTTCCTGCATGAGTCACAAGTTCTCTTAGGGGTTGCCTGGTTTAATAAAGTCTACCGTTACACATCGCCTTACCTCGTAAAGTTTCGTGTTTTTGAGCTTTAAGGAGCTCTCTAACGCTCGTAACTCTGTCTCACCTTCCATTTTCTTCTTTTTTTTTTCGAGGACAAAACACCTTATCGCAACGTATATGAGAACACTTCTCCAACCGGTGTAATACTAGCGCCTGAAGAGCATCTTTTGATTAGGTCTACATCCTTGAAAACCACGTCAGTGTGATAAAGTTCGAGGGGCGTGGGGTGGGGCAGGAAGGGGGGGACGCGACAAATCATAAAATGACAAAAAATTGCCGACTTTATCATGAGCGAAGGGAGCATGCTGTAAAATGTCTTTAGTAGTCACTTGAGTTTGAATCCAATAGGATTTAATAGTGTAGATTGCATATTAAATTACTCGGTGTATGGAAGGACTTGCAGTTTTTTATGGGCAACTCCGAGGGATATGTTACCTAAGACGAACTATCGCGTTTCGCTCGTTTATTGCTACGTCAGCCTCCCCCGAAAACTTCAACGTACAAATTGCTCGAGGGATGGAAGGCAATTAAAATTATCAGAAATACATGATGCGAAATGCGTGCGACCTATTTTTTTTTTACACTTTCCTCCATGATGAAGATTTGCTTCCAATAGGGAACTCGCATTATTTTTTAACTCCCCGAGTTGTGATCAAACTAATCAATGTCGCAATTGGAGTCTCTCGGCGTACCTTACCTTAGATCAAAATTTGACTCACTTTCATATAATGAATTATTAGTTATTGGTTGATTTTGAGTGGCGCGAAATTTGAATGACTATTCAAACTTTTATATTCGGTCTAGACCCGAAGTTGTCCGACTACCGCCGGCGCATGCGCGTTTGCCCGCATTTGCACAGGAGGGTTTGAATACGCGATGCGCAGTGTGATTGGTCAGTGCGTCACGTGACATCGTCGCAGCTGGCGACACCTGTTGTATTCCAGTATTCAAAATTTCATGGTTCCTATTTTTTTCTCTGAAACCAGTCTTTGAACATTTAAGTGGCGTGTCGGAAAATCTACGAATGGGAAAGATGAACTACAAATCGGGAAGTTTCATTTGTGCTCCCAAGGGCGGCAAACACAGTTCCATCCCACTAGTTTTTATTATCACTTTTATGAGTATATGACTCAATTTATTTTTCATGAAGAAATTCTGGAGGCTCGATAATTAATCTGAACCGAACAAAACTTTTTCCTCCATTTCACTTATACATAGTTAAAAAACCTAACCGTAAATTTCGCACGATCAAATAAATTTTGACAACTGCTAAAATCAGTTTTGCCCTCGTACCATCATTTTGCATCCCCAACAATTGCGTTCAAAACAATATCTGACAATTATCACGACACAATTTTCATACAGAATATGAAAAAACACATACACATATGCAGTTCCCTATGCATTCGCTTATCCAGAATTTTCCAGAATATTCCTGCGATTAAAACCCTTGGCAAACAGTCGTTAGTAAACAACCGTGCAGCACTTAACTTAAGGACCATATTCACATGTACATAGGAGAAAATTTCTCTCCATAGACACAGCTGAAATGCGCACATTTATGATCGCATTTCGGCATAAACAGCGAACTCGTGGAAATGAACGTGACGATGGGGTAGATTATATCGCTGGCAGATAGGACAGTGCGAGGTATGTTATCCGTCTCCCTGCGGGCGGTTACTAATCACAACGATTCGATTAACGCTGATACAGAGGATTCCACATTAATATGACACTGCATCACAGTTCCACAATACACCCCTGAATTCTGTCAATTATGACTCAAATTGGGCTGACGCGGTCTTCTTGGAACTCCTTGTTTTCATAATAGGTAATTAAAGATCGCTCATTGGATAAGTTTCGACAAGCAGTGGATCAAAAGCTTCTCGACTTGGAATTCTTGGCTAACATGGTTCTCTCCAAAATTTGTCAACACCTTCAATACCTCTTTTTTTATTTCGCCCTGTGATCCAATTTGTGATATACCGCGACCCTTCCTGGCGGTGCCGATGGAAACCGACTTTTCACCAAACTGTACAGCATTCGCACAGTTTAAACCAACGAGCGCAAATCCCAATGGACATTCTAGTCCTTGGTTCAGTAGCTAAAGGAAAAACACGGAACGCCTCAAGCTGTCTAGCCATTCCTTTTACAAAACTCCCGTTGGACGATCCGTTCGAACTAGGACCTGGACAATCCCACACCAGTATATAGACAGGAGACTCCCCGAACGGGAATTCAATCCGTGAACCTCGGGCGCCAAAGGCCAGTGATCCAACTACGTAGCTATTAGTGTCGTTCACCCTGAATCCCACGAAATGATTTGTTTTGTATTGGAAAGGAAATTTTCGCCTATAAATCCAACATTTTTCCTAAGTTGATAGTACCAGGGATCAGCAATATCAGCATGCTGGACCCTCTAGACCAGATCATCACCAACCAAAAATGGAGAAGAATTTGTTCCAACAATTTCCCACCCGCCTGACCAGCACGAAAAACCAAGGGACTGACAGCATTCCCTGTAACTTCCATTTACTCCAGTGTATTTCGATTCTCAAAAAGCTTCTTGTGAAATCCGGGATCCACTGCCATAAGGATGACAGAAAAGTCCCCTCACTTGACTTCAGTGCTACCTTAACTCTGTCTTGTCGCAATTTCATTCAATTTCGTATATATTGCATCAACAGATGCGATGCGCGTACCGCTCTCCAATATTACTTTTGTGACAAGCGCGGGAAATTTCTATTTTCGAGAATAAACAACTCAGCGAAGAGCGAAATTGGAAGTTATATATAATCCCTTCTATTCACTTCTTCCATCTGTGAGCCCTGGCAGGATCGGTTTTGTCCTTGTGAAGCCAACTGAATTCTCCGGTTGTATCATATTTGTAGTAATGATCTCTGGAGAATACAGAACATCGAAGGATCGCTGATGGTCATTTTTTCATTATGATGGCTCTCCCCTCTCTTCGTCCACAGAAAATTTGTCAATACCTAACTAAAGTATTTCAATCGCCAGGCTCCTCCATCTCACGAATTCACCTGAAAATTGTTAAATCCAATATTACAAAATCCTTCAAACACTCCAATACATTGCCAGTTTTAATGATACCTCACTTCATGCAAGAGAAATCAAGTTTTCATTAAATCTTCGTCACCTCCACATCATAAGCATGATAAACTTGAATGTTGGGGAGATGACAAAAACTTGTTAGACACTTGTTATTTTAATGAGATACTCTAGTCAGGTACTTCCTGGAGAAGAATTGTTTCTGCAATCTCTTTGACCCCATACATTGCATATGAAGAGTATGGAATCTGTATATTCAACTTCCATGTTCAGTAATTCTCAGAGTTTATTCCATTTGTGCTAATGATCTCCAGTGAATATAGCACATCTATAAGGACAGTCGGTATTGCTCCGCTCATCAGGATGCTCCTCCGGAGTCTCCTAATGGATCGCTCTTCTTGCCTATCACAGTGCAGAAATATGTAATGCAATAATTCTGGGCAGGCCTATTTTTTTAGACAAACATTAACTCTGATACCTGATCTCCGGCAAACGAATGAAAGTTGCGGGCGGGCCTATTGAGGGACCTCTACCCTGACTCGATTAACAGCGTTACGAAACCTTTCAGAGCTTCGTAAATTTTTAACCATTCATAATTCATGATTGGCCCATGGAATATTTTTGTTTTTTGAAAATAGATGACGCGACGCAAGTACTCGTAAAAGAAATCATTTTTAAAAATCCTGCAAGCTTCCTATTCTAGAATAATTGTCAGAATGAAGAGATTCTCTTTAATTTGAATTTTAATGATACCCTTATTTCGTGCAGAAGCACTCCAGGTTTCATAAAATCTTCGGTACCTACACGTTCTATGATAAACTTCATTCATTGTTAAGGAGAGACAATAACTTGTGAGAGTTTTTTTTTGCTTTTAATGACATACTATAGTCAGGTGCTCGGCATTGGATAAAATATAAAATTCCAACATTCCATTTTCTCTTTTGGTGTTTTATCTGGCTCCTAGACTTTCCCGAATTATATTCCGAATTATATCATGACATTAATGAGAAGCTAATTATACTCTTAAAAATAATTAATGGAAAAAATAGCTAATGAAAAAAAATCTCAATTCTCGTTTGACCCTTCTGCAAGAAAACTCCAAGCTGGAAAATATACTTCCTGCCTAAGAGCCACGCACAAAAATAGTCCTTCTCTTCCCACAAAATATTTCACCCCTTACCCTCTTTTCAATTTTCAAAGGTAGCCCCTAACCCGCATAATACATTCAAAATATTTTCGCTAACCTTCTCCTCAACTCTATTCACAACAATTTGAGCGCCCTTTCATGCACTTCAAACGAGTGCCACAACCGCTTCAGCTGAAGTTGAAGATAACATTCGCAACTACGAAAGTTTGCATCCCCAACAGTTTACCAAAGTGAAATGATATTTTCTCGCAATGCAAAGCGGATAAAACATATCGGAAGTGCAATATTCGCTGCAATGTACGTTTCATGGGTACCCCATTAATTTAGATTTTACGGAATGGCTTTTCTACAATTTTTGTTTTTGCCAGTGGTCTACATATATAGTGCACTCCATATGAATTTAACTCACGACCCCTTCCCCTCCCCCCCCTCCCCATCCCATCCCATCCCCAACCCCCCCCCCATCCCGTCCCTCTCCCTCCCATCACCACCCCCTTCCACCCCTCTTCCTCCTAACCCCACCCCCTTCCGTCCCCCCCTCCCTCTCCTCCTATCCTCACCACCTTCCTCCCCACCCCACCCCCTCCCTCTAAGGCGTCGGACGCGGTTTAGCACATGACCCATCTATCCAAGCAACATGCGCTCCAAATTGACAAAAATCCATTAATCTTTCCATATTGCCTAAAAGTCCAAACACAATAGAATTTTACAGAATCATACATACCTTATATATCGCAACTGATAAATCAATATGCCCACCATCTCATTTCAGAGTGGCACAACCAACCCTACCGTGAAGCTATTCTACGTGGACCTCGAACAAGTAGTGGAAAACCGTGGCATGAACATGAGCTTGACCGAGATCCTCCATCCACCGCAGCTAGAGAACAAGGAGAGAATACTAGCGTCGGTTGCCTTTCCCACTGAGAACATAGTGTCAGCTACATGGATGAACAGAGCCCAAAACCACGCGTATTTCCATCAGTACGACGTTGAGAACTCGCTATACACAACGGTTTGTACATGTCCAAGACATTTCAATGTAAGCCCCATCTCCAAATAGGTCAGTGCCATAGACACTTGGCAATTTGCTGTTTTCCTTCTAGGCAGCCCTACTCTCCAACCTTGCAATTGCTATTGATTTTGACAAGAGCCACTGTTGTTTTTTTGCAGGCACTCGACTATCTCGAGGAGCATGGCTGGGTTGAACAATTCAGTCCACCGCATTTCAGCAAAGACGGCAAAACTTTCATTCTGATTCTACCCCAAAAACAGCAAGCCGACAATGACTACTGGTCGCACTTGGTTATGGTGACAACAAATGGCGCTACTCGTCCACTAACTTCCGGTACCTTTGTCGTCACTGAAATACTCGGCTGGGATCACGACAGCAACCACGTGTAAGTCTATATACATATACACCTATATGCTTGAACCATTAGCCTAATTGCCTTTAACTGCATGTACGTATATGAGTTATGGTGGTGAATTGCTTCGGTGTGCGAAGAGTTGAATTTCTATTCAACGTCATAATTAATCTCTCCTCTCACCCACACCAATGGCAGTTTATACTAAAACAGGAGTTCAACGTCTCCTTAGGGGTAAAGTTTTGTAGGGAGGGCGGCAGTGGGTGCCAAAGGAGAAACTTTACCATCAGAATTTCAAAGAGACGATGTGAGGGTGGCGGAGGGCTTCATGTGGAGCTAAATCTAGGAGAATATACGTGAGGGAATTTGGAATTTTCGATGATTCAGTCCGGTGGAATGATTTACTTGTAAAACCATTTTTTTGATAATTACGCGCGATTCAATTGGTGTGAATCAATTTGTAAAGCAACTTGTGATTTACATGATTATTGCAACAATATTCAATATTGTTAACTCCGAAATATCTATCGCTTGGCTGGATTCTTTGATTTGATCTTTCTCCTCCACTTTCATATATGTTGGATCGTTATCAAGAGTCAGAATTGCAAACAAGTATGACACAAAACAATTAGTTCTTTTTTCAATTTTAGCCTCGACCAAACATTCTCGTTTTCCGGAACCGTAATCTCTTCCAAACACTTCTCACCTAACACCCCAATCGAATCTACTCAATCTCCAAACTGCCGTCTCTATTTAGTCATTTCGATTTCCTTAATACGTTTTGGCGACAAACATTCTTCCATACCATTGATTCACTCAACCCTTCAATTAGAAAATGACGCGCACACACAACACCATCATATAAGACTTGAAATTTGTGCCGACGAAATGCTAAAAAATAAGCACCTCTTTACAATCCGCGTCGGCGAGGTGCAATGTTAAAGATGAGACTGCTGATTGATTGGGTGGTTTTCGGCAGATGCGCTGGTAAGCGGTCATGAAACGTCAAGATCAGTGAAAAGTTCATCAATCTAGCTCACGTAATATCTCGAATGATCAACAAAGTTACCCTTAAATCCAGTAATACAATTCCACTGGCAGACTACCCCCAATTTAGCTCAAATTATCTTGTGAATGCTGTGGCCCTCAAGCAGCAATTCACCGTCCTTTTTTCCCCCGCATTCACTTAGAACTTCACCAAGGACTGCAGTTGCTTGACAGTGTGCTCAGCAAGAATTCGCAAGGACCCCAGCCGAATGTAAAAATGAAAGCGTTGTAGAAGAACTTCTAAACTCAGTTACGAAACGAGTTGTCTCAGGCAGATACATTCGTCATGTGAATTCAGGTCAGGAGTTTTCTCATCCCCCCCCCCTTGATTCCTCCCCCTCCCCCTTCCTGAATAATGGCTAACATCTGCATTCAACTCCCCCAAAATGTGCAGAACCACTCTGCACAAGTGAAATATTCAACGGCTTTAATAAATTCCAATTTAACAAACAGAAACTCCTGCAGATAATCAAGGGAAGACACTGGAATTCGATTGGAAGCGATCATCAATTACATCACCCAACTAGGGCCAACACTGGGGGGAAAGGCCAAGTTGACTTCGTAACTATTAAATTGAAAGTTGGCCAGATCTGGACAACGATCTTACTCGAAACTCTCGAGACCAGTTTCTTATTCATTGGATATAGGATAGTCATCTCCATCTTCTCTGCTATTCCAGCAATTTGCTAATGCTTAATGAATTTGAATGGCGCACAGGATCACAGAATCGATTTATACTGTAATGCAATTAATAGGTTCAAAGTGATGTAAACCGAGAGAAATTATGCACTCCTAGTTTACTTAACGTTAATCATCGTCTCAGTAACTAGGTGGAATGGTGTAATCTTGAGTGCTATTGGGTCTTCTCAATTTCAGAAGATGTTCATCCCTATGTAATTTGTCGGATTTCACAGACGGCACTTGAGTTAAATGAGACAGGAGTAAGCTATGAAAAGTTTATTGATTGCTAGAAGTTGAGCGGCTTACATTGCAAAGGGCTTTGCTTCTTGATTTGTAAGGGTCAAAATGTCTTAGTGGAAAAATAATTGGGAATGGATGAGAGCTGTTGTGATGTTGTCTCTGATGCCGGGTGTAATGAAGGTTTTTTTTTTCTACTCTTTCTCTATTCGTATTCACCCACGCAACCGCCGGTAGGCATTACTTCATGGGCAATACTACGGATCAGAGTACCCACCCATTGCGGCTGGGGCCGACTTCGCCATTTCAGCTCATCGTATTTCTAATCACAGGGTAAACCTCCAGAACCCCTGTGATACGATGGCGGGCGTCTACGATGGAACCCTCCCTCCCCCCCCCCCCCCGCGCGACGGGTCGCGTTCGGTCCCGGCTGACGGTCTCACTTCATGGATACCGCCGATAGCACACACGGAATGTTTCTGCTATCGGTCGGAGTCCGTGAGAAAGTATTTTTCAGAAAAAATATTTCCAGTGAGCGGGAATCGAACGCGGGACCTTTAGAACAGTAGGCAGACACTCTACCCACTACACCAAAGCCCCGTCTGTGTGTGTGTGTGTGTGTGTGTGTGTGTGGTTGGATATGGGTGGGTGGGTGGATGTGTGTGGTTGGGTGAGTGGGTGTGTGGTTAGGTGGGTGTGTATGTGGTTCGGTGGGTGTGTGTGCGGTTGGGCGGGTGGGTGGGTGAGTGGGTGGGTTGGCAAGGAAAAAAATTGCAAAAACAGAACGTAAAATGAAATAAAAAGTTGTTCCAAAAGTCTAATAACATTATAGGATCATACATATGACAAATCTGATGATTTTGATGCATAATAAATTTGATATTATGTTGATAGTGAAATAAAAATTGTAAAGCCATTTATTCACTCGCTTTGCAAACTTCACTCTACACGATGAATAGTTATGCAAATCGCATCTCCTTGCAGCGAAATGTGAATTAACAGAAGGGACTTTTCACTCGAATTTTGGAAAACTCGACGTAGTGAGAATATCTTTGGTACCTTTGTTCCGTTATTCCTCGAGTGTGCAGCGAAGTTGAAGGGAAGTTCACATCCGGTATCGTTGAAAATGTTTGAAGATGCTGTGAATGCACATAAATCTAGAGTTTCGAAGGATTTCTGGGTGAGATAAATTGACTGAGGTACTGGAATTTTTGTCTTTGACGGTGAAATTTCTTGTGGTATGCTTTGGCATTTTAGAAAAATTGTACATTTCTCACACTCGTGTAGAGTTAACGATTCGTGAATGTACTTTGATTTTCAATTTGACATTTTCACCGCAAAATTTACAAATGCCATTTACAATATTCCTAACTTTTCTACCTCGCCAGTGCATTGTACTGTTATACACTCCGTGAATTAAAAAAAATGTTCCCTTCTATTTAATTTTTCCTCCATTCCCAACATTTTCAGGGCGAAAAAAAAGGGTAAATGAAGTTCAAAGTGCGGTCGTGAAAATTAAATGGTGGACGGCGAAAAAAAAAGGAAATCTCTCGTTTTTCATACAATTTTTCTACCACTTCCGGAAAACAGTTTCGTAAACTTCCACATACAATTTAACTCAAAGCGATGATGTATGTCCTGTGACTAGCGGGTTTTTATGCCAAAAATTAATGTCGCGGCATGAAAAGTTTTCAATCTGTCCTCCTGCAAAATGAGCTTTCGACGAAATTCACGTATTTTTTACATGAAATTAGTCACAAGTTGAGATCCTGTCGGACGACTAATTCATTTGTCTCAATGATGTGATCAAGTAATACATGAAGCTTCAACGTAATACATTTAATTACACATAAGCATTCTAAGTAGAAAAAAAAGCTCAGCAGAAAAAATAAAAAGGTTCCAGGGAAACAGGAAAACGATTCACAAGACAAATGTCCCTCCCTAAAATCCTCATTTCTTCGTGAACATAAAAAAAAAAATATGTCCGCCCTTGTAGACCATCCGCAAACATTACACCTTAACAACCCGAGTAATTCCCCCTCTACGCAGCAATCTTGGCGATCCTGGGGAGCATGAGTTCGCGCCCTTAGGTCGTTGATGGCCCATAATCCACCCAAAGGAAATAATTAATCGTCGCGCGTTACCATCGAGCCATCGCAGCGCGTTCTGCCCGTGGAATTTCCTCGTTTGTCCCATTCTCACATGAGCATACTCATGTACCTGCGCCTCTCTACCTCCCTTAGCCCACACCATGGAATTCAATTAACGCGAAAACTCGAGTTTAGCGCGTCCATACTATCCAGAGCTGCACACTTCAGCTCATTTGCACGACATCTTGAAACTGTGAAAACTATAGGGAATAAAAATTAGTGGAACGTTTTATAGTCATGATAGGGACAATTGAATTTTCCCTCATTTCATATGCGATTTTTCACTAGTACTCACGTGACCTTTTCTGCACTATCACTGACATTTGGGATAAGGAAAACAAATTGATAACACCAGATAATTATGAATATTTGACTAGCGGCATAATCAGCATGAGGACGAGAATTATGCGCGTTACTGGAGTGGGAGTGAGACGCCAATAGGGGTGCGAATGCTCGAGGGTTAAACCCGTCATACCTCCTTAATTATGGCGAATATGGAAAAAAATGATAAACAATTAAATATGCATTTCTACTTACAGAGCAAATTCTGTTAAATACTTTTTGCCGTATCTCTCACCGTGTTTGAAATAGAGCGTTGTAAACTATTCAATTGTTAATAACAAAACAACTGCTCGGTCAATTTAAACGAAAAACTAATCCGATCGAAGTTCCATGAAGACGCTCCGAATAAGACCTTGATCACCCAAATTCGACCCAAGTTCGACCCGATCGTAAGAAATCGTTAACGGAAAATTCCGATATCACACATACAACCATACACACACACACCAAAAGAAATAAACAAAATCGATTTAGGGGTCATTACAATAACTTCCCGAAAAACAATTACACGATAACGAAACTACTCGACAAATTAATCCAAAATCTTCAATATCAGGGTGCTATCCACCCAACCTCAGTTTACGATTTAACCCTTGATATTATTAAATGTTAGTGCTACATTCTGCGAATTAATTCTAGACACTCACTGATTGTTGAGTCGTGAAGCTCTCGCTAATTACCACGGAGTTTGCCTAATTATACCCAGCGTCCTCTTTGTGTCAAACTAATTACAGAATCTAGGGGGACGGAGAAGTGGGAGGGGGGGGGGGGGTGAGGACAACGGTCCTCCTGTTTTCCTAGAAATTGTGCCATTAAATTTTATTGAGAACGAGACGACTGCAATAATGGGCTTGCCCCGACTGTAGATGAGAACAGGACCACTTTCTTAGTCCATGTCCCTGGATACAACTCGTACTTAGAAGCTCTTGCACTTAGTATACACCTGGTAAGCTAAACTCGTGCGAACACACTCTGTAACAAACATTGTTTCAAAAGGTTAACCAATAAGATTACGAGTTTGATAGAGGCATTTAAAGGACACTTCCATTGGTACCATTGGTATCAATCTTGACATCCTTCATTTCAAGCCAATCCTGTTCATTAACAAGTGGATTGGAGCCATGTGGATCCACCTTGACTCCATCTAGTATCTTTCATTCAGCCTCACAACCGCTTATCAACAAAAGTTATTGCAGATAAAATTGCTAACAAAAATCTAATCTTGGGTGAAAATTACAGCCATCCAATTTACCAGCACTTGTTAATTCAGGACTTTTACGATCAAAGCTATTATTCACTCTGCTTGAGCTTATTCTCCTGAAGGAGCAACACTCACCATTTACGAATCGTGGCGTAAAGTTGAAGATCCAGCAGCCGAAGTTCATCAATATCATTTTGAAAAATATTTTTCTTAAATCCCTCTCCCCCCCCCCCCCCCCGAAAACGTGATCCATAAAAGCACTCGTAAGAAAGATGAATCGACGAGCCTCGCTCACTGAGAGAAAGAAGTGATAATAGCGTCTGACTCGTGCTTCCTCCACCCAAGTTATGAATTCACGAATAAGACGAGCCTTCCGCCCCCCAAAAACTCCGCGTAGGAACAGAAATATCATTCCCCACCCCCCTCCCCCTCCCTCCCTCCCTCCCACCCAAGGGTCGGAAGATAGCACAGGCCAATGGAGCTCCCACGGGTCTTATCGATTTCTCAACAGCGATCAGTCTTCATTCTAACGTCCCACACGTGAACCTAAGCATCGACATTCCTTTATGATTGATGTCATTTGCAGCACTGATACCGATAAAAGGGAATAAATTGATCCCAATTTAATGGAAAAGTAATTTAGTCAGGTGCACAAAAAGTCGAATGGTCATGGTCTTTTCAGGTCTTTTAACGAGTCAAGCGCTGAATAATGTCTTCGCGAGGTGGTAAAGAGACCCCGACGATGCGCTGAGGAATAAGCCATCGCGGGTAGTAAAAACATGATAGCCGATCAGGGGGTGGCCATAAATCACGTGGCATTGTTGGGGGGGGGGGGGTGTCGGAGCACGGGGGATTTAGGATACATAATATTTGAACACACACATATATACATACAAACCTTCACTAGAAGAGACAAGCATTCATGAAGGGTGAAGAAAAATGAAACTGTCCTAGACCTGAAACTTAACTTCCGGTATGATGAATACCCTTCCCCACCGAGCAAAACTCAAAATTACAATCTAATGAACAAGTCAGAACTTGAAGAAGTCCAATCATGCTCTGCACAGCTTCTCCACCGAATCAAGGCTTGATGAAATGTCCTGATGGGGTTGGTGAAAGACCCCGACAGTGTGCCGAGAAATTAGTCTCCTGAATGGCTAAAAACATGGTAGCCGATCAACGATCAGTCTTCATCGAATCTCCAAGCCCCAGGCCATTCATGTAGATAACCAACTCAAATCCTTGGCAATAGTGGTGTGAAAATGGTACGATTGTCCGTCCAAGATTGATGCGATCTTACGAATTAAAGAGACGACCACAAATTAATGCCCCTTCTACTGATCCCACCTCATCAATCTCACTATGTGTCCTTAAAACTTTCGCCTCAGTGTTAGACTAGGTGCATTCAGGCGCTTTTTATACCTACAGAAAATCTCGAGACTATCATTATGACCTCTAGGCATTGAATTACACGTACCTCCTAGTCTGTGTGACTCTTATTCTCGGGTCTTCTCTATCTTTGGTGCGGAAGCTTCGGGAGTCTCTCGAGGTGGAAAGTTTTACGGAAGACTTTGTGAATTCTTTGCCGTAGGATGAACGTGAGGAGGCCACTGAGATTCCTGAGAGATTAACAAAGTTAGGGGGGGGGGGGGTTTGAGTTGTTAGGGTGTCGCGGAGTGATTAATAAGGTTTGGAAAGAGGTCAGGGTAAAGAGTGGAAGTAGGAAAACGAGGGGACGGTGGCTTTTCGGGATTATGCAAGCGTTTTCAGGAGATAATCACGATGATAATGCCGACACCGTGCGATGATCTTCGGTACACATCACTTTTTCTGTTTTTACAAAATTACGGTTTATAAAGTAATTGTAGCTTTCCCTCCCCCCCCCCCCCCCCCCCAGGTAGGGAGTGTCGACCTTCAACACACGGGCCAGGCTTGGGACACCCTTGGCTTCCCAAGCCTTGGGTCTCCTAGGTTGGGCCTGGGTTGTACCGGTGGGGATATCATTCTAGGCCCAGGACTGCTAAACCCCACCTCGGGCCAAACTCCTCCCCGGGCTGGCACCAAGCCTTGATTATACTGATAACTCAACTGATAACTGATAACTCAAATGTACGAACATTCAGTTGATGGAATTGCTGTTATCTGCATATCAGCGGAAAAGTAGCGCTCTTATTACTAATGGAATAAGGGCGTGAGTACTATCCCAATGAAGATCTAATAATGCTTAGTCTGTTTGTCCATAACTTCAATTCACTTCGCCGATTCCCGTGATCTACTGAAGTATTTTGTGAAACCCTGACTAGAAGTCTAGCTCGAAAAGTTTATCATCCAATAGTCGAGAGTGAACATCTCAGCATGACGTTTCAGGACGAACGACCCGATAGTGCGCAAAGAATGTATTCCAACACTTCAAAACATTTCGAACACTGAAATCACAATGTGACCTATTTCAAGAGAATTATGGAATTTAACTTTTGAAAAGTTTTCCTCTAACTGCCGTATAAATAAAATCCGACTATTGTTTGTAATGTATCATGGAGTCGATGTTTACGTGAATGATCTTTGGACTCTTCCCTGGTAGGGATGTTGAAAGGAGGCAAATTTATCAATTACCTTTTTTGGTTGTCCAGGCGTTTTGCCTTCAAATCCCTAATTTTTAGAACGTACAAACCACTGAATGGAGAAATGACTTAATCAAGGTGGAACAAGTGTTTGCCCCACACTTAGCAAATGGAGATGGTCAAGTGCAGTTGAGAGAGAAAGCTTGCCTTCCAACGGACATTGTTCTTTCTTGCCTTCTATTTCACCAGTCTAAACCGTATATCTTAATAAGGTGTGCTTTGGGGGATTCCCACGAAACGCTGGGGATGGCTGAGGCCATCTAGGTGAACGATCCATGGGCGGTTTAGTCCTGGAATCAAATGTCGGACATGTTTACGGAGTTCTTGGTTTCTTCACCCAAAGTGGTGGTGTATTCGTCTGTAAGCCCCTTCCGCATTCCGCCTTGGATCGTCAATGGACCTTGTCTCCATATATTGTGATGATTCTAGAGTCCACGCGGAGAAGGAATTCCCTTCGGGTTCAGCCCGCGCTGCTCTCACTGCGATTCCATTCGTATCCTTCAACATGGGACAACTCCACATGCCCCACCCGCCCCTAATTCTCTAATTCCTTCGCATCTTATCGATTGAATCTGCAGACAGCGTCATGTCCGTTTCAACATCACAAGTTATAACCAGATTCAATCACTCCCCCAGGTCCCCTTTTTTCACTCTAATGTATGACCACAAGATAATACAGCAACTCACTTTTCTTCTGATAAATTGCTCAAGACAGGTTTTAATAAACACTATTTATTACAACCCAAAATTAATTCTTGTTTAGAATAAAGCCGGCGGAGCTCACGGGGAGATCCAATGAATCATGGAAAATTATAAGGCTTGAGGGCTTGTCCCATGCCTCACCCCAAGATCCCCGCGACCATGTACACAACCAATAAACGCTGACACTTTTGTCCATGTTTCTGTGCACGATATGGTATTATAGCATGTGGCAGGGTCATGCGGAGGACAATGTTGCCTCCTACCCTTACTCCCTGCAACTTTACTATCTTTGTCCCCCATGGGAATACGAAAAATATTATCCTCATAACATTAAGCTCCGTGCATTATCATTTACGAACGATAAGTTCAGCGATATCGAAGGAAAATTTCAGCCAGTGGACGAGTAAAACATGCGAATATGGGTCATTTCGCTTATTATGGACCGGGCACGGAAACTGAATGTGCTCAACTTTTGATACTAGATTCTGGTATTTGAATGTAGCGGAACACCATTAACATCGCGTGTCGTTTCCGCGATAAATTCCGTTCAAGATATGCGGTAGCGTATCGGGCCAAGTCACTTTTTAATTTAATTTTGACGTTGTAACATACTTGAATTTCGATAACGAACTAGTGGGATAAAAGTGTGTATGTCCAATTTGGGAACAGAAACAAAACTTCCCGATTTGTTATTTCTGTTTGCCATTCCTACATTGTCCAATACGTCAATTAAATATTTCAATCCCATTTATCAAGCAGATAATTATGAATATTTAAATAGCCGCATAGTCAGCGTGAGGACGAGAATTATCCGCGTTACTGGAGTGGGAGTGAGACGCCAATAGGGGTGCGAACGCTCGAGGGTTAAACCCGTCATACCTCCTTAATTATGACAAATATGGAAAAAAGTGATAAGAAATTACATATGCATTTCCACTTACAGAGTAAATTCTGTTGAATACTTTTTGCCGTATCTCTTACCGTTTTTGCAATAGAGCGTTGTGAACAACTCGATTGTGAATAACAAAAAAAGTGCTTCGTCAATTTAAACCAAAAACTAATCGGATCTCAGTTCCATGAAGAGGCTCTGAATAAGACCTCGATCACCCAGATCGTTCGACCCGTTCGTGAGAAATCGTTAACGGAAAATTCCGATTCCACACATGCAAACACACACACACACACACACACACACACACACAGATATTTGTTCGGAGTTCGATGGAAAGCGTTTTTGATATACTTAAAAGCCTAGGTAGGAATCGAAATAAACAAAATCGATTTAGGGGTCATTACAATAACTTCCCGAAAAATCGGGAAGTTCAAAATTACTGATTGAAATTATTATCTGATATGGATAAATAAAGTGTCAATGATATTTTCATATCCGTTTGTAAAAATGTAAACAAAGGTGGATTTTCCCGTATATAATTTAGCAGTAGCAGGACGAATAGTAAATGCCGATGTTTTTTTTTTCATGGGGCCACAATTTCCATTGGCTAATTGAATATCTTGCTTCCCCTGATTCTGGCATCCCGTGGGTTTAATTAATTTTTCAGAATGGAAGTAATCTATGGAGAGGGATCAGTAGTATTCAATACATTCGTTTTGATGATCAAAATACCAAATGCCAGTGATTTCGTGAAAATGAATTTGAGGGTGTGAAAGCGGGCAATCTTTTTTACGAGGTGAGGCAAGGCTAGTAGATTAAAACTATCTCACAAAATGTAAAAAAAAACACTTTGCAAAGGTCATTCAGTAGCTTGGACAGAAAAAAAAGTCACACTTGACTTTGCCCGACAATTTGGCTCTCACATTTGAACAAAATCGCCATTTCTATCTAAATCGGCTTTTTCATTCGTCTCTAAACCCGGAATATACGAGTAAAAAACTTGACAGCACTTTTTTTTTTCAATTTCACGATGCCACGCTTTCAATCGTGAAATTGATGACAGAGCAACTTTACAATTTATAACTTTGTTATGTGAGGGATTATCTATCCCCAGTGTTCCATAAATCCTCCCATTGACTTTAGCCACTTTGTATCCTTCGTCACGCGTTGCGCGATGATGCTGTACACCGTAATGGAAAAGCAGAATCTATGACTTGAAATTCATCCCAAGGGGAATCAAAGTGAAGAAAAATTTATGGGTAATGAATGAATGTTTTTACGATCATGTCTCAATTGAATTTATCCACTATAAGGTCCTCCTATGAAGAGCAAATGGGAATTCACATAAAATTAAGTAAAAATAACTAACTTCTTCCGACCAAATTGGTCATAAATTTTCTATTTTTTTTTTCGTGCATATATTACGGGTTATGGAATCGGGTGGCCTGGCGCAACATAAACGTACACACTGACTGCAAAAATTTCTGAGATTGAAGAGACCAACAGTGTTGAAGAGCTCACCTTTCAGTTCCGTGCAACTCCAAATCGTTGGAAGCATTTTGGTTAGATTAGTTAAATATTAAGTGACCACTCAGAATACCCACTTCCCATGCCTTCCATACAGAGTACAGAAGGTGAACGATCATCGATGACCGCGCTTCAGAAATAATTTCAAACTCGCAAGTCGTCCTCACGCTCAGGGAAGAGGGTTATACCTCTTCATCATGGCTGCATCAACTCCACTGTTGAGTAGAGAGAATGTGAAGATTAACTACAGAAATGATCCTGTGAAGTATGATCTTAATTATTCCATTCAACTTGACAGCTTACATCAACTCTGAATGGCAAATTCACTCATAGAAAAAAAATCAGGTGAGGTGCCACCTGGTGGTAGTACGTGGCAGGCGTGCTGGAGAACCGCAACCAGACTGTCAGGAACTTGGTGGTACACAAACGCAATCTTTTGCCATTTAGACGTCTTACATGGTGCCTACTCTGTCATTTTGATGAGACATTGAATGCATGAGGAGCATAGACTGCGGTTATTCTCGCATGATATTTCCCAATTGGTTATCATTACATCCTCAAATTGACTTTTTTCCATGTTGTGATACTAAAATATTTAATGGAATACGCGAAGTCCATAGTGGTTGTTTTCCAGTAACAATTAACAACTAGCGGGATGGAGGTGTGTTTGCCGCCGTTGGGAGCACAAATAAAACTTCCCGATTTGTAATTTCTGTTTCCCATTCCCAGATTTTCCGACACGTCAATTAAATGTTCAAAGGCTGGTTTCAAAGAAAAAAATAGGAATCATGAAATTTTGAATACTGGAATACAACAGGTGTCGTTAACTGCGACTATGTCAGGTGGCGCACTGACCAATCACACTGCGCATCGCGCATTCAGACTCTCCTGTGCAAATGCGGGCAACCACGCATGCGCCGGCGGTAGTCGGACAACTTCGGATCTAGACCGAATATAAAAGTTTGAATAGTCATTCAAATTTCGCGCCACTCAAAATCAACCAATAACTAGTAATTCACTACATGAAAGTGAGTCA
The DNA here is from genome assembly GCA_026005395.1 of Asobara japonica. Taxonomy (NCBI): domain Eukaryota; kingdom Metazoa; phylum Arthropoda; class Insecta; order Hymenoptera; family Braconidae; genus Asobara; species Asobara japonica. The sequence goes on along the minus strand of BQMI01000595.1, from coordinate 61,216 downwards.
AATTTTGATCGAAGGTAAGGTACGCCGAGAGACTCCAATTGTGACATTGATTAGCTTGATCACAACTTTCCTTCGTAAATAATGATTGATTAAAACTTTTGGCGATTTCCATGTTTCATGTTTAAAAAAAAAACCGGCAAATTTTGAATTGTGAATACGCATCGACTAAAAAAAATCATCAAATCGGGTGATTCGTTTGCAAAAAATCGTTGGCCAAAAATTGTGGGCACACACATACATACATACATACAGACATTTTGTTAAAAATGCTCTAGAATGATTAGAGACTTTGAAACGTGGAGATATGATGCAATTTCCACTTTTGATTTTCGGGCCCATTACAATAACTTCCCTATATGGGGAAGTTAAACAGTACATACAGAATCCTCCAGTCATTTCCAACATTAAAAATAAACGAGCTGTTATTCAATAATGACCCTCTTCTCTTCTACTTTCAGCTACTACTTAGCAACAGTCCCAAGTGATCCGGCGCAGCAGCATCTGTATCGCTTGTCCGCCATGGAGGAGATGCCCGTCGCCGAGTGTCTCAGTTGTGGCATTAAGAGTGAAGCAGACGGTACACAGTGTCTATACAACGAAGCTCAGCTTTCACCGGGCAACAGTCACTATGTCCTGACTTGCGCCGGCCCCGGTGTACCAGACATCTCGATATACAACACTGTAAGCCCTTCACCTATATCACCATCTTCCTTCCACTCACATGCATCCCTGAATGTTACATCACCCACTGCGGGAATCGAAAACGTCGTTCATGCCACTTTATTACCCCATCCCATTGCCTTGCACTCGTACTTGCGGTTGCACTCGAAAATTCACCCAGAGGTGGAACTTTATTTTACAGCTTTTTCGGTATTTTCAGTTTATTTTATCATCATTCTTCAAGGAAGTTGAAATACTCAAGCGTACAAGAGGCAATATAGAGAAATTGTGTCAAGTAAGATGACGCTTGTGGATGTTCATGCAAAGATGGAGAACAGAAATTTACGTCAGCTCTTCATTATACTGTGCTGCATGTGAAAGTATGAATTGAAGTGAAAATCAAACTAGCTTCTCTACTTCAGTACCGCAGTTGTGAGCTTTTCCGAGGGCGGATGAAATTATAATGATGTGAATGGGTAAATATTTGATAATGGAATTTGAAAAGCTGGAGAGAATTGAGTATAAGTAACTTGGACAGTTATGGGGTGTAGGAAAGCTTCCATGAGCCTTATCAGGTCTTCATCAAAGCCATTGATGAATATTCGGAGTAGCTGAGGCATCGAAATATTTCTGAAACACTGACCGCTCCGTCATGCAGATTCTGGATCCAGGCATTCATGATGGTTCTGAACTTTGGCGGGGAGCTTCATTGTTTTGGAAGTTTTGGTTAAGTTTGCCTTTGCCAAATTTGGCAAATGAGGGGCCTTTGGAGGGGGAACTGTCAGACTGTATGAAGGATTTCCTACTCCATAGTAACGCGAAGTAAGATTCCCATGAGTGATTTTTACTCATGGATTCCCATTTTGTTTCCTGTAAAATTATCACTCTCAGGTATGATAAGCTCGTGCCAGCGTTGCTTTCAATCCTCAACCAACAAAATTTCGTGACACCCCTATGAGTAACTTAATCTATCCAAATTAATCTACAAAAAATTGCAGGCACAATTTTTTGTTGGAAATGAAATTCTCAAAAACAAATGGTCTTCACCATTTTTCCATAAAGCCATTGGTTAACGAGATAATTACCTCTTTTGAACGAAAGTCTTATAAACTGATTTTCGCATGATAAGACACAGGAGACGACAAGAAACCTACGTCGCTCGTCAGACAATGCGACGGAACTCTTGCCCAGTCACGGATTTGAAGTTAGGAACCCAAGTGGCAGCGCTAAGAGTGCGCGGTTAGCCCACTCCACCATTCTAATGGCAATGCTTTGTTTTTTTCACCATCCCTTCTTCATTCCTTCTTTCTCCAAGCACAGCAACAGTCTCTCCGGTTATAGCCGTTCTCCCCAAGAAGTCAATATCATTCTCCGAGTAAATACGCTCCATAAAAACTTCATCTTCTGTCGGTAATTTGACGTATTTTTCCACGGACAGCCACCATGGACGTTTTTACATCCCCACGTCATCGTTAATTTCCTTCGATAGCACTTCATGTAACCCCAGAAAGTGGCGATCACCGAGTACATGCGCAAAAGACAATGGGAATGAAGTAAGTTTCCTAGTTGATCACATTAACCCAGCGCTCAAGCTCGAACGAGTGAGAGAAGAAAGATCCCATGAGAGAGAAAAAAAAATACATAAAATCGTGGATTCAACTGCGGCAAAGTAAACTAGGGTATTCGAGTCTTCACGTCTTTTCACCGTGATAAAAGAGGGTAGGTGGAGAGAGGGAAAACGCGAGGTAGTTTTCTAGAGGAGCCCTCACTGCTATTCATTCAGGGTTACGTATCCACGATCATTTACCTTAGATTTCTCCTCGGTAAAGGTGATTTTTACTAATTAGTTCCGCCTCTCAGCAGTGAGACGACAGGCTAATTTACTCTTCAATTTCAATGCTGATGAAGAAGTGAATTAGTGTAAGAGCCATCAATTCATCCGGCACATTGGTGGAAAAGAAGGGTAAAATAGGTTTTTGCCAGAAATAAATTTTCTTAGTTTCTGGCGGCAAGCTCCTCATTATTATTCGTTTTTTTTTCGAAATTTCCGCCAAGTTTGAAATCCACTGATCACCATTTGGTCCATTTTCACAGAAACTCCGAAAGGATGTTAAATATCAAACAATAATATCTGACGTAATCTTTGACGGGAATATATCAATGCACCTGCGAGTATAGATATATATATATATATATATATATATATATATATATATATATATATATATATATATATATATATGTATACACGCGAGTGGGTGAGGTTTTTACAGTGAGTGCAATTGATTCATTCCGTTTGGGTGAAATGGTACTACAATATTAATTCGAATCAGCTAACCCCTGGCATAATCCAGTAATTGCACCCAATGTTTGCACAATGTTTCAATCAAAGTCGTGAACAATCAAATGGGGAAGAGTCGCCGAAATAATCACCGAGTTATTGGATAGGGTTGGCTACATTAGTGAAGGGCTCTTCATGCAAAAATTTCGTGGCACGTGAAATTCAATCGGATAGTGATTAAATAAAGCTTATTTGCCAAGCACTCAATTAGTCGTTTAAATGTACGGGAGAAATAACAAAATAATCGGGAAATCTGGTAACCGACATGATTAACGGTTTATTTGATCTGCTGAATGTACCGAGAATTTTTTTCACGGAAATTTTGTCCATTAATATTATAGCGTAATCACATGGAAAGTAGTGGAGCGCGTGTGTATGTGTGAATAGTGTATTTGAAGGCTGCCATTCCCGGGATTTTCGCTAGCGCAGAGTTTGCGCTCGAGGCGAAGCCGAGGGCAGGCAAAGGTGCGAGGAGAAAATTCCAAAAACGACATTTTGAGAAAACAGAATTTTTTTTTTGCTTTTTTGAAAACGTATTAAATTTTTTAAATTTACAAAACCTTTCAACTGCTCGAAACTCTCAAAGTTCTTCAGATCTTAGAGTAACTTTGATTCTTTGGCGTGTTCTGCCGCCATTAAACTCAATTCCTTGATTTTCCACTAATCTCAAAACTTTTCAATTAATCTATTCAACGCTGATACCCTTGAACCTTAAATTCATGACAGCAAATGTAATTCTGATAATAACTCTCTCAATTTCACATCACATTTAATTCCAACATAACAGTCAAACCATTCTGCTTTTCGATGGCTACTGTAAATAATACATAGTGTTGATAAATCTCTCAACGGAAAATCACGTAGTTTCCCCAATTTTCCTAATTGAAGTACATCATCCAAAAACATGCGATACGTAAAATCCGATGGACTGCCAATTATAATTAACCAGGCGGTGTGCATCAAGTGCTCACTTCAATTTTAATCCATAAACTGAAAAAGCTAAATGAAAGTTCGGTCAATAAAGTCGCCCAATATTTTCACACACGGGACCACTACAGACAATATCAATTAAATTTTCCCATAAGGTCCATTCTTAACAAATTCTTATTTGCATTTCATAATCTTATCTGCCATTCAAATGCCTGGGTACCGTTCGAAAGGAATCCGCATAGGGGCTCAGGACTTCCCGTAGCTCTCTCGGTGCCAGCGAGCAGAGGGGAATGCGCCCCCCACTACCGTGACCTTGAAAGTTGCGCTTGAGGGGTATGGCCGGTTTCATGCCGTCGCGCATGGGCCCATGGGCCATATTGAAAACATACAAAGTGACTGACTGATTCAAGGAAACTTCGTTTTTAATGGTCAAAAGCACGTTTTAGACCATTCTACATAATTTATACATAACAGGATATCGTAAATGATTGCAAGGCTTCTATCCCGAATGCTAGAAATATTCGATATTCAATGCGGCATGCCAATGAACCGAGATTAACGAATTAGAATTATGCATTAGAATGTGATCAGAGATTCCAGGAATTAGTTTGGTTCAATACACATACATCCAACTCACCACCAATTATTGGCCATTGATAGAGCCTCTCGAGTGCAATTAATTGCCACTTTAACTGACTATTTTAACGCCTCCCCCGACGTCAACTGTTACCATTAACGTAATTATTCAGCCAAGTGTATGACATTAACATCGACAAATCGGTTAAAGTAATTGAAAGATTTGCCCGCGAATTAATTATCCAGAAACACGTGTTCACGCGTTAATCATGGTAATTCAGTGAGATTATTGGGCGAATGAGCGATGAATTGAGGTGAATGGGTTCATTATTCTATGCACATTGTTCACCGGTAAACGGAACCAAACAAATTATGGGCATTTCTATTCTCGAAAAAAAAAGTTAAAATCTCTCAGTTTTCAGGGTTTTGTAGATGTTGCAAAATCCATTGGTTTTTTTTAATGATGTTTGAGGCATTACTTTGGCAGAAATAGTTGAAATAGGGAACCCTGTTCCGTTTTTTTCTTTTACTATCACGCATAGTACAAGTAAGTTTTCATTAACATCAACGAAATCGAATTTTCTGACTTGTGTTTGTGACAATTTCTCATTTGTGTTGTTGAAGGGCGACGGTAGAAACAAATCGAGCTATTCTGATCTGCGACCTGCCGTCTATAGGTAACGCATGGAGCGTATATATGCTGCCGGCAATACCGATGATTTTCGCTGCTGCATCGTAGTTCCATGGTGTTTAGGGAATATGTAGTGCTTCTACAGGATCACGTGACAGACCGTGGTTCCCATAATTATGTCACGCAAAAATAATACCATGGTCGAAACCCGAAAAATTATCGACGGTACCGTTGTTATCGACGCGTTTTCCAAGTGATTGCTAATAAATAAATAAAATAAGGGTTGATTAGGGAAGATGAAAGACATGTTATGTAACTAAGAATGATTTTCGCGTATGTGTTGCAGTTGTATTTTTTTTAAATTTTCTCAAAATTATTTCAACCCGAGGCGTAGTGGAAGGGGAAGTTCCCCGCCGTATAGTATACACGCAGCTGAGGTGAGGCAAAAGGACGCGAGAAATAAAACGTGACTTGGCCCGATATGCTATCGTGTGCCTTGGATTACTTCTCCCAAGAAAATTACTTGGAAGAAAAATACCATAACTATAGACGAACACCGCTGATTCGGCAAAACAAAATTATCCACTCAGTGCGTCAATGGATGATGCGGAAGGTGGTCCTTATTATAAGACATATTAAGTCAATTTTGTCCTGATTTTCCTGGAAGATCACGTAATAATTCAACTGCATGCCGTAATTTTTCGCCAAATCACATTTCGCTCAGGAATCATGTAACTTTTCTGGTAATTTTTATTGAATTTTTCTCTCCGTGTACATAATTATGAAAACGTAAATAGATTACGAAAGCATAAGTGGACCTCTGGGCCGGTGAGCCTGCTATGCGCTACCACTAGGTGGCGCCTCGTCTGATCTTCTTCTATGAGTAAATCAGCCATTCAGAGGTGATGTGAGCTAACAAGTTGAACGGAATAATTAAGATCATACTTCACAGGATCATTTCTGTAGTTAATCTTCACATTCTCTCTACTCAACAGTGGAGTTGATGCAGCCATGATGAAGAGGTATAACCCTCTTCCCTGAGCGTGAGGACGACTTGTGAGTTTGAAATTATTTCTGACTCGCGGTCATCGATGATCGTTCACCTTCTGTACTCTGTATGGAAGGCATGGGAAGTGGGTATTCTGAGTGGTTACTTATTAATTCAACAATAAAACAAGTATTCAAATCGGTTCACCAGGGTTTCGTTCCTCAACATTAAGTCCCGCCATTGAAAATCGTTGATATTGACTAATTAAATTTTCTGTTACCTTTCCTTAAATTCGTCTCTTCCTATATCCACCTGGCAATATTTATTAAACCGTAACTGCTATTTAACAACTAAAGGCATAAAGTGAAAATCACACTTTCTTCAGGTTGCAATTTAACTTCTTCAATAACGGGAGAGATTAAATTCCTCAAATAAAAATACCGCTTGCCCCCGCGTCTTCCAGATAACGTTCATTATTTAATTCAATGTCAGGAGAAAACTTCTCAAATGAAGAAAAAGTGCCGGCTAAACAAAGAGTTTCATCAATTCTTCATTAAAAAGAGTCGTAAAAGAAGTTTTTTAATTCCACCTAGACTATTGTCACATTCATCTCTTTTAAGTGATGGGATTATGAGAAGATATTGTACCGCGCGTTCTCCGCTTCAACAATTTTTTTTTTCTCATTTTTTCGAATCATTTCATCTTTGATAATGGTGGAAGTCTTTGAATTTCTTGTTTGATGCCTGATTAACTTTCCAGCGCTACTTTCATGTGTATTAGCCGGATTCGTGTAAAATCAAGGAAGTAGCTCCACTGCGCATTAAAAACCTTGGAAAAAATATTCCTACTTTCCACGGATTTCTCGCCTAATTACCATCCCAAAATTTTGTTGTTTTTTTTTTATAAAATAATATTTTATTTTATTTTATTTTGAATGTAATTTTAAAAACGTTCCGTTTATCCCAAAAAACGTCCCAAAATGATTCAGAGTGTAACGAAACGTGTAGAATTTCAGACTCCATTTTCAAGGGCATGACAATAACTCACCCCATCGGAAAGTTAAACATCCGAAAAAAGGTCGGCAGAAAACCACCCTCGGCAGGAATAGCAGAGTGGAAATTTTTTCTGCAGCCCCAATGGGTCACACTCATTCCACCCACTAATTCCAATAGTATTTCATGCCCTGGTTAATTGTTCATCAACCACGAAGAAGAAAAAAAGCATTCCATTGCCACCGCATATCCCCACGAATATCTAAAACAATATTCATCATCAAAGAGGGCTGGCTCAGCGTAACAAGTGTTAGCCTCGAAAAACACGTCACATGAAATTCAAATGTCCAGGTTTGGCTGTCGACCAGTGGTTACACTCAGCCACCCCCTCTCTCTCCCTTCTTTTTTTTCATTCACCCCAGAACGTGAACAGAGGCTGCGTTTGCATTATACACAAATCTATCCCACCTCCCCTCTCCACCCGACGCTCAAACCTCCACGGGCTATTCCGCTTGACGATCATTTGCACTGTGACCATACCAACGGTCTGGCTACAATTATCACGGGAATAATCAAAACCGTCAGTCATCGTTAATTAATGCGAACGTTTAATTTGCAAGCTTTGCAGTACAATTTCCGTTACATTTTATCCCCCCCCCCCTCCCCTCCTCACCTCAGCATTGGCGAAAAATTAAAATGCTACCGTGAATGAAAATCGTACATTTTTTCTCGGATTTTTACGTCAAAAACATATACATATCTCGTGCTTTTAATTAACTTGTTTTCTTTTTTTGCGAAATTTACCGGATTTATTTTGTTTCCGTTCAATTACTGTGAATTTTCAATATTCGCGTATTGGTAAAATATGACAATTAATATTCACATTTTGCGAACATCAATTTCTCGGGCGATGGACCGATCGGAAAATTCACTTGAAAATAATTTCCACACCGAATAATAATACTTTTCGCGTGGTGATTAATCAATGAAAGTGAGCACAATCTCGGGAATGGAATTCCATGGAGCGAAGAGATACGTTAATTGTCATGTGCTTATTACATTTTTTTTGTACCCACGTTATTTGTACTCCGTAATGCAATTACATCATATTACATAATTACATTTGAACAGTACATGAATCAATACCGACAAGGTGGACCCTTTTGTATGTGGCATGTGGTATATGACATTATAAAATTTTTACATGTCTCTTTGAGAAGTGCGGAATTCATGAGGTGTGTGTGTGTGTATTTCACCATACACAATTTCAAAAATATTTTTATCGTATTCGAAAAAATCACATCCATGAAAAACATCAATTCTAAGGGTTTTGGCATTTGTAAAAATAACACCGTAGCGGCTATGATAGATAGTGAATAGAGATATAATCTCCCAACATATTTGTGACACCCCACACATTTTTTATAACAAAATATTCCCACGATGGGGATCATAGGAATTAGCGGTATACGAAATTCGCGTGAAAAACTTCGGTTTTTGATCCCATGAAATAACATATTTTGTTCCGGAATATTCTGTTCCGGAAACAGGTACCTACCCAATTTTCTAATGATAGAATAAAACACCCGAAACAGCTCTGTGATAAGATAGCGGGGACCCATATAAGCTTACTCTACAATTTTTTTTGTCTATGAAAAATAAATCTCGTGTATAAAAATCCATGTTAAATTAATTTTGAACTATTTTTCATACGCAATCCTATGCGCACCTATTAAACTGATAAACTACAGAAAAATCCCCCAATGCATTAGATCGCAGATCCTGACTGAAAATTGTTTTTTTCATTACAGATGAACACAACGAAGATGCTGGTATGGGAGAGTAACCAGGGTGTTGCATCAGTCATAGCCAAAAAATCTCGGCCAATTGTGAAGCGTTTCACGGTCCCAGTGGGTGGGGGCTTCGATGCGCAAGTTAGGCTCTTGATACCCCCAGGCGCCGACTTGACCGGTACAACCAAATACCCGATGCTGGTTTACGTGTAAGTATTCCCATATCATCGATAAATCATCCCGTGTCCGCCAACTTTTGTGATGCATTTGATTTTCTCTATTTTCTTTCCTCTCTTATTCCCGCTCTTCTTCTCAACTGTGCGGTTACTTATTAAGTCGCAACAACTTATTTGCGTAAAGTTGAAGTATCATTGACTCATATTTTTGGGGGTATGGTTAATCACTTGTATATGATTGGTTACATAAAATTTTATATATACATACGTATACATCTGTACATATGTATATATGTATATATACATATGCACATATGTGTATACAATGTATGTATGTACAATTGTATATATGTATATGTGTATATATACATATATACATATGTAGATATATATACATATATATGTAGAATAGAAAAATAAAATATAAATAAATATTATATAATCAAAATAAGCTGCTAATTAACAAAAGCATAATATGAAGATAATAATACGAGCAGCACACCACTAGTTTTTAGCCTTATTGTCACTACCAGGGAGACTAACACCATAATGACAAATATCGATAATCTCTCGCACGAGAGTCCCCATAAGAGCTGACGGGCAGTTTCAGCTTCAGAGAGAATCATTAAACGCTGACAATATTACCACGAGGGGCGGCATTTTTGCTAACCATATACAAGCAGAGCAAGGAAAAGTCTATTCGAGTGGTATGAGAGCACTCAGCTCTCAAGCTTCCCTCAGCTCAATATTTTTTTCCTCCCCGTAAATTTTCCGAAATATTGTGTCTTGATACTCCGCATATTCCAACAGGTTTTTTTTTTATCAACCACTCATGGTGGTTACTCGCATCGCGGCACTGCGCCGTAATGTTCACCGAGAGAATAGTTCGATAAAAAGTAGAAAAATGGTAACGAAAAAAAATGTAGTGGGGGGTAAATTTTGCGAACCGGTCCGTTTAAATTTTCCTTTCGTTTTGCTGATTTTTTTGCCTAATCATGTGAAATATAAAAATAAAGTAATGGTTAGAAAATAAAAATCGTATTGAAGTCAAAAAGTTGCAATTGATTGCAACTATACCAATGAGTAAGCACACATTAAAGAAGTAACCAAGGACTAATTAACCACGAAGATAAATAGTGGCCATGTCATCAAATTCCTGGGAAGCTGCGTGGAGCACATCGCGGAAAATCTATCCACCGAGGCCGATCCAGCGAGCAGAGACGGCCGTCATAAAATGAGGTCGGCTGGTTTATATAGATTCTCCCATTATAACATACAACCTTAATTGTTTATTGTGCGGAAACAAACTCAGAGAATTATTTAAAAAATCGCAGATAATTCAATCGATGTGATATGCATTTTGCATAAAAAAACCATGTTATCTCACGTTCTCCGCCAGGATACATTGCACAATATTCTTCACTAACTCAACCAACAGGTGAAGCGACTCGTTACGGTTTATGACTTCACTTTTGATATAATCGGTGGATAAATGGGGTAAGCCACAAAAAAAAACGTCAGAGGTGAACTCATTCGGGTAATTTTCCACGAAATACTGTTGTGAGTTACACAGAATTATTTGCAATTTTTGTGATTAACCAAAATTCCAAGGATGTTGGTGCTACACTTCCTTAAATACTTAAAAACGTCCGATTTTTTCCCAAAAAATCCGTGTCATTTTTCCATGGAATATCCCATATTGTATCGACATAAGCAGTTGAATCATTGGAGCAAAGGAAAGAATCGTTAAAATTGCACAATATTACGATCGGAGTTCGCATCTTTAGTACGTATACACGATATTTCATCGAATAATGTAACGATCAGAACAAGAGCAAGTTTGCGAGGACGATGGGAGCACTTAGCTACCAAGTTTCCTTCGCCTCGACATTTTTCCCTTTTTTTTTCTCTGTCGTCTAGTGCCTTTTTTCCCACGGACTAAGAGCCGCTCCCAAGTACCCATGGATCCATTACATCGTGACGATCAATCAGCTTTTAGAGCGCAACATCGACCTGTATGTGCTCATGTATACGACGCATTAACGTATCTTCAGGTGGGGATAAACCCTTTGAGTATACAGATAATAGAAATGATCGTAAACAAGGTCGTACGTGTTGGGGAAATATGCTTTGTCAGGCGTCTTGTATGCTTGTATGCTGTAGGGTGATTAGAATTATTGTCGTGTTACCTTGAATTGCCATCCTGTTTTCGCATTATTGTTCTAATTGGAGGAGTATGCAATATATTCTCAAGTTGAATTTTACGAATTACGGGCGAACGGAGTAACTACGGACTTCAGAGTAACGTTGTTTGTGTAATGCTAATGAATTTGGATTGAGAACTTGACAAACATTTGTTTGTTTTTGTGCGTCTGCTGTCTACATGGTAAAATATTCGTTTTTTCTATTTGTACGCTTCTCCAATTTCATAGCGGTTCTCCCTTCGATTACAATACATAATTAATTAAGATAACACGTTAATTAGTAACCGAGGGGATGACATTTGGACACTTCTCACGGCTTCAGAATGTATCCCAACATTTCTCTCGGCAGTGAGATCCCGGGAGAAATGCGTATTTAATAACGAGGCCGCGTCTGACTGAACCCATTCCTTTACTACTGAATTCAACATCAGGCGTCTCAATGAATGTTTATGTTGTTTTAATGTCGAATGTGGAATGCTCTTAATGCAATACTAATGCCGTTTCCATGTGCGTTCTGAATAGGACATTAAAAGCGTAAAAGCAATTATGGAAAAAGTAGTAAATCACTTAATTTGTCAGACGGAAAATTGGAACTAATTGGATATTTATATCTCATCTCTGTATAATGTGGCGTGAAATTAATGCAATCTTTTTTTTTCATTGAAAATTCCCTCAGCTTTCGAGATAGTCCTTTAACGTCCAAAGCTAAAATCACTCGTATTCAAGAGTTGTCCTTAAATTATAAAGAACCCATGTCTGACTTAATTTCCTGTTTCACTACTGAATTCAACATCGGGGCTCTTACTTGAAGCGCATCTTAATCCAGAATCAAACGTAAAATATTCTTGATTTGAGAGGAGTCTTGAGAGGTTCTGGATAGAATTTCAGATGGAAAAAAATTCTCAAGCACTCGATTTAGTAGTGAAATGCTGAATCAGGAAAAACGAATTTCACTTCTTTCGGAATATTTCTGAATAATTTTTCATTAAACTTTTTTTTTCCACCTTTGCAGTTTTATATCGCAGTTTCTTTTCAAGTCCAATTGTAGTTTTGAGGAGAGGGGATATCTAGACAATTTCGTTCCTTCATTGGGGAAAAATTAGATTTTTTCTCAGCAATCAAGGTATTCAGGTTAGTGGTCTTTTTACGCTGGTACATCCCAATTTTAATTTTTTCTAAAGCGAAGTTAACGCGTCACCATACTGTACGTGATATTATTATATTACGTTTTCGAATATTACGAACAAATTGTCATTTATATTCTAAGCTTCTCTTCTTTATCGGATAACTCACAATTGCTGTTTATGACCATCTTCTCTCAAACAATGACTAGACGATTGATCGCCATAAAAAAAATTAATTTCCTTCATAAGAAATGTAATGTAAACATACTAAAAAAACGTCTCATCAAACACATATAGGGTGTTTATATTTTTTTTATTCTGGTGTTTCACGCAATTTAATTAATGCGCCTTGATTTCAATTAAATTGAGGAAATTATTGAATGGCATGAAATCCTGGAATCCCCCCGATATCTCTATCCGCCGACATCACAGTAGATTTAGCAATGTAACTTCAGCCCAGTAAAATTACAAGAACTTCCCCAGTGAAAATAAAGTTACTGTACTCGTACTTGAGACTTGCGCCATTCGGAAAACTTGATAAATTCCACTCCCTACATCTTACACTTCCCTTTATAACGCTATTAATACAGAATTCGCAAGAAGTCGGTTTTATCATTTTATTACACCGCGACATGTACATGTACTCCTTCATCACAGACGGGAGGATATATATAGTAATACAGATTGAGCACTCTATAAATGCATTAACATACATCGCTTCACTGTGCTCTGAATAATACGCCTTATTAATTGTTCACCGACAAATCGATAAATTTGTACATTATTAAAGCTCCGAGATCGGCCTTATCCGTGGAAAAAATTAAAAAGTGTCGTGTCCCGAGAGTGTTTAAGTTTAAAAAATAGTTTAGAAGCAGGGTTGTTCAGGAGAATCGTCATTGGAAGTATGAAATGCAAAAAAACGAGACGATAAATAAATCCGGCCCTTCAACCCATATTTAAATACAAATGTCCCGAAATATATATATCACCTTCCGGAGAAAAATTATTCCTGGCTTGAAAAAATTTCAATTCTCTTTACATGAAGCTTACACCTCAATCGGACCAACTCCAATTCGTGAATTTCATATTTGCAATAACAACAATATTGCATTCAATGAATGTTTCAACGGAATAAGAAAACAGAATACATTGAACAATCTCAAGAAAGAGCTGATGCTGTTTGTAGGGTGGGAGGGGGGGGGGGGCAACATCTGGTGAAAAATTTTTCTGGATTCTGGAAAAATCAAGGAGACGACACAGTGCAGTCGTGCTATGAGACAATTGAAATTTAAATTTCACTTTAGAAAAATACCACTGGGTATTTGCATATATTTTACATTTATACACAGAAAGAAAAGGGTTGATTACCCACCGAGGCTTGTTAGTACCGAACAAGTTGTTTAAATATTCCAACTAAATACGCACTTGTGTTTATCTTAGAATAACGATAAATTGAACCTTTCAATTTGCACAGATATATTGTAATCATCATACATATAGTTATAATTCCTAATATGACAATTTTTTGAACCACTTTCGTTCTCCCCTTTCGAATTATTATTCTCTGAAAAAAATACTCAACGCTTCGAACCAGCTTAGAATTATTAATATATTTTTCTATCGGCTGCAGTGAAGTAGGCGTATGAATACCCATACAAAATGGGCAAACATGAATTGCACACGTTTGTCATTTATTTAGTCAACACATCCCTCCAAAATTATCAGTTGTTACCCATTATGGCCACAAAGTTTGTAAAAATTATCAAACAATTTCCAAGAGACATTTATATAAGGACCTAAGCAAGATGTTACTCTCGCCCTGATCAAGATGTACAACACCTTTAATGATGAAAATTTTACATCTTAACAAAGTACAACGGTAAATCATAATAATGCGTAATTTGTAGGCGACACGATGGCCTCGAAAAGTTTAACAGTGTGTAAAAACTTTTTGGTAGCTCTCCAGTGACGGGGAGGTGGGGCGGAGGGGGGGGGGGAAGGACGTCTTAAGACCCTCGACAAGACAGAGAATGCGTAACTGTTCATCCCTTTTAACCGCCCCTTTTTCTCCACCCCCTGCTCTTCCCTCACCCTTGGTAACACTCCGGGAATTAAATACAACGGTTCCGGCTGCTGCTTGCCGTTTCTCAACATCACCACAAACAAGACTGGGGTGAAAAAAAGTTTTAAGCACTTCCCATGACCCGCATGTACTTGAAGGGAAGGGGGGAGGTGGGAGGGAGAGGAGATGGAAATAAAATAAAATTTGTCGACTGACTGGGAAAAAAATTTAATCATAAAAGTGGAGGTGTTACTTATTTTTGCATTCTCGATTAGCATTTTATGGTCCATAGTTCAGAAAAGGGATCGATAATTGAGAATATTTTTTTTATGGGAGTCCAATAATTCCGGGGAATTTTTGAAAGGGGATTTTGGGAGAGTCGAAAATTTGCATATACGTAAGATTACACACAGACACACCCACCCACCCACCAACCCACCCACCATCCCGGCCACCCACACCCATCCATCTACTCACCCACCAACCCATCCACAGCCGCCCACCCACCCACCCACCCACCCATCCACACCCACCCACCCATCCACACCCACCCACCCATCCACACCCACCCACCCACCCACCCATCCACACCCACCCACCCATCCACACCCACCCACACACACACACCCATCCACAACCACCCACCCACCGACACACACACACACACACAGCCTATAGTACCAAAATTCATGAAATCTCGATGTTCTGCAAAACAATCAGAACTTCATTCGTTGACAACTTAATAAAATTGTCTTCATAACATTCATTGACTTAACGGCCGTATAGAGAAACACTCATTGAAATGTCTATGACATATACCATTTTCTCGGCCAATAATTCCCCATTCATCACTGACCATTCACTCATTCACTCATGTTTTTCATCTTGCCTGATTATTTTCTCATGTGGCAGTCCATCATTTTTCAAATCTCCCCATTTCTCAACTCCATTTGACTGCTCACGTCGCCGTGGTTTAGCACCAGAAGAGAAGTAGATGTTTAGTGACTGTTGGAGTATTTCTCAAGGGATGAAAAATGAAAGTGCACTAGCGTTGACGTGAGTTCGGTCACCATCAATTGGTGAGGCCACCAGTCTTTGCAACTTTGACGCAAGAGGGACCGCTACCTAACACCTCTTCAGGCTGTGGATGAAGAAGCCCATGAATAATCTTGGGCACGCGTCGAGAAAGAAGGGATGAGGGGCTCACACTGGGGATTCCACTGGACGGCTGTGTCCCAGAGCGATGAAAATCCCTCGACGTATTTCCAAGTCTCACTTTTCCTCTCACGTATCACGGTTGGGGATATCATCGCGGCAAGGATGCAAATAGTCACGTAATCATAAATCTCATTTTTCCTTTTTCTCCCCATTTCACATTCACAATGAGATCATGACAATTGGCCAATGATGTAATGAGAGATTATTGACTGTGAAAGTGAAACTTTTTCTCACCACCTACTCACTACTGCTCAATGCGCCACCCCTCAAATTGATCTCCGAAGCAATGAACAACTATTCCTAATATAACTACACCTTCGCCAAAGTATCAATGCAAATTATCCAGCTCATCGTCGACACAATTACCCATGGTATAAATTTCATTTCAAATTCGTTAGTTAATTCACTGACCGACAAATGGAGGGCCCTCTTCAGGCATAAGAGAGCCATGGCTATTCAGCAAATATTCATTAATCTACTTAGAGAGCTCTCGTATCACCAAATCAGGCCAAAATGCCATTTGCCTCATGGGGGAATCACGATATTCGATGGTTTACGACGGTCTGGGCATATGTCCCGTCATCTATCGATTGACCCGAGGGATGATTGTCCCGTTGTATGCTTTACACAACCGATTGATGCCCCCTCCCCCCCCCCCCCCCCCGCTCCACCCCCTCGCGATTGTATGCCGTCATCATAATAGACCGGTGAGATCAAAGGTCAGTGAATTGATGAGCCTTCTCGGGCGTATTACCACTTGGTTATGTAACTTCCCTATCTGAATTATCTCATCACCGTGTATATTATTCCAGCGAAGTATCAAACTCCAGTTAACTAATTTGAATTTGATCAGCCAGTCTTCCGATATATTGCATAATTATCTCGACAAACAGTTGGGACAAATGATATTCAAAGCATTTAACTTTGGAAGGTCAATGCTGTCAATACTAACGAATGAAGCATCAATTGAGTGGGATAATTATGTCAGTACAGAGCAATGATTTTGTGCTAAGTATCTCATGATTCTGGTGGACCAAATGAATTTAAGACACAATAAGTCTCAAATCAATTTTCATCCAATTTCGCTGTGCCGCATATGAAAATCCCATGACAAAGCCTATTATCTCTCCCCCAACCAATCCCATAATCCCCCCATCCCCCCCCCCCCCTCAAAACCCTCATCTATCCTCTCATACAGTTCCCCCATAATTCCAAATAAGAATCAATTAACACTCAATGCAATCATAATGCCCCAGGCAAGTTCACACCCGGGAATTCTCATTGTGTCATCATTTCACAATAGACACTCACTCTTTTTTTTTTATTCCAGATATGGTGGACCGGACACACATCAAGTGACGGAGAAATTTCTCATAGACTGGAGCACGTACCTCGTAACTAACAAAAACATTATTTATGCGGCAATTGACGGCCGTGGATCCGGATTAAAGGGCAATGGAATGCTATTTGCTGGATACAGAAATTTAGGAACAGTTGAAATTTATGACCAGATAAACGTCACCAGGTAAGCTACATTTTTACTCTACGCTTTTTGCCAGCGGGAGAAATTGTCCACTTTGTTTTGCTGCTAGGAATAATCAGCGGCATGTACCATTGAAACTTTCTTTTCCCCTTGACGCAAGCACAAACGTAAATACAGGGGGGGGGGGGGGACAGAAAAGGGGTAAACGTGGATGGGCAAAAAGAAAATAGGAATAAAAGAAATAGAAGGGAAAAAGCGCACCAATGTGAAACGACGACGACGTAATCCTCTGATAACCCAACTATGGCTATCTCTTGGCTTCTAATCCGGATTTCCAGAACCGTTAAATGAACTTGGGACCTGGAATACACTCTAGGAACTGCCTAAAATAACGTTAACGTCTATTTTCTTGATTATTTTTGCCCGTTTTTTCTCAACCCCCCGTCACTAACTTAGGGTAAATTAATCGCTCCACTTTTCTTCCCCTCTTCACACTTTTTTTTTTACTCCCTTTTTTTTCATTCATTTTTTTTCCATTTCCCGTCGACCACCTGCATTTCCGGAGGATCTGAGATCCATTAATTAACTTCCTATCTGGGCTCCTGCTGCTCTGAATGGAGAAAACCCGAGAGCTAGAGTTATTTTTCAGGGGGCACAGATAAGAGCAATCCAATACAACATTACGTGCGGCATTAGCACGAAATGATGAGGATGATTTTACTGTCGTTTGGAGGGTATCATAAATCATGGAATTGTGGGTGGAGATTTGTCGGGAATTAGGGGCAATTGACTTTTCAAATTTCGAAATTGTGGAATTTTTAAATATTGAAATTTTGAAATTTTGAAATTTTGGAATTTTGGAATTTTCAAATTTTCAAATTTTCAAATTTTCAAATTTTCAAATTTTATTTATTTTTTAATTCATAATATTTTTAGCAAAAAGAAATCTGAAATTGCACGCGTTCCCGAAAACCTATACCATAATTTAGGAACAGCTAACTATTCTTACTCCTGAAATTGACGAACCAACAGCGAGCCCATCGACATGTTGAACCCAACCCGCTCAATATTTTGATGGATATAATTGGCCACCCTGGTCAATGCATACCGAGTGCAATGTGGCATGGACCATCAGCTGGTACTCATGCTGTCCCTTCATCTCCAAACCTCCTTCAGCCCTCCTCAACCATGGATTTGCCTCTGCGGTAATTCATCCCGTCGGTGACGGGCGAGTTAATCGTCAGACGAGCCCAACGCAGGTTGGCCTAAACGAATTATGGGGAGACAAGCTCTCGCATATATTTTCCAACAAATGCATGAACAAATTTCATCCCTCCACAATATCCTATCTCATATGACAATTAACATTTTACATTGTGGTATAAACGTGCATTTCTCATTATTTTGCGGTCGACAATACCGAGTTTATGACATTTTGGTGGGACCGAGGTACTGGGGCTAGTTATATAAATAATGTGATGACTGAGTAATTGTGTTTCCGTCAAAACCAGGATGTTACCACCCTAACACGATACAATAAACCTAGAAAAAAATTAAAATCCAGCAAGCCTACAGAATAACTCCCAAAAATTTTCTAATTTTTTTCCGTACAGCTACTTACTCTAATTCCCTCAGCTTACCAGTGCGACTGAAGTTGCGGCTATATCGGCGAGGTGGGAAGTGTCGGCTTGACAATTTTCCCCGAGATTTCCAGAGCGGTCTTTATCGCTCAGAGACTACTTCTTTTGAGAGGCTATTTTTCTTTTTATCTCTGCTGACTCGCTGATATCTCTTTAAGAGTCTCAGGAATACAGTTATCTGAGGGAGCCTTTGAATGAGGTGAACTTTTCTTTTTTCGTCACTTTATAATTACTGGGGGAAATCAGGGCGGTTAGAGCTCAAAGGGTGAAAGATGAGCATATGGTATTTCACAACCTAGAATTGAAGGCAAAACCTGAATTTCATGAATGGAACACCAGAGAGCCTGACCCCTACTCTCTCTCTCTTTGTCCGCAAAAGGCTGACACCTCTTTTCCCCCCTGCCTCCAGGGATCTCAAATGACCCTCAAAAATACCCAATTCCCAAATGCCTTTCCGACGACATCTGAAGAAATGGCCGACACGAAAAAACTCTTCATTCGATTCACTCTATTCGAAGTTTCTCCCTCCAACTTACACAACTTACCCTAAAAATTCAATCTCACGTCCCCACAAATACCTCTTCAGCATTTCAATGCGACCACTGACCTACATGTCGCTCCTAACAAAATATTTGATTTTTTTCTCCTATCGTGGGATAAGCCGTAGTGCCTTCCGCTGTTTTGGGTTGTCTTATTGGTGGATTTGACGGGTACACCCCATTAAAATTAAGCATTCTCGAAAAATGGTGAGCGATGGGAAAGAAATCAATTGTTGAAAAAAGCGAAATATTTCATATTGGAAACAAATTTTTGTTTTTATATTTATATATGGATTTTTTGGGAGTATGGATTTTGGGTCCACCCCCCCCCCCCCCTTAAGGATGCTGGAGGGCATTTTTCAGTACAAAATCAATTATCATAATTCTAATACTCGAAGTTTCGAATAAGAAAAAAATTTCATAATTTGGATAGTTTTTAAAAAATTATAACTTTGCAAAAAGTCGAGAAAAAATTGAAAATTTGTAACGATTAAGGGATGACAAAAATGACGAAATTAAATTGAAAAGTTGAATTTTTTCCCCCGAAAAACATCTGATACATCCAAAAATTCCATAAACCGGAATTCGTAGAGGCGAGAATTCAGGAATTTTGTACTGGCATTCGAAAATTTCATCTCTCACCAGTAAAATAAATAATCAATTTCACTGGGCCCTTTCAATTCAACTGAAGATTCCAGTGCAAAACTTCATATAAAGTCATCTCATGAAATTTTCAACGACTCCGTGTACTGCTTCTTACGTAACAAATGGCAGTGTTCTCCCGATATTTTCTCGAACAAAATCCAATCCGCAAAATTCAATAAAAACAACTGCGAAGCTATAGCTATATGGCACATCGAGATAAAAAAATTGAAGAATTTAATTTGGACCCAAAAATAAAAATATTTTTTTTGAGAATTCAAAATAATTGCAAGTAAGAAAGGCATTTTCAGGAATAAAAATTTTCCCTAAGTATGAAAATAATGCCAAGAAAAACTGTTATAGATAATTTTTTTAAGGAATTCAATTTTCCAAAAAAAAAAAAACCGAATTCTGACTCTCCATTGAAATTTTTCCGGTTTCCTAAGAAATCGGTTCCTCAATACCAATTTTGTATATTTATATCGACATTAATGATCCGTCCAATCTGTTTTGCTTTATCGTCAATCCCCAGGCTTACGTCGAGTGCGACAGCGGATCGAGCTGACTCGGTCATCGGAGACATCTCCATAAATTAGGGACGGGGTGTGCTGAGTTGGCCATCAGTGTCAAAGGTGATTTGAAGGGGGGGGGGGGGGCTCGGAGGGAATCGGAGCAATGGCGCCTTGGGACCACCTATGGAGTGAATACACCAGGCGAATAGTATCAAGAGGACTCCCCCGCAATTTCGTATACGCAGCAATTGTCATGAGATTGCTACTGTATCGCGAGCGAAATGGTTTTAGACGAAGACGAAAGGGGGGAGGGGGAAAAAGAATGGTGGGCGCTGGTGGGAGGGATTCCGCAATCACTTGGACAGCTTCCAATTTTCCTCAACTGACTTTTTACATGGGAAACGCGACGCGCCAGCAAAACACTCTCCATCCGTTGCCCCTCAAAACCCCTCTCGCGGACAGTTTGTAGAACAGCATTTGCTCCTGTGGCCTCTCGTCCATGGACGAACCTTTCCCGGAAAATACGTACACGGAATTGGAAAGCGGTGGTGGAATTTTCGTTGGCCGTGTCGATCTATCATTTGAGGAACTAACTGAATTATTTAGACGAGTTTTTGATGGGAATTTTGAAAATCTTGGGGATGCGCACGTGGAATTTGTGAGACTCTAGGGGATCAAACGTCCGGATTTCCTGGATTAATTATTGAATCGATTTTAACTGGAAGGGCGAACGGCACTTCCGCCGAGAGAATGGGCATGATAAAATTATAGCTACAAACTAGAAGCACATTATGGAATAAATTATGTATTTTGCAATGAGGGTCTTAGGAAAAATTTGTAACAGATTATCAGACAGAACCAAAAACGTCCGGACGAAAATTTGTGAGAAATAAAAAATTGCGAGGATTTTATGTCTCAATGTTTAGTGGATTGTATGAAATTCCAAGTGGTCCAATATTTAACTTGTAGATAACTTCACTCTTCTGCAGAGTACAAGAAATTCAAAATAGTCATAAAATTTTATCTCTCAGCAGTTTGTAGAATGCAGCACTCCCTGAGTCATTCAGATCCAAGTGAAGATTCTCGGAGACAACTTCACATGAAATCATCTCATGAAATCTTCAACGATCCTATGTACAGTTCCTTATATAGCGAGTGCCAATGTTTTCGGGATAGTTTCTCCAACAACCTGTGTTAACAAGTGCAAAGAAGACCACTAAAATCGGTACTTACGAATGAAAACATATCAAGTCTCTGTGACGATAGTTGGGTGAAAAAATACTGAATCTTAAGTGAAATAATTTAATTTTAAAAGACTGACTCTGTTTTTTCATTCGGTGATTTATTCATTAATAACCCACTGACCCACTCTGCCACCCACCGGCCTACCTAACGTCTCACCCACGCACCCTCCCGCTCAACCACCCACCCACTCTGCCCCCGGCCACCCACTCTGCCCCCGGCCACCCACTCACTCATCCACCCTCCCACCCAACCACCCACCTCCCACCCACCCACCCAACCAACCACCCACCCAACCAACCACCCAACCAACCACCCACCCACTCACTCTCCCAATCACCCACCCACTCACCCTCCCACTAACTCACTCACCTCCCCACCCACTCAACCAGCCACCCACACAACCACCCAATCGCTAACAGCAACATTGGATGGGTACTATGAACGATCTCCATAACATGAGACTACTAAGGCAGCCGGGAACCCAACCCGTCGCAGGGGGAGGCGGCGATTCCATCATAGGTGTCCACTATCGTATCACAGAGGTTCTCTGAATGTCTTACTCCGTGACTAACCAATAGTTTGAATGGTGAAAGTCGACCCCAGTCACAATGCATAGGTCCTCGTCTCCGTATAGAATTTCCAACATACCAATAAGACCTCGCCGCGGTCTCTACCGATGAATGAAAAAAAAACAAACACACAGACAATTGGCGGAATGCCCCATATCGTAAGACTGAATTAACCAATTTACACGTAACAGGATTGTAAAAGTCGCCGTTCTGAAAAAAAGACTAAAGCCCCACAGACTGCAGAAATACTTGCGTTTCATTTTCCTCTCTCAAACCTCCCATTCACCACTAAACGGCCGCCAATTGCCCGTAAACCCTCACTCATCGCCTACATTTTCGAAAAATACTCCGAAATACCGATACCAAACTTGACATAAAACAAAATTTTTTATTCCCTGTACACGCAGCGGCAGTATACCCAACGATCCTTCGGGGATCATAAAAAAGGATACGGAAAATTGAAATTCAGTGTGAAAGGGTCAGAGGGGAATGGACTGAAGCGTTCACTCCGTGAACGGGAGTTGGTAGGGAATCGTAGTACACTATAAGAAAGGTTTCAGAACTGGGAATTCATGTTGAATCGTGACCGAAATAAATTGTCAGTTCTTTGACGACTTCTATTCGACCACCCGCACCCCTTATCACTGAAGATAGGGAAAATATTACGTTGAAAAGTATTACCCCATCCGCTCACCAGTAAAATGGGTATATCAGCAACGACAAAAGATGCGAGTTTTATGACTTGGAAATGACTTTTTTTATGCCATTCAAATGTCAGTCTTTTAAATCGTGAGGTGAATTTTTGTCTCTTTCAGTGATGACTGTTTCTGGCTATGATTGGATGGTTTTATCTTGTAGCCGACATTTGTCAAAAAGATTTGCAAATGTTCGAGGTTCTTAAAACAATTTACTGGTTTAAAATTCTTGATGTGCTTTTTTTTACTTGTAAGTTTAATTTTTAATTTGAGTTGCGCATTTCAAATGTCACTCCTTAAAAACTTTTTTTCCCTGGCAGTGGGTATTACTGGTAATAATGGGATGATATTATCTTGTTACAGACATTTGCAGGAGAATTTTCACTTCATAGACAAAGCGAGAACAGCGATTTGGGGGTGGAGCTATGGGGGATATGCGGCCGGTATGAGCCTCGCCATGGATCGAGAGGGTGTATTCAAGTGCGGCATGTCCGTTGCTCCTGTAACCGATTGGGCGCTTTATGGTAAGGACGAGTTTGTGGTTTAGGGAGTAACGCCCGAAGTGGGAACAATTTTGTGGAAACATAATGTCCTATATCGTTAGCTGAAAAGTAGGATAACACTAGAACTCGATGGGGAAGTTAAAAGTTCCTATAGTCACAATCCTTTACAAGTTTTTTTCCTAAATTTCCTAAACATGATGACAAAATTTGGAAACTATCTTCGAAGATTTCCACTTCCTAAATTTCAACAAATATTAAAAAACTTAAACAGGAAATTGGATGGCATACCTTTAGATATTCTCCCAGATCCCGTAAGGGTAGATCTACTTTTGGTATACTAGAGTGGAATTATAGAAAAATCACATATTCATGAACACCTCGAAGAATTTAAAAATTAATTTTTTATCCTGAAATTATTTTTTCGCAACATTGAAAAATATATCGCGAGGCGCTGCACCTATCTCGCGACCAATAGGCTAACAAGTGCAACTAGCGAATGAATAATGGGATGAAAGAAGAAAAATGGTGCGCCTAGGAAAGCCAATAAAACCGATCTCGCAAATTCCGCTATACTTTATCCAAACCTGAAAATATTCGGCAAATCTAAAATCATCGTTGCTCGTGACTCAAGATTTTTCTTCTCACCCCCCCCCCCCCCCCCCACTGTCTCCAACTTACGGTATTACTCAACGCCGGGACTTTGTGGGTATTTACATAGTGCAGGAGGCGTGAATCGGAACGCGAGAGTCATCTTTTATGGAGGAGCTCACGAGTTGTGGGGAAAACAGATCCGGTCACGTGGAAAGAATCGAGAAACTATTCAACTTTGCTTTCAAATGTCGGTTAAGAATTTAAAGCCCTACGAAGATGAACTATTCGATCTCAAAACACTACCAATGATCGGTTCAGTCTCATTATTTATTGCGCAATTTTTTATTTCCATTGTATTGGTTTCTCCTCTTCATGCGACGATGAGATTTCAGATCTTAATTTGTTCCTCCAATTAATATACACAAAGTCACGCGGTACTCTCATTTAATCCTTCTCCCCCCTATTAATTTTTTGTTCCTTCATTTGGCCCTTGAATGGTCCATAGCAGAGCAGTTTACCCCACTCGAAGGGGGGGGGGGGGGCTTTAGTCTACCACTTTTATTGTAATTATTATGAACACAGTTGACATTCAATATTCCACTTTAAATGACATTCAGTCCACCGATTCATTTGCATTAGTCCGCAATACGATTACAACGTCACGTTCAGTCGGAAATTGCTTTTCGATGAACAGAGTAACTGAGAAGTAATTAACTCCGGTTTCACCAATGAGCCAAATGAATTGTTCGAGAAATTGTTGAAAAAGTTGAGGGTCTATGGCCAGTGGCTGTTGAATATTGTACGAGAAACTTGGAATATTTTGAACTCATTGTGAACTTGAATTTTCGACAGGTATTTCATGGGTCATTCTCTCCGTTACATTCCATGCGGTTTTCCAGGGGCAAAAGAATTCCAATCAGTTTTCATTGAGGGAATCGAAGTGATTGTGTAGGGGTTATCTGTTAAGGGATACGGAAGGTTTACATATATCCCTTAATGCATTTAGTTTATCCGGAAATGGAAGAAATTGTTACTCCAGCGGCTTTTCAATGTCCAACTTCTATTGCGAAATAGACAGTTCTTTTGAAACTGAATGAGGTATCGAAGTTGAACTTTTTTTTTTTTTTTGCATTCTTTATTTTACTTTCACGTACAGCATTGGAAAAAAAATCGGTCAATGAAACTACCTGAAATTTCAAAGGAAAACTCAGACAGCAATTATTAACACGATTTTTATCCACACTTAAACTTGGAATATACAACAATCACAAGCTCATTGCAATTTTTGTTCCTACAGATTCAATTTACACTGAACGTTTCATGGGCCTACCAACAGCCTCCGACAATCTAAATGGTTACGAGCGCGGCCAACTTTTGAACAAAGTAGACAACATCAAATCTAATAGCTACTACTTTATTCACGGAACCTTCGACGACAATGTGCACTATCAGCAGTCTCTCCTACTTGCCAAAGTCCTCCAGCAGAAGGATATACTCTTCAGACAACAGGTACGTCACAAAGAGCGAGATTTATGAAAGACCTGGCTTCAATTATTCCTAAATTTTCCGAGATTGAACTAAATTTTCAACATTTTATAATATCCATCACAAGCTGCCGACGCAGACAGAATAAAAGAAAAATGTCTTCAATTTTCCAGAATTTTTTGGACGTCAACATTTTATGGGATATCTCCCATAATATAAGTCTCACATAGCAAATTTAATTGATATCAACAGATACCGTTGCACTTGACTCTATTCCAGTGAAAAAGAGATTTTTTTGTTGGTCCAGAGTGACATGAAGTCAGGTTAAAGAAAAGAGAAAAAAATCAATCTTCCCAAAAGTGGAAAGTTAACTTTTTTGCGAGACGAAAACTCACAGAAACTCATACATTATACTTTCAAATTTATAAATTTTTCTCTTCTTTTTTCACTTTTTCAGACGTACACGGACGAGGATCACGGTCTCACTCAATCGCGCTCTCACCTCTATCACTCGATGGAAAATTTCCTCGACGATTGCTTGATAAAATTATGATCTACAGACGTCTTTCAGCGTTGAAGGGAAAAAGTGCATTTCTGTGGTGAAGTGATAAAGCGTAAAAACGAATTTTACATGTTTATTCATTTTGACTTTATCTCGTGAGCGAGTGATTTTGGGAGCAAATCTGTAACGAAGTAGTATACTGAGATAGTTTCCATTTTGCCACACAATTATCTCTGGCGGATATTTTGGAATTTAAGGGAGGTGGCGAATATAGAACCATTTTTTCTAGAAAAAAAAAATAATTAAACTAGCCAAAAATAGTTTTCAGATTTTTCAGCTTTCCCCCTAATGTTTGATTCAGAATGTTACCATCTGTTTTTTTGTAATTATAGATGACAAAAACAATTTTTTTTTTAATTTATTAAACATCCCGAACACACAATATTTATATCTCTCAAAATTTCTGAGGAAAAAAAAAACAAAAATATTATTAGAAGAGATTTACATTTTCCATTTTTGGCGTGTTTCAAAAATCGCTCATTCTCGCTATAATATCAAATATAACAACATAAATAAACTCAACTAATGTTTTATCACTTTTCTACTGAATTAATCTGACTCGTCTGTAAATAAATGATAAACTAATGGCGACTCTGTACAAAGTTTATGTACGATATTGTAATATGAGTGTTCATGTAAATATCAATTGAAAGATTAAGAAAAATACGACAGTGTGATTATGATCAAGGTTTTTCATTCAAGATAGGTCGTTTTTAAAAAATGATTATGGAATTTTAAGCGAAAAAAAAGAGGGGAAAAAAAACAATGAAAATATTGAGAATTTTTTATCGAAAAATTATTACAGAGAAAATACGAATCAAATTTGTTATCAATACTAAAGAGCTTAATAATGTTGAAGGGTCAGTGACCTCATTTTATCTCTTTAAATTATCGTGGAAAATGGATTTACGTACTTACAGGCGGATTTGGAACCATGCTCATGCACTCGTTTTCAATTGTTTTAGAAAAAAAAAGAGCATGTTTTATTCTGTTTCTTTGATGTGCATTTCTTTAATTACTATTATTATTTTAGGCTTATGAGCATTTAATATTCGAAATTAATATTTTCTTTTCATTGAATGAATTTGTGTTTCGAGTTGAATAAAATAAGGAAATGAATGGAGAGCTTGTGGAAATTTTAATTCTATAAACCTAACTTTCGTAGGGAAAAAGACCTCAATCCCTTCTACAGCTTCATCATTTTTGTTGAGCTTGCACCAAATATTTTGGCACCGTGCTTTCGAATGGACGTTTTTATGCGTCCTGTGGATTTTAATATTTCGAGAAAATAGAAGTTGGAAAACCTCCAAAATTTTTAAAATTTTTCAAAAGTTTGGAAATTAATCTTCTCAAAAATTTCCCAATTTTTCAAAATTCCAAAAAACTACAATTTGAAACATTCATTTTTTTCGATTTCTGGAATTCTAAAAATGCTGGAATTAATTTGAATTGGACCTAGGCACGAGCCCATATAGCTAAAATTGCATACCGTGTTTTTTTTCAAACTTTACTCATTTAATTGTTCAACTAAAAAATTGATAACAGCTAAATGAGCATAATTATTAGGTGCCATACAAATTGGGCTAGAAACAGATAGCAGGGTGAAGACACTGGAGTTTGAGTAAATGTTTGCCATTGTGGGACTCAACACCAGCTACGTCCTCGTCGTGGGTCCTGGGTCACGCTAAGTGCTGGTGAGGATTAATATGTCCTTGCCAGTTCTAATTCCCTTCAAAGCGTTGGTAATGCAAAACGTTGCAAATTAATCATGAATATATACGGATCATTCCATGTCAATTCAGCCACCGTAATTAATTTTTCATTCATGAACTTTAGCTCGTATGTTCAGAATTACGTACTAGACAAATTCCTGTGGATTTCTCCGGCCTTATCATCACTCACTTGTCTAATATGCTTAATAAAAACCCAAATTGTCAAACAATTTTTTTAGATAATTTTCGTGAAAAATCAGGAAAACTCCATTCGAAAGCAAAAAGCTCATTATTATTCGTGTAATTTTTTTTTTCAATTTTTAGGTGTACATTTCAGGAATAATAATAAATTTTAAATAAAAATTCACGAAACCTTCATTTCCTTGTAATATTTAACAAGCGATATTTCAACTCTTTAAGATAGCATATCTATCACCTTAAGATTGTTAAGATTTACAAGTTCAAGGTACTAATAATGTTCTTCATAACAATGAACAGCACGATAGTGTAAATACCCCAGGACTATCATAGTTTCTAAAAGGGTTTTTCGATACACAAAAAAATATCGATACTTTGAAAGTTATTATCGATTTTGTAAGTTATCTGCATAAGGACTACCAATTTCGAAAAAAACGTTTATCGTAATTTCCCCATTTCTAAAATACTTTTTTTTTTTATAAAGTAACAAAAATACTTGGTTCAAACTTTCCAAGTTTTACTTGGTTATTACTTGGGTTCTCTATCAGGAGCGCAGTGGTCACTGAAGGATAATCGATTTTTCTCTGGCGCGAGTTTTTGGTAAATGGCTCAAAAAATAATACAGATATCTAAATTTGCTTCAATATAAATTTGTAGGTCTTATTTGTCTGTACAAGAAAGATTCATACGACAATGTCGCTATCGTGGTTCATTTTCAAGATATCCGCCGAAAAGTGCCAAGACATAAAAATCGACTGAACTGAATCGACCACTTTACTGCTGATATATTTATTTTCTATTTTTTTTTATTTTTTTTTTATAGATATCCTCATGAAGAATATCTTGAATATATTTTTTATTAACCCCATCTAATAAAAAATCGACAATTTCTGACCGTTTTTGTGGATAAGTATCGATATAGACAATGTGCCAAGGTAAATATGTCGTTGAGAAAATTGAAAATTGACCGAAAAGATCGATAGTGTATCGAAAAACACTAGTTTCCATTGTAATAATGAAGAGAGTCAAATTTTTAATCACAAGGACCACTGAAAATTTTTCTTTACTAATAAAAAAAATGTAAAAGTGGATTACTAAATTCAATAAATAATTTGAATAGAGTAACGGTTAATGTCACATCTCTGATATTCGTGTACATAAAATGAAAATTTTACACAATCTTGGACAACTTTGACAGTGGGACTTTTGTTGTTGATCCAGGTGGATCGCGATGAGAAATGAAAGGACTGGGAAAACCATTTTAGAATCCTGACAAAGCTTGTACACCATTATTAATTATTTGTTGAGTGTAAAGAAAAATATAAAGCTCTATGTTTTATTAAAAATACTGGTTTTATTCAACACTACCTCTAATAATTTGTAAAAAAAATTCAATAAGGGACGTTTTTAGTTGAGGATCGCACTTACGAATTCTCGGTTTCCTTGAATCTGAAATACAATGGGGAGGAATTAATTTTTGTTAATTCAATTTTTCAGATATTGGTAAATAACTACGATGAAATCTTTTGATTTTTCTGAAAAGGAACTTTGGAAGTACTCCAAGGTTAAATAAATTCAAAAATTTCCAGAATTTAAAAGAATTGTCAAAATTTAAAAATAACAATTAAAGAAAGTTCCAAAAAAATTAAAAACACACAACATTTTATATTTCCAACAATGGAAGTGTTTTAACGTTTCAGTGATGTCACAAATAAATATCATTCCCATAGTGTCAAAAAAAATAATAAAGCTTAAAAAAATTCTAAGTCTGTTACAAGAGTGAAAGTTCTAACAATTGCAAAAGTTTGAAGTTTGCAAAAATTCTACATTTAAATTAAAAATTTTAGATTTTTTCAATGAATGTAGAAAGCTGAAATTGCGTCTCCAACTTTGCGCACAAATTTCCCCAAAATAGTGATGAAATATTTTCTACTTACTTGCACTTGGTACAAGTGTAAAATACAGTTTGTCCTTCATCAGCAGATCTCAGTTGGAGAGTAGCATAACTCATTTTGTCATTACCGCATTGAGGACATTTTCTTTCAACAACTGGACCCTCTGCCTCGGGTTCCTTCTTACTGTCCTCCCTAGGCTTCGTATCTTCATAAGCATGAAGATCAGTCATTGTGAGTGTATAAGTCATTGCCATGTCTCCAAACACTAGAATCAAATCATTTTCTCATTAAAGCATTTGCATTGAAAATCAAATAAAGTTGTTAAGATCCTCAACCTATGTCTAAGATAGAACGCCTCATAAATAGAACTCTATGAAGAAGTCACAATTAAATTCTGGACCTGGGCGCTATATTTTTTTTGGAATTTGGTGAGGGAGAGCTAAACACAATTATTATTATTCACGTCTTTAATAGCGTTTTTGCCGAAGGTTAAATATTATTTTGCTGGAAACATTGTCAAACAAATGTCAAAATTTTAAATACCATGTTTATGGTATAATGCGTTTTTAGAAATTGTGTCATTTGCTCATCGGCGCAAATTTTTGAAATCTCTTTACAATCACAGTGCGAAAATACATTGAACGGAATTGAACCACGTGCAATTGTAATCGTAGAATTTTCCTCACCATCAGCTCCCCAGTTTCTCCCACACGCATAACATTTCACGGATCCACTATCGCCTAAAATTGGCAAAATCGATCCGCAATCGGAGCAAAAGCCCGCAGGACAGTTGAAGGAAACTTTCTCGCCATTGAGGGCCATATTTTACGCCAAATTGTGAGTAACAAACAAAATTGCACGCACTTGAGTCACTGCTGCCCCATGTTATTATTCTGAGCCGCCATCTTGAACCACGTGACTACCACGTGCCGTTTGAACTAGGTTAGAGTGGAGGGAAATTTTCTAACCAAAACAAAATGACTACTAATTGCATTTATACCAATTACAATATATGACAATTCTCACTTTTTAGATCTTTGCAATATTTGAAATTGCCGAAATATCTCTTTAGGTCATTAACTTTCCGGTAGGAGAAGTTATTGTTTTCACCCAAAAATGAAAAATCGATTTGTCACATGTCCACCGTTTGACGAAGTATTTTCAACATTTCGATACCATTCTTAATAAAATGTTTGTATGTGTTTGTTCCGATGCAGTCGTATGATAATGAACGAAATAAATAACGCAGGGATAAATTGCACACCCCTTTTAATTTAGTAATCAGCGAATCCGCTCCAGCTGCGCGCTGAACGAAGTTCGTAAGCCTCCAAAAAAATATAAGTAATATGCAAAAATCATTGCCCGCCAGGGCCATTCTATTCTAAAGATTGTGTGTGACCTAATTCTTTGATGTTTTGATGATTTGAGAACGACTGTCGCAGACCTGTCTAAGGACAGAAAAACTTCAAACGTTCGAAGATATCCGACGAGACCATAGAGCACCATTAACCACATTATAAGGTTGATGGCTCATTAAAGTAACCAATCACATCCACAATTGATATAAAATTATAAATCGAGATCAACAGTCCAACTTCATTTATTAATCAGTTACATACACGTACATCAATTTACATATCGTCGACTTAACATGCAGTAAAGGAGAGTACCTATATAACCGAAAACCAGTCCAGTCTTGGGGTTTCCAATGATGTCCCAAGAGAAGTACTGTACGTATTTCCGGTCTTGAGTGTGTCTTCACAACAAGAAAACGATACAGAAAAATTGTAAAGCTCAGAGGTATTTTTTTTCGTTATTTCTCCGGCAAATACCAGTGAAAAAAAATAACCGGCCTTGTGCGTCTCTCATTTAAACTGCGCAGCACGGTAGGAACCGGACCACGCATGCGCATACCTTCATCGATTTCAAACCATGTCATACAAATTATCACCGGAAAATGCAATTATCGGGGCGAAGAGCGTAATTTCCCATGTGTGATTTCTAATTATGATAGTGGGGGTATTTAGCGCAATTTTCCCGGGATTTGCAGGGTTTGAGAAAATCGTTGTTTTATGGTTCTTGGTGAAAAAAATCATGAACTAGTCCGAATAAACTGATGAAAATTGTTGAAGTATACCAATTTTTTTCTTCGCTTGTCATCAATTTTACCTTAAACGAATTAACTTAACTTATCACCTTATTTCCAACATGCTTCATACCTCATTTCTGATACATCCTACTTCCTACTTCATTATTGCAATTTCATAATGCCTTCCATCCATATCGATTTCAATGTCTTCGAACCTTATGCATATCGTATTAGATAATGTATTATGCAATACCCGGAGAAATATTACTACTATCTCTTTTACGATCCAGCCGATATCTCGTTCAATGAAATCAAAGTTTGCTATCTGCAAATAATTCTTTTGGAGAAGTAATCCAGAAGTTGTGAAAAATATAATTTTTCGAATTTTCTAGGTGACTGTGTATGAGATATTTTTTCGCAGGACATCCAAGTCTGATGCGAAAATTTCTGATAGTAAACCCAATCTAACAACGTAAGATGGAACTTTGGAAAATCGTGGTTATCTGCATTATGGCGGCAGTCACTGGTCCATTGACATCAGCGTTAGTCCTCTAATTTATAAAATCTTACGTGTTTATGATTTTCACCCAAATTTCCCTCAAATAAATTATTATCATTTCCACCTTGAAAATTGATTTTCAACATCTCATATGGAGAAAATCCTGACAGGCGGGTACTCTTCCAATCACCCGCCTCTCCAATTCCATGAATGCATTCGCGATTTTTATCTTTTCCATTTTCTCTGATATAGGGAAAATATAACGCTATTTGATTTCACAAGAGCGGATAACGTGGACCAGTGGAGTGAGATATCGGATACAGTGAGAACAGTGGGAATGTCGAAGGCTGCGTTGACACTTCAAAAGACTCAAGTGTTTCAAAGAGGTATTTTTTTCACGCTTTTGCATCCACAGCCGAATGGAGCCGGCTTCGCCGGTATGAGAATGCCAACACACTGGAATCTGTCAGAATATCGTAATATCCAGATCGAATGTCGAGGACAGGGCGCCAATGACCATTATAAAGCTGTGTTGAGGCATAAAGGACTGAGTGCCAATGACGATATCTCCTATGAGCAGTGTTTCACGGTAAAAAATCAATTACAATTTTTCTTAGATTTGTATTTTCCACCCGTCTCTTCTCTTCCTGATAACAAACCTATTTCCCTCAAGATGGTTAAATCAGCAATTTAATAGTTTTGAAGTGTATTTAAGTTGTAAAAATTTGAATTGCTTCACATTCAGGACATTATTTGCAACGCTCCAACAATCACCTTTCAGTTCCCACCAACCCTGGCTTTTACCCATTCGTTGCAAAATTTAATTGAAATTGAAGTTATAATTCATTGCACATTATTATTTACTCAGGTGCCATTACCCAAAGAACAATTCTCAACAATAACGCTTCCCTTGGTTGAATTCAAACCGTACTTCAGGGGGCGTCAAATACCAGACGGAGAGCCTCTGGATACCACAAAGATAACAATGTTTGGACTCCAAGTTTACGGAGGTGTTTACTCGCCATTTAAACAGAAGGGAGTGTCTGCACTCGAGCTCAAGACAATTGTTGCAGCTACGTAGTTTATCTATTTTTACCATTATTTCTTCTTTAACCCCACCCTAGGTTCGACGTCTATTGTTGATTTTACGTTACTTCTCTACCCCTGTTTTCTACATGAAACCATTCACTGTATATCAATTTTCAAAAATTGAATATTTTCATTTCTCATTCACTTCTGACATGAATTTTCCCATTTTTTTAGGATCTATTTTCGAATTTTCAAGTTTCAAGTCTAAATTTTGTTAATTTGTGAAATACATGTTTTGTTTTCGATTTTTGAAAATTACTATATTTTTGAAAATTATCAAAATATTGATTTTCCCAATTTCTTTTTTCAATCCAAAAAATCTTTTTTTCCTCTTTCCTTAAATACAAAAATATAATTTTCGCAACTTCATTCTATAGAATAAGGCCCTTAGAACATTCTTCCACCCCCACGAAATATTTAATAACTATTCAGGTCTGACCTGCATTGATTCGACTACTGAGATCTCCCGCCGAATATCTCCTCCAAAACCATGAGTGCCACAATTTTTTCCAATGAAACTTCTTTTTGCAACGTATGCATGGGAAACTTTTGAGTTTTTTTTTAAAGTTTGAGTAGAACCTTTTGAGATTATCAGAAAGC
Source organism: Asobara japonica (assembly GCA_026005395.1). Taxonomy (NCBI): domain Eukaryota; kingdom Metazoa; phylum Arthropoda; class Insecta; order Hymenoptera; family Braconidae; genus Asobara; species Asobara japonica. The sequence continues at coordinate 26,973 of BQMI01000595.1, read as the reverse complement.
TCCAAAATTTGCGAAGTCGTCAAAGATTGTCAAAACAAATTCCCATTTCCAAAATACAATCACCAAAGCTCTTGTAACTCTTTGGCCCCCTAAAATCTCCCAATTTCTCAATAAATCGAAGAAGAAAAAAATATGACGAAATCGAAAGCTCGATCCATTTTTATTGAATCCATTGAGTTAGGAAATAATATAAAAATAGAAACTGGTTTCTCGGTTACACCGTGTAAGTACGGGGTGACACGCGAGTAGACCTCTGAAATCTCTACCTCTTGGTGCCCTGGTACCCCTCCTGTGTTTACGATACATCCTTGAAACGTCTAAGAAAGAAGGAAATAATCTCCAACGATCGATTGGAGGAATGTCACGAGGTAACAAGTGCCTCAGTTTTATTCAGTCTCACAGTGAGGTATGGTAGCTTCGGCAAACGGGTGAGTTTATCCATTGCAAGAACACAAGCTCCAGGATTTAAATTACTGATGGAGGAAGTGGTCAAGTAAAGTAACAAAAGCTCTGTCCAGCCAGCTTACTCATTATTTTTCATCATTTTCTTTTTTCTCCTTTCGTGAATTTGTTGGGAATGAACAGGTGAAGATTTTAGTTGAAAGTTAGCGAAGAACTGGGAAATTTCGCAATGGAAAATATGGCAAATGATTTCAAAATTGGAAATTTTCATTTTGCTCCAAATTTTGCAGTCTGAAATTATTATTCTTTTTGTCCCGCCATTTTTTAAAATTGTTCCAAATTTTCTGATTGGCTCATTCTGTCGCACAGTGAGATATGATAGTTTCGGCGAACGACTGAGTTTATCCGTTGCACGAGTGCAAATTTCCAGGATTTGAATTCCTGATGGACAAAGTGAAGTAGAAATAAAAATCGGTTCAGCCAGCTTATCATTTTTCTTCACCTCCATTCGGTGAAACCGAGGATCGTTAACCATTAACGAATGGTGCAGTTTGAGTAAGACCGAACGAATATTTGTTAATGGTTGAGGGACGGCAGAGGGATTAGTCAATAGATAATGAGTGCATACTTAAATTCGTTAACTATTCACGGATGAGCGTTCGGGAGAACTAAATCATGGGCATGATAGTTTTACCAAGGTCATTTGGCGTATTCGGCAGAAGCAGGCTATCTATAAAAAAAATTAGAACTGCTTATTACTCAATTTCCATTATTTCGAAACGACAATTATGAAAATAAAATGAAGTTGGAAATGAACAGGTGAACCCTTCAATTCGAACTTATCAAATAACTGGAAAATCTCACAATGGAAAATTCCGGCTAATGTTTGAAATTTTTTTCCACCCTTTTCTACTATGTTTGCAAAAGAGTTTCAATTGGATTTTGAATAAAACCTCGTCTCGAGAATGGGAAAATGAATTATTTGCTCAGTTCTCTCGATATGAAATATGCATTTTGCGTCGATAAAGGGGTAAAGTGAGACAGATGGAACGACATGATGGATTCAGCTTGGATTTTCACAAAGGAAAATTCTCGCTTCACCGTAATTCTGGAGAAGACCTGTACAATTTTTTTCTCCTTTTTTTCCAAAGTGATTTTTTCTGTGTCAATTTCATAACATATAAAATTTAGGTTCACTGAGTTCTGGTTTGGCTTTTGAGTTTAAATTTGTTATTGTTTTCTGGAAATTTCCTGATATCTTCATTCAGATTTATCATTTTTAGATGATCGTTTTAGATAGATACGTTATTCATTCCATCAACTATACACTTATCACTATATCACTTATTTCAGTGATTCTAATGCATCTTCAATATTTTTAATTCATCATTAATATTTTTCCCAGTCAATGGAAAATTAAAATAATTTTTTATATTATAAAAATAAATTTTCCGGAGTATGGAAATGAATTGAAACCTCTAAAAAATGATTTTCGTTTTTTTTCTCTCTACATAAATTAATTATAATCTATATTTTTCACCTGGATAACACTTCTTTCACAACCAAAATCAGTAACATTATATTTTTTCATCCGTGCAGGGAGTCCGCCACCTAAAATCTTCTTTTTGTGTTCAATCTCAAACAGAACATCTCAAACTCTGTTCGACTTCACGCGAACGGATCAGTTGGGCAGCTGGAAGGAATGCTCGGATACCATAAAAACGACAGGAATGTCGAAAGCAGCTCTGGTTATGCAAAAAACTCAGTTGGTCCAGCGAGCGATATTCTTCACGCTATTCAACCCAAGGCCAAATAGAACGGGCTACGCAGCTGTGAGATGTGACACAAATTTCGATCTCTCTGGATGGAACTACATCACGATAAAGTGCCGAGGACAAGGGTCTAATTACAAATACAAAATGTTACTTAGGCACAAAGGACTGGACAAAGATGCTGTTGTTTACGGACAAGTGTTTACGGTAATTCGCCATTTCCATTAAGGGAAAATTCAATTTTAGATGGTAATTTCCGGGTGCCTTTCTGACAGTGCCCCCGAGCAACGGAAACTCGAGCGTCTTGGAGTTTTATCGAGAAACAATGAAAATTACTTCCAGTTCAATTGTATATTTCCCTTTGTATCAGTTAATTGTGTTTTTGAGATTTAGCCGGGACTTATTCGCTTTCGAGATCTATTTGAGATCAGCTTTGCCCTGCAGAGCGACTTAGAGGGAAGTGTACGGTAATGGGGTCACAGAGACAACTTCAGTTGAGGAAACTTCGCTTACTTGTTTCGATCCTCTTTTAGTGGAAAAAAGGTTTCATGTCTGCTGAAGAAATAATCACTTTTACTATTGCAAATATGGAAGGGTTAAACATTTTTTTGGAATTGACCTTTTACAAGTATTTAACTTATCGATGAGAAAAGTTATTGTAAAGGCCCCGGAATCATTTTGTGGCGCTTTCGCAAATAATTCCGTTAATTGCCACCACGGTTTTTGCATTTTAACCAGAGGAAATGACTGTCTTTTTCGTTAATTTCTTCAAGTATTACACAATTGATAAATCCGCATAATGATGGTGAAATAATAAACGAAATTGAACATCAAACAGCTTTCCAGAAAATGGAAGCTATCCAAATGGAGATATAACGGAAAATTGCTGAACAAGCAGTTCCCAATTTTTTTTTTTAGTTAAGCCAATACTTTTTGTACGTTGTAAGGAAGAGTGAAAGTTGTATGAGGGTGGCGCTCCCTCAGGAAACAAAAAACTTCGACTTCCAAGCGTGTTTCAGTCGTTCAAGACTAACTTTTGAAGACCGTTTTGCAACAAAAATCATTCATGAGTCCCTCCCCCCCCCGCACACACACACACACACACACACATAACACTTACACATACAAAATTCACGTACCCCAGCCACCCCCATTTTCTGCTGGCTCTCGCGAACTAATACTCAATACCGTTTCCTCGGGAAACATGAGATCCTATCCGAGAGTCCTATAGTAAAAAAAGAGAAACGAAAGAGACTATCGATATATATCGAAACTATCGAAAACCGTAACACCAAAACCGACGCGACATCAGTCAGCGCGGTGGAAAAAAAAATGCGCATGCGGGGCAAGAAATCCTATAGTCCTATAGTAAAAAGGGGAGATGAAAGAAACTATCGATATATATCGAAATTATCGAAAACCGTAAGACCGAAACCGACGCGACACCAGTTAGCGCGGCGGAAAAAGGAAATGCGCGTGTGGAGAACGCGCCACCGGACTCGTATATGAAAAAATCACAACAAATTGGAGTCATGAAATATTGGGTAAGAGAGGGTGGGGCAAAATGGACACCTCTAGTAAGGCGGACAAATAAGCAGCATATGGCAATTTGTTTGTGAAGGGACGGACGATTCACCAAAGAGTTCATGATCATCCTCTTATCGTATGCAATGTTTTTTAAACATAAGATTGCGACGATTCTTTATATTGTTCAGATGTATCCATTTTGCCCCCCCCCCCCTATACATCTTTGGTCGTGGCTAGAAATTGTTTTCAAAATTTCTGATGATGAAAGAAATGACAGTCAATGATGGCAGGGATATGTTAAAAATTATGAAAAAATCGATGTTGTATGATCAGAAAAACTGCATCTCGAATTACAAAAATTGATTCCATTATTTCCTTCAAAATTATTTACACAATTTCTTTTAAAGGCACCAGAGAATGAATTCTCAACCATAAAACTGCGCCTGGCAGAGTTCAGGCCGTACTACAGAGGGCTGGAGATGCCCTTGGAAGACAATCTCCTGGACACATCGAGGATAACGAGCATTGGACTTAAAGTGGACATGGGCCCTTATTTACCTGAGAATCAGGCTGGAGTTGCTGCCCTAGAAATTGACTGGATCAAAGCCACGAAATAACAAAATATCTGAATTCAAATCTCTGTAATTTATTTATATCGAACCATCTGTATTTTCCAAGTCAATCAATTTCACGAATTAACTAAATATACTCTATCTCGAATTGCTTGACTACTTTATTTTAATTGTTTACCCATAAAATATTTCTCACTCTTCAATCAGCATTGATTCATATTTTCGGTATTTTTGAACATTTTGAATTTTCGAATTTTCGTGAACTAATTTTTTTTTCTCTAAAATTGCATCTCACTGTTTTTTTTTTACTTTTTGCTCAGCAGACGAGTTAATGATGAGAATAAAAAAAATAATGATTAATATACTCATATGTTACATTATGTTGCTAGAATGAGATTTATTCTTTGACACGTGTCCACAAAAATATGATACAATGTCCAGGATATTACCGTAGAATGAAACAAGTCACTCCTTTACGGACAGTTCCCAGCAGTTTCCGCTTATACCCAGCGAATCCTAACCTCACTTTCACATATGATCGAGTGACCTGTGCTCCACCCTCCCAATGTGTCAACTGACAGGTGGCACCCACAACAATCATCATCAACAAGAAAAATCTACAAATTGATCCGAAGATGTCTCGGCCGGGCACTAGACTTGACTCGAAAAAAGTGGTAAACTATCAGACATCCATACATTCCCAAAAAATCAGTCAAAAACACGCTAATGTCATCCTCATAAACGCATGTCAACAAACGGACTAATCATCTACTAGGAACAATCTCCATCGTTCAAAAAATTATTCTAGAGATTAGGAATTATTTAGGAATAAAAAAAATATACTTGCGAATATGATGATATAGGAATAACCTGTCAAGACCTCACCAAGTAACTTTTTAAACGGGAAAATGAGTTACCCCAGTTGCCGCCCTGATTTTCACAAACGTAAAATATATCAACATTTTTCTTTTTTCTCATTTTCCCAGAACTCGGAATTATTCACATTAACGTATGGAGCCCTAGTGGCCCAGCTCCTAAAGGACTATGAAAACGTCGATGACGTTAACAAGCAACTCGAGCGAATGGGATACAATATGGGAATCCGGCTAATTGAAGACTTCCTGGCAAGAACGGGCTCAGGTCGTTGCTATGACTTTCGAGATACCGCCGAGAAAATTCAGTCTGGCTTCAAAATATTCCTGGGGATAACTCCCACGATCACCAACTGGAGTGCAGGTTGGTGAATACGGTATACGATAATAAACTGAATCTGTAATAGTGGTGAAACGAGGTCAATTAACCAGCCAGCTCTTTTTTCAACGATTATCGTAGAGGAGATTGGGGAAATAAGTTATACAAAAAGTTTTAATTTTTGTTTAAGTTCTAAAAACTCAAAAAATACCAGAAAAAATCAGGTTCCATAAAGACTGCAATGGTTGCAATGGTTTTAGCATTCTACCAGAATCAAGAAATTTGAGAATTTTATAGATTGTGAAAAAGTAAAAAATTGTAGAATTTTTTGTTAATCCAAAATTTGAAGACGAATATTTCCAAAATTCTCAAACCTTTAGAAAGTTTAAATTTGAAAAATTTTACTCCCCACGTGCACTCTTGTTAAAATTTGCAATCGATTAATCATTCTCAGTTAATGGTATTATTTATCCCTGTAGCTGGCGACGAATTTTCCCTATGTTTCGAGGCAAATCCTTTGACAGAATTTGTGGAGTTGCCTGACAACTGTCTCAATCTGAAATACTGCAATATTTTGACTGGGGTTCTGAGAGGTGCTTGCGAGATGGTGCAGATGGAGGTCTCCTCCTGGTTCGTCCAAGATCAATTGAAGAACGACAGTACAACAGAGCTCAGAGTCAAGTTCATTAAAAGACTGGAGGATGCGATACCTGCTGGGGAGGATTAAGGGCTCTCAGGTCACAGATGTGGGGCACTATTTTACATGTCATTTGAAATGAAAGTCGTCTGGTAGATATCACAGGGAATGAAAAAAACACCCAAGCATTGTTTTTTTTCCTTTTTCTAGAAAAATTCAATAGCTTCCACACATATCCAATATGTATATATATGACGTGGGAGAGCACAACACATGTTATCATTACGCTCTTAATTTCATTAGAAACGTGAAAATTTAATAACACGTGCATATTGATTTAAAAAAAAAATCACCATACGACTTTTTTCCATAACCCGAATAACTAAATTGTATTGAGATGCGAATATGTCAGTAGTTCAGTGTGTAAACATTTTTACCACCTCATAGCAATTCAATTCATCTTCTCACTGAGCGATGGTATCAAGAGATATCAAACTATTCCTAATTGAGTAGTTTCCTGCTCAAAAAATCTGAAGACAATTCACCACTGAACTACATCGGCTTTCAAACTCCATGTAAATTTTCGACAATTCCACTAGCTATAGGCAATAAAAAAAAACAACATGAACCACTTGTGAAAAGTTCTTACATTTATATCTCATAAATACTAGGATTTCCTCCCATACATTATTTTTTTAATTAGGAAAACTAGAAAATGTCCGAACAAAAACCACGGTTTGCAAATTACATTGACGATTGTACGTTTCACAAATTGAGCATTACGTTATAGTGGGAAAAATGGAATACAGCGAAATATTTGATTAAAAAAAAAAGCGCAATATTTGTTGGATACCAACTTTTCTAGGGACTGAAAGAATGAGTGAAGCACCTGCAAATCTATTGCATTTTATGATTGATCTTTCCCTTTCTCCACAGGTTATCCACATAAGCTGAAACACCCTGGCGAAAGAGAAATATATGCAGGCAATTGTATATGTCACAAGTATGGATGTATCAGATAAATATGGGACCAAAAATTTGCTCTTTGAAACGTCTATAAAATTTTCGTTAAAACTAACCGACCCTTTGTTTCACCTTGAAATTTGAGTGGAAAACTAATCTACCAAGTTCCACGTGAGTTTCAAAATTATTCAGGGATTGCCTATGAGGTTTCCCGCAGAGAAACGAAGTCGTCAAATTTGCGAGAAATTTTTCCTCAACCTACAAATAATAAGACCATCGTTTATTTGCAATAAACCTATCCGGTAGGATCCAATAATTATCAAACTATTGTAATACCGCATGGGGTACATGAACTCGTAAAACACATTGACATATATTTCTTTTCATGCAGATACCCCACTGATCCATCATTTCCGCCACTGATTGTGTTATACACATGAGAATTACATTGTAACGAAAAACACAATTGAATATGCCTTCGACTGGAAATTCCTTGAGCAAATGCAAATTAAATTCGCTAGATCCTCTTGTCGCTAAAGACAATTCACAACATCTAATTCCTGAATAATCCCTGAAAAAATCGCTCGTGCCCTCTGCTACTCAAATAATTATCCAAAGAAACCAAAATAAAATTGAAACCTCTGGAATTCCTGGCTCCAGCTATGTTTTCTCCTCTTCTATACACAGATAAACACGAAAAAAATCCTATCAATATGAAAATGGTCTCCACAACATCACAGTTGTTTCATAATGCGCCCCAAACATTTACAAATGTGCATAAAGTACAATGGGACAATGGTCACTGCCAAAGACATCAGTCCTTATGACATTGTCGCAGATATTATCCTTGATCCTCTCTGAGACGATGAAATAATCGAGTCTCCATCCGATGTTCCTGGCCCTAGCAGTTCCGAAATACGTCCAAAATGTGTAGGCTCCAGCTTTATCCGGATACAAGTCCCTGGAAGCAAAAACTCATCATCACAGGTCGACATCACGAGCAAAGTGGTAAATTGTACCAAGTCTGTTTTCTTTTTCCTGGCTTCATTCATAAAATGGAAAATAAAATAATGACGTTATTGATTAACTTTCTCATCCCTACCTAAAAGTGTCGACGAATCCAGCCCCGAGTAGATCTGTCATCCCTTGCCTCTCCTCCGGTGAGAACCCAGCATGCTTGACATTGGCTTTGGGATTTGCCAAATCGATTTCCTGATGTGACACATTCATATCGCCACAGATGATAACCGGTTTCTTCTCATCCAGCTCCTTAACATGGGCAAGGAATGCCTGATTCCACCCAAGCCTCTTATCCAAAGTCTTCAACTTGTCCCCAGCGTTAGGAACATAGACATTGATCACATAGAATTCATCAAACTCAGCTGTGATGATCCTACCTTCGTCATTACAAGGTGAACTCTCAAGGCCAATCTGAACATTAAGTGGCTCCTTCTTTGTATACAAAACGACGCCAGCATAACCCGCCTTTTCACTCTGCATGTAGTAGCGTTTGTATCCCGGTAAATTCCATTCCTGTGGCAAATCTACCTCATTGCACTTGGTCTCTTGCATTACAAGAATATCAGCATCCTCTTTGAGACAATACTCCAAACCCTTCTTTGCTACAATCGCCCTGATACTTGCGACGTTGAACGAGCAAATTTTCAGGTTGTACTTTTCCCCCTTGCGTGAGGTCTTATCACAGCCAAAGTCGACGTTGTCAAGATCAGTCTCGGGCTTTGTGGCCTTTGATTTTTTAGAGTCGGGAACATCGGAGCTGTCCGCGGGGGACTCTCGTTTGGATCTCGTGGGTTTCTCTTTTGCGGGTTTTGCATCTTTTTCCTCTTTCGAATCTTTGACCTTTCGCCCACGTTTCACTGGCTTCTCGTCGACTTCATCGTCCTGTGCCTGCAAGTAAAATATGAGTCATTTGGATAATTACACGGTAGAATTTTTTCGTTTAACTCTCCAGGAGTTAGCGATATAGAAAAACTTTTAAACTGACGAATTTGTCTTCAATACTTTAAAGCCCGTGAATATTTCAAAGCATGAAAAATAAAACTCCCAACACTTGTAAAGATATCACAAATTCAGTTTTCAATTACAAAGTATAAATACCCACTTTTACTACTGCCTTTCGTGCCCTTTTGGCAGGAAGCTTCTCTGGTTCCTCACTTCCTCCGTCAGCCTCCTCAGCGACAGCGTCCATTTTGCCTCGTTTTTCACGCGCCACTTTTTTCTCAGGCTCCTCATCATTTGATGAATCTTCCTTCTTTTTGCGACCTCCCCGAGCTTTCTTTTCAGGCGACTCTGATGGGGGTGCGACCTCCGCCATCTTGCGACCTTTTGGTTTAGGTTTCTCATCCCCATTCTCTGCGGGCTCTACCTTCTTGCTGGATCGTGTGGTCTTTTTCGCGGGCTCATCCTCAGTCTCGGACTCCTTAGCACTTTTTTTTCCACGAGCTTTAGGAGGCTCGGCGACCTCTGGGGCGTCATTCTCCGTTGAAGCCTGTTTATTTCAAGTCATTAATTTTTGGAACATTAAGGCATTCCGATGAGACATATAGAGATTTTTTACATAGGCTTGATTAACCAATTAAATGCAGCAGACCTAGCTTGAACAAACAGTACAGAAATGAAGTGACTAATGACGGATTAAAAATCTTCCCTTGGAGGCAAGAAAAATCGAAGATAGGACAAAACATTGAATTAAACCTTTTTGCGACCTCGACCAGAGGTCTTAGGGGCCTCGGTGACCTCGGGCACATCCTCAGAGTCCTTCTTACGACCGCGAGTCGACTTTGGCTTTTCCTCGGTTCCATTCGCCTTCTTGGACTTTGCCGCAGTCTTCTTGGTTTCGACAGCCTGTTCAGAATCACTCTCCACCTGCTCACTTGGTGCGGCCTCCGTCTCGACCGCTGGTTTTGCTGCTGCCTATATAATGACAAAAATTGCGTGATTACAGGGAGGAGCTGCTGGAAAAATGTGATGAAATATTTCCTATAGAGGTTTCATGGAGATAAAGAAGAAGGTTCAAATTGGCCCAGCCATCCTCAACCATCCGTTTTTTCAAGACTTGTTGGGAATATTTTAGTATTTTTAGATATGACAATTTTAAGTAGAAGGAAGCGTTTTGATCTACATTTTGATGAACCCCTGGTAACATTGAAAAATTTGAAAAACAAGCTCATTTTTATTGCGCAATGTTTCACGACCTCCCCCCCCCCCTCCCCGCCTCCTTCTCATACAGGGTCTCAAATGATTATCCAATGTCTCTTCTTACTTTTGCAATAAAAATTAAATTTATCTGTGTGCAATAATTACCAAAAACTTCAACATAAAAAACCGAAAATTGATTTCATCTCCGACAGATAACAAAATTTATGAACGTTTTATTAACTTTCTACTTGATTTTCTTGGGATTCTCTTATAATCAAAGTCGTGTCTGGTACATGAGCTCTTATGGAGCCTCCTTCAGTTAGAACAAAACTCTTTTATCGGCACAGATGATAACGCAGTGTAGTGCTAACTCGTGCTAACAAATCGCCATGAAACTTGATGACTAAGCCAAGCTTCGAAATTGACATGGAAACGCGATCTGAGCAAATAAAAAAAATGGATTGCACATAATTCAATCAATGTAATAAATGTTATCGATACATTTCCAGGCATCATTTATTCTTCTCTAATAAAACACGTCATTTTTCGCCAGTTTTTCTAGGATATGCCAGAAATTTCAATTTTCGTTAGAATTAGTGAAAACATGGCAGATCTTAACTCTTACAGTTCGACAAATTATAAAAAAATCAAGGACAATGTTTCCCTTGGGAGAACACGTGACGTGGAATAAAGAATGCTTCCAATAAATTGATTTGTCATGTGATAAAACAAATCCAGAAAAAAATTACGTAATTTCACTTCCTCCAAAAAACTGCAGTGGTTTTTTTTTTACATTATTCTGAGGCATATTTTCGAATTTTTTTGAGAAGCATTTTGCCGCGATTCGACCATGAAAGATTGCATTTAACATCGTCCATTTTTTTTCGCTTTTAACCACGGAAAAAATATGTCTAATTGATATCAGAGTTATGTCTTGTCTTTTTCTTAATAATAATAATAATAATAATAATAATAATAATAATATCATGAGACGCGTGATTAATTTGCGGATGTTTTCGATGATTTTTTCATTCGCGTCATGCGTAGGAACAAACTAACCTTTGGCGCACGTCGAGCCATGTTGTACGGTATCAAAGCTGTGATTTTTGTAACTGGAACAAGTTGACGCTCCTCTGAATGGACTAATTTATTAGCCAATGGCCAATTTAAGCGTGGCAGATTATTAGTAACCTTTATCAACTTTATGAAGCGTTGTGCGACCAATGAATTACCCATACAATAGGACGAACACGCACCGGTATGAGAGACAGCCACCGGTTAGTGAGAAAATCGCGGGAAATGCCGGTGTCTCAAGGGAGGGATGGAGATTTCTAACCGACGCATTTTACGGTTGGATAAAATCGATATTTTGGGCAAATGGCAGACAACTACGAGATTCAATTGCTCTAGTTTTGAATTTTCAATTTTCACTGTTCATCCCTATTTTCTGTGATAAAAATGAAATTTTTAATTATTACCGACAATACTTTCAGCTGAATGTTTATATTTAGCAGAAACAGATTTTCTTTAATTTGTTCAATGGAAAAATGACGGTAACATATGTCAATATTTTTTTCACGCAGCACAACTTTAAGCAAAAATCGTGTGTTTTGAGCGTTACAAATATATTTATATTAATTTTCGCAATTGTTGCAATTTGCAAAACGGAATTTCTGAGGAATTTTCGAGCTTTTAAAATGTTTAAATGCGTTCAATTGTTTGGGGCACTTTTGAAATTTTTGAAAATGGTCGCCTTCGCTTTTGCGTGGTTGCCGCATGTTCTTTGAATGTGAAACATTACATTTTTCTGAAAATTTTGAAAAGTTAGGTACCCTACATTTTTCAAAATTTCTCCTATTTTTCAAAATTTGTGAAGTGAATTTTTTCAATCAAAACATTGTCGTGAGTCAAACATGATAGTATAAAGTCCTAGGAAAAAACTGGACAAGTGGCTAATGATTCGTTTGTGTCAATTTTTTTTATTTTTCAAAATGTTCAATTTTCAGGACTTTTGGCAATGTTTAAACTTACACGATGTGTCCCAAAAATAACCGGACTTTTTGTATATTGAATAAAATACGCACCATATTATTTTTGAAAGTTATGATTTATTAAAAATAGGTTCCATTAGAGTCAATACAACATTTGGAATGATCAAGCAGCGCATGCATAGATTCAAGAAAGTCTGGATTCGATCATTCTCAGCAGTTTCAATAATGCCTTTGCAATGCTCCACACGAGCGTTTTTTGGTCTTCAGTTACTTCATGTGGAATAAAACGCGCACAAACCTTTTTTTTTACCCAAATCTTCGGTTAAAATTCTCCAAATAGTGTTTTTACTCGTATGTAGTTCCTCAGCCAACATTCTCGCAGTAAAATGTGCATCAATACCTATAATTTCGCGGACTTTTTCCACCAATTCAGGACGATTACTGAGTTCTGGACGACCTGACCTTTGATCATCATGTAAATCCTCACGACCATTTTTAAATCGTGTAAACCACGTATAAACTTGAGTACGACTCATACAATCATCACCATAAACTTTTTGCATCAATTCGTATGTCTCACTGAATTTTTTTTCAAGTTTAACACAAAACTTTATATTTGCTCTTTGCTCCATTTTTGGTTTGCAACACGTGCACACTTTTTATTTTAGTGAAATGGCTGTAACTTTGACATCTGTGATCTGATTTACATGAAGTTAGGTGCGTTTAGAAGAGGATGAATGTTTAACCCTGCAAATTGTCAATAGATGCATATTGTGTGATTTACACATCAAGTTCGGTTATTTTTGGGACACGCCGTGTACAATCATTTTATCACTCATCGAGCTTCATCACCGTACAACCAGTTTTTCAACTTTTTCAAATGTATCAGTCAACACTATGGAAAAATCGAAAATGGTTGAAAAATATGCAAACTCTGTGAGTTATTGTCCCATGATAAAAGCCCGAATAAATTCTTGTTCCCACCAATTGATGCGGTTTTCCCGCCAATAGTTTGTGAGAGCGGTTTCGACTATGGCAGTGCATGTGTTGATTTTTTCAAATTACTGGATGACTACTGATCAATCGATGGCGTTTGTTCTTTTCATTAATCAAAGACAAAAACATTAAAAAAAATCGGATCTACACTGTTGCATAATGATATGAAACTAAAGTTATTAAAGGAATTATACAACCGCATTATTCCTTCTTGATCCGATGATTGATGAGTAATCTATAAAAAATGTGAGAAGTGGCTGAAAGGGTGTAGAACATCCTTGAAAAGCAAGGCCGTATGTGTTACAGAAAGCGCTCTGCCGAAAAGTGACGGATTTCAAATTTCTTCTTTTCCCAGGTCCGTTTTGTTCCTCATTTTCCATCGATATTTCCAATGTTGGGGCTCAGCATCATCCTACAGAATATCTCATATGATTCCCTAATTATAATATAACAACCTCACTATATAAATTGATCCATTGCAGTCCAATAATTGATTGAATAAACAAATTAATAGATCTACTTTGCGCAGCAACAGGCACGAAGTTTCGCGCATGCGCACTTCGCAGAAAACCACGCGGGTTCTACTCTAGGTCGTGGAAAGGGGTAAATAGTCATAGCACGCACATAACGTCACTGGTGTAGTGTGCTGAAGCGGATGAAAGAATTCCTGAGTTGAGGTTACCCTCGGTTATGCGGCTCGCAGCGTAGAAATTCAGGCCAAAGGTGAAAGTTTTTTGAAACGTAGCACTTGCTGAACGTCCAGATGTAACCCAGTCCTCACAATCCAATGTCGTTCGTTTCGAGACAGTTGAGTTGGACGAGTGACGATTCGTGAGGGCCCAGTCATTCGACAAATTGCAAAAGTGAAATTGAGGAATAAAAAATGTCAATCAATAGTTCCGTGTTGACGATTGTGCGAAAGGCAAATGCACTTTCAGTATGTTATGACAAGGGTCTAGTGCTAAGAGCTCCTCAAAAGTGGTTTTATGACAAACAGGTAACATAGCTAATTAACAAATGTTTTCAATGCCACATTGGGTTTTCGAGATTGATGTGTTATCTGTCTAAAACTTTGTGTGATACTTTTTATACTTATCTTTCGTCAAGAGTTTAATTATAGCTCTTCAGTTTCGAAATGAAAATTCCAATGAATTCATTCCTATGTTTCTCAGTTTTGCTTAGGAATCATTTAAGACTGTATAAAACTGAAGAAAGTGGATTCGGGAAAATCTGACCCAGTTTTTCAAAACCAATTTTTTCCATTAAATTTAACCATTAAACGGAATTAATTTTCGAGAATTGAAAGTTTTTCACTTGATTGATATCGCTTGTAGTCACATCTTTGGAAAATCTCAGTGCGACCAGTTCATAAATTTCATCGAAATATGAGGAGTTTTTCTTTTTAATTGCTCATTTGCCTTTTTTCCTTGCAATTCAATACAAAGTTTTGTCTCATTACTGCAATCCTCCGGGTTAAATATTAATTGAATCCCGTAATTAGTTTCGGCGATATTCAGGAGCGTATATTACCCTATGACAACTGACAATATTTTTTTAGAAAATTTAAAGTGTTCAAAATATTGTTAGCTATGTGAAACTGTCATGATTTTCGATATTCAAACTTTGCGCTTTCACTGGTATAGATTCAGTGAAATTTTGACAAGCCATTTTTTGCAAAGACAAAATAGTAAGAGCAATTCCTAAAAAAATATATTAAACACAAACAAGAACATTGCACGTTCTGTACCGAAGTGTTTCTATTGTATTCAAATCTGAATGTTCAATGATATTTGTAGAAGTTATCATGTGTATTCACTGATTTCAGCATAAGACGGGGAGTGATAACAGTATTGGAAACTGCAGATTTTATGCTACCAAACTGGCGACTAATCCAAAGCCAGATTGGAATAGAGCTGTCTCGGAAGCTGAGAAGATCGTCGGTTATCCAACGTCTTTTCTGAGTTTACGGTGGCTTCTTAGTGATGAAATCGCCAATGTTGCCTTGCATCTCAGGAAACTTGTTGGGTCCAACCATCCTTTGCTCAAAACAGCCAAGTAAGTTTTATAATATTTTCACACTTCCAGGGTTCGATATAAATACACTAACTAAATGGGTTGAAAAAGAAATAGCTAATTTGTTAACAAATCAACGTTTAACGTTGTTTCCCAATACTTCTCTAGTGAAGGATTACAGCAATAAGTATTGCCATGTAAGACTTGCACATAATGGTTGTAATTTTACAAATATGAAAGGCTGAATGGTTCAAGACAGTTTTTCCAAGGTCATCGGATGTTGTTCTCTATATTGGTGGTTTTCTCAAAAATATTATAAAAAAGGTTTCTGACCATCCTCAAATTCTACATAAAAATCACTTTTTGACATTTCTTTGTAAAGTTCATGCTTCGAGAAATTTTCGCTAATGCGTTCCCTCTGCTTCGGTCAATTTTGGAAAATTTAAGCCATTTAAGGAAAAACATAAAAATTTTGTTTCTTTCATGTGAGATTCCTCAACAAAATCAGTATTTGTCTCTAAACTCCTTTCTCATCAAGGTATATGCAGGAATAACCCCTTCACTCTCTCATAATTTTTGAACACTTTGTAATATTTTCCTCTCGGATCTGCTTCCAAAATTTATTGATACTGAGTATTATGAAAGTTTCCCGCACTTGTTTTCCCCAGACATTGTTGTCCGGGCAATTTTTCCCCGGAGAAATTTTCCTCTGGGCAGAAATTCCTCTGAAAATAATTCCCCAAACAAAAATTCCCCAAAAATCATTATATGAAACAAAAATAGAAAAAAAAAATATTAAAAATGAAATAAAATTTTTGATTATTTTTTTGTTCCTACAGGAGCTTAATTTATAATGGTAGAAACAATATGCAAGCGTGGGGTCTTATAGTGCTGCTGATCTCCAAGGCAGCAGGACACCTGAATGTCGATGATCTGGAGGAAGACAAGGCCGCTGGGGTGCTCCACAGTCAAAGAGCACTGGCCGAGGTCACCGAGATGATCCGAACGAGTCATTTAGTTCATAAAGGACTTGTAAACATCGAGCCCGGGGTCTTTCCTGATGCCGTTGAACACAATGATATGACTTTTGGGAATAAAATTGCTCTCCTGAGTGGGGACTATCTATTAGGCAATAGTTGTGCGGAGTTGGCGGGTTTGAGAAATCAAGACGTGAGTTCCCATCTAATTTTCAGAGGTTTTTCCTTCAAAGAATGCATGAAAATGGCTATCGGATCATCCAAATATTTCCAGAATTCTGAGCATCAGGGTTTTGAATTTGCAGAATTATAAAGACTAAACATATATAGCCTTGATTTCAAGGGATTCAAGAGTTTAGGGAATATCAACAATTTCAATCTACGCAGAAAATTATGACTAGCAACTTACGCAAATTTCAAATATTCCGAGCATCTGTAAAATTGACAAATTTTCAGAAAATTAAGGGAATTTTCAACAATATTGTCATTGACTTATAGTGAAAAAAAAGTTTTAGAATTTGGATAACTACAAATTCTAAATAACGAAACCATTATTTTTCAATTTATCCTAGTTCTCAAATTATCGAGACCTATCTTCTGAAATTTAATCTTTTAGGAATTCTTAGGGATTTTTCAATGTGATTTTTTGATTGCTTTGAGCAAGCCCTCTATTTGATTCCCCTGAAGGTAAAAATCACATGCACCCCATTGATGAGAGTAGCAGAAATATTTTGCATGTTATTACACATTTTTGTATTTCAGGTGGTTGAATTAATGTCGAGTGCTGTTCGTGACTTAGCAGAAGCAGAATTTTTTGGTCGAAGGGACAGTCAGAATATAGCGTTACCTTCAATACCACCTGAAAATAGAATTGGATATGCTGTAAGAGAATGGACACTCCATAATGTCGCAGGTGCTGGATCTCTCCTTGGAAAGTCTTGTCAAGGCACTTTAAAGCTCGCTGGACATGATGAGAATGTGCAATTACAAGGCTATAATTTTGGAAAGCATTTGGCGCTCGCTTGGCAGGTACAAAGCTCAAATTTGAAGATACTTCATGAACTGATTACTACTTGAAAAATCACGAAATTAGGATTTATCACGCCACTTGCAGTATCGCATTGACACCTATGCATTTGAGCATTTTCGATCATTAATGATGGTAATTAAATTGAATCGAAAGAAATTGCGAATAATCAGCAATTATCATCGTTCAAAGGTCACTCGGCAACATTGTTGGCTTTGTACAATGTTTCCGTCTCATTAAAAACCGAAAATCGATTAAATTTATGAGAATTTTTTTCCATTCAAATGATTACCGTCGTTTTTACTCCCACTTTTCTTTCATTTTAAACAGCCTCGACTCTGTGTTTGTTTTTTTTTTAATTTCAATTTCTCGACTCCATTTAGGCGCATGTAAGAATGCATCGAGTCTAAAAAAATCATGTTCACAACACTCGATTACGAAGGGAAGAGACTTATTTTTACTGCTAAGTATTCAGTATACAAATTCAATGAAAAACTATGTTTAAAAAAATTATATAAAGCCACAACAACTCAAAACGGAATTGTAGTACAAGGAGATTATAACCAAATTTATTGGTTTTGTTTATATTTGACCAATTCGACTATTTGTTTCCTACCTCTTCGATTCATTGGGTAGGGGTAGAATAAGGAATTCTTTACGCGATATACACTTTATTATCAGACATTTATGTGTAATACAATAAAGCAATGTGAAAATATATTACTCCTTCCAGGCATGTCTGGACTTGAGTCCCTTTATCAGTAAAGAGGATCCGATGTGTGCCTTTAACCTCTGTTCAGCCCCCGTCATGTTTCATGTCGAGCACGACCCCTCCATTCTGATCGAAATTGACAAAGGTCTACAATCCGTCCATAATGTGGATTATACAAAGGTAACATACATAACAAAAAAGGAGTGCTTAAAAAACCGATGATTGGAGAAACGTGCCTCAAAGTTGAGATTGTCTAACATTTTCCAGTTTCTATTTCCTTCTTTCAATTTTCAATTCTTCGTATTATGGCAAGTGTATAGAATTTTAAAAATTCTTGTCAATTTGTATTTGGAAAAAATTAACGTTTCCTGAATTTCTAAAATGTTGGAACTTTTCCAGGTTTTTTCTTTCTCATTTTTTGTGCTTTTTCCAATACTGACCATTATTGTAATTTCCGAAATTTAATGTGGTAATTTTATACTTACACCCATGCTACAAGACTTCTATGTGAACATGTGGTCTCCAATTTTCTCAGTTTTTCTGCTAGGAGTTGTATACAATTTACTACCACACACCTAAAGGAATATTACAGAACTTCTTATGAAAATTTCCCCTAGAAGTCCAATGACAATCTTATAGGGATTCTCCAAACGGCTCTATTGTGGAAGTTTCACTTCCAAAAATGGGGAAAAAAAACTGAAAAACATCGAACAAAAAACACCAAATCATGAGTTTGATCTTGTGATACATATATTTCTTTCTTCATGCATAGGTGTACGACGCAGTCACGAATGGGCCAGGTATTGAACTGACGAAACAGCTACAAAAGGATCACTCACAAGAAGCAATGGAAGTTTTGAGTGTTTTTCAGGAGAGCGACGCCAGGACCGCGTTATTCAATATTATTGCAGCCATGGGAGATTTTTAGCATATGGCTGATACTTTTGCACGCGAGACAAGATCAAAAGATCGCCTCGATTTACACCTTCCGGCGTGAGTTTTCATGTTATGGCTTTTTGTTGAATTTTACATGTTTATATTGTTTTTTTTTATTGCTCATTGGGATTGTTTTATTTTGAGGACTGAAGAAAAAGCGGGGCATTGTATGCACGGGAAAAGATGAACTGTCATTGCTCAAATATTTTGATAATTGTCGGATGAAGTGGGGAAATGAAATTGATTAAATTTGATTGAAGACACACTGCGCACATTTTTCAATTTTCCGGAAATTGTGGGGATGATTTGAAGAGTTTTGGGCACGACTTTGAGGTATGAAACAAAGTGAAATAGGGTACAATGAGGAACTTCCTTTTCCTTCTTCATCAATCCAGCTGAGATTTCTGTTCTAATGAATTTGTCGATATAGACAAAAATTATTAGAGTAAACTGTGATGCGAAATGCTCAAGTTTAACTTTATAATATTCGTTTCTGATGCTTACCACAATTATTTTCAACGATTTCAAAGATCTATGCATCTGTGTGTTATTACAATAATTTCCCTCTAAAACATTAACGGCATGAAAAATCAGAATTTCTCGAATCGATTTTTAACTTTTTTATATACCAATTTGAGCTATATTGGTGGAAAACTGTACCGAGAAGGGTTCAGAGATTTTAACCCTTCCTGCCCTGTTTTGCCCTGGAGAACATAATTAACTCACGCTTTCCCTTCTTGACACCTCAAATTGGTATCCTTAGCTCTCAGCATCATCCACACCATTTCCAAGAACTTTCAAATTCCGCCGCAGTGTCCCCTCAATCAATGAAATTAGGACTTTTTTCAGTTTTTTTTTGGTGAAACGATGAAAATATCTTGGAAACTGTCTACAACGAAGTTTTTGCAAGAACACTTATTTGTGGCGAAATAGATTACTATCTCACTGCCGAATTATTTTATTTAATTTAAAGTTAAGACCATTGTTAATCAAAAACCGTTTTTTTATTGGAAAAAAATATCACAAATCTTGTTACTATGTACACCGAAGACTAACAACGAGTATTAACAAAGTCTTACATTGTTGACAGAGGAATAGTTTTTTTTTATATAAAAATTGTTGTAATAATATCATCAAAATATTGTACAGAATTGAGATTGATCTAAAGTTATTTTTCACGATTGATTTTTATACTATTTATATAAAAAAAAGAGAAGAGAAAAATAAAAGGAGTGTTTAATATGAGAGATGGGGATCAATGACTTTCAATTTTTAACCATTTTCTTTAGGAAAATTACGCTTTTTTATTCTTGTATGAAATTTTATCACACAGTTTACATAGTGACATCCACATTTACATGCATTTGTAATTCTGTGATCAATGACACTAGTCGCTTTATAGGGATTTGTAAATATTGTAACAATATCGGGTGATCTCAAGAAATTGTCTCTGGCATTTATTTCTTAATTCAAGTTCTTGCAAGATTATATTTACGATTTGTATTTTCCTGACATTTTTAATTATTTTAAATTCACTTTTAGTATCTTCTCCGAATTCGTTTTTCTTTCTATATCTCGAAAATTATTGTATTTGATTGAAAATGCCGAACAGTATCTTTTATCGTTCTCGAAATCCTCTATCAGATAATTAATCATTCTGCGTATTCGCTGCCCTGTCGAGAAATCCCACAAAATATTTTGAATATCTTAAAATCCTTGCGGACTCAATTAATCCCAGAATTACATTGACTGTACACAATCAGCATACCTGAATTTCCAACGGTATGGAATATAAACATCCCCTTGGTGTATGTATTTTGTAGCTATTTAATCAGAAAAACATGAGTGATGGTATTTTGAAATGAATAGAGAACGGCAATTCCAGTTATTGGATTATGTGTTATTTTTATATGATATTTGCGAACCTTGTCAAAACCTTGTCATATTCCTCAAAAATAATTTTGTAGAAAATTATCTGAAGAATCATAGTCTAATCAATGTTATAAGCGTTCTCCATGAACCTCGTGCTAATGCCATGATTTACATTACTCTGATTAAATATCTTAAATTGCTCACCAATTCAGTTCTGTCTGATTTTTTGAAATTCAAACCCTAGAACTCTGGAAACTCCAGCATAATTCACTCATCCGTCGGTGTCGACGTTTCTTCTACAAATAAAAAATATATATAACTCTTCTGTACCCCTATTTTATGGGCTATTATACACATTTTAGAATTTTCTCTGACTCCTCCATGTCCAACACCTTGCAATCCTTCATATGTTAAAACTGGGTCAAATATACGAAAAAAAGAATTATATAAAAAAATGGTCTTTTTTTCTGAAAATGAAGGATGAAGGTTTCAGGGCGGGAATTCCCCCCGGATGCGACCACTTACGTTACGTGGAAAAACGCGACTCAAGATTGAGTGAACTGAATATTTTTTTCGTATTTTCGCAACCATTAAACATTGAATTTCTAATGAATTCTCCTAAAAAATGTGGTACATTTCAGTTCAATTGTTGTTTACCATAAAATTTCGGTAAAGTCAGGAAAATTCAGAGAAAAATGCAAAATTGAGGTCAAGTTGCTTCCAAACATTCACTTCCTCTGAGAATTCAGGTAAACTGTGAAATTTGAAATTTATGAAATTTGTTCAATTATATCCGAACCTTGAAATTTAAAAATTTTTTTCATAAAAATTATTCCATTATCATTGTGGGAAGTGGCGCTCAGCTGCCCATGAAATTTTAATTTTTCTTGAGCAGTGTAATTGGCGACCCAAATTCTCAGTCATTTTTAAATCAATTACTCCTTCTAGATTTTTTATTTTTTTATTTTTCGGGTTGTGAAATTGGAATCTAAAGGTCGCTTCAAAGCAGATATGGAAAATTCCGTTCCACTATCTGCGTTATTCACGGAGATAATTACTTTTGAAAAATCCATTACGAAATTTATCAACGAAGATAATTACTATTAAAACATTTATTTTGCAATTTATTTAATTACGAAAATTTCATGGATATACAAAAATACTTATCACTTTTCAACAAGATGACTGTTGTCATCGTGCTCAGAGCTCCGGCAAAAGAAAAAATCTAAAATGGCATGAATAACCTCAAGCCTAAAAAAAGGAGTAAATTTTTTGGGACTGAGAAAATTTTTGCAGCAATTTTTGTGAGGAAAATTGCGCTAAATTAAACGACACTCGGATTGACTTTATCACAGTTTTCATCAGAATTTTCATGTAATTGACTCTAGAATGATCACTTGTGTTGTCATAAATATTGAACGACTAAACACGAGATATTTGCGTCAATTATTAATACACTTTTCCCGGTCCTTTTACCTACCTACAATTATTGTTCGTTTATCTCCTCTCAAGTTTTGCCACCTTCCATACAGAAAGCTAATTTCAATTATCTCTTCTTAGAAGGAAGATTTTTATAAAGACAATGAGTAAAATTGTTGCTGCACACAGCAACGTCAAGTTTCGAAGAAAAACGTTCAATTTAATACCTTTCTTTGGATATTTCTGGGATAAAGTAAACAATATTGTCAATTTTTATTTGTTTTACGAGATTTTGAAAAATGTTCTGCCTTTCCCAAAAAATCTACCATGATATTGAAAATTCAATTTATTGTCCAGAAACAGATATACGTCCCAAAATATAATTTAACACAAAAGCTGAAAATTAATTACTCTCATCTTTATTTTTACTAGCAATACGAAAAAATTTATGGCAAATTTCCTTTCCATGTATTGGATAAGTGGATGAAATGAGGATAAGAGGAAAGAAGCTCCGAAAAGTGTGTCGACAATTAGCGCAATGACCCGTCTGAATGAACAGCCTATCCTCAGGCTCAGCTGGTTCCAACACGCTTACACGGTACACGGGTTTCAATTTTTTTTATTCCATAAAAATCGCCGATATTTCACAAGTCCTCTTATAATTTGGTAGCTTCCAAAATGATTCTTTTTGTATTTGACTATAGCGTGCTAGGAAGGGTCGTTTCGCTCCGAGACTCGCCTCACAATAAAGTCTTTAAATAAAACAAGAGTGCTTCGTAATTCCATCGGGAACTATAGTTTGGGATTCGCCAAAAATGCCTCATGCATCAGACTCCGAAATGAAGATTCTAGGATACCCTCGTTTTGTAAAAAATCCGGAAGTAGCCTTGTTTCTTTGGGAAGTGTCTACTACGCCCCATTGATAAAGATTTTATTAAAAAATTGAGAGAAGTAAGCTCAATTCAATAAACTATCAGACGACCACGGTATAGTCGAGACTTGACACAAAAATTGAAAAACTCTCGATCATAACTCTGGCAAACTCCCACAAGTTAGAGGTAAAATTATGCCAATTTTCCCGTATACCTGAAACTCAAAAAAAAAGATTCCCTCAGCCCGAGAAACTTTTCCCCACTTATTACACAACAAACACTAACAATGTCCCTCACATCCAATCAATGTAACTTACTGCACCCACTTCTCAGTTTGGTCTCCTTAGCATCGCTAAAAATGTCCTTGATAATGTCATCCCTTCTCCTAGCATGAGTGGGAATACCCCTATACAAATTCTCAGTCACCTGAGACCTCACCGCAGAATTAGTGCTCCTCTGACTAGTCTTCTGATTTGGGAAAATATCAATATTTTCATTATCATCAATTGCCTTCATCGCCGCTAATAGTTTCTCTTTATTATAACTAACTCTATCCTCAACTTCAGTATCACGTGACACTCCTTTTTTATCCACTCCACTCTTAGCCGCATTGGCTGAATTTTTCTCCCGGAAATTAACAATATTAGCTTCCACAACTCCATCGCTGCTCTTCCGCCTGACCTCCGGTTCTCTCCAACTTTCACCAGTTAGCGAGTCACTTTCGGTTGGGTCCCCATTTTTCTCCGCAAAAAGCGGTCGGTCAAGGCCGAATGTTCCACGACGCGATTTATTGTGTGACTCGGAAATTTCGCGTTCCACTTCGTCGTCCCTTTCAAAATACCGTAATAATTTCTCGGGAGTTTGTTCCCTGTTTCCGCTGGTAGTGTCCTCGGTCTCCGGCGACTTTTCTGATGTTAAGTGAGTCTCGGGAATCTCTCGACCTCGTTTTATCCGGTCCTTAAGATCGGTCCAGGATTTGGTGAGGCTCTGCAGGCGTTCCTGACTGTTTTGCACATTCAATTTCACTGTAGTCTTTTGCAAGCCTTGGGAATTTTCCAAGCCCTTCGGCAACTCTACCAGCCCTTCCGGGGATTCTAACTCAGAATCACTTTCGGGGGAATGATGAAGTCGTTTGGTTAATTTTGAGGGCTTTTGAGTTTTCGGGAGAAAGTCTGAGTCGATGGTGCCGTTGATTAGTCTAGAGTGCAAGTCCCGGGATTTGGCTGTGGGAGACCTTCTACGAGGTTTAGGGTGAATTTCCAGATCTTCATGATTGGGTTCTTCAAGGCTCTCACTGGATGAATCAGTAGAATAGCCGTATTCCTTAAGGAGCTCCTTCGACACGTGATACTTGGGTTTTTTCGAGTGTTTTCTTTCATATTCGTGGAGGATTTGTTTGATCTCCTCATCAGCAAGGTCTTGGGACCCCAGGCCGTCGTATAATGTATGGATTTCTGCGGGGCGGGGATTCAGGGGAGAAGTTTGCAAATGTTTTGGGGGATCCGCGTCATCATCCATGGGGTGACAATCTGGCAGAGCGATGGTGGATTCACGATGACTGTGAGACGATTTCTGGAGACGAAATTTCCGGATTTGGTGGAGACTTGCCATGGTTTCCGTTACGGGAACATCCGGTGCCTCTGTCTTCGAAGATGAGGGCTTAGAGTCACTCGAATCGGTTACTGGGAGCTTTGGCTAGAGAAAGTAATTTCACTATTAGCACTCTCATGTTTGTATTTGTCTTGGTAGGTGGTTCGTTTTGCACACACAGATAAGTGCATATTTGCTAGAGAGTATACCTTTGGTATACCAATAATCCGACCTATTTTGATCAAGGGAATTGTTGGGTGATAAAACCTCATTAACAATTCAGTTAGTATCCCCACCCATTGCAATATATTTTGATACTTTTCCTCTCAAACCTAAGAGACGAACTTACCAAACTTTTGTTTTTAAAATCACTCTGAGAGTCTCCATTTTTATTGGAAGATTTTATAAGGTGGGAAAGTCCTAAATTCGTCAGGGACTGACTCGTCAACGCCTTCCTCTTATTGAAGGCAGGTAATTGTCCACTGTGATGTAATCGTCTTTCTCTATTATCCAACAACTCCTCCAAGTTTTTCAATTTATCCAGAGCCTCGGTCAATTGCCTCTGGGTATCCTTATGCTTCGTCACCTCCAGGTGCAACTGATGCTTCATACTTTTACTGTCCAATGATAGTTTTCTGTTCAAACTCTGAAAATACAGAAGTTGTTTCTAGGTGCGTAACAAATTGAGAACTTTATTATGACTATTTTTCCTGGAATCATCCACATTTCGACTTTGGAACAAGCGAAACTTTATTATTGCAATTTTAACTTAGCACACAATATTCTTAAATTTCGCGGTTACAACTTTGTATATACCTGAATGGTTTCCTGCTGCTGTTCTATTCTATGATTCAAATCAGATACCTGCACCTGCAGCTTCTCACGCTCTCCCAAATGCCGGTCCTTGCTCAATTGCAGTAAATGTTTATTTTGGCTCTGAAAAATGGAAGCAAAGCCATTTTAATACCCTATCCCACTAGGAAATCATATAGCAAACCTCCCGTCTTTTGCTTTCCCATATGGGCAAATCCTGCAATTTTGTTTATAGAATTTTCTCCAGGGTTTTCAATGAAATTCTACAGAAATCCTACATAACGTTGTAAATAACTTTTCTAGGAAGTTTACAGCGTTTCTATAGGGAAATCTACAGCAAATTGTCGGACCTAATCCTTCTAGGACTCCAATGAGATTTTTTCATAAGTGAAATCAATACCTGCAGGCTGTGAATTTCATTATCCTTTTCCTTGAGCAAATCGCACGTCTGTTTATGTTGAGACCGTAATCGTTTGTACTTTGTCTGCAAGACCTTCAATTCTTCGTGATGAGAGTTAATGATCCTCGGTAGCTCGGCATTGACACCTTCGTACCTCTTCAGTGCTGAGTCTTGTCTCTTTTGGAGGGCTTTGAGTAGTCTATTTTCATTGGCAAGCTCCTGAAGGGAAGCAAACACGATTACGAAAATTTATACACAAATATATATGACAGTAGCTCAGAGGTGAAAAATCAAATCGGCTTGATCCAATCTAACACCTCAAGCTGACCTTCTCTATACTCAATGGTTCTTCTCATTTTACAATTACTTCGTAGTCAACTTATGAATTAGGTGGACGGCATATAAAAAATTTGACTAACATTCAAGTGATAATGTGCATCAGTCAGTTGATTCTGCAACTCCTTGACCCTCAATGTCTTGGCCGAAATAATTCGCTGGCCCACGGGATTCTTCAATGGGCGCCTCGTGGGCTCCGAAGTGCAGTGTAATCTCATGGTATTTTTGTACGGTGCTCCTGCGCAAACCACCCAAAACCCATCATTGCATTATTTCTATCATCGTATTATGTATTTGTTTACAAACCAAGTATGGGATTCAAATGGTTGCGATTCGATATGAGAAACTGAGCACTCTTGCATTGTGTATGATTCTTACTTTCTATGGATGGACCAACAATCTCCCCATTAGTTTTTCTGCAACATAAATTTTCATTTTTTACTAATTAATAACTTATTTTGAGTATGAAATTAATCGATTTTTATAATTTTTATAATTCGTTTTCTTCAAGTAACTTTCAATCTTCTGGACTGTTTCGTCTAACATTTTTCATCACTAATAGAGAATAATAGATAAATTTATCTGACAAAATGTGAATGAAACAAATACAACAAATATAACTAGAATTGGATTCTATTCTTCTCAAATTTTCACTTTTACTCACAATTTTGACTTATGAAGGTCAACCCGTACTTCCATAACATCTCACATAAGTTATTCCTTTTTCGATAACTATGTAATTCCACGTATTCTATGCTATATATAGCAAAAAAGCGCAATTACTCAATATTCCAAA